>OX621240.1:29806712-31056712 GCA_951640165.1 Pseudoips prasinana
GTCTGTGAGTTGGCGATATTATACTCCCATGCCTCGGAGAGCACGTAAAACTGTACCTGACCTCATCCCGGTTGTCGCTGATCATCCAATCGCGTCATGAAGATGGGTGGAATAGAATGTGCCCCTGGGGTTGCGCACACTCTTGTGGAATATGTCCCGCGAAAATGGCTAGTCGCTAATGAGACTGGCCGCCGCGCCGCAGCAGCTGAAATTCATCGAGTAGAACATTAATATGGACAACACGAGCTCTCCCATATATGTAGAGTCTTCTATCCCTTATAAGTACGCTAGTAATATGCGGGTTACTGACCTTTCATAAATAATTATTATAAGATATTGTTAAATTCTGTCCGGTTTATTGCTTTAGTTCAAAGGTAAAATTGTGTAGGTGTCGGTTGTAATATATTGGAGTATCAAATTACATATTATTACAATGTAATCCAGTTCATACGTCTGTCTGTCGTTTTGGTGAGTGATTGATGGCGTCTGTTAGAATAGTGTACTCCGTTTATAGGACAATAAACTGAATAGAGATATAGATTCGATTCTTGGAGGTCTTCATAGAAAAATGAAATGTAGAGCCATTTGTACAGACTTATGGACCTGTGTTTTATATTAAATACAGTTTGTGCTGTCTTTAACCCCCGACGCAAAAAGAGCGGTGTTGTAAGTTTGACGTTATTTGTCTGTCTGTGGCATCGTAGCTCTCAATCGGATGAAACGATCACGATGCTGTTTTATAAATTTGAAAGCCAGTTTCCTTGCGGTGGTTCTTAGCTATGTTTGGTTAATATCGGTCCAACGGTGTAAGATTATCACCTCTTTTACAAAATGATGTAATTATAGTTGGAGTCAAGGGTTTTCTAACGGTTAGGTTAGTGAACTAAATAGTTAGTGAATAATTATCATATAAGCCGAAACACTGTCACTACTGGACAAAAGCTTCTCCTAAGGTTTTTATTAGACGA
Source organism: Pseudoips prasinana (assembly GCA_951640165.1). Lineage (NCBI taxonomy): Eukaryota > Metazoa > Arthropoda > Insecta > Lepidoptera > Nolidae > Pseudoips > Pseudoips prasinana. Next base: position 29,807,681 of record OX621240.1, read on the forward strand.
GTACCCTCTAATATAATCTTTAGGAGTGTACACCAATAATTAAAAAAAATAAGGTTGGCATCTATTTAGGTATATCAAAGAAGAATAATATGAAAAAAAATGTGTGGTTTAATGAAACCTAGCATCATGCTAGTGAAACCTTTTCATTTACAGCGTAAAATTAATCCAATGTGGATATTTTCGCATTATTCTTGGTTTATTTGACTTATCTAGCTTAGCTTGTTGTCGTTGTCTATCACGATCAAGTAAACACCAACATTTATATCAATACACTGCCGACCGTCAGCTAATGCGAGCCATGGGCGCCGCCTTATTTGCCACCAAATTGCGACATGCGATAGGTGGACGAAAAAAATTGAGGTTATGTTAAAAAGTATAAATTAATAATAAATATCTTGGAGCAACTAATCACTGCCATCTGATCCCAAACTAGGTAGAGCCTGTGCTATGGAAACCAGACAACTGATAAACATACTTATATATTCCTAAATACTTTCATCTATACATATAATAAAATCGTAGGAAAGTCAAAACTGTACATTGAATATTTTTTTTAAAGGATACTTGGGACGTGTTCTACAATCGATATGGAAACCAAAAATATAGTTTTTTGTCTGTTTATCTGTTTGTCTGTTTGTATGCCCGTGCTAAACTCAAAAAGTACTGCATGAATTTGCTTTAAATTTTGCATGAATATTACTAAGAGGTCGGTTGAACATATAGGGTACATATTATCACGTTATCACCTACGGGGAGGAGCTGTGATAATTTTTAAAGTTTAACGCGGGTAAAACCGCGGGGAACAGCTAGTAATATATTATATAAATTACACCCAGACATAGAACAAATAATCGTGCTCCACACACGAAGATTTGTCCTGGGTGGGAATCAAATTCATTACCATTGGCTTAGCAATCAAGCTCTATAACCACAAGACCAACTGGCCATATTACCCATACCAATCATCGAGATAAATGAGAAAATCTGTCCGAAGGTCCATGCAACCAATTACGTAACCATGACGGAATTCAGAATGTACGCAAATCCAACAGGTGAACTAACACAGGTTTTTCTATAAATACCCGCGTCTGTACCTTTCACCCTCCCACGTGGTCGGCGCCGGCCGTGGGTGCGACACTCGGTACCTATGCAATAATGTCGAATCCTAGATAAAGCCGACCCGTAATTAAATCGGACTACGATTGTGATTTACTATGTTCGGCGAGAGACGAATTATGGAATCCGTCAGTAGTACAGTCGACGCCACATATACGTACACTTTCACTACGAAACTTACTATTACGACTGCCTCGTTGGTCTAGCGGTAGCGTCACCCGCAGAGAACGAGGTCCTGGGTTCAAATCCCGGGTCGCGCCAAAAGTGATTTTGGGACTTTTCTGTAAAAAGAAAAAATTCTCAGCATCCTCCCGAAGTCTGGAAGTTGGCGGTATTATACCCCCGTGCCTCGGAGAGTACGTAAAGCCGTCGGTCCTGTACCTGAGCTCTTTCCGGTCATGTCGCTAGGCGTCCCATCGGATCATGAGAGTGATGGAATGGAAAGTGCTCCTGTGTTTGCGCACACACTTGAGCACTATAATATGTCCCGCGCAGATGGCTAATCTCTGTTGAGCCTGGCCGCCGTGGCCGAAATTCGGCTAGGAGGAAATTATTATTATTACGGTTGACGTGATTGGTAAATGCTTGCTTTCCATGCCACAGGTCGTGTGTTCGATTCCTACCCAGGTCAAATATTTGTGTGCGTGAACATGTCTGTTTGTCCTGAGTCTAGGTGTAATTATTTATATAAGTATGTATTTACAAAAGAATAGTAGTATATGTAGTATGTCAGTTATCTGGTTTCTATAGTACGAACTCTGCTTAGTTTGGGATCAGATGGCCGTCTGTAAATAATGTCCCAATATATTTTATTACTTTTAAATAAATTTCGCAGTATCCACTCGAAATCTGGGAGTTGCCGGTATGGGTGATATCTATATATATAATAAAATCTTAGGAAAATCAAAACTGTACATCGAATATTTTTTTTAAAGGATTCTTGGGGCGTGATATACAATCAATATCGAAGCTAAAAGAATAGTTTTTAGAATTTTTGTCTGTTTGTTTGTATGTATGTCCGGGCTAAAATCAAAAAGTTCTGCATGGATTTACTTCAAAATTTGTATGAATATTATTAAGAGGTCGGGTCAACATATAGGCTACATATTATCACGCTATCACCTACGGGGGAGGAGCTATGATAATTTGTAAAGTTCAACGCGGGTAAAACCGCGGGGCACAGCTAGTACCGAATAAGAAGTAGATTATGTCCCAGAAGTCATTTCATTAGGTTGACCATTGTCTTAGTGCGTTCTACTGAGTCTGGATGTACTTTGTGTACGTCAATTACATGTTAGTAAAGTGCCGTGTGACATAGGGATTCATTCATTTTAGACGGGCCTGTTGGCGTGGTTGGCACTTTGACAGATGCTTGCTTTTCACGCCGGAGGTCGTGGTTTCGATTTCCACCCAGGACAAATATTTTACAGCCCATCTTACTCGCTAGTAAAGTAGTTTGCTTTATGTGAAAGAATTATTAAAATCTGTTAGGTAAGTAGTTTATGAGTTTATCCATTACCAAAATACGAATAATCCAATGTTTGCCCTTTACAATATTAGTTTAGAAGTTTGGATACCTTAACCTAGTTTAATACCTTTAGGACTAGTCAAGAAAGTTAAAAAAAATCTTTGACTGTATGTAAATGACAAGTGAACGGGCAACCTAACGCGATTGGACCTATGGCTTTACGTTGGTCTTCTGAATTTGCTGCTACTGAGAATTCTTAGTTAGATCACCTATCACACATTTCTTAAGTGTAAGTTACACGTATTACTGTCATGTATCAATAAACAAAATAAATAATTAAACATAAATATATATAAATCATCGAATTACCTTCACTTTGTAACACCGCCATTAAACTTATTTTCTCTTTGAATTTGTTCTAGTTTTCTGAAAACATAATGATTTATTTAAAACAAGATTTCGGACTTTCATATAAAAAAGTTACTGTCTACATATTTGACGCTCATAAACCATTTTATTTCTATGTTTACATCACATCATAGATTATAAAAAAATATCAGAACAAACGTTCCAAATGTGTATGTTTAAAACATAATTTATTGGCAGTGGTAGCAAATCGTGATCATAAATTTTGACTAAATAGGTATTCTTGTATTGGGTATATTGGTTCTGTGTAGGTCAAGGATTTCGCCCACAGCTGTAGGCGCCTGACTTCATCTAATATTCCTCTGATTTGCACATTGTGTATCGAAATTCATGAACTGGATATACAATAATATACTGATATTCTACCTATTAGGTATATTTATACATTATTTCGAGCCCAAAGTTGGAGTAATTTTGTATTATTTATGGAATTTTATAACTATAAAAACTCTCTGAAAGAAGGTAGCTGCTGTAGAGTTAGTACCTACACTTTTTGTAATTGATTCTTATATTGTAGACAAATCAAGGTATCATCATAACAGCTATAAAGCGTCCACTGTTGGACAAGGGCCTCGCCCAAGAATGACCTTGAGGGGATATGCCATAATCGAGACGCTTATCAGGCAGATTGGCGATCCCATGTGTAATCATCTGTCGGTAAGATGGTCAAAGTACATGAGAGATGCTGTTGCCCGTTCGCTGGTAGATATTCCGTTGGGTTGTCTTCTACGCCCCCCACGGGATGAGATGGGGTGATGATATTCTGATATTCGCCAAACAAAGCAAAGTACTTATATACCTCATATCAACACATTCGAAGAATTAAAAAAAAATCTTTAAATAATCATTTAGTCGGTGTACTATTGTAAAAGAGGACTTTTAGATACCTTAGAGCTGCTTTTATTATGATCCACGTTAAAGCAACGTCAAACATATTGCTTACACTGTTACCAACACACCACTAACACAGCCAACATTTTACGACCAATTAACTTTATTTTAGTGCATCGAGCCGTCTGTCTTTATACCTTATTATCTCCCTGCTTTTGTTCCAAGGCATTTAATTTCCATTACTCTGTATATGGCGCTAGTAATATGAGCTATTGGTGTCAATTCTGTAAAAGGATTTATTTAAATATCATTATGACTTATATAGTACGAGATAGCCTTGTGATTAGACCATTGGTTTCGAGTTCCAATCCAACCCCGCGCACCACTGACTCATTTACTCTCGAATTCATATCACCATCATCATCATCATATCAGCCGAAAGTCGCCCACTGCTGGACAAAGGCCTCCCCCAAAGATCCCCACAATTGTCGGTCTTGCGGTACCTGCATCCAGCATTCATCTGCGTGTTAGAAATTTATTAACATCGTGAGGAATCCTGCATGCTTGAGAGTTAAGAAAATGGCCTATCGCCTTTCATAGTCAGAGGAGGTCCTTGCCCTGTAGCGGGACAGATGATAATCTGCATTATATGATATTAATTTTCATTTTATTATATTAATTATATATATATATATATATATATATATATATATATATATATATATATATATATATATATATATATATATATATATATATACATATATACATATGAAAATAATAACAACTCTTTCTATGTAAAGGAAATAAAATTACTGAGTGACTTATGTGTAGAGAGGATTAATAAAAACCACCAAAAACATCAAGTAATTTCTCTTGTTTTTTCACATATCGTCGATACCTCGTATTGCCACCTCCTTCTCTCTTCATTTTAGTTTCACCCAGTGGAAGCCAGTGTAAAAAGCCAGGGCAGTTTTAGAACTGCCAAAGTAGTTAAATTGCGTACCCGGCGCATAATTACTGTACATGTTCTAACGAGGCACTTATTTTCACTCAGTATTAGGCGATTAAATTAAACTGACTAAATTAAAACTGCCCTGACCTTATAATAAAAACTTTGTTACAAATAATTGCAGTGGTATTAACCTTTTTTACCAGGTTTTAACGCGGCTAGACCGTTTATTTTATATTTGAGACGTTTCGGGATGTCACGGAAAGACTTGGACTCGAATTTTCAATCAAACAATCAATGAAACATGATTGGAACGTTAGGGAAACTAATATACGATCAGAATTTTATACTATTATGATATCCGAAAGATGCAACATGAAGTGGTGGAATATCATCTAGGTTCCTTCACATTAGCAACGTTGTGATCGAAGATTTCACGAAAAAATTTATGCAACAATACAAAATTGCACGTCTAGCACCTTACCCTTAATAATTAATTGTTCACACATATAATCATACAATCACACGCCACAAACGTTAATAACCACCAAACATTATGATATTTATAACAGTACTTATGCGTGGTACCTCAGGTGCTCATATGTAGTTTCTGAGGCGTACATCAACAACGCGCATGCGACGTATACGCATCTCATTAAACGTTTTGTGTCGTTATATACATATGTCGATCTATTTTGCTTCACTCCCGTGACATTGGAATATATAGCGCTCTTTCTAACTGCGTCATATCCTTTTCTTCCCTCTCGTGTAACGAAATGTGTTGAAACGTGATTTTATTCTCAATTCTTTCAGAAATATCACTTCACAATTGACTTTTTCTGTAATATGATTCTGGACAATAAATTGGAGTGTTAACACTAACTACTTAAGACTTGTATATTCAAATCAATTTAGTTGGTGTAGGTTAGAATCGGGGCTAAAGTAATATAAAGTCGTGAGTTACCAGTGCAGCAAATATGGAACCTTTAATGTGGGAAACTTCAAACCGTTGAATGTCTCAATTTTGACGCATATGGGTATAGACAATGATTGAATTGTCTTAAATGGGGTATCAATTCAAACCGCGATGTAGTTTCTAGTAGAAAACGGATATCATTCTTGTGGGTATGTCGCATTATTACGTTTTCCTATCTGACAGAGAAACCGAAAATCTAGACGAATAAACTTATAAGTAACTAGACTAGGTGTGTGTTTCACCCGCATTGAATTTAATAAATTATAGCCTATGTGTTATTCGGATATACATATATGCTATATTACTACAAAGTTTCTTCAAATTCCGTTCCATAGCTTTAGCGTGAAAGAGTAACAAACATCCATACATCTATACTCACAAACTTTCGCAATTATAATATTAGTGGGATTTATAATAAATTATGTTTGGTATTAGGTTATTGATCCTGTTGACTGATGATTATAAAAATATTTTTCTTATTTTTTTACGTTTCTATGTCATCTATTTAGGGATTGCTGATAGAAGTGAATATTTTTGATATATCTAATCCAAATTATATGGAATATAACAGTTGACACTTCACATGGAGATATACTCTTTCTATATAATAAAAGTATATCTACTAATAACGCACGGAGGCATATTTATGTAGATACATACAGAGTACTACATGTAGCTCATAGAAAGCGTTCGGTGATGACGCAAGTTTCAGGTTGTTGTTCACCCGAAAACTGCTCAACTGCTTTTTTAAGAATTCATGTATAAGGCAGGTCTTCTTTATAAGCCTTGATCGAGGCTTACTGATGTGGGATCGTGAGTGTGTGAAATCTCTTGCATTTGCCTACCCCTCTGGGTGAAAGGTCTATGAATATAACGTGGGCTATTACCAAAATATATAATCAATGTATAGAAGACACTCCTCATAGAATCCGCCTACAGTTAAACATCTACTTACCCAATCCTAAACGATGTGCATGTCACTTTGGATTTAAATTAAATGATTACAAAATTCGCAATTAATTGGCGGCGCTAGGCGTAGAAGTTAATAGAATCGCTTTGTATGTAGACGTGTTAGCGGGAGCCTATTAAAGCCCAAACGGTAAACCGGCAAAGATTAAGAGACTGTAGACGTGTACATAATGAAGAGCCGTTTTCTCAATCCCTATAGATTTGATGCACCTATTGTATTGACGGTAACATGTATTAGATTTTATGTTGCTTTCAATAATCCATGTCTCCTGTAAGATTAGTAGCTGGCGCCCACGTACTAGGGACTATGAATAATTTTCAGACGATTCATCGCAATTTCTATTTCGCAGTTATAATATACCATACGTTAGTGAGTAAGACGAAAAATGATGCCAGGAACTAAATGATATTACCCCTCTTTTTGTTCTGGATCATATAGACCGTAATATTTCTAACATTGTCTTTTCCGTATTTATATATATAATGTATGCCCTAAAATATTCATTCCCGTAATTCGTATTTAAAAATTCTTTAAAAACATAGACTTTTTTAAGGCCATCGTGAACAATTAGTATTATCCTTTATTGTACACAGAAAATACATTTTTAAATTATATGGGGTAAAGCTATTGTACAGAAGCGAGCTGAGCTCAATACGAGTTTTCTTCCAGTAAACCTTTGTCAGAGTGAGACTTGTGTAAAAGTGTTACATAGTGCACAATAAATATCTAATAAAATATATAATTCAATAATTATAATATATTGAAGGCCAGAGTGAACGATTAATTTATTGAAGGCTGCAATGGAAATTGGGTGTTTTATGCGCATGTTTTCTTCATTATAAGCACAGTAAATGAAGATGTGGATCTTTATTTACTGTAACTGTGGACATGTCTTGCACAAATCAATAAGAATATGACTAAAGAAAACACTAGGTAATTCATGAATTAATTATTTCTGTATTTAATAAATCTCTTATATAATATTCAAAATAAATCTTAATATTAATCGGAATTAAATATACAGATATATATCTCACATTTTCTTACCAGTTGATTAGTGAATACAGTTGTAATAAACATGTCGTTGTCCATTTATATTTATTCATTTATACTATCGACGTCGCCGACGGCCATATTCGAAGCAAAATTAACTTATATATGATCAGCTGTAATGAAACCAGTGCAATAACTAAACGTTATTATCTCACATGAATTAATTCAAAGTTTATAATGTAGGATCAGGTTTTATAGAATGATTAGAACTCAGTTATTGATGGAGAAAACTGATGGGTAACTTTATTTCCCCAAAGAGCCTTCTTGGTCGGAATCATCTACGATTTGTTGGCGTGATTGGCAAATGCTTGCTTTTCACGCCGGAGGTCGTGGGTTCGATTCCCACCCAGGACAGTTATTTATGTGAGCATGAACATGTGTCATGTGTCCTGAGTCTAGGTGTAATTATCTATATAAGTAGATATGTATTTGCAAAAGAAATGTAGTGTATGTAGTATGTCAGTTATATGGTTTCCATGGTACAAGCTCTGCTTAGTTTGGGATCAGATGGCCGTGTGTAAATAATGTCCCAGGATATTATTATTATTTGTTGAATGATTTATGATGATATACCACAGCCACAGTTTAGTTGATGCTAGTCTTTCTATTATTCCGGAGTGATAATAATTGTTTAACTACGATAAAATGACTTAAATTTCCTATCACTTAGAAACATGTCCTACTCTTGCAAACATGAATTAATGTCATGCCTAAACTTTAGCGTTAATAAATGCTTTGACAAAAGATTAATAAGTTTTACCTAATCGTGTTTTCATATACATACATAAATCATATAAATCGTTTATTGACAAATTAGCTTCTGCACTTATAAAGAACCAGTAGTCCCAAATGAGGTGAAGTTTATATATTGGTCGTCAACACTAACTTAATTAAGTATATTCACTTATTTATTTGCATGTCTTAGTGTAAACAGAAATTCTTACTTATTATATACTAGCTGTGCCCCGCGGTTTTACCCGCGTTAAATTTTATAAATTACGTATCACAGCTCCTCCCCTGTAGGTGATAGCGTGATAATATGTGTAGTAGCCTATATGTTGACCCGACCTCTTAGTAATATTCATGCAAAATTTGAAGTAAATCCATGTAGTACTTTTTGAGTTTAGCCCGGACATACATACAGACAAACAGATAAACAGACAAAAACTATATTTTTGTCTTCGATATCGATTGTAAATCACGCCCCAAGTATCCTTTAAAAAAAAATTCAATGTACAGTTCTGACTTTCCTACGATTTTATTATATATATATATATATAGATACACAAGGTATAAAATAAATAGTCGACATTTAGTAACTTATGGAGTTTACTTTGTCTATGGAACTTTTTAACGTACAAAATATAATCAGCTGACGTATTTTGTGTGGTGAGCATGAAATATTTTATTATTATATTACACAAACTATTATGTTATTCTTTAATTCATGGTTAGTTAGCGCTACTTAAATGTCCTCCATTATTTAGGTTCCATCTAGGTTATTAAAAATGTGAATTTCAATCCTATATGTTACTTTCTAAATATTAGTTTGGATGTCTGGTAACGAATGCCAGCGGCTGAAAACTTCAGATAGTGCCGTTCAAATCTTAAAAGCCATTCGATACAATTAACAAGACAATGTCGCTTACATCATTTAAGCACGAATACATTACCATACACAGTCTCTTCGGCGTTTTTGATAGATTTTGCAAACTCTTCACAAAGTTCGCGTATCGTTGCGATCTAATCTATGATCGAGTGCGAAGTGTGCGTGTGGTTGCGCAAGCGCGCCTCAGTGGCGCCGTCTACCGTGATCTATTGGCGCCACAACTCGCCTCATTATACTCTTATCGCCTCAATGCAAATCCGACAACATTTTAATCTTAGAAAAGTCCGTTTTCGTGTAAATACTACGTTTATTTTAAAGGCTCAAGCGGGTCGTGGGCGGAAGGATTGTGAAATTCTGTACGCTTTTTCCTTTGCGCGTGGGCAGCTAATTATACGTCTGGATATAAATTTATGTTGGATAATATCGTCGAAATTAATGGTGTACTGTTTGTGTGCTCTATGAGAAGTACGCAAAAATTGTTAGAGGAGACATGTTGTACAATAATTCATGTTGAAGAGAGTGGTTGAGCTCTATACACTATTGATCTATAATCACTCGATGGAAAAACCTCTGAAAACATATGAATATAAAAAATCTTGATTAATTAATTAACATGGATTTTTTGAGAATTATACTAGAATTACCACAAAACAATTTTCACCGCAAAGTAGTCTTAAGTCTATATTGATCCTGACCTTTTAAGAGGATTCCAAATATTCTGTATTTTTACTCTCGTCTCGTCCTGTTATTTTTGGAAAGCAAAAGTTCTCTGGAAGAAATCCCTTAATGCGATAAGACCGCCCATTGTATATAACCATGGCATCTGTGTAAAATTTCATGATTATCGGCTGAGTTGTTTAGGTGTAACCTTTCACACACAATGAACGGATGAGTGTTTGTTATGGTTGTAATAATATAACTTTCGATTTCTAATAATAATCATAACCATGTTAGAGTACGGTGGATATTTGTAAAAAATCCGGATTTATTCCTTGTCGAAAAAGTTATTACTCAAAAGTAACATTTAATCAGTCTAAGCACTAAGTGTGCCCTGGGCGTTGATGAGTCAGTCAGTAAGTGAATCAAACCCCATTATAATAAAGCTGCCCATGACTGTCCCACTGCAGGGCAAGGGCATCCTCCTGTAATAAGTTGGGAAAAACCCATAGTCCACTACGCTGCCATCAAGAACATTTTGGAGAACATTCAAGTATATAGAGTTTTCAAAATATGCATTACTTAATCTCGAATACGCATGTGAATTCCAAAAGTCAGTAGTGCGCACCTTTGGAGTTTAGGCTTCTGATTCCACAGTCCGGCTGTCTAACCACTAGGTTATTTTGTAAAACATTTCACACCTTATTTAAGTGTATGTATATTAATTGATTATCTTTTTTAATTACAGGTAAGTACGAGCATCAAAATAAAGAAACCTACTTCAGATCTATCGTAAGTAAAAATCAACGCAAAAAATCTCGTAACAAGTTCACTTACCCTTCCTAAAATCGTATAAATAAATGAGTAACTAGTACAATAAAACTACATTTCACACACCTTAGGCCTAATTTAATAATTCAAACATAGGCAAGGGTACTACGAATCCATAAAAGCAATTCTAAAGCACAGTTGACTCGTAAAATCGAAAGGGAACGAGGAAAACCGTTTACATACGGTTCGGGGAACAGTACACGATTCAGAACGTTAAATTAAATAACGTGTATTGTTGAGTGTAAAATCTCAAAAATGAGGCGCGGGTAACAGTAGGACAGGAGTATTACAAGGCAGGGAAATCGTATGAGGCAATCGGGGGAAACGAAAGTACAGACAAATTTATTATTGGTAAAATACACTTACTCCCTTGTGACTGCAGTGACCGTAATTTTGTATAATTTATTATAAATTGAACATATGGATTTAGACTACAGACAAGATATATTATGGTGTAATGTGTTCATATAAATATAGTTAGATATAAATAAATAAAAACTTGAGAGGTGTCAAGGGACACCCGGATGGAACGAAGTTATTTCGTATTATTTATTATGTACAAAAAACCTGTATACACTCAACAAAAATAATCGTCTCGACACCACACTGTTCAATGCGAAATAGAAATGAAAATATCTGGCTTGGTTTCTTTAAGACAGAGAGAGAGAGAGAGACAGACAGAGAAACATGCGCACGCCGCACAGCTGCAAAAAGTGTCGTGACAACTTTTCGTAAGATTTTTTTCCGTCTAGCCCCCTTTCACAACGCGCGATAAGGAACTTCGTTCCAATAAATATCTTGGGACACCCAAAACAAACCCCAATATAGGCAGAGCCTGTACTTTGGCAATTAGATAACTGATGACCATACACAAAAACATATACTCATTCTCATCACACAAAGATTTGTTCTGGGCGGAGATCGAACCCACGATCTCTGGCCTGTCCAAAGGACCAGTTATCTAGCGTACTATGGAATTAGAGTACTACGTTTGACTGAGACTATTATATTTAAATATGGTTTTAGGTTCCGACATTTTGTACGTAAATTTATTTGCAGACTTGATGCACGAAAGAATTTTTTATCATTCTTTTTTTCCTTTAATCAAAATCACTTTAAAAAATTAAACTTTTTATTTTTTCGACGACTCTCACCTAGTGATACAGGTGACAATAACACATAAATACATGACGTAATTTATTTTCGATCTAGCTACTCAGTAAATGTACAAACGTTGTTTTTTCTATAGTATACCCCGTTTCATTCTAAAAAACTCATTCGTATTCTTTGCTTCTTCCGAGCACCAAAAGCATTTCAGTTTTTATTTTTCGTACACGGCTCGCAACACAGGCCGTTCTTTAAAAATATTATAATCCCAAGGTACGCGTAGGTGTTCTCTAATAAGGCCCAGAACCGCCTTCTGATTGCCAACCTCGTCATATTTTTATTTTCTCTTTTATGTTATGCTATATTTCATTTTCTTGTGATACCACGCAAGATAAGTTTGGTTTTCTCATGAGAAACAAATAATAATTCTTCTGGCAAAAAGCCCGAGAATAGTTTTGTGGCTCTAGAAAAAATAAATAGGTTATGGTAGTTTGAGGTATACTTTGTCTTTATCATTAAATCAAATCCATTTCCGCACATTGATATTCGCAGTCAAACTTGCTCCTTATAAAATATTTAGAGAATTTTATCAACCTGCCTGACAAACAGGGGTTTTGAAGCCCCTTTATGTCTTAAAGTCTGTGTCCCTGAAACCTAATCTAAACGAGGTCTGTTTTATGGCAAATCAATTCAGCCGCCTAAATGTTAGAGCGCTGTTTCTAGTTAGATTCGCTATTTTAGACCTTTAATTTAGAACTCGAAGACTATTAGTGCTGAGCGTGGGTGCCTTGGTTCTAAATTTCAAATATTTACGACATTTTTACGCCTGTCAGATTACGTTCGTGGAATATTTTCCGTGGCCAACGTAAATAATTCGTGCGTTTCGATTTTACGCTCAACTTGTTCCTTATAAAGAACCCAGGTGTAAACTTAGCGCTTTTAGTAACTGATTAAGATCAGCCCTAGAGCCATACTATAGTTTTGGACATTATGATCGACGAATACCTAGGAAGGTAACTAATATGGTGCAACATTTACTACAGGTATCTCTTTGTTTGTAAGGTTGATCGAAATTAAGAGCTTGGAAGAAACAACGGTTTTTATAGTATATAAAAGCATTTTGTTTATAAAATTAAATCAAAGAATGTATGTATGCGCACCAATTCAAAGTAAATGGGAATTAAAGCCGGCTATGTGTTTGAAGCCAAATTGTCTTGTTGTTTACCTTTCCCACTTCTTTTCGGGTTCGCTACTGACCTGCAGGTTTTTTTTAAATATAATTGCTCATTTCCCCAGTCACCAAGTTATTGAGTTGTATGAATAAAAACTTCATCAAGAAATCCTCAATTTTACATAAACCTTATTTTAAATCTCCATTCATTTCATTCCCCCACGTCCATCTAAATGTTACATCATTCCGCCGAAATTTCAAATCCTTTTCAATCCAGGCTCGATATATAACGAATGTCTTTCTTCTCGCTCTGCATTGGGAGATTAGAAGGAGAGGTGGGCTTCACAGGCCGCGTTACAAGTTCCCAAGCAATCCCTATGGAAAATCAACAAGAGAACGTAAACAGGGGAGGGGTGCATTCTTTTTCTCGGTATAAATTATTCAGGATCCCGGACCGCTTGTTGGGACAACGATTTCATCAGCTGACTTACCCGCTTTGCCTCACGCTGTATATAAACGCATGTTTGTAACACGTGAAAGCGCTTCAATGATTTTCCGTTTTTAAATTAAAAATGAATGGGTGACTTTCACGGCTAGTATTTTATTTTTGTTAATATGAACATTGAAATAGTGTAGATACAAGATGTAAAGAGGTTTGAGTATCTTCTGTAGTATATGTATTTAGCTATATTAACAACCTTACTAAGAAGAATATCCTTACCTTCATATACCTCAGGATTTACATTAAAGAGGTGTAACTTTTGAATATCTGTGTATATTTTCATGGAACCAAGTTAATACATATAACATCCATAGCTTTCCTAAAAAATCAGCATTGAAATTAGTCCATCAATTTGAGTGCTGCTGATGCCACAGACATACATTATAACAGCCCCATCTTTGTGTCTGGAGGCCAAATTATTATATACGCCAACCGGTACTTAAGTTTGGAGGATAAGATATAAGATAATGGATCATTCATCATCAAACTATGATTACATTTTCTGGCGTTAATAATACTGTGGGAGACAAGGTGCAAATTAGGCTATTTGAGCAAGCAAATACCTATATAATTAGACTCCCACGACTGTTGAGCTTTGCATAAATGCTTTGACAAACAGATAAACATTCAATTACCAACCTCCTCACACTCTGGCCGAATGATCGACGCCTTCACCTTTAAAAAAATATACAGTCTACTTTCCCGCCAAATGCGAAATATAGTCTGTGGTTTAGATAGATGTGTGTGTCTCTTATCAACGTTCACACGTAAGTTAAGCAAACGGAACGAGTTGGCAACGACTTTATCCAAATACGGTGATTGGTATTTTACGTTATCATTACAACTTTTGCAAAAATATTGTTTGCTCTCATATTAGAGTGCTGTATATTTATTTTGTCGTATATGAGGGAATTTGTGTCACTCACTTCCTTTTTGTGAGCGGTTTTGCAATAACGGCGAATTAGGTTTATGCAAACGTAGGCTTTTCGGTAGAGTTGTTACTTGACACGCTAATTGCATTATCGCTCTTGATATAAATAGTAAAATAACCAATCATACGGCCGAAATTGACGGGCCTGTTGGCGTGTTTGGCAAATGCTTGCTTTTCACGCCGGACGTCGTGGGTTCGATTCCCACCCAAGACAGATTTTTGTGTGCAGAGTAACAGATACATGTCTGTTTGTCCTGAGTATGGGTGTAAAATTATACTACATAAGTATGTATTTACAAAATAAAAAGTAGTGTATGTTGTATATCAGTTATCTGGTTTCCATAGTACAAGCTTAGTTTAGGATGGCCGTGTGTAAATAATGCCCCAGGATATTATTATTAAATAAATACGTCAAATTATCAACTAAATGATAATTTGAGTATAAATTACCAAATCTACTCATTCAAGTATTGCGAAGCTAAAGTTGCAGTTACTAAGGGATATAGCATGTAGACCTAATGACCGGTGGAATAGTAAGGATCTCAAAGTGATGTCCACGTACAGGAAGATGCTGCGTGACCATCCCCCCCCCCCCCCCCCCCCCACACGAGATAGAGCGATGCTCTTGTGATGGTCGCTGCAAGCCCGTCAATAGTAAAGATCTTCGTCCAGAAATTAAGGTCATGAACTAATAAATTACAAATGAATCAGTAATGTTGTTAAACATTTTTCTTCTACTTCTTTTTCGAGTGGGTAGTGGTTACTCTAGTGTCAGAGTTATGCAAGCAGCACAGTAGACGTCGTTTTTGTGTATTTTGCACGTTTTTGCGCACCACGTCTAATGTACAATTAACAAATGTGTTAAATATGTTATACCTTTTACATATGCTAGGGTGATTGATAGATTTTTTATATATAAATCTAAACTATGTTTATTTTATTTTTTAAAAGGCAACGTCCGCACTAAGGAATGTAGACCCTGTGTCGCGGGGTACTTTAAAAACATATAATAGACGGACACAAATTACATCCAGACTCAGAACACCTATTTGTGGGTCACACAAATAGTTGTCCGGCGCGGGACTCGTACCCGCGACACGAAGCGGCGAGGCGACTGTCTTAGCCGCTGCGCCACACGTGCAGTCAAAGATTTCTTATATATAAACCTAAACTATATAACCAAGAAAATAATTTTGATAAAGCCACTGTGTTTGATGAACTCAACACTTATTAATTATTTATAAACATTTGTAAATTCATAACATGATAAAATTCACAAGGCGATAACCTCAGGAACCGTAGCGAATATAATATTTGCCTGATACAAAGTCAACGTTGGAAACGATATGATAAGGTGAAAGGTTATATAAACGAATTTTAAGTTTGAAAAATAAGATGATAATGTTTATCAATTTACTTTAAACATGCCACTTTTTATATAATAACAATATTTTATAAGTCTCTTGAATATAAAATAAGAGTGTCTGTTAAATATTCATTTGGATATTTTTGAAATAAGCATTATCTTAACGCTACTTTATGATCTAGAAAATTTACCAAGTATGGTTCCGTTGTGGAATGCTTTTAAGTGCAACATATACTAGTTATGCCCCGCGGTTTTTTTACTCGCTTTAAACTATTTAAATTATAGCCTATGTGCTAATACAGGGTGTCAGCTATGTCCTATGTCCATATCAAATTTTATTAAAATCTCCAGCCGGTTAAACGTGAAGAAGTAACAAACATAGACACTCACACAGTCACAAACATCGCCTTTATAATATTAGTGTGAAGGCCTTTTTTTTTTGATAAGGCAGGGGGAATGCCTTCGCATGCCACCCGCAGAAAGTGTCTGCGGGTGGATATGTCGGACTTGCACTGACTAAACCTGCCTGCCGTGGACTTCTCTTGGCGCCTGATGGGGGAGTCCCGGGAACGCGGGTATGCTGCTCCGGTACCCCCCTTTTGCGCCATGTCCCAGATGGTCGGGACACGTACCTTGGGAGGGCTATTTGGATTGTCCTCCCCTATTGCCGACTCCTGCCAGTACGGCACAGCGACTGCGCCACAGACAGATCGCTGTCATCCCGGAGCTGCTTGTACATGGCGGCAGTACAGGACACTTCTCACACTGCCACCGCGGCCCCAAGGGGAGTTGGGCTTAGTGTGAAAGCCTATGTGTTATTCGGTTATATAAGCTATATTGCATTAGCTACAAAGTTTCATGAAAATCCGTTCAGTAGTTTTTGCGTGAAAGAGTAACAAACATCCATACAAACTTTCGGATTTATAATATTTGTAGGATGTAATAATGAGCTAACGCGCACAATAGTGTTAAATGCCTTCATGTGTTAATATTCTATTATATTGAATACTAATACTAATTACTGCATACAGTGTCATTCATTCTTTTTTTAATATTAGGGGAAATTAACACTATCAAATTTATTTCATTATAAATATAATCGATAAAAAATATTATTATGGTAGCCTTTGGAAGAATTGATGAAAAATTCAAATTCAGACATTGGGAACTATATCAGATACAGCATTTCATACAGCATATTTAGGGAGTCGTTTGCATGGTTAGATTTGAGATTCTATCTGTACAGATACCAGCACATCCAGCTACCCCAATCTGTCAAATTTATTTTATACATTTTTAACTTTATCACAAAAGCCTAAGGTTCACTTTCAATTGGGGAAATTTGACAGATTGGGGTAGCTTGATGTGCTGGCGTCTGTACAAACAAAGAACACGCAAACCATCACCCACTACTTAGGTCGCGGCCCTCACAGATTATCAATGCATATAATTAATATACTGTAAAAAACTATTTAATAATAAATTATATACGAATATACTTAGGCATAAACAGCAGCATCATATATATGAAGTTTTTCTATATTCTAATTTAATTAGAGATAGTTGTTCCATAAATACAATAAGTTAGTCACAACTTAATTAAAATAAACAAGTCAGCAACCCTATATCACCTTTATGTCAATAAGACAGAGTTCATTTACTCAGAAATTCACATTTAAAATCTTATTACATAGTACGTTTCTGAACGAGATGGTATCTACGCTGTCTCATTCCCCTACAATGTTCCTCAAATTACGCCAGGGGAGTGAGAACGAACACTTTGTGAATTATCCTTTCAGCAAATGAATTATTTAGTAAAATAAATTGGTCTTTCGAATAATACCAATATCTATTCTGCGTAGTGAATCTGTGAGATTGGAAAATTTTTGACTGTCATTATCCTGTCTCTCCTTTTCAATTTAACTTTATTTGCAAAATTTAACTCTAAGCGCGAAAATTTCTTGAGAAACTTTTAATTGATTTTTATCATATGCTTGATTTATAAAGTTCGCAAGGACAATGCCCCCAATTCTATTCAGCACCAACTAAACTAAATTTTAATTAATTGCTTTCTTTTTTTTTCAGTTCTTATGAAAAGGACAGGGCTCTTTGATGTTATCAATTTAGTTTTGGCGCGAAATACTGAAGGAAAAAAAGCGACACGTTAGTTTGTAACGTGTCGCCGACCAATAATTTACCCGGTGCATCCTTTAGTGTGTTTTAAGCCACCAGCCCGGTGCATCCTTTAGTGGGAGTTACCCCACACCAAGTGATGTGGGGTAACTCTTATTATTTTTAGGCTGAACGGCGCACATCACACGGCCTCTGGACCCCACTGCTGACGCTACGTATTTTTCACGGTACCTTATTATAGAAATGCAGATCATTCCAAGTTAATTTTGGAGTTTATGTACTGTACTGTTACTATAGGTACATTGACATATATATGGTTTTGATTATGATGATTTAAGTTATAAAATACTCTCGCAAAATTTCAAAGCTACTAATCTTAAAGTTACCTTTGTGTCGTGTTTTGACAGCAGGTATGTATGTATATACGTCATTGAAGTACAGAGCATTCCAAAAGTTCATTTTGCCTAAATTAAAGTCACAAGTGTATAAAGGCTGGCGCAAATTTTTCTTTCATTTCATGTCAAAACGCAAGTTCTCTGACGAGGTAATATCTCATCGAGCACTCTTCCTTACCGCCGCTCTTGTAAAGGAACAGTTACTATAAATAAGGTTTAATTTAAAGAAAACTTTTCTTTCTTTTCATTTAGAAAAATACCTTCAGACTTAAGACGCACCTCTTATTCTTTTGTAAGCACTTGTATAATAAGACGTCTATTTTTGGTTGATAATATGCTTTGTCCTATTAAAATATTCTTTCATATTTCTTTTCATGTTTGGGCGTGAAATTTTTGTAAAGCTTTACTTCGACTGTATTTTATTACTGCTTAAATTAGTGCGATGTATGTCACAGATGCAGTATTTGTGTTTAGAAGAAAATAATGTACGGACGCCAGCACATCCAGCTACCCCAATCTGTCAAATTTCTTTTATAGATTTTCAACTTAATCTCAAAAGTATAAGGCTCACTTTCAATTGGGTAAATTTAACAGATTGGGGTAGCTTGATGTGCTGGGGTCTGTACATCTATAGTTTGTTAAAAATACATATTATATCGATGTCTGGCTGGTCTCATAAGTTGTTCTATTATACTACATTAGCTTTTAGCGGAAATAACGTGATTTTCATTTTTATTCGGGCGTTAGGACTTAGCACAATGTCTAGGAATCAGACAATGCAGACCTAGGCATTAATAATGTAAAACTCGGCATTAATTTACCTTTAATACAATACATGCCTCGCATTTATAAATAGTTGTATAATTCAATTGTTTAAATCGATGTGAATCTTAAAGGCTTTTGTTTAAAATATTTGTTCAAGGATAAATGTATTCGCGTACCTATATGAGATTCTAGCCGTGTGGTTTTTAGGCCTACAAAGAGTAGCAAGGCCACCCCATACCAACCCGTGGGTCTCATAAAAGGCGACTCAGGGATACACCAGGTAGTTGGGCAACAGCGCCACCTGTGTACTATAGCTACCACCTAACTGCGGTCACCAACTCGCATGACAAGCGTGGTGACTACAGCAAACCCCTTCAAATGGTAATGTTATGGAAACCTTTGGAGGAGACCTATGTCCAGAAGTGTAATTCTGTGAGAGTCATACATTGTATCTATAACACGATATGATATAATATATTACCTTACTGGTTCGTATGCGGTCGACGAGGTTAAGCACCTTGACACGCGGTTAGTCTATAGATGGGTAGCCATATGTTTAATTTCTGAGT
The DNA here is from genome assembly GCA_951640165.1 of Pseudoips prasinana. Taxonomy (NCBI): domain Eukaryota; kingdom Metazoa; phylum Arthropoda; class Insecta; order Lepidoptera; family Nolidae; genus Pseudoips; species Pseudoips prasinana. The sequence goes on from OX621240.1 coordinate 29,827,509, forward strand.
CTCGGTGCTGCGAAAGGCTTCTTAAGGTGTTTGTTACGGTTTAGACATTAGACAACAATCGTTAAGCCACATCGGAAGGCTGCGATAGTCTTTAAAATAATTGTGGAATGAATTGAATATTATATATAAATCACTTGCAGCGACAGTTCACCGCTCCTAAACCTATTAATATTATAAGTTCATCCGTGCGTGCGTCGCTGGAGTTCGCAATGTCTGTCAACAGTCCAGAGTCAAATATTTCGGTTCAATTCGGTTGGAGTTGCATTGTTCCTCAAAAATTTAATTTCCGTAGTCTGGATTAACCGTGCAGACTGGACCATAATCGAGTATAGGTGACTGTATCGCGACCATGAGTATTAAATATTTTTACACTCCATGGATTTACCTTGGGATTACCTGGTAACACTTAGCAGCGTCTGGAAATTGAGATACCAGGCCTGGGATTATGCTGAAGCTAACTATCTACTATCAGCGCTTATTTATACTGCCTATCACCACAGTGTGATCTACCATCTACTAATATCGCATTAATCTTTAAATCATTTTAACGCGGTAACAGCAAATATATATATTTATTAATATAAAATATCATGGACTTATCCACTTTACCTTTACAGGAATCCATGCCAATTAAAATACAACTTTTATCTAGTATTCATTCCAATCAATATCAGTTTAATCAAGCCGAGAAGCAAACATGCACCTCACTCCCTCCTGCCCGCCAAATATGTGAACATGCGAAAAGACAATATAAGTTCAAGCAAATTCCATGCAATAGAATGAAGAATCAGTCTCTTAACATCTATATATTTTTAGGTCACACAATTATATGTCCTGTGCGGGGATCCCCAAATACCAGAAAGTCGAGCTAATAGATAGGGGACTATTTTAACCTCTGTACCACAGTTGCAGTATAATTCGTCAATGTATCTGTTACTGCATCCATCAAATTTTAATTCCAAAATAACATTCATAATAGAATGTAATGTTTTCAACATGATTGAATGTATTTTTTTAATGGCATACCACGATTCCCACGCAAGTTTTTCCAATGTCAAATGAGAATTGATATTCTGAACATAAAATGCAGAATATTTGGGATAATAAATACAGATCAAACAAGTACACGTGGATTATGTATGACTCTACTATTCACAGCAGAACAACTGAGCTTAACCTAGTTGAATGGCAATGGAATTGTGAATTTATGTACAACCAAAAACCGATCGCTAAGTGTAAAACAAGAACTGTAACTTGATATAATATAGTAAGTACGTAACTCGCAGTAAGGAAATGATAATATAGTCGGGTTTGTATAGCCGCGTGGGTTTGGTGTAGCGTTTCAATAATTGAGCACTTATGTCTAGTTGTTTAACTATGTTATTATGGTCTCATGGTTGGGTATCGGTATCTGGGCAATATTGGCCAAAAGCCAAGTGTCAAGCGTTCCTGTAGGTAATGTCGTTTCGGGAGACATGTTGCGATTAGATTTAAAGCCTTTCATAGTATAACTTGGTTATGATAATGAAGTTGGCAACGTCATCTTCATATGTTGTTGGTAGTACGTCTTTCCCTATTTGGGGGAAGTTAAAGTATATAGTCAAGATTGTCACAAAGCTATTTTCTAATCTGTGGCGCAGTTGTAAAGGTGGTCGCCTCGCCGCTGCCTATTATTATAAATGCGAACGTTTGTGAGTATGGATGTTTGTTACTCTTTTACGCAAAGACTACAAAACGGATTTCGATGAAAGTTTGTAGTAATATAGCTTATATATTCGAAGAACACATAGGCTATAGTAAATATTAAGTTTAACGCGGATGAAACCACGGAGTTAGTAGTACATACACGTAAAATTATGCGTTAGAATGATCTTACCCTAAAAATTAGAGGCTTCATTCGTTCAAGTTTTCTTCTAAAATAATAATAAAAAGTTTGTAATTTTATTATCTGTTGTGAAAGCTAATGAATCATATTAAACAGTAACTAATCGTATGTAAAACACCGGATAGATAAATAAAATACATAAATATCAGTTCTAACTATTTTATAATTGCTTGGAAAAATTAAATCTCCTACCGGCAAATATCTTCAATTAGATAAAGAGTTAGGTACATTGAACACCTTAAGGTGTAAGGTGTTGAATGTAACCCCTTAACTAGCTGTCATGAGATACCATAAAGCAGAATATTGTATAGCTTTTCATGTCTAGTAATCGTCGTATTTAAGCATAGGCTACACTGATAAAATGGTTGTTAATACTACGGTGTAATTATATCCATATATCTGATTGACAATAAACTTTGAATACAAAGGTCAACTATGCATGTAATAATATTTACTCATAGTTTTGCATATTATTCTTTGATTTGCGTTGTATATCCATTACATATTGAATTTTAAATATCATTCATTGTAATTATTTTTCTTAGTGTTTCACACGTATCTTTAAAGAGCGAGACAGGAACACATAGCTCATTGATAGATGCTCTCAACGATCTGTAGGCGATCGGTGAAGTTAAGCAACTAGGTTCGCGGTCAGTTCATGGATGAATGGGCACCACAGTGCTTTTATTTCTGAGCGGCTCCGTGCTTCGGAGAGCACGTAAAGCTGTCAGTCCCGGTGGTATTCATTAGACAACAGTCGTTAAGCCATGTCAGAGGCCCACATGGCGGCTTGAACAACTCCGACACTCGGGTAACCATTGCCCATCCGATAAGTAAGTACCTAAGTAACTTTCCAACTCCCAAATATCTCAACTAAATACCAGTTCTGGTGAACCCTTATTATTATAAAACTCAGAAGGAAGTCCCTATTAAAATTAGCTAGCTGCACACAATTTGTAAAAGCTGGGGAAACAGGTTATTATTGTAGAAGGGTTAGCTTTCACTAGTCATGCGCATGCACGTTATATAACCAGCTTTATTGTCAAGAATGGATGAATTGGTACCGCATTTTCACAGTTCCCACTTATATAGATATATGGATGTGTTCCAGTCCTGAACAAACTGGAGTACCTTCCATGTGTTTAAACGCTTTTGGTATACCTAGAATTGAAATCAAGTATTACAGCAACTTAGAAATTAAATCACATTTGGGGTCATATCATTATATCTATAGCGCTTCAGAGCATTGGATAGGCCGAATTTGTGCAAACTTAATTTTGATTTTAAAAATTAAAAATGTAAACTATATCAAACATGGCAGTAGGTTTGCATGTCTTTTAATAATCCTACTCATATTATAAATGCGAAAGTTTGTGAGTATGGATGCATGTTTGTCACCCTTTCATGCAAAACCATGGAACTAATTTTGATTAATTTTTGTAGGTACCTATATAGCTTATATATCCGAATACCATGGCTATAATTTTAAATAATTTAACGCGATTAAACCACGGGGCTCATCTAGTTTGCTATAAAACAACCTACTTGTTAACAAATTGAAACCTAATTAATTATTTTTAAAAAATAAACTAAAATCAAAAGTCGTACGAATCTATTGGACGACTTTTCAAAAAATTTCATTTTTAATTAATGTTGCCAAGTTTGGTAGCACATCCAGCACATCCAGCTACCCCAATCTGTCAAATTTCTTTTATAGATTTTCAACTTTATCACAAAAGCATAACTTGTATCATGCATGTGCATCACTTGTACAATAAGAAAACCGCGTTTTGCACACATTCAGCGGATCCAATGCCCTTAAGACCTGATCTCAGTTATCTCGATTAGGTACCCTCTTTCTAGTTATAATATTAAAAATAAGGCACCATTCTCAAGAACTAGGCATTAAACTCTTTGCTCCACTTTACATTTTAGGACGAGGACGTCGAACTAACCTGATTATTTTATATTCTCGCGCTAAATTCGCTATTGGGGTCAATTTTGAAATAAATAGGCTGTGGGGTAATTAATTACCTAAATGCTGTACATTTGTGGTTTTATTGAGCCGCAAAATGTTGCCAACGGGATTTCAAGTTCCCCAAATGTTACAGTTTAACGCTAGCTTCGACGCTTCCTGAATGTGTGAAATTAGTTTTTTAATTGCGATATTAATTAATGAACTATATATTGGACGGCTATGCGCACGGTGTAAGTCTTCCGGTGTCCTGGAGGTTTCGGGTTCGGACCCCAATTGGAACAGTCTTTCACTATTTGAAGTACGAATAATCAGTTTCTAATATCCACATGAATTGGAAGAGTCAGTGGCTTGAACTCGAGAACACTGACTGCTGTCTAACGGTCTAACCACTAGTCTGTCATATCCCGCATAATATTCTGGTTAAATTGCGTACATGTTGTATTTTTCTATTATTCGGGATGTGTATGCGCTTCACCACGATCTCACTTGATGGTAAGTGAAGATGTGGTCGAAGGTGGACCGCGCGTACCCATAAGATGCCTGTTCACTCTAGCCTTAAATAAACCCATGTTGAAAGAGTCTGGAAACACGTCGTTCGGGAGGGTGTTCCACTCCTTAGCCGTGCGTATAGTGAATGAGGAAGCAAAGCGCTTCGTACGGCATAATGGGATGTCAACAACAAAGCTGTGTAGACCAGACGCGACGCCTGGTAGTTCGATGAAAAAGGGGGAACGAGGGATTAGTTCATGGAGATATTGAGCGCATTCTTCATGAAACAGCCTATAGAAAACTGATAAGCTTGCAACCTGACGCCTTTTATCCAAGCTTTGCAGCTTTTTATTTATTAGGTCTCTGTCATCGATTATCTTGCGAGTGCGTCTGTCTATCAAATCCAAAGAATCCAACTGTGTCTATACTGTGTGGCACTTGTGTGATCCTCAATTAAAAAAATAATAATTTGTTTTTGTCTTTTGCAGGTAAGACACCAGCTTATCATCAAATGGGTGAAGTCTTTACTTTTACATCATTAGCTAAAATACCATTCGGAAATACCTACTACTAAGCCGAACTCTGTAGTTGAGCAAACATTACGTAGAATATGATGTTTATGTAAACATAACCCAAAAACCTCATAAAACTATGACGAATTGTTCTTGAAATAATGCTTACATACACCTAAACTGTGCTACCATTCTTCATAATTCGCCAGTCTTGTAAACTATCTGAGTAATGAAAATGAAAGTGCCCCTGTGTTTGCGCACACGCTTGTGTACATATGTCCCGCGCAGATGGCCAGTTCCGTTGAGACTGACCGCCATGGCCGAATGTCGACCATCGGGAACATTATATATTGAAAATCCAAAGGCATGACAGTTTCACATCAAATAAACGAAAATTTAATATGACACAATATCAAAGCTGCAAAAATATATTATAGTAATTTATTTTAACACCAGTCCATCAGCGCGGCAGTATAGAATCAAATCCGTATACTGCGTTCGACCGATGAACTGACAGAATCATTACATCGCGTGATCATTAAGACAATCTTCTGTTATTTCATTGGCCAAACACAGTAGAGAGATATTGTCTATAATAATATGCCATGCTATTAGAAGTTCTGTGAAAATATTGTATCAATGAATAATAATTTCAAAAGATGACATCTAGCCAAAGCTTTTGACTACGATATTATGTAAATCTTGCAATAATAAGGAGCTATTATATTTTGAAAAACTATATCTATCCTAATGAGAGCGAAGCCAAACATTGTATGGATCCCTACCCAGGACTAATCTTTGTGCGGAGAACACGATTATTTGTTGTGTCTGGGTGTAATTTATCTATAATATGTATATCTTTAGAAATACATGAGTATGTTATTAAGTTTTCTGGTTGCCATAGCACATGCTCTGCCTAATTTGTGAGCAGAAGGCAGTGTGTTTAATTAATATTAAGGTATTCCATGGCATTCCACGTCATCCACACACGATTTTGCCAATATCTAGTAAGAACTGATATTTAAAGATATTTAGCAGTAAATTTGAATAAAATACTCGTGGATTACGACACCACTACTCACACTTCAATAGCTGTGTGTAATGCAACTGTTTCTATATCTACATATTTATTGATGCAATATGACTGTCTTGTGTTTGATACATGTCATCAATGGTTTGATGAAAGGACATAATAAAGTAGAGTAATTTGTAATAAATCCTAAACATGTGTTTCCGGCCTAGAAAGACTAACAGGGCCACCCCGTATCATCCCGTGGATGACGTAAAAGGCGACTAAGGAGTACACTAGGACTTTAGGCAGCAACTCCACCTGTGTTAGTTTGCTTTCAACCATTGAAGTTGATCCTCTCAAAAAGGACATAGCCATGTCTTTGTCCTTGATAACCATGTTAGGGCAAAAGTTTCAACAAAATTGTTCGTTTCCTCTTGTGTACTTTTTGTCATCATTTATGTTATAGGGTGATGGCAAACCTTGGAATATTTTCGTTCTTCTTAGTATGACGGTTCACTAGTTTCTAGTAACTAACTGCACTAACTGCGGTCGCCATCTGACATGCCAAGCGCGGTGACTAAGGCAAACTATTGCAAATAACAACGTTATAGAAACCTTTGAAAGAGTCCTATGTCCAGCAGTGGACGATATCAGCCTGATGATGTGGAATCATATTATTCTAAATTTACAATTACAAGCAATTTATCCAATCAACATTGATTAGTCCAATAATTTCATCACACCAAACAACGACAAACATTAATAACACAATAGCCGATCATTTACGAAACTATTACCGGCATGTCTCCTGGCTTAATTAGAGATATACATTATATCTGATTGCATCTGACCTCTTAACCTGAGTGACGCCTTCGACTGAGCTCGCCTGGACTGGAATACTCGTTGTCCTGTCTGCTCTTTAAATGTCATTGTTGCAAAATGAGAGCTAATTGCCTTTTGTTGAATCAAAGGGTGGGAATAGCACCATAGGATCCCAATATGAGACACACTACGAATAAAGTCAATATTAAGTCAAATGTCATTTGTCGAATGATTGAACCTATTTTAATATCGTTATTTTAAAATAACCACTTAACTACGAACGGTGATTCAAATATAAGAACGCCTATTATAAAATACTTCGATTTTTAATATACCTTTGTTCAAATTATATACTTAAAATTTATATTTTATTAAGCCTTCATAGCCTACAAGATATATAATCGTACAAAGTATATTGTTGTGTTTGTGTTATGTTTTCTAACAATATAATTAAATATATGAATATTAGTTATTGGGCGTTGGCGTGTCTTTGCGCCACGAAGGTCTCTTCCAGCGCTTTCCAATCTCTCTCTTTCGTTGTTCTCTCCCATGCAATCATTTTTTTTCTTTAATTTATATAATTTACTAATATTTAAATTTAGTTCAATTTAAATACTAGAAGTACATAGCAGTCCATTTAATGTTTTAAATGTGTCACTGGTATTGAAGTACACCGCGATGAGTAGATCCACGTAAGGACGGGCGTACTATGGCGGCGGTTTTTAATGCCATTCAGATTTACGTTGAATCCTGAAATTAGAAATGATTTTTATGTAGATTTTATAAAACATTATATTACATGTCAAAAAAACATTACAAATATGTATAGCTGGTCTGGTATATTATAGAACTTATGCAACTATAAGAAGATCACCCTTGAGCATAGTGTACATCAGACCACCCGATGTCTTCCTGTTAGTCCGGAAACGTAACTGAGACCTTATTTAGCAGAAGCCGTATTAGATGATCCTGCTTACGACACTTGTGTGCAAATTACGACTGTTCCATCTTGTAAATACCTTCTCAAAAAAAAAGTTATAGGGATGGGAAACTGTTCTATAGGTTGTGTATTTGACTACATATTAGTCATATATTTGATACATTATGATATATTATGTTTATCTTAGTACTTGTCAGAATTAATGTGACGATGTCCGTAGGATAGTATAAAATATTATTATATATTTTCTCATTATATGGTCAAACTGTCGCTCGCCTTCAATCAATGTTCCGTGACCCTACACTATGACTACATAGAAATCATGTCATACAATTACATTACAATTATTTCTGTGATAATAAATAAGTAATGCATGTAGGTATATTACTACTAGAGATATATTTAAAAGCTACACGAAAGCTTCTTAGTATAAACCTAATAGCAACGTGACTATGGAACTTAGAGTACCATACATATCTAGGAGCGATCGTTATACCAATTGTTTTCCATCTCCGTGACCCGTGTGGGTGTCATAACATCTGCTTATCTTGTACGAAAACATTTATAATATATTACTTACATTATGTACGATCGTCCCACGCCCCTCGACACAAAAGTGCCGGCTCAACTAAATAGATATTAGATACAAATTGATGTCGTGGACTGTAATTAAATTACAAATATAATTTATTTATAATCCAGTAGTCTTAATACTGGGTTATGAATGTAATGGTAATAATGATTTTATGAACCTTTTCTCATAAAGTTGGTGTAGAATTAGAACCAGCGGTAGCCGCGTCCATCGTGTTATTCAAAAATAAAGATTCAACTTTTTTACGTGACATTTTGATGATAGTGTTGGACATCTACGCTTTTTAAATTAATCGTTAGCATAATTAAATAATGTTTTGATGCTAATTTTAGTTTTATGATTAGTGCTTGAGGTACCTGTCCTGGTTTAAAAGCTACGCCATATGATGTACTTTTTTGGTATATAATTGTAAAAATGCTGTGTCTTCAGAATCAGCAATTCTTATTTTAGATTAAATAACTCGTACTTAATACGGTGATAAATAACATCGTGAAGAAAATATGTGCCTCACATTATCCAGAATGTTTTGGTGACATGTTAAGTCTGGCAGACTTAGGCCGCTTAGAACGCATAAGGCCAGCGTGGCGGACTATAGTCTATCCCCTCTCTCTGTGAGAGGAAGTTCTTGCCCTGCAGTGGGACTGTAAAGGGCTCCGTTTTTGATATTAAAATAACTCCTTAGTTACAAATCCGCTTAAACCAACCACCATTTGTACTATGCCGAAAATTCTTTTCTTTTTAATAGAGGATATCGAATAAAGAACCAATTATTAAAATGACCATCTCTTGGTTGTCGTAAAAGGTGACTAAGCGTATACCAGGTGGTCGGGCAGCAGCGCCACCTGTGTACTACGAGTAGCTATCACCTAACTGCGTACGCTAACTCGCATGAAACCCCTCCAAATGGCAATGTTGTAGAAACTTGTTGTAGAAATTTGGAGGAGGCTTATGACCAGCAGTGGACGAGATCAGGTAATCATCACCATCTCAAAAGAAAACCACGATTATTTAATCGTGGTTTTCTTTTGAGCTGTGATTCTAAAATCTGTTTAGATTTTGCTAATGAATACAGGTATCGAAGAGACTTCGATAAATAAAATTGTAAGAGAAAGGATGATGACGTCAAATAGCAGTTACAGTGTTCCATAAATGGACCCAAAAACCCACTACTGTCTGTTCACGATATAATATATCTCTTTAACCATAAAAATCATAAAAGGAAGAGCGAATAAATCAAACCGTTCACGGATTTATACATTTTTATGTCTCTATCGTTCGATTCCATATGCGGTGGGCATTTTCTTTTTTCTTATACGGCTACTGTCATCGGATAGATTGGATTCAATTTGGTTTTTAATTTAATTTATGTTGCAATAAATTTTACGATGCAATATTAAACTTAAAGATTAGCATATACTAGGTATTTGATTAAATAATGTTGTGTGTGCAAATTCAATCAATTCAGATGACAATGGTAAATTAAATTTTATATATAATTAGTCAGCTTCACTATGTACAAATGTAAATTCATCATATCAACCAAAGTATGCCACTGTTGGACAAAAGCCTCCCCAAAGAATGGAGGGATTTGCCATAATCGCCACGCTTGACAGACGGGTTGGCGATCGCAGTTTGATGGTCATAGTTCACAGAAAAACGCTGCTGCCTGTGCCTCTAGCACGAGTTCCTGCAGTTTACTTACTCGATCACACGTACAGTTTCCTCCCATACATTGAGCACCAGAGTTTTAGTTCTTAATACTTTCCGCGAGAGGCGCTGGTGCTCAATGTATGGGAGGAAACTGTACGTGTGATGAAGTAAGTAAACTGCAGGAACTCGTGCTAGAGGCACTGTTCTCGGTTAGGTATTCCCTCGGACGATTTCTATGCCCCCTGCGGGATGAGATGGGGTGATGATATTCTATGCCGTCACCACACAGCAAATTAGAAGAAGATTACATAAGTAAAATATTTGTTTTAGGTAATAATTTTTTTTAACTCGTAATATGTAGATACATATTTAATTAAGATATAAATAAATTATTCAATACCTTAAAAAGAGTTAGTTGTGATTCAGTTAGTTATAATTTATTAATTTCACGCAATAACTACCGAACGGATTTTGATGAAACTTTAGCGTAATACCTATAGCATTGTATATCTGAATAACGTAAGCTATAATTTATAAAGTTTAACGCTGGTAAAACTGCGGGGCACAGCTAGTTAGATTCTAGTACATATTTCACACGTAGGAACAAATACATTTCAGAATATATTAATACTTAACAATATTTATATTTGTCTTTAAATATACTAAATTAAATAGAGGGACAGTTACTTTACGTCCATTACGAGAAGGAAACTTGGAAGCTAAATACGGCTGTAATGGATAGAAGTTATTTATACCACCCATTTAGTTTCCTCCCAAACGACAATTAAGGATAATTTATTTCTTAAATTTAAACTTGAAATATAACAATAAATTGTAGAATTTTCAATAAAATAACTTATGACTGTTATAATAAATAACTGCTTTAATTTAATGTTATAATCGTTATAACGGGTTGTAAGTAAACGAGTTATATGAGCTCATAAGAATAATTACAAATCGTAAACTATAAAGAGCACTGCATATTTTCATTAAAGTTTTTATGCTTACAAAGTAAAATGTACCTACCGTAGTGATTCGGGTTACTATGTCGGCTAACATACATACACACACACACATACAACGCTATCAGATAGAGATGGCACCGCAAGTAACATAATAGCTTTTGGGTTTTAATTAGTGCACGACCAACAACAAAAGTAGCTTCAATTCAAGAAATTCTTCTATTCCAATTATTAATGGCAACATATGGAATTAGCTAAAATCTTCACCGAAATTCCAAGTTAAGAATCAGATATCTATATAGTTATGTAGTTAGAAATAATTATGTAAAGTAGACTTCATTACTACAAAAATATACGGACTAATTACAAGCGCTACTAAAAATAAATAATTTATAAAGAAACACAGTTCTCAAACTAGATAGAGCTTGTAATATGGCAACCAGACAACTGATGAACATAATATATTATATCTATAAATACATACGTACATATTATCGATAAATAACACCCAGAATAAATAATTGCAGTCATCACATGAAGATTTGTCCTGGATGGAGATCGAACCCACGATCTCTGACTTAACACTCAGGGTCACTAACGACTAAAATAATAGTTCAGCCAAATGGTAAATAGGTATATATATATAATTCAGACACCCTTTGTAATTTAATTCCATATTGTCGACGTGTTACAGTAATAGGGCACTCGCATATGATCATCACTTAACGAATTACAGGTATTACGTAGGATATAAAATGTAATAAACCACGGCACATACATAAAACCTTCGTCTTCTCCTCATTTCTTCGTAATTTAATAATCCACCGTACAATTTTTCTCGCATAAAGTCTTATGGCGGAGGCACGGTGCGACCTCTGCTATGGTGAATTACCATGGGGTCCCGTGGTGGCGTGCTAATGCTGTAATTTATACCCCATTGTCTGCAACCATGTGACAAGGGACGTGAGGAGAAGGCCTAAACTCTGAGCGGTTCAAACCATTTGTATGGGATACTAAATAAAAAACTCTAAAAGAAACTAACACATTTATTTTTATTGTTTGTCGGGGATTGGACGCACAAGTTCCTATGCGACTTTTTGCCAAAGTCTGCATTATAATATCCCATACTAAGCAGAGCTTGTGCTATGGAAATCCAATAACTTATATACTACAAATACTACTTATTTTTTTACTACATACATAGATATAATTACACCCAGACTCAGGATAAACAGACATGTTCATGCACACAAATATCTGTCCGGGTTGGGAATCGAACCCACAACCGGCGTGAAATGCAGAGTATCTACCAACCACACAAAGCTGCCCGTTATGTGGATTCTGTGATTTGTAAGTAAGTGTTGTCATCTTGCATCCGATCTTTATTCCCAATACAGTGACCCAGATATTATAAAGAAACAACAGTATTTTAACGAATAATAAATAATGATAATATAACGGCGCAATAATGCCAAAGGAAATCATTTAAAATATGGAGACATTTCATAACTTGGGAGTTAATTAGTTGTTCATAAATTATGTACTGTGTGTTTAGGTTATAAACTTATAACTGTTTATTTTTAATTTAACATTGTAGAGTAAAGGCAACGCTCAACGCGATTAAAATCTCAACAGTTATTTTAAAATTTAGTGTTGTAATAATTAGCTGTTATAGCGTTAACGAGTGTTGTGCTATTAGCAGTATTAATGTAGTCACGGGTTAACGATTAAGGGAAGTCGTAGGAACGTTATAAGAAAACTTTTATGACACTATTTATTTGACAACATTTTCCGCCTCTTTGTGATATTGTTTTTTTTGTTTTTAACGCGACGTGTGGGTTTTATAAAAGTGTGGGATTATGAAATGATTTAAAAACAGTTGGAAACAAGATGAAAATTATGACTCACACTACATACTATTAATAATGTCCTCCCGGCCAAATTTCGGCCACGGCGGCCAATCTCGATGGAGACTAGCCAACTGTGCAGGACATAATTATAGTGCGGAAGTGTGTGCGCAAACACAGGTGTACTTTCTATTCCATCACTCTCATGATCCAATGGGACGACTAGTGACACGAACCGGAAAGATGTCAGGTATAGGACCGACGGCTTTACGTGCTCTCCGAGACACGGGGGCATTATACCGCCAACTCCCAAACTTCGGGCTAATACTGAGCAATGTTCATTACGGAAAAATCCCAAAATCACTTTTTGGTCCGACCCGGGATTTGAACCTAGGACCTCATTATCTGCGCTTGAACACGCTACCGCTAGACTAATGAGGCAGGCAAAACAAAAGGCAGACTAAATATCTATGTCGCAGCAAGCGTGGCAATAAACTGAAATACATTAGCCTATGCTGTGGATGACTCCAGGGGCTCAACCGGCTATGTCGCCGAACATCGATTTCATAAATGGCGTTCAAATAAATAAAGGTTAAAAATTACTTAATCAATCGTTAAATCGGTTTCAACGTTGACAATCGGTTCCGGACCATTTATGAGGTCACATGTGGGCATGGAAGCCGATTTAACGATTGATTAAGACATTTTTAACTTTTATTTATTTAAACGCCATTTAAGAAATCGATTTTCTGTGACTTAGCCGGTAGAGCCCCAGAGGTGATTTTCATAACGATAACTCATAGACAAGGGATAGATAGAATTCGACATGGCTGAAATGGCTATTATTTGCTACTAGCTGTGCCCCGCGGTTTTAACCGCGTTAAATTTTATAAATGATCACCACTCCTCCCCCGTAGGTGATAGCGTGATAATATGTAGCCTATATGTTTACCCGACCTCTTAGTAATATTCATGCAAAATTTGAAATAAATCCATGCAGTACTTTTTGAGTTTAGCCCGGACTTCTAGAAACGATATTTTTTGGCTTCGATATCGATTGTAGATCACGCCCCAAGTATCCTTTAAAAAAATATTCAATGTACAGTTTTGACTCTCCTACGATTTTATTATACGTATAGATATACAAGGTGTAACATACTCGTATGGACTGCACGTATGCCGCAGCGGCTAAGACAGTCGCCTCGCCTCTACGTGCGGTATGGGTAACACAACTATTTGTGTTACCCATAAATAGTTGTTCTGAGTCTGGATGTAATATGTGTCCGTCTATTATATATTTGTAAAGTACGCCGCAACACAGGGAATAGATTAACTCGTGCTGGATTTGTCTAAAATTAAAAAAAAATACCAAAGTATTTGCATATTTGGAGAGAAATATAAATATTGGAGTAGACATATCCGTTAACAGGAGTTGCAAAACAACTGATGTCGGGACAGGGAAAGACTAGGTGCTATTGCTACTCCTTTGTATTCTGTCTATACGGCAAAAGCATTAATGTAGAATCTGAGAAGAATTTTAATTAAAATGACATCTATTTTATGTACCAGTTAGTCAAAGTAACACCAAAACACATGGCGGTGAATTCAAAGGGACACAATTTTCATTTCCGGATCTTCTTAAGACTCAGCCGCTGCATTTATATGGATTTTTAATTCCGAAACATGTTTATAAGCTAACCGAAAAGGAAATGCTACTCACGATGTTTCTATCATATTCCTTTTATGTATATTCATAAGTCGGCACTTCGTCTGCGGTAGGTAAAATCCTATAATTAAATTTAAATGAACGAGCATTTCCCCGGGCTTAATGAAACCAAATATGAAACAACATTAAATATTAGTACCAAATAGCGTTTATTTGTAGATGTGTATATTATCAATTAGATAGCAATTTCAGTAGTTTTTATCGTTACTGCTATTTAGGTAAGTATTTGGTTTGCCGTTTTACATTGTTATAGGCTTTTTCTTTCATTACTTCTTCATGTGTTCCACACCTAATATTTAAAATATACCTATAATAACCTGATGATTTCAGCCATCTTACAGTTTTTGTACTATTCAGGTTCTTCCTTTTTTTAAAGACAACGCCCGCACTAGGGAATCTAATCCCTGTGTCGCGGGGTACTTTACAAACATATAATAGACGGACACAAATTATATCCCGAATCAGAACAACTATTTATGGGTAACACAAATAGTTGTCTGGCGCGGGACTCGAACCCGCGTCACGAAAAGGCGAGGCTAATGTCTTAGCCGCTGCGCCACACGTGCAGTCAAGTTATGGTGCGGTTTCTAAGCACACTGGTAACGATGAACCGGCCATCTCTGGCCACAATTTTTCTTTTCTGTCCTTGTCCTACAAGTCTGGTATACGTACTGTACTTAACAACTCGGTGTACCATAGATTTTAATACTCCTAATGGTTGGACCACATGTTGGTAGGTGTGCCCAATTTCAATGGTTGTCTGGAAGTAATCGCTTAAAGCAATATGACCGCCAAATGTATTTAACCTTTGAATATGTACAGACGCCAGCACATCAAGCTACCCCAATCTGTCAAATTTCCCCAATAGAAAGTGAACCTTATGCTTATGTAATAAAGTTGAAAATCTATAAAAGAAATTTGACAGATTTGGGTAGCTGGATGTGTTGGCGTCTGTACTTATAATAAAGAGTATTCTGTTCTATTTTCAATTTTATTTGGAAATAAAGATTGTTCAATTTGAAGCATTCGAAAATGGAAGTAAGATGTCGTCGTTGCAACATTATAGGAGTTGCTTCATCACAAAACTTAATAGGATAGAAATAAAACTTTATTACTTTTCATAAAAGCGGATAAAGCTGACCAAATATATATTAATAGTAATAATACCACAAAATACTTCCTTATTTTCATAGCCTCTAGAGAATTATGCGTTATGTAATCAAACTGTCACAATAAAGTCTATTTTAAAAGTTTTAAGTCATTTAAAATCATAGCGCATCGCCTATGGCCGCCTCATAAAAATCAATATTTGTTTCATTTATCAATAAAAATGACGTTATTCAAGTATGGATTAGGCTCGCTGTTGATTTTCATTACAGTCGGAATAATATAAAAATACTTAGAAGTTACATCATGCATGATAAGTTCAGAATATTTCTTGCATGGAGCACAATCACACGTTCATGTAAGTTGATAGCATATTAAAGTTTTATTTATTTTTATACTGGCTGTGCCCGCGTCTTCTTCCGTAAATTTTGTAATGACTCCGTAAATGTTACATCAGAATATCTTTAATATTTTGTACCCCTATTCCCTATTTATACTATCCCCTGTTTTACACCTTTTAGGGTAAATCTTTTACAAACCTTAAGTGTCATATTTATTTATATTTAATAAACAGCTTAAAAAATTATTTGCAACCTTCTAGCTCTAAAAATGACGATACCTCCATATAATTTTCCCCCTTTCATTCCCTTGCAACCCTATTATCGCATTAAAAAGTAGCCGAAGTCCTTTCGCAGGCTCTAGACTCTAGCTAGACTATCTGTGCACCAAATATCATTTAAAGCGCGACAAACAGACATAGTTACTTTCGCATTTATAATATTAGTAAAACATTTTATTTAATAGTATTTTCAATGTACGGTATCCAAAGAAAACCGACGTCCAAATTGAAATTGCATACCTTTTCAGCATTCACAGACAGCTTTTGAAATGCCATCGCCATTTTGGAGTGTTGGATGTATCGCCGATTAACATTTCGTTTTTTTAAGTAGGTCCACACACATTAACGTCATGAATTGAAATAACAGTAAATGCATTACAGAATATTATCACCGTGAATTCGTTTCAGGTTATTTACGAATGTGTTTCATATTTGTAAACAGTTGTAGCCTTACTAAATATCACTGTTAACAGTCGACGTATTTGCGCTCCCCCTGCCTTAAATTTTAGTATGAAGATCACGAACGTATCACACGATTACCTAATTAAATTTTAAACAGCCTTTGTATGATAATGCAAACGATTTTTGACTTTAAAAATTACATGTTTCAGTTTAAATATTTATTAAATGTGATATTTATGACAGAATGAACAATTTTATTTACTTCAGTCTTTATATTTATTAAGAAACAGCACGGTGTTGAAAAGGGAATCTTACATTTGATCGGCCAGTGTGCATCGTTCGTAACAATCGTAGCTTAATCCAGAGCGCCTACCTCGGATATGTGGCGGAACGATTAAATTTATGATTTCCCATTCTTGAAATTGGATTTACGCTTTGTATTGCAAATAAAAACTAAAATTTAAGTAACATAAGAAAGGTAAAGAAACGCATTGATTTGAAACTTCTTTGACTTGATACTTCAATTGAAAAGTTTGAATATTTAAAATTTCAATGAAGGTGCAAATACCAATTTATTGACGGCCGCTTGTACAAACAACATTCGCTAAAATCGAAACATACAACTTAAGTTCTTCACCTCAATAATCAAATGAATTTATATTACTGTAATACACAAATATATCGTATTACACACCAGTTAAGAGTCCAGTCAATTTTATTTATTGACGGAAAGGTCTAATCAGAATATTAAGACCTCGGATAAAGTGACCTTTTACTGCCACACGTGCGGTCAAAGTCGACGCAAAATATCAAATTTGCATGACAGCGATATCAGCGAGCATTGCTAAAGAAACTGTCTCTTGTCAGCCAAAATGCATATGCATGACTTTATTATTACATAAACTAAATAATTATAAGAATACACAGATTATTGAAAAGTTTATATATAAATAAATATATAACATGTTAATTTATTATTTAGTTTGTTTTGTAACTTAGAATACTAAATGTAGCAACTAATTAGCTATTAAATAACTGACTGCTATAAATCACTCAAGAGTAATGGTGATTAATATTCCAAGATTTTCAAAACTAGGGATTTCGATTTCATATTTTTGATTTATGGTGTATTGATTGGAAGTTATTATGTGTGAACAAATAATTCATTAGATACCTTTCGATTTGTCGCAACTTTTTGTGACTGATAGTAAATAAGCTTGATGAATTTTACGAGGTGTTGGTCTGTTGTTTACCATATTTAATTAATAAGTAGGTATTCGTGCCCTTATTTATAAAGGCAAATCATCATGACAAATCATCAAGGCATTTGCCTTGAGATATATATACATACATATGTATGTTTTCGGAGATTTGGACTAGATACGGCCATAGCCGTTATTAAATTTATATTTTTTTATGTTGGGGCAAAAAATTGGAAGCCGTCCGAACGAATGATTTAGTCCTTTTTAAACTTCCTCCATTTGAACGCTGATCACGAACACGATAACCGGCGAATTAGGCGGTAGCCTCCCTCGGGGCATCCGAAAATTGGTTAATTAAATAAAGTTATATCATTTAAATAGGTATAAAGTCATAAGTTAACAATATAAAGATACCCTGTCGATTGAAAAAGAATGATTCGAATCGACTACATCCTCCTCTTTTGAAGTCCGTCCATGTATGCAACTTTCCTTGTCACCTGAAAAGAGCAATATTTTATGCAGCTTTAAATTTTAAGGAAATATAGAAGTTACACAAATATTCATGCGCGATGAATATTATCTCACTTTGTGTGCTGAACGACTGGGCACGTCTAAATTTCGGCATGCCATATAAATTGGACGCCCACCACGCTCGTAGGGCTGCCTACGGTGTTAATCCTTAGTTTAAGTTCAAAAAAGCTTCCGGTGATAGCACCGAAAGTAATAGTTTCTGCGTTAAATGAGAAATATCACCTGACTGAATAAGACATTCGTTTTACACAATTCATTTTAAAGATGTCTTAGAATTAGAATACGACATATTTTATAACTGATTGATAATATTAATGTCTTACCTAGTTTAAGCATAATTATTTTTGAACCTTCTGTATTGCTTCAGACAGGATTTAAGATGCGGCAACACGATACAATTAAGTGATGACATGACGTCTAGTCGTCATGCTCCTTTCCTGTTTTAGACAGAATAAGATGCGGTGACGCACTAGAAAACTGTGATATTAGATTGCACTATTCAGTAACCACACTAAATAAAAATTACTTTTGGTTCCGTTTTGGTACGTATGTAGGCAACCGAACTGAAAACACCATTAAATAATCAGTTTTATTAAACCTAAAAATTCGTTGTGTGGTTTCATGAAACTACGATGCAAGTGAAACTCTGTCTCTTACGGCGTAAAATAAATTAATTGTGGATTGGTTTTTCACTGGTGGTCCGGTTTATTTGACTCACCAGCTGTTTCGATGATGGACAGATCATGATAAAGTGAACAACAACATTTATATCAAATGAGTGTGAATTTGAATGCTGCGCGGTCAGCTGATGCAAGTCCATAGGCCATATTGACGAAAAACATTGAGTCAATGAAAAATAGTTTCATTATAAAAAACCACAGCCAGCTCCCAGAGTGACTACTGTGTGACCTCTAAATCGATAGAGAACCATTAACTAATAATAGATTCTATTAGGCTGCCTACTACCTATAACGATTCTTACAGATAGATATCATTACTATAACCAGGACCAACGCGCGCCAGCTTAACACGATCGTAGGTAGGTAAGCAAACATAAAACATATGACCAACAATGTCACAAAACAACAAAACCTTACAATTACCTGCAGAGTAAAACCGTCCCTTAGAAAACACTGCACTAAACCTGATCACCTTTTCCAAGAAAAATGCTCCACACGTATATGCATTCGCCGACATCGCGACGTCCCTACGGTTTCGCCAGGGTTGCCACTTTGGAACTCCTTTATTTATCGCTTGCTGATTACATAGTCTGCGTGCGGAACACGTGTGCTGCATCCCTGTTGCACAATGATGCATAAAAGAAAACGTGACGCTTTGGAGATGAGCCGATTTGTCGCTCGGAGACAGCATTATGTGTCTTCGAGTGCTCGTTTGTTAACGAATATGTTCTGTATTTCTCGTGTTTATAGTGGTACTGTTTTTACAAATACATGATTTATGAGATGATATAGATCGTGTATATAGTTTTAGCGCTTGGTTTCAAGTATAATCGACGCTTTGTCATTGGTCACTTACACCACGATGCTGCTTATATAATAAAAACGCTGTCATAGTATATATAACGGTATATACGGTGGCCACCTATTTAATAAGAGAGACACATACTAATCCACGGTAGTACTACACTTTAAACTTAGGTAGGCTCGGGACCCTCCGCATTTCAGCCGCGGAGCTACAATTACATTGTCAGTAATACTTTGCCAAAGGCATACAGCGCTAAGGCAAGCTAGAATAACCGTTATTACTTCGTTACGAGAGACACCATTTATTCAATGTCTTGACGAACCTTCTGTCCTTAAAACTTCAGTGCTACGCACTCATCTCTATATAATAACAACATTTTAATGTCTCTATTTGTACTCCTTACAATTTGCCCTATTAATTGCTCCTTAAATTTTCTTGCCGTCCAGGTTTTGTTACGACGTATGCTTGCGAGTATTTTGCCATAAAAAATGTATAGTATAATATCCTGGGACATTATTCACACATGGCCATCTAATCCCAAACTAAGCAGAGGTTTTGCTGTGGAACCCAGATAACTAATATTTACTCTTGTAAATACTTATATAGATTATTACACCCAGAAACGGGACAAACAGACATGTTCATGCACACAAATATCTGTCCTGGATGGGAATCGAACCCACAATCTGCGGCTTGAAATGCAAGTATCTAACAACCACGCCAACCGGCCCGTCAAATAATGACTGATCATCATCTTCCCTCTGTATTTTCACTGTAAACCTTCTGCACGTAGTAAGGTTAGATTTGTGGCAAATATAACTCCAGTAATAAAGCTTCATTTACATCAAAATACGTACTTACGTCAAGTACACTGACTTTTCCCGCACCTCTCACTCAAATTCCAACAAAATTACATACAATCAACATCCCGAAACC
This sequence comes from Pseudoips prasinana, assembly GCA_951640165.1. Taxonomy (NCBI): domain Eukaryota; kingdom Metazoa; phylum Arthropoda; class Insecta; order Lepidoptera; family Nolidae; genus Pseudoips; species Pseudoips prasinana. Next base: position 29,848,206 of record OX621240.1, read on the forward strand.
CTTTCAATATCGAAAAAATATACGAAAAGTTACAAGAAGTTTCGGAGCTCTGGCCAAGTTGACAGGATGATGTACGTTTATGATTTGTTACACGTTATGATATGTTACAGTTTGTTATATGTTACGGTGTGATTTGTTACACTGTTACACTTGATACCTTTATGTTCTTTTAACGAGATGGATGTTGCGTGATATAAGGCTTGGAGATTAAAGGTACGTTTTAGCTAAAGAGGTTGTGATTAAGAGTTTGTAATTGGTGGGCTGGTCCTCATGGTTAAGTAATTGGAATACGTGTGAGAATAAAGTTAAATTTCGAAGCGCGAAGATTTTGAAATTTTGTTTTATAAATGGCGTGTGGCGATAACCATGTTGGCGTTTTTTGACCCCCGTCGATGTCTTTCTGGCTGTGTGTGTGTGTGTCTGTCTGTAGCATCGTAGTTCTCAAACATATGAACCGACTTTTGTTTTATTTTTCTTTGAAGGGTGAATAAGTCGGGGTGTTCTTAGCTATGTTTGATGGAAATCGGTCCAAGATGACCGCCGCCAGAAACTGGCGAATTACTTATTTTTTCCATAACTCCCTCAATAATAAATCAAATTAATGGGCTTCACTAGTAAAATACTGTAAAGAATGACAAATAACAGGGGTTTTTTTTAATTTAAAGTATGAATAACCTAAAAAAGCGCTGTATGCAGTACTCCACAAACATGCAAATCACTGATATAAATCACACCTCGCCTCAGAACGGGAATAGACACAAACTAAATAATTATTTTGTTTTATCACAGCTGTAAAGTTGACCCACTTTACTCCCATTTCTGATATCGTTGTAACTTCAGGTAATGTTTCCGCAAATGATTCTATTGTTAGTTTTCTAATAAAAATTTACTATCACTTAAATTTTATGTCCCAGGTATTCAAAATAGACTGTCTATAGAATATATAATATATAGACAGTATTATTGTTGTATGTAATTAAAATACCTAGAAATTGAAATACTTAAGATTTCCCTGGGCTTTTTAGTTTTCAATATATTTTAACTTTACTTGGAATTTTTATCCGTTAGTACGCACGGCTACATATCAAGCTATACATTTCTAGCTGACCCCTCATTGTATGGAAAACCTGTACAACGCGAGATCAGCTTATACTGGATATGTAGCCGTGTGTATGTTTTCGCTTCCGTAATAAATGGAAACCAATTGCCTTGTTTACAACAACGGCTTATTTCGGTCTATAACCTGACTAAAACCCCACGGTGGCTCCTCACACCAACATGGTCTTCATTGTACATATGGAAGAGCACTGGTAACTCCACTGATACATCTTGGCACCCTCCTTGTGTGATGCCAAAGCACCTCGCAAGTAGGATCAAATCATTCCCCATGAACCTCGTGATTTGACCTCTGCATGTGACCACAACATGCTGCAGTTCTCGAGGCCGTTTGTTGAATGCCTGACGTCTGACGTGACCTATTTACTTACTAATTAAAACTTCCTTGATTATATTTTGTTGATTATAAAGTTATCTGCGTCTGGACATGACCTTAGACCGAAGAGGCAAGCGATCAATGATATACAGGAAAGCTTATTTATTTCCTGTATATTTTTTTGGCAGTTCGTATCTTTGGGAGATTCCTTTTTTGAAATAAATGTATTTTTTATTTGACTTTGAGATTAAATTTTAATTTTATAGCATTATTCGCAATATGCAAAATGAAAAATACTCCGCTCCGGGAGGGTGTTAGCAAGGGAACCCTAAATATGAGCCAGTGTGTATCGATCGTAGCTTAACGCAGACGGACGATTTATGACTTCCCATTTTTGACTTTGAGATGTCATTAAAGTTAGAACTAAGTGATATAATAAAAGAAACAAACGCGTGTTTCCTTCAAGAAAGCGGGTAGGACACGCCATTTGGCTGGTTCATTATGATACTGGCGAGTATCCCGAAATATCTTGCCTTCAACATTAAAGCCATCCCTTACTAAAATGTCAATGGTGTGTAATGGGCACAGTCCAATCAATTAAGATACGGCTCCATGTCCAGACAACGCCACCCGCGATGCGATCGCGGCTTTACGCCTCAATTGCTGCGCCAAGTGTGCGCCAGCCTTTACACATTATGAATTTGCTAATATTTTACGAGAAAGGAACAAGATTCCATTAAAGGTATTATTCTCGTTGCTGATTGGTCTAGTGTTAGTAGTAATTATATATAGTGGTACTGGATAATATCAATGGAAACTATCCAGAACGCAGAACATATTATAATGCACAATGACAGGTGCACTCTTTGTTCCCTCACTCTCGGGGACACACCACGGGAGATTGATTAGGCGCAAGACCGACAACCTATTCTAAGATATAATATGTATGTATATTCGGGCGATCACTGCCCCTGGTTCATATGGGTTGTAGAAAACGATATGAATATGGAATTAGTACAATTAGCGGCCATATCTCTCTTCCAGGCAACTGATGTAGGGACTAGAATTGTTGGTGAACAGAAAAACAGCGGTGTATAAAAATAAAAGAAAGTTCAATATACATTCGGTATAGTCAATAGTAGGATATATTAAATATTTAAATGCATGTAATAATAACACAAAGTTACATTTCTTGTCATATTCATATTTATATCAAAGAACATTCTGTCGAATTGAGAATTTCCTTATTTTTGAAGTCAGACTAATAACATACTTTTAATCAAAAAGTGAGTAGGAGTGAAATATTCCTTGTTGGAACCTAATATTGACGACGAAAGTCACGCATGATAGCGTCCTGGCTTTATAAGGGGTAACACGTGGACGTACAAGTGGCAATTCTTAAAAGAAATTGTAAGAATTGCCTCTCGCAAAGTTTACTCGTGTATAAAGTCGTATTTGAACTCTTGATATGGAATTCTACGTCTATATCCGTGTGGTTTCTGGCCCCAATAACAGGGCCACCCATTACCATCCCGTGGGTTTCGTAAAGGCGACTAAGGGATACACCAGGTAGTCGGGCAGCAGCCTCACCTGTGTACTAGCTACCACCTGCGGTCACCAACTCGCATGCTAATCGCGGTGATTAAAGCAAACCCTTCCAAATGGCAACATTATAGAAACCTTTGGGGGAGACCTATGTCCAGCTTTGGACGATATCAGGTTGATGATGATGATGGTGATGATATGGAATTCAATTTAATTGTAAACATTTTAGAAAAATATGAAAATAGTGCTCCTGAATTCTGGCTATGTCGGCCTTTCTCATTGGATACTAGCCAGCTAGGCTGCACATATTATAGTGCACGAGTATGTGCTGGTACACATGCTTATTCACATAAACCGATTGAATGGCTATCCAACGTGACCGGGACGAATTTAGGCGTTTGTTTTTGTACAGAAAAATCGCTATAAGCCTTCTTGCAAGACCTCACCCATTACTGCTTTTGCTCTGCTGTGTGGTGACATCGAATATCATCCAGCTCATCCTAAGAAGAGATTAGAAGTCGTCCTGAGGAAATATCTACCTGAGAACAGACAGCAGCGCTTACTCTGGGTAGTTTGAGCACCATACTGCGATCGCCTCTATCTGTCTGGCGCGGCGCTCATTAGTTTCAAGCCTCAATAGCCAACAGACTTGTTACTTATGTTTATAATAATAATATCACATATAACAATTCTAATTACCTTCAAATTACTGTGTATACTTCGAAAACACATCACTGTAGGTTTAATACGTATGCATGTATGGAAAAGAAGCACTGTGATTGGTTAAATTGATCACGCCGTCATGATAGTAACCAATCATAATGCATCTCTTTCGAGAGCCCTAACTCAGTCGTACATTAAAATATTTGCTAATTAATACTGACACCACAGTATAACATAATACGTCACACTTTCGTTTGTATTGGCAAGAAGGCGCTTGCTTCAAATAGGCTGGCTATACGACTTAGGCCGGATTATATTAGGATAATTAGGACTTCCCAAATGAGTATTTACCTTTCTGGCTTCCTATACGTTAATGGCTCGGCTATATCTAACAATGCCATAGAGGGGTGCAAATTAGTGCCCTTCGTAATTAACATAACTTAGCCGACAGGTAGGTACTTGTTGTTCCGCTTTTCCTTTCCTCGTCCTTATAGCTTTTGTAATGAATATAAATAGTTTACGTAACATTACCAAATTAAGTGCCCATTATATTATACAAAATCGTAGCGAAAACAAAGTACCTAATGGACAATTAAAGTGCTAACAGTGTCTGTATTTAGGGTTATTGCGAACTTAGTATATTTATTTGTAGTTGCAGGCCCAACTGCTCAATTATAGTGGTCATAGCCATTTTCTGACGCCGATTTCTATCGGAATAACGATTTATTATGAGCGTTGCCTATTATTTAAATCCACAGCACTGCAGTGGAATTAGGGGTTTATTTGTCTATGCCTATGTTATAGTCGACGCGGACGCGGCTTAGTACTTGACAGGGATTATGTCCTCAATTTCTTAATTATAAAAAAATACAAGAGCAGTCATTACACAAAGTTGTTATTTATTAAAGTGAAACATTTTTTACATCGCCTGAATTTTTTCTTTCATCTATATCATACCGCACTATGGCGGTGCCCATGCCTTTAGATGACACTGAAAATTTCGCATTATTCTTGCTTTTTCTTCTTGATGTGCTGGCGTCTGTACAAGTGCTCCACGGTATTTTTATTAATCAGTGTATTGATATAAATGTTGTTGTCCACTTGATCGTGATGGACAAAGATACAGCAAGTGAGACAAATAAACCGATCAACTAGGGAAAAAGCAAAAATAATGCGAAATTTTCCAAAAAAGGATTAAATTTACGCCGTAAGATACTAAAGTTTCACGTGCCGCGGTGCCTTCATAAAACCAACACATTTTTTCTAAACAAATCTCTTCCAAGAGTTCCTAAAGGAGATGTTGAATGATAATAGATCTCTGGTCTGGATTTGATCTACTTTTCCCGTTGACTGTATCTGTGCGTGCAGTTAACGGGAAAACACCAGCACATCAAACTACCCCAATCTGTCAAATTTCCCCAATTGAAAGTGAACCTTATGATTTTGTGATAAAGTTGAAAATCTATAAAAGAAATTTGACAGATTGGGGTAGCTGGATGTGCTGGCGTCTGTACAAGAAGGTATTCATGTTGTTCAGTTCTTAAGACAATATATTTCTGTTATGTTATTGTTATACGGGAGTTATTCAGAGGCTAATAATATGTTCAAGTTACTGTGAAGCAATTTCAGTTTGTTGTGGTTGAACAACCTTTGGCGCATTTTAAAAGATTATTGGCGAAGATAAACAGATCTTTACAACGTAAAATATATACACGAACGGACAGGAAGATTTAAAAATCGTAAATGAATACATGAAAGCAGCATTCTATGCGCAACGTCAATAAACTCGAACAAAAGAACGGAATGTACTAAAAATCTTTGCTTTCTCGCTGCCAAAGTATTAAGGCGCTGCAGGGCTTGAGTTTGAGAAAAAGATATTTTCCATAGCTCTAATCTGACTGAATTCATGGCGTAACTTATATATTAAACGTAACTTCATCCTTCATCCACTGCTGGACATACCGCCACTGAATTGCCGGTCTTGCGCTACCCGCATCCAGTGTCTTCCAGCGACCCCCTCAACATGATGGGTCCATCTTGTAGGGGGGCCTGCTCGCGAGTTTACCGGTTCGTCAAGGGAGAGCTATCTTCCTATGAAACTGAACGTGCCAAAAAACAATTTTTTGGCACCCTGGACTAAATGCATCTGATTATTATTCTTGTTTGGAGAGTGTTTTACTAAATATATTTATCATCATTAACAATGGTTGATTGTCACTTCTCACCATAATTTAAAACTACTAGCCAACCCTCATAATTGTTTCTACAATGAATCAACTAAACCAAGGCAACACGGAATTTCCGGTACGAAATTTAGGCACCGTTGTGACAATACTTGTCTAAATATTTTCATAAATCAAACTTAGTCTTTATTTTAAAGACTCAAAGTCTATTTTCGTTTTTGTTCTATCGGAAATACCTGGTTTTAAAGGCGAGATGTGCGGCGCCTGGCCGACAGATTCTAATTATCGTTCATTTACCATTCAACCGCTATCTTTGTTTTTCTTTAGCGAGATGTAAATTGTAAACTTACGAAATTGCGTTGTGACTGAAAATAAAGTTGATTCGTTGGATAGATGCGCTCCAAGGATAAATATCCACAGAACGATGAATAAATAGTATTACTTTATCGTACATCATATGTACATTAATCTCATTCGGTACCTTTGCAGTGAATCGTACTCCCACGACGTACGCAGAGGATATGGGATATGAGCTCACAGCCCTTCAAAAAAGGAGTGTTGAGGTTTGTAAAATCGAAACTCTCGTTACAAGCGTCCATAGCGTTCGGTAACTGCTTACGATCAGTACCTCTACCACGACTCCATATAGTTTACTTACCTGATGAAAGTTACCATTTTTTAGAATAGACATTTTAAGTTTTTTAAAGTTTCCCCAAGGGGTGGTGCTAGTACTGGAAAAAACTACAAGTATCATCGAAAACGTAATCTACTTACATGAACTTGTGGTAGACATACAGATGAGCCGGTAGCCTGGTGACTAAATTATATAAAAATATAGGCCAATTAGAATACAATTAACAGTATAGGCCCATCATATTGATGTGTGGCGACGATGATAACCATCCCATATCATACAGTGGGGATAGAATGGACAGCAACGTCTCTCGGTGAACTTTGATCATCATACTGCGATTGTCAACCCGTCTGTCAATTCTTGAAGGAGGGTCTGATTTGCAATGGATGTCAATCGGCTGGCATGATAAATTTAAGATTTAAGCCCTAAGTTGGTTCTCAAATAATCATAAATTTGCCAATTTCAGCGTTCGTGCCTAATGATTGACCAAATTGTCATCTGCAAGTGTTTAACCATAAAAGCGCAGAGAATGAGCCCTTTTATATCAATACATATATCTTGCATAAGCTAAACAAAAGTGAAATTTGTGTATTATTTGCTCCAAATCCAGACGACGAGTCGTAGATAAAAAAAAATACTCTGCAAACTTTGCTATCGTTTCTGATGGATACCTAACGAAGGGCTGGATTAAGATTTTCATTAATTTAGTTTAGGTTTTTGTTAAACTTATCATTTAGCTAACTTAAATTCAATTGCATGTTATAAATATTTGTATTTCTTATTTAGAGTTGGCACCCTTGCTGTAATAACGTCCTTAAACGGAGACACATTTGGAAGTTCCAGTTTTCCATTAGAAACTTAGCACATGTTGAACCAATACTGCCATAGATATTTTCCTACTAACGATACCACATTGATTATGTTATCCATAGTAGGGTCTAGAGACACATGTTTCTAGACCAACCACCGTCGCAATTATACCTTATGTGTAAATAAAATTGATAGAAAGCTCTCAATCTACTCACGCGTTTAGAAAAACGTTTTTCTATCAGCTATGTAAATGGATTAATTATTGAACACCTCTGAGTGGCAAACTTGGTTGATTATGTTGATACAGTCATTTAAGTGTCGATCGGATTGGATTAAGCTTGATATTTTTGCGAGCGAATTGGGTTTGGTTCGATTTGCGCATGCTTTTTTTTATTTAGTGTTAGTATTCGTAATGAGATCTGCTCGCTTACTGAATAAAAGCTCAGAGATGAGAGGTTAGTCGATATCCTTTTAATTCTATTAAACTTATTAGAGTCATATTGTAGAATCCAATAATTGCTCGTTTCATAAATCCTATATGATAGGGACATTAATAAATTTATGTAACTTTCGTGATTACCATTATTATCTAAACGAATAGAAATAAACATAATTAATTACTGTTGAAGAGGTTGACATAATTTATACCCAAACGTCATCGCTAGATGATATTTGTAGGATTTAGAATTGTCTTATTCCTTAGAAATTATGTTTGTTTCGAATACCTGCAAATAAAGCAAATATGAATAAGAACACATTAATCTAACAATAATATTGCAGAATACAATTGTCATTCAGAATACCAAATCTGTGCTTTCTCTCTGTGCATGTGAATAAACAAACCATAAATCATTGTAACGAAAACCCATTAGATTGAAAGATGCTAACTCGAGATTGAACCGAGTCGGAACTTAGATCGCTGCAACTACTTTATCAGGAGATACAACGCCCACGTACGCCGCGACGAAACTGACAATAAATCACGTATGCACGCGCCTTTTATGGACTCCCCACCACTCATAAAGCTGCCAATATCCCGTGTTTCCTTTTTTACTTTTTAAATTTCAGTATCTTTGGGATTCCTTATGGGTTGCCTTGATTTAACAAGAACATTTTATAAAGAACCTCTATATTTAGGAAGCGTTTAGGATTTATGCAATTATTTTAGTGAAATGTGATATGATAATTACTTTCCTAGTATTATTATTACTCAATTTTTATTATATTTTTTTAAACGATAAAGACATCATTATTAAAACAACGAGTGTGCTTTAGACCACACGCCTGAAGGAAAATTTAGATAATGTAACTAGCTATGAGAGAAAGAGAGAGACAAAATGTGTGCTCGAGCCTCTCTACAGTAGTGTAGTAAAAACATAATTCGCAACGAGTACTTCTATCTTCACTGTCTTATATCACCCGATCAACTTTCGATCGCCTCGCCCGATCAAAATTTTCGTAACGCACTCGTCACGCATTCACCAGCTTACTCCTCAAGTCAAGTATTACTTCAAAAATATATAATAAGATTTGACTGAGCGGCCAAGATTGCCAATCGCACCCTGGCAATGTTATAGCAAGATGATGGCGTATTGTTGTACAGACGCCAGCACATCAAGCTACCCCAATCAGTCAAATTTCCCCAATTGAAAGTGAACCTTATGTTTTTGTGATAAAGTTGAAAATCTATAAAAGAAATTTGACAGATTGGGGTAGCTGGATGTGCTGCCGTCTGTACATAAATGATAAACGACATATTAACTAGCACGACATGCTAAGGCAAATAATCTATCTCTACCTCGAGGTACAGACCATTTACAAACTTCTGGATAGTGAGATAAGTATTAATAATACTATAATATTATAATATGCTGAACAGTCAACATAATAACTTATTATATTCTTCAACACCTATGTCCTATGACAAAAATTTGCTCACCTTGTGGTAGAACACAGTGCATATTTATTATAATATTACCATCATTTATAACCTGTGTTATCCAAATAAACGATTTTATTTTATATGAAATGTCCTTTTTTGGTAGCACCCGGGCTATATTCAATTTTGTCGATTAAGGGGGATTAATCTAACACTATCTACTGCCTAATAGGGACCTACCCTATTAGGCAGTAGATAGTGTTAGATATCATTCGTGGTTCACTAAATTTTGAAACAAAATACTCGCCCAGGTGTTCCTTCAACGTGACGTTGCAATAAAAGTCAGTAATATCGAAACATTAACTACAATACCATAACTTTTGTTTTCAAATAAAAGCTCTGACATACAACAAGCCAACAGATCATAACATAATTCAAATCTCGTAATAGCTTAAGCGGACCAAACATAATTTATTTTTAATAAAGCATTCGATTAAATACGTACGACTGGTTGACTGGAGAACTAATGAAATGGAGGCAGGACTCATAAATCTTCAGTATCGAGTATTTAGCGCCAAGAGGCAGCACACGCCGCCATCTTGCTGAAAAATTGGCGCGCTAACAAGTTGCAAGCGCGGTGTGGTTGGCACACTTGGTTACCATAATGAAATATGACGCCTATATTCGAATTATTCAAAACTAGCTGTGCCCGCGATTTCGTCCGCACATTTTGTAAACACGTTCACGCAAACTTATAAAAAATTCACATAAACCTTTACCTTTTGCCATACAAAATTTCATCCCCTATTCCCTATTGTTATTTTACAACCTTGAGGGTAAAACTTTTACAAACTTTGAATGTCGTATTTATTTATATCAAATCAACAGCCTAAAGATAATTTTCAAGATTCTAGCTCTAAACATGACGATACTTCAATACAGCTTTTCATCCCTTTTTTCCAACCCTTTTTTCGCATTAAAAGTAGCCTAGCCTTTCTAAAGCTCTAGACTCTGTGGTCCGAATTTCATTTATTTCGGTTCAGTAATTTTGGCGTGAAAGCGTGACAGACTGACAGAGTTACTTTTGCATTTATTATATTAGTAAGGATTATTAATCTCCCATGTTTACTTTGGTGACATAGTTATTTCCTTTACACATTTAAAACCTGTTGTGTTAGCTAGTCGTTCAATAAATATGACTCCTAATAACTAAATTAACACCTTAAGGTGCGAATAAATGGTAATTTTGTAAATCTATTGACAGTAATTCCGTTTAAGACTCGGCGGCATTATTTAAGGGTATGATGATATTAAGATGTGACGACAACTTAATCAGATTTCCCATTACTTCATCAGGATTAAGACGAATGAATGGTTAGTCTTAAATACTTCTGATCGCAAACAATTTATTTGAATACCTATTTTACAAACTTAACTGGTTGTTACCAACTATGGCATTTATTGCTACATATAGTACTAAGAATTAGATCATTGTAAGCAGGTTCAGGTGACATTATTAAATCTCAGATCTAACGATAGATATGGGACCTTTAAAAATATGTAAGCCATCACCCACGCCCCGGATAAACAAATGCCCTTGAGACAGCTTACAAATTCAAATCTACACGTTCAACACTTAAAGCCACAGCTTATATAACGTCCAGCCCGTTCGTCCCACGTTCTGAAACCTGTCCCTTTCATACCGGATTGTTGTGTGATAAAATTTCGCTGTAAATACCCTCGGATAGAGGAATGCCGATAGCAATCACGTGACACGTTTTATGGCCGAACCACATAAACGGACGATGGCATTCAATCTACGCTGAAGAGCGAAGAGCCCATCTTTTTGCGCATCATTTCGTATAGCGGAAACTTTAGCTTTAATTGAACTGCGCTTGCTGGATAGGTATAAGCTTGTTTCATGTTTCTGAATCCTACTAAAATTGTAAATTAGTTCCTACTCGCGACTCTGTCTTTGCTGTCGTTTTGGGTCCAGTAGTTAGTTTTTGGATAGTCCCACATTTTTCCAAGATTAAAAGCATCCTACGTAATGAAACGGTCAATGAAAGGCAAATATAATATTTCGATAAAATTAGGCTCACAAAAATTGCATCACCTGGATTCACACAGGATATTTTCACACACCCAAGGAGGTATTTCAGATTCGTTATGGCATGGCAATATTTAAGAGGCGAGTTTATTGCTTTCTTAAAGGATAGCGAGGCCCTTGCGGCTCTTCTGGTGTTGCAAGTGTCCATCACCTGATGGTAATCACCTACCATCAGGTGACCCACTTGCTATTTTGCCTGGCTTATGGCTACCATATAAAAACAAATACCTATTTAATTGTGAAAGATTGTAATTTTGGATGTTTTTTACACATTCAAAAAGAGAATTTGAAAAGAAGTTATATACTTACTCTAAGTTAACACATAGGATCAGCTAAAACTTTTAAAAAATTATAAAACCTTGCTATGTTTCAAAACTTTCAAATCATCTAAAACGTTATGTAACTCGCAATTATACTGAATACTACTGAGAAAACTCGTACCAGAAACAATAATATCGAATGTGGCCAATATTTACTAGATATTAGTGATGTTGATACTGGCATCATTAATAGCGACTTGTCAACAAACCAGTCGATAACATTAGTTAACATCGAGCTATCACAACCACGGGACATTGCGGATAACAATTTCTACAGGGACGTTAAAATGTTATGGGAGTTGAGCAAACATGCGCTAAATGAAGCATGGATAGTTAGTTTAGGTTTAATCCTTTATTTTTTTAGAATTGATAAGGTTAACGTCTCCTTATAATATAAAAGTTACCCCATTAATCGGCATATTAAAAATAGAATTTTAATTACATTTTAAGTCTCTTTATAAAAACCATGAAAGAATAAGCAATAATTACTGATATACACAAAATTGTAATAGATATTAATTCTTTTTTCTTTAATACAATTATTATACTATAGCTGGTAAAAACCAGCTATACTACAATAATTTTATTAAAGAAAGTTTTCCTTTTGTAAATAGTATTTTCTTGTTAGTGTCTATCTGGTATCACAAATTGAGAAAAATAATAAGTTATTTACTACCTAGCTTAAAATATACATTATCTTTTTAAAATAGAAATAGAATTAAGAGTTTTCAGCAAGATATCTTTGTAAAAATACAGAGACATTTTGGCACCCGATCCTCTTCTAATACAACTGATTACATGTAAGGTACAGCAAAAACAATAATGTGCGTGCATACAAGCTACATAAACTTGATTAGTGTACGCGACTTACTGCTTCGGGAAAAGAAAAATACGTGTGATCTGCGTATTTTTCCGCAGCGCTCGTAAATGTCAGCTCGGAGAAAAATATTGTACAGCTTTCGTGGTACATTCGGCGTCGAATCAGTGGATACAACTGCACTACAAAAACCGCTCAAACTGCCAACGTAATAGAGACCATTTGAAGGACAAGTGTACTGTGCAAATCTGGTAAGTTGGTAACCTAACCTAAAAGGACGCCCTATAACCCTTTTTGTTGTTGTCACTACAATAAGTAACAAAACACCTGTATTTATAAGGGTCAAGAGTACTTTGAAAGTAATTTTCGCGCGTGTAACCACTCAGCTAAAATCTGGGCCTAAGAATTAAGAACGTCCACTTAAACCAACGCATTAATCATCATCATCGTAACAGCCGAAACACGTCCTCTGCTGGACAAAGGCCTCCCCCAAGATCTTCACAATTGCCGGCCATGTGCTCACCGCATCCAGCGGCTTCCAGCATGACACTGAGCGGCGCTACTACACTCCACACAAATCCACGTTTGTGTCGAAGGATCGTTCGCTCCAAAACAGTAGTAAAGACAAGAAAGACATATTCAAGTATGCATTCTGAATTTTAAATTAAATTAAAATTGGGTCGCGTTACGCTATAAAATAAAAAGTAATTGTTTTAATACAGAATTTGAAATTGAATGACCTATCACTTCTGTTCTAAACTGCTGAAACGAGGATTGGAAAATATAAATAAAAACTGCCAAACCTGGCTTCAGCTTCAGGCGATGTATGTTCCTAGACTAATTGCAGAGGTATACGGCTTTACCTACGTGATTTTTAGTCTAATAGCAACCTTTCTATGGGATGCTAAATAAAACCTAGCAGATATTGGGTAAGAGAAAACTAACAAACGAAGTACCAGGTATCAGGTGATGTCAGAACAAAACTGGTTTTCGACATAGTGTGTCACGAGATAGCAATTTTTAAAAGGATGCTAAACGGAAATCGAGTGCAAGAAGTGCCTGTATGCGTCATATATACCGTGAAATCGATGTCTGACTTTTAAACGTAAAAAAAACATTGAGTAGGTGTTAAAGATGGATTAGGAACGCTTTTTTATGCGTATAATCCGAAATTATTTATAAAATTGCTATACATATATAGTATTTTGATAAATAATTTTCAATATTTTTACATCATTTTTACTCGTAAACATAATATAAATAATTAAGAAGAAGAATATAATTAATCATTTAATAATTGTTGAAGTTAAACTCAAAGCGTTAATTGTTAATTGTTAAAAAAGTGTCAATGTGTCTTGTGTCTGTTTTGTGTCTATGGGGGAGTGAAAGTGTGTGCAAGGGGGTGACTGTGACTTTTTTTTGAATAATGAAAAGTTAACTTATTTGTTTTCTAGGGATTCGTATCAAAATAGTAAAAAGAGTCGCTTATAATGCGACACGTGGTGTTAAACCTGTTAATCCAGCACCTGATCTCTTCTCAGTCATGTTGGATAGCTTAAGATTGGAATAGAGTGGGCACTTGTGTTTCCACAAACATATACACTATAATACGTCCCGCGTAGTTGGCTAATCTCTGTATAAATTACTATTATTGTATCTGCAACGTTTGCCGCTTTGCATATGTTTTATTATTCCTTTAGTCCGCCTTTACCAGCCAACATTTACTTACTAAACAATGCAAATCACAGTATATTTATTGGTAGAATATTATTAATGTTGAAAGAGTTTATTTAAATAAGTATTTAACCTGTTCCAATGGCGCCGGCTAACTGTGTCACGGCGTCTCGTAGTAGAATAAAATCATCGAATCGTGTAACACCGATATCTTGACGTGTATTTTATTCAATGCAAATATATCTAGAAATAATTTGAATTTATAAATTAGTGTTAGGTATGATAAAAATATTGTGCGGGTTGCTCGAAACCGTTGGATGCGCGTAGCGCAATACCGAAAATTGTGGAGATCTTTGGGGAAGCCTTTGTCCAGCAGTTGACGTCTTTTTTGGCTGATATAAATATTTGCGTAACAATGGTTATTTTAACCACTTAGATAGGTCGCGATATTCCAATGGTTTGACCATTAAGAGTCTAAAAGAGTCTCGAGTTCTTGGATCTTCTCGCTTGTACGGATAATGTGGCATGCTTCCAAATCAACACTTGTTGGGAATAGACAATTTTTTAGGGTTCCGCACCCAAAGGATAAAACGGGACCCTATTACTAAGACTTTGCTGTCTGTCTGTCTGCCTCTCTGTCCGTCTGTCACCAGGCTGTATCTCATGAACTGTGATAGTTAGACAGTTGAAATTTTCACAGATGATGTATTTCTGTTGCCGCTATAACAACAAATGCTAAAAACTAAATAAAATAAATATTTAAGGGGCCTCCCATACAACAAACGTGAATTTTTTGTTCGTTTTTATAGATAATGGTACGGAATCCTTCGTGCGCGAGTCCGACTCGCACTTGGCCGGTTTTCTTTCATTTTCATTGACTTCGAATTTATGTACGTATTAGATATTATTTATAAGTTACTTAAAACGGTAAAGGGAAACCTCGTGAGGTTACCTGATTGCCTGAGCATTTTAAGAATGTTCTTGATCTATGCTATTCACTTTTGTTACCTCCAGACCAATGGCCAGTCTATGTCTATTAGACTGCCCGTGTGGCGCCGTGGTTAAGCTATAATCCTGCGCAGGACAACAATTTCTGTGACCCATACATTTTTGTTCTGAGCCTAATTGTCTTGCGTCCGTCAATTGGATGTTTGGAATTTGCTCCGTAAAACAAGGATATAATTTCCTAGTGTGCTCGTTGTCTTTTTTTTCACATGAAAATACCAAGAAGTAAAAGTATTTAAAGTTAGGCATGGTGGGGTTGGCGTATCCATTAGGATAAAACCCCCAATTAAATAAATAAAGATATTAAAAAAAATATTGAAAGTCTAAACTTGAGTAGAATTCACTCGTTACTTTAAACCTTTCTGACTGATACCTTTAGTTGGAAGATCAGTAAGTTACTAGTGTATGTTATAGAATGTATATTTCTCTTACATGCTAACTGAAACGTTTTTACACCATAACACCACAATCAGACGCAACAAATGGACAAATCACGATGCAGCATTCAAGTAATGGCTAAAACGCACAATTGTGATGCAGCAATAATATACTTGTCAAAATGTGATCAGCGTTAAAATCGCTGATGCTAAGAAATTATCACGCACTTCACGCAAGCGTGTGAAAAAAACTGAAATCGAGGTAATGTGTTCTCCAATTCGCCTTCCAAAACCAAACTGATTTTTTTTTTCCACTAAATGAACTATAGAAAAAAAAGCATTTAGTATAAGCCCTATCCCTTAACGATGTTTATTACAAGTCACCAAATTTATGTACGTTAAACTAAATGAATTTTTTACTTTCTGACATTGTGCTTGTAATATTTTAACAAAAGTGCTACTACTTTTGTTAATATAAATAAATATGTTAAGGTCCTAAGGTTAGACTCTATTATTTATTTAATTAGTCATAGATATCATCTCATGTCTCCTGGTAACACAAGCAAAATGTCAGAAAACACAAATTTCGTAAACTAATAGCCACAATTTAGTCCAGCTATTGGCACTATTTATTCAACTGGACCGAACCCGCATACAATGATACATTCATCTTAGATTATAATCTGCCACGGACAAATCGCGGCGTTAGTTGTATTTGCATTTTGATGCACGACTACAACTTGGATTTATTTAGGGCGAGTACCTAATGCCGGCTATATTTTAGATGGTACAACATAATCGTCTTCACGGTTAAATTCCTGTAGTACAGCCGAGGTTTAATGTCCTTAAGTTTGAATTTACTGAGCTGTTTGCACATCCTGAATATAACTCTATAAACTTTATGGTGCATTTTCATAAATGTCGCTCGGCACTAGCTTTAATCTATGGTACAATTCTGACATTTAACAGTCATAAAATTGCCTATGGGAAATTTCAGCACCGCTGCTTGCAAATTCAGTCACATGGTCCAATTCTGACATAACATTTGTTTATGGAGCATGCGTTCCACCGACATCAGTAAAAACAACACAAATGTTCTATAGGCTTTATTACTTCTGTTTCTAGAGTTATTCCTTTATAAGGATCAGCAGGCTAGGTAAACTAAAACTCATATCTGAATTATGTAACATAGAGCGAGATAGAGCTTAATATGAAATCAGCTTGTTGCTCACTATAAAAGCTTATTAGCTTAACCCGTCTGTTACGACAGTACTTTATAAGAGACAGAACTCTAGCTACATCAGAGCTCATTATGTGCGTAATTTCTTATCTCTATTTACGGTAAAACAGGCTGAATAAAGATGGGGACAGTAATAATAATAATATCCTGGGACGTTATTCACACACCGCCATCTGATCCCAAACTAAGCACAGCTCGTACTATGGAAACGAGATAACTGATATATGTATTACATAAATTACCTAGACTCAGGACAAACAGGCATGTTCCTGTACATAAATATCTGTCCTCGGTGGAAATTAAAATCAAACCTACGACCTGCGGCGTGAAAGGCAAGCACTTACCAACCAGGCCAACCGGCCCGTACAGTATTGCAATTTTACGTATTTTGGTCTTTTATTCAAACTAATTAGGAAGATCTACCCAACTGCTAGTGGTTGCTAAATATTGTATTTTACACAAAATATTCACAAGAACTCAAACGAAATTACTAATTGTAACGTAGAATAGTATTAAATAGATAACGCACTACCGTTTCATTGTTAATTGCTGCGCAAAAGAAACCATAGGTAAGCTTAATATACGACGAACGGCGCAATTCATCATTTGCGAGGGTAAATGAACTTCTACATACAAAAATAACATGAAAGAACAAATCCGTACGAGATTAAAATACAACGCCACTAATAACGTTTTAATTAGGATTTATTATGGCTTCTAAAAGTAGCATTCTGATTTAACCAAATCAGGTTTTGCCACTTCCGGGCAAACGGTATCTAAACGTCAATTTCAATACGGTCATAGACACATCCATCATATATTTTTTTACTTCATTATTTTATTAACAGCACCTTAATAGGCTGAGTTAAAAACACTTTTTAATGTACATGACATTGACATTGAAATCGCACTTACTAATCCCATATGCTAATTTCAGTTTAATTTACACATAAACATTTTTACCGTATCTTGACAGGCATTGACACCAATATATTATTGCCTCGGGCTCGAGACGGCACGCTTTCCCCATATTGTGTTATGGCGCCAAAATTTCTAACCTACGAATTGCCGGTCTCTCTGAAATGGGTAGTGTGTTTACCTTTGTTTTTTAACTTGGTAACTGTTAAAAAAGGTATAATAATAATATATGCAACCTACGTAAATATGATTATGCCTAGAAACTGGTTTATTAATTCTGTCGTTTAAATACGCTATGCATTAAGATGTGGCCAGACAAGCGTAGAATTAGCAACTGAGGGACAAAGTGTGCGGTTTATTTCACGTGAGAATTTTCACATTGCAAAATAATACTAACTTACTAGTAGGAGGTATTAACTTACTAGTAGGAGTGAAGTATATAAAGTAAAGCTGTGATAGAAGCTAAGTCTACCTACATACATAAATCTCAATAAAGTTTAAAGTGAAAAAACGAAGTAATACGTTTCAAATCAGTTATATTCTACATTTTAAAAAATATACAACTTTTCTTTAGGGAATCAAGACTTGTAATGTAAGCATATTGTATGCTTTTGGAATGGTTATATATTTACTTTAAAAATAAAAATAATCGATTCACAAATAACGAAGAAATCGCGTTACATACTCGTACATACAGAAAAAAAAGAGAAGCATAAAGTCAAATTGATAACTTCCTAACCTTCTTTTCTTGAAGTCTGTGTGGAAAATTATTCGTATTCATTTCGCATTTCCTGCGATTATTGATTATATCATTAAAACATGCACAAGTCCCATAATTTCGCTCTAAGGGGTCTCCCATTAAAGGCGACAGTCCTCAACCTCTTCGACATATTTGATCTGTTGTTCGACGAAGTACCTACGTGCTCGAACAGTAAACCATTACCATTTATTAGATCGACTTGACCCACTGGCGAGTCACGATGCTGGCTGCACGTATGCAGATCTTCGTCTTTGATTTTTTTTAATTGCTTTATTATTGAACGCAACTTCTTTAGTGGCTTGTACTTTGCTCTAGGAAATAGAATATTTGTGTATACCCTATGGCCATAATTTGTATTTGGAACAGGTTTTAGTTTTTATTTGACCGTAATAAATTGTTCTTATGTGACTTTTTTTCTTTTTGCAGGTAAGACAAGAGTCCTGTTTCAAGAAAGTAACAGTACATATGGCTAAGTGTTTTTTTTAAATTACCTACTTAGTTCTGAGTAATACCGTTAAGTCGGTACCTAATATTAGACAAGTTCCTATTATTTTTGTCAGCCGTTTATAGTTTATATGTATGAGGCGCTCACAGCACAGTTGCATATATGTCTTGTGCGAGGATCAACCCCAACCTATGGATCAGAAGGCACGTGCACTTGGCTTGACTTCACCCCTTGGCTATGAACTAGGCTACGATGTTTGAAACACATATAGGTCTAATAAAAGACAGTGAGTCTTTATTTCTGGAATAGTTCTTCAATTAAAAAACTGAACACGCTAAAATGATAAAAATGATTCGCCACGATGCTAAAATGATTTTATTGAATTCAATAGGAAGGATTGTTTAATCATTGTTTACGATCGGGTGTAATTCACGTGATTGTTGCAAACATTGGTAATAAAATAATAATTTATGGTTCCGTACTAATTAGTTACGATACATTTGTAAGTACCATTTATCGCTGCGGTGACGTCGTTATTTGGTACGGAAATGGTGTTGCCAAGTCTAATGAACTGAATAATATTAACTATAACTGAATAATATCATACAAACCTAAGAAAATAACACAAAACACATTTAGAATTTCCTTATATTTCCAACTCCTCCTTTTTTCTTTGTGATTATATATATATATATATATATTTATATAATAGCAATTAAAACTTCAAACTAAGTACCCGCGCCGGAGTGCACCTTTAGTGGTGGTTACTGACTGGGAGATGTATAGAGGGTCATTGCTTTTTAGGGATATTTGGTGCAACAGTCGCTCTACGTTAATACTTAAAGCCGCCTTCTCTCCTTTGTTGACTGAACATTATCAGCGAAGGACCAAAAACGTATTCCTTGACGTATCCTATTTACTTCGGCCTTAGGTCAATGTACGTTGCGTTAATATGAGTTGTAGACCACGTACCTAATAACCTTTTCAGAAACCTTTGGCCTTTGATATTCAAACTATTTTAACCCCAACCTACGTGAAAGCATACAAAAACCTACGCACAATTTCGCAGTTTGGATCTATAGGTGACTGAACTAATCTTAACACAGACTAGGACTGGAGATAATATTATATTCCTTCACTCTTAATTGGATTGCACAGCGATCCAACTTGAGAGGAAATAAGTGCAGTATTGATGGGTTTACGATGACATTGCGTAATAATCGAGTATCAATTGATCGACCACTATAAATCGAATTTCTAAATACTCGAACATTCATTATATCTAGGGTTGCCATCTCTAAAATTTGGCAACCGTGACAAGACGCGTGAAAACCCCGCATTTTGGAGCCCAGAACCAGGATAAGCTACCAGTCATAACCCTCCTGTAAGTCGATACCAGTGCCTGTGTGGGTTTGTCGGTTTGAATTTTTTGAACCCGGACCACAAATGGAACCCCACCCGGACGCTCCCCGGATGTTCTCTAAACTAGAACAAATTCGGGGAAACCCGGCCAGACATCAATCCTAATTATATTGAACGTGTATAGGTATAACTGCAAGTCTAAGAGCCCTAAACTATGAATATATCTATGTATCGAGGGGTATCACAGACATAAAGCATACTTAGAGCCGATTTCACCGTTAAAATTAAACGCGATCAATGGACGCTAAACTCACTTACTGGACGCTGAACTGAGTTTAGCGTCCATTGATCGCGTTTAATTTTAACGGTGAAATCGGCTCTAAGTATGCTTTGTGTCTGTGATACCCCTCGATACATGGATATATTCATAGTATGGGCTTTATAGTAAAACATAAGATAATTTCTAATAATAATCTTCAATTTTAAATCCAAAGCAATGTAATCACATTTCGCTTTTCACAAAAGTACGCCCGTATACTTATAGTAACTAGCCTAGCCGGCTCGAGTGAGTTACAGTTTTCACTGTTCACATTTTCTCCCAGCAGGAGGGCCTATAAAATAAAATTAATGCATAGAATACAAATTGCCAACAACAAGTGTACTGCTGAAACAGTCGACTTTTTTACAACCACCTTTAATTTCACCCTCCAACAAAGTAATGAATAAGACCATTTACAAAATTGCTAATTACCTGACCATTTAATGAGGTCGGCCCGCCCCGCGGCCAACCGGCAATTTTAATTACGTTTTTAATTTTGTCGTATAATATTACTTGAATTTATTAACTTTGAGCTGTATCGTGACGCGTAAATGTTACAACAAGCGTTTTAAAATTAAATATACGTATATTTTATTTATTAATTGGCAATAATACAGCTTAGCTTATTTTAATTAGGTATTGCAGACTTTTTGGGGTGAGGAATACGGAAGGTGGAGGTATAATTTTATGATGTTGTTAATTAAGTAAAAATAACGGGAAAAGATTGTGATTTTCCATGTAGTCTTTTGTAAACAATAATAAGAATGTTTCTTTTATTTTACAAAAGGTGGGGTGGGTTTAAAGGTAATTCCGTAGGCGACTATTTATCTGAGAAATAATTCGGTCCAATTTCTTTTTTCCAAATTAACCTTTCCTAATTAATCTAAAGAAGAAAGATGTTTACCAGTAGAGACTATATCTAAACTAATATTATAAAATATTCAATATTTTGTATGTTTTTTGTTTGCAATGGATAAACTCTAAAGCCACTTAAGTAACTGATTTTAAAAACCAAGCTACTTTATCAACGACGTGCATGGGCTCAATGCTCAACGTTACGAAAACTATTGATTATACGTTAAATAATATACATCTTTACTCACAAAATTATCCGTATATTTCTAACTAAATATGTATTGTAGTTTGTAGTTAAGGTAACACAACAACAGATTTTTGTTCGGATCAGTCCGTTTTCTTTCTATTTATCTCATTCAATAAATAAAAACAACTCAATAGATGATAATAAAATAATTCATAGTTCTTAAAAATAATAAACAGAGACTATACTGATTCATAGACTATAAACGGCCGAGTAAAATTCTTCAGGAAGCGCGCCTTTATTTTCTTAATGTCCGGCAACACACTTGTAGCTCTGGTGTCCGAGTGGCATGGCGGCGGTGATCACTTACCATCCGGTGACCCGACTTCTCGGTTGCCTTGCTATTATATATATTAAAAAAACATACGAGTTTCAGCGCCGATCTGGTTAGATCTGCATATAACTCTCGAGATTCAATTGTTTTGTTAATAACAGGCGATAAAGAATCATCAACATCGTAGTCCAATTAAGAGCAAAATAAGGTTTTATTATACAACCTAACAACAACGACATCAAAATTGTATTAAATTGTGAACATATACTACTTAATTAACACAATATCTCAATAAATGGTATTTAAATACTTCATAGTGTTTAATTAGAATAAGTAAAGACACTATACTGAATAATGAACAGTAGACAGTAATTCGTGGGCGTACTAAAATTAATAATTTAATTTAACACGAAATTAATTTACCAAATGTACCATTAGCACGTTAATATTTGTAGTAAATACCTTCAGTGAGTAATCAACTATGAAATTACATGTGGTTAGCTCCCAACCGCCATTCGTGTTCACTTCAGTGGAATTTAACATAGCTCCTACGAAATCCATACTATTATTAAACTGTTTATATAATTAGATTTTTTTTGTAATTTGGATGATCTTTCACATGCATCTTTGAGTAGTAGTAGAGCGATAATTGCATAAAACCTCCCTTAAAATTCAACCTCTCACCCATCCCCACGTCAATAACCGTCTTGAGCTGACTTCGAACTCTAAAGAGGGTAAACTCTGGCGCAGGTTAGTTTGTAGACTTATTTGCTAGACGGCTTGAACCTTTACTCGCTGCGGTGAAGCAGTGAAAGAAAGTAAAGGGGGAGTCTTTGAGGACTTCACACTTATAATCTAAATAATTTACAATATAATAGTTATACATATAGCTCATGGGAAGCGTCACGTGACGAGGGCGCGAGTTGCATGAATTTTGTTCAACTAAAAAGTGCTCAAGGCGCCAAGAAGTTTTCACTTAAAAAATGTGTTTTCAAGTAGTTTTTTACCAAAAATACCAAAAGATCACTTACATGATAATACACAATGCTTGATTTAAAGTATTCAATGACGTTGGTGTAGGTACAACATATTAGACTCACTTAATACCCGAAACTAATTTCAATAATATCCAAGTTCTTTGTTTCAACTGTAAACGTCAAGTTTATAACAATCAGGAGTGGCTAAGATATTATTAACTTGACAGTTGACGTACCCACAGTTCCACAAAACTAAGTATAAAATGTGAAGGTATTTTGTATCCATAAATAAAAATGTTGAGCTTAAATAAAACTGTAACTCCTACCCACTTATTACCTAATTTGAAGCACAAAGTTCTAAATCAATCCCACGCAACGGAAACACATAAAGAATACAACGCAATATCTCAATATAACAGATTCCCATAAAAACGCCGCCGATCGATACAAGGATCCACAAATTTAATAACACCAGATCCCCAGAAGCAATTAGAGATGGAACGAAGGGCTTCAATGGTCTTTCTTCGAAATAATCCCGTTACTCAAGTTTTACCTCTATTTACTTGTAAATAACACAATTTACGACCTTATTCCGGTGAAATAACAACCATAGTAGCATTGAAAATATAACCTTTACCAATTCATTATATATTTCGAATATTTTCAAGCTTATGTAGGTGCTCACTTATTTATATGAGGTACGTAGAAATTGGTGGAATCGAGCGTTATTTAGATGACAACCAATTATTATGATGTACCACGAGATCTTAACTGCCGACCTTGTTACCGGCAACACTGGGCCGAATAAAATAGCCATTAATTTATTTTAATATAAGTAATAAATAACGCTTGGATGTTGCCATGTGGACCAAGATATTACGTGCAAAGGGACGACGTAAAACGTGTTATTACATTCTATATTCGCAGTTCTACATTTTTTACATGACGAACTTATTACTTGTAACTAAAAAAATATATATCTTAGAACATGAGCCAAAATAGATAACTCAAACCCTACTTAGTTAGATTTAATATATTAAAGCTACCATCATATATACATATACCTACATTTTTCATATATGCATATTTCCACCTCCAAAAATATATGAACAATTTTATGACATAAATCCAACATAAAAATATTCTACAATAAATATAAATATTATTTAAAAGTCCCTATTATATGACTGTAAAAATATTTAATATATTACAAATATACTTAAAAATTAAAATAAATTAATCCTGTTTCATAAAAAGCTAAGTCTATACAAAAAAAATGCTTTTATTCAGTCACGGAATATCTATTATAAATAAATGAAAATTATTGTGAATTATGAAAACAAAATAAATCAATATAGCGTACCACTGCGCTCATAGCCAGATGCTCTCACCGATCCGTAAGTGATAGGCGAGGTTAAGCAGCTAGTTACGCGGTCAGTACGTAGATGGGTGACCGCCAAAGTGGTTTAATTTCTGAGCGTCTCCGTGATTCGAAGGGCACGTTAAGCTATCGATCCCGTTTGTAGCCATCAGGCTGTCGTTCAGCCAGAGGCCTAATGGGCGAAAACCACTGCCCATACGATAAGGAAGGATCACCGCTTTAAGAGTGGTTAGAAGAAAATTATTAATTTATAAGCTTTATATCTATAGTTGGCAGTATGCTCTTTGTGGCAATACTTGTAAAAGGCACTAAGTAAAAATCATTATTATTAATTGCAACATCTATATTTTATGAGTTTGAGTTATTTTTCCTTGGGCATTCCGATCCAACACTCTATCATAATTAAGACGTGTCAAAGTAATTATATATTGTAATATGTTTATTATATTGATTTGCATGTTGCGAAAACTGTCAGCTCACGTCACGTACGTTCCAAGACATATCAACTTCCCATAACCCAATAGCGAGATGACAGATAATGTCTAATAAAACCATGGTTGGCTGGGTCTATTTGATTGGCGGAACTCTCGACTGCTTGTGTTACGTGAGAACGGCGGAGAAACCGTGTAATACCGTATTATATTATTACCATTAGTGTATGATGAGTGTCACCAATCAGGTAATCAGTCAGGCGTGCTTGTTATACCGATATAGCTTCGGCATTTTTTCTTTGGGAACAAACAATTGTTTGAGTAATTGATAGGTACTCTGAGGGCCTGAGAAATCTTAAATTGAGCGCTTTCTTTTTTTTATTACTAAGTCTGAAAACGAACAGACTGTCCACTGACTGGAAAGTGGTTACCATAGTATATGATGTTTGTGACACATTATCACTCACGTGCTTAAGCACATACTTGCACGTGCTTAATGTAACTGGCACACCCTCACTGGGGACATCCCCAATTACCTATAAGGTCGTTCTTGATAAGAAACTTTGACAAATATGGTCTATATTTGTCAAAGTTCATACTCTAGTTCATACTCTAATTGTCTATTTCTCTTGACAAATATCTTAAGAATAGTTAACATTTTTTGGTATTTGGAACATATTATTATACTCGTAGTTTGCGAGAGACTGGTGACTGAACTAGGAATTATAATTGCATGAAATCTTGGTACTATCTTTTATTTAAGAGAAAATAGTCAGCTACGGGATTCAAATCCGTTCTGTTGGTTTATGGATTTACGATTACAAACAGTCAGACGCGGCTAGACGAACGAACGACTTTCAGAAGTCGGAATAGAAGACGGATATAAACCCATCATGGCTTCTTTTTACAATTAGTAAATAATTACACGCTGGGCACACGCACTTCGTGTCCTGGGTTCGATTTCCGCACAGGAAAATGATTTGTGTGACCCATAAGTAGTTGTTCTGGGTTTGTGTGTAATTTGTGTCCTTCAGTTATATGTTTGTAAAGTACCCTGTGACACAAGGATTCATTTTCCTAGTGCAGACTTTGTCGTTTTAAAGAGAAAGAAAAAATTTAATAAATCTATACGATTTATTCCCTTTTTTACACTAGCTAAGACACACATATAAGATGCTCATATATGTCTTCTTCTTCCGATGTGTAAATGTAGATTTTGATAAATTTTCCTCAATCAGCTCGTAGAACACTTTGAAGTCTCGTAAAAGATCAAAGAACCTATTAATTTTTCGCTCTGTCGCCACAAGTGTATATAAACTAATAGATCATTCTAAACTAGACTGTAGTTATACAACTTGCAGGCATAGTTATTAGTTATTATATTGCAGACAGAGAGGGAAAGTGGATGCCGTGGCTCGCACGACGGACGGCCATCCGGCGGTCAATTGGATTTGTTTCACTTCCTTTCGATTATATCCCACGGTTATCGATAAATCACAACGACATTGTGTGACAGCTACAAGATTTCCATGTATACTACCGAAGGAATTATGGATAAGGAATTCCGGTAAATAACAGAAACTTGTGAGGTGGTTTCTAAAGATTTCCATCTATAAATTGTGATACTACAAAAGGAAAACACAAAAAGAACAAATAACTTATTCCATTTTGTATTTTAGTTCCAATGATCTGTAACAGATGGCGTACCTATCGACACAATCGTATGATATCTAATTTTAGCCTCGCTTTGTAAAGTATGTTTGGTCAAGCGGTTTCGGTCGCAGCCGTAACGCGGAGGTAGCGAGTTCAAATCCGCGAATATTCCCACTATATTTGTGGTGTTGTAAAAGTATTTTACAGTGCTTTTCGTAGTGGGATAGAGTAATGGGTGAAGAGCAACAAGCAGGCATTGTCCAACGAGGCGTCTGCTTCTGTTGCAGCCCGAACATTTTTATGTATATTTATTTAACTTATCTGTGTAATTATTTAATCATGTAAAAGTAGCTTTTAATTAACACGTTAAGTTTTACAATTATGTTAACTTAAAATTAATGATTTCATTAGCAGGCACTTAAGTTAAAATTGAATTTCGACATGTAGTAAGTAGACATGATCTCTTATGATATAATTGAAATGTAAGCTTTAAATATGGAGTTACAGTGATTAATGATGCGGATGATTATTTATCAATATTAGAATGTCTTAAACTTACATAAATAAGACTTTAACGTTTCGTGTTAGAATTGTATATAATACAATTTATCTGTATATAATATTTATAAATTATATTATACTATTATAAAGGTTTGCACATAAATTTTATATGTAAATTTGTTTTCTCTCTATAATATCCTATGTTTATATTATATATTTAGTTTTTTTAGAGCTAGAATCCGATTGAAATTCGTTCATTAACCGTCTTCAAAAAGAAGGAAGTTCTCAATTTGATTGGTAATTTTTTAGTAGGTATTCTTTTTTATTTTCCCTTTATGTTTCCTTCTAGCTGAAATTCCGAATAGAAAATTTAATTCGCTGTAATGTGTGTGTAAAATATAAAATAACACATAAGGGTGCACTCCAGTTTTTATTGCTTAAAGCAATGCTTAAATTAAACTTCTAGTCGAGCGCCTTCAATTTAATAACGTAGTACTAAATTTCAAAGTGTGAAGTAGAATTATAATTTGTCATATAAAAATGTTATGGCTGGATAAATTTCAATATATATCTTTATTCAATATGCCTTAGATAAATTATTACACATAATATTTCCTGTATAATATCTCTGCTTTTGGCTTTATTTAGTATTATTATTGTTTTATCCAAAAGTAATCTAGACTAGTTGTAGACCAGTCTAGTTGTCGGATTACAACTTTATATATTTATTTGTGCGTTATCTACTCTCCATACCTTTTATTTGGGTGCATATGTAGAACATGCATGTTAGCGTGAAAACGGAATTAGCGCTTTTGGTACAATTGACGTCACGGTGGTAGATACACTTTGCCCTTGACAGCATCTTTATTACTTTAGTAATAAGGGCGGTTTTTGTAATGCAAATGTTACGGTGATGTCGACTGTACGCTCGGGTGTTGAGCAAGTGAAGCTAATTGCCCTCGGTTAAGCCATTACCGTACATTGCTCCCGCAGCCCAAATTGTACTCCTAATGACTGATAATAGTGCCCTTTGTTTTCACTTAGCGGACGTACGCAAGTTTATTCCCTAATTTAGCTACTGTTTTAGGGCAAAATTAAAGCGCCGCGTTTCGTTTTATTTATTATTTTTTTACTGCCGATTCCTTTGTAGTGACTAAAACATTTCGTAATTGTCTGTCAGTCGGTAATTGATTCCTATCGTTAACATGAAAATAAATTTCACTTAATCTAGAAATGAGACAGTCTTTGATGTTAATTCATTGTATACTGCCTTATTTCTTTGTGATTAAATGCGTTGTGGTATTACACCGGACGTGCCTGAGCCTCCACGCTCAGTGACATTTTGTTGGGTGCCACTCTTGATCCTGGCTTACAGAAGTTGCAGATGATGGGATTATTCCGCAATTAAGTAAGCTCTTGCCGAAGGTAGAGAGGAATGGAGAAACTCCACCGATAAGAGCACAGCCCTATTATAATTTTTAGTGGCCTCTTAGTCTAGTGGTGGCCTAGTGATTGCTAAGTCCGAGCTTGTGGGTTCATCCTCATCCAGAACAAATGGTAGTACAGGCTCAGCCTGGTTTGGGATCAGTTGGCGGTCAGTTAGTTGTTCCAAGATTTATATCTGTGTATTAATACATAGGATGATTCGATATTATCGTGTTATCTTTACATATTTTTTTATTTATGATAACAAATGTTAATATATGCGAAGATCGCGATAGAGTCACTTAACAAAAACTATCAATCAACCGTGATTGATAGTATGGTGAAACAATTTCGATAGCAAAACACTTTCATAATTCGTCATGTCGAGATAATTACAATCATACACATCCGATACACAATTACAAACGATTACTTTCGTTCATTGATCATAATAAAACTAAATCGAGATAGTCTGTACAAGTTTACGTAATGGGACCCTAAAGAGTGAAAGTGATTGGTGATTGCGACCAAAGAGTTTTCGCTCATATCTTTATGGGGTGTAAAGGACAGTGTTACCAAATGCCAGTCCTCTATCATATGAGAGGCGTCTTCCGTTTGCTCGTCGTATCGATAGTGTTGTAGGCCTCTGATGTCTGATGACTGTTGTATGATAACAACGACCGGGACCGACATAATAATGTGTCATCTAAAGCATGGAGACGCTCGAAAATTAAACTACTGACGGTTATCCATCTATAGATGATCGTGTGCCTAGGTCGCCGATTACTTATGGATCCTCGAGTGCAACTGGCATAAGTATAATGTAGACCGAAAAGTTGCACAAAGGTCGCTAAAAACCATGGAGCTATAAAAACAGACCCTAATGCATTTCCCCGTCAGTTCCGAAGTTGCTTTGCTAACTATTATTTGCCTATTATTTTACTTACAGTCAGTTCTGGCGTAACCAAGTAACCAATACTTGGTTTGATGTTTTATTTTACTAGACAGAACCATGAACATAACATTACCTTACTTACCTATCGTATGGGCAGTGGTTGCCTAGTGTCAGATTTGTTCAAGGCGCCCAGTAGGCCTCTGAAACGACTGTTGCCTAATGACTACAATCAACAGCTTAAGGTGCGCACCGAAGCTCAAAAATTAAACCATTTTGGTGGTCACCCATCTATGGACAAACTGCGAGCCTAGTTCCTTAACCTCGCGGATCGCGGTGAGAGCTATCAAGTAAGAAAATAATGAACCAAATCGATTCCCAAACAACGAGAATTCAATATAAGATATTGGATAGATACCCTAGATATTTCTATGTAAACACCATCACCGAAGTGTCAAAATCAGATAACTCCAAGTGTCAAAATTCGTTACGCTGTCTCGTACACCCTTATAGGTACTGTGATAAGGTATTATTACGTAGCCTTATTGATATTGATTTCATACATTATGTATTTCAATTAAGATTAAACTTTATACGTACCTCATTTATGCATGTAATTCTCACCTTAAATAGACTTGACAGACACATTATAACATTATTTGTCAGAAAACAAGACCATGTTAAATTGTCCTGTCAAACTTAATGTAACGTTTAATCGCAACTTAATTTAGGTGCTAATTCTGTTTATCAATAATATCAAATACACTTAAGGCGCGGTAGAAGCACGGTATTTTTACTTAAGGATTTAGCATTTTTAACATATTGACAACTTTAGAAATTTTCTTTAATTGCAGATAAAAAGTGGATGGTTGTCAGTTTAGAACATTCTATTAGCTATTAAATATGCATACAAAAATATAAATAAATAATAAATTATTTGTATTATTATTTATTGTATTATAAACATTTTAATAGCGTCGCTGAAAATCCAGAATTTATTTTATTGAGTCATATGCGCTATAGTACAGATAGACAATCAAATATGTTTCAAAATTATGTGCTATTTTGAAATTTAGCGTCATACCACGCCTTAACAATTTTTTTTCTCATATCACTCAAAAAAGAGGATTCATTGTGCTTACGTTGATTAGAAATTTACGGACAAAACACACCCAGTATATATGAGTCGCATAAATAGTTGCCGGGATCGAACCTGTCTCACGCCAACTTACTGAATTAACCAGTGTGCTACACGTGCATTTTAATACATACTAACAACTAACACACTGCCATCTGACCCCAATCTAGGCACACCCTTTTCTATGTCAACCAAACAACTGATAAATATTTTAAATACAAACTTATTACGTACTGTATATATACCATACTTGTGTACCTTTATTTACATGTAATGCATTTTGGATTTGTTCTGCAGTACCCCAACCCCAGTAAGAAAACAATTAAACAAAAAATCATTTGTAGATGATTAGTTGTTCTCAACCCGAGATTAGGTGTTCCACACATAAGTTTTTTTGAGTTCAATAATTCACTTAATTTAATCAAGTTGTAATATTCTTTCCTTCATATATGGAAGCTTGTCATTAGTATTTATATATATATATATATATATATATATATATATATATATATATATATATATATATATATATATATATATATATATATATATATATATGTATTTATATATATATATATATGTATTTTATGTTATGATATTGCTCTGTAAACGTTCTTTAGTTAAGTTAAATTACCTCTACACCCAGACAGAGGCTACCCAGAGGCTGTGTGGTGACCGCGACGAATATCAGAATCAGATAATCATCACCTCATCACATCCCGTGGGAAGCGTAGAAGTCGACCCGAGGGTAAATCTACCAGAGGACGGGCAGCAGACGTCCTTCTGAGTACTATGACGGTCTTACTGCGATCGCCAACCCGTTTGCCAAGCGTGGGGATTATGTCATATCCCCCCAAGATGATTCTTGAGGGAGGCTTGTCCAGCTGTGGACTTATATCGTCTGTAATAATGACACCCAGACACAGAAAAATATTCGTACTCATCACACAAAGATTTGACCTGTGTAGGGATAAAGCACACAAGCTCTGGCTTAGTATTCAGGATCACTAGCAGCTAGACCAGGGTTTCTTAAAGTGGGTTCCACGGACCCCTTAGGGGTCCGTAGCATGAGCATCAGGGGTCCACAGTTAGATAGTGAACTATTAACATATTTATTAGTTAATTGTGTACTAAATACAGCATTTCCCATCAAAGACACTAACTTGGAAAATCAAAACCAGGTACCTAACGGCTTATGCAATTCATGCTGAAACGTCAGGTTAACCAAAAGGTAACGGTTTCTTTTGAATTGTAAACGCGATCGTTACCCGTGGCCATAATATATTTGTCAGATTGCGAAAGTTTAAAATACCAATAAAAGATTTTTTTAAATATATTATTTGTTTTCTTCTGCTATAATATTCTTTAACAGGGGTCCGTGGGATTGTTTCAGTTGTGAAAGTGGTCAGTGACCCCAAAAAGTTTGAGAAACCCTGCGCTAGACGAACAGACCAGTCGATTATAATTATAATAACGCCTATATTACGCATTCCAGTTTGAAACTCAAACCTTATAAATATATTTTGTTACTAAGGGAGCATAATCAATAGGAATTGTGTTGTGTCCGCGCTTTAGGTGTATTGTTTCGCAAATAGTGACATTGCGATAAGTAAGACTTATTGGTGTGGTCTAATTTCGTGAAGCAAGCGATAACTATGGCACTGGTTAGTGTAGCTATTAGATATAAATTAAGCGGTGTAGAATAATGGAAATAGAAGTAGTTGCTCCGTTGATGCGAATTATTAATTTAGTATGGCAAGTAACAAGTGTTGCAATGCCTTACTTTGTACCTGTACTTAACAAAAACATTACCTAGGGACCGTACTCCGCTTATTTTACCGCCAATTTTGCTTTATCGTATGGGCAGTGGTTACCCTAGTGTCAGATTGCCGTAAAACCCCACTCCCCCCGCTAATGCGAGGAGGCCCGCAGGTATGGGCCGGCACCAGCCGGGGGTTGCGGAAGTATCGTACGATCCCGCGACCCCCGCCGCAGGTGTGAGATGGAACACCGAGGTGGTTTTTAGTCAGTAGGAGTCTGACAGAAATACATATACCCATCTTGTGCTCGACGTCCCCGATCACATATGGGCCGGTGAGCCGTGAGAGCAACTGGTTGTTACCGCACTACTAATTAAATATACTCTCGGCGCATTTCTGTTGACTTCTCTCGTTTTAAAAGGCTCTAAGTTAGTTATATCATGCAGTCTCCCGCTTTACTATAAAAGAAAGTGGAACTGCTCTTGTCTTAGTCCGAAGTACACCCCAGCCCTTTGATCATCTGAAATTTCAACAAGGCACCTGGACAAGTTCTTCACAATTTTATTGTATTTTTGTTCATACCCGACTTTTTAGGGTTCCGTAGCCAAATGGCAAAAAACGGAACCCTTTTAGCTTCGTCATGTCTGTCTGTCTGTCCGTCCGTATGTCACAGCCACTTTTTAGTAACTATAAGAACTATACTGTTGAAACTTGATAAGTAGATGTATTCTGTGAGTCGCATTAAGATATTCCCAGAAAAAAATACAATAATCTGGTTTGATACGGATAGGTTTTACAAAAATGATATTGAGGTTCCTAATAGGTATAATTTGTTTCTAAAGTTAGCGCGAGAGACACTTCCAAAGTGGTAAAATGAGTGATTATGATTATGTTACTTGCTGCTATGGAACCCTTCATGGGCGAGTACGGCTCGCACTTGGCCGATTTTTTTACATTCTATATAGGTACAGGTTATTTCATTAGCAAATTCTACCACCCATCTTTTGGTGTCGTGTGCTAAAAATGTCGTCCATCGCAACTGTAGACAAATCCGCCGCGAACAGGCCGCTCGTAACTTAGTATGGCTTTGTGACAGAAGTTTAAATCAAACTTTATATCTCGCATAGGATTACAATTTACGACACCGTTCAAGTGGTTAATCTCGAGTCCTTTCTAATCGTGGATCGTAACTCAACAGCTGAATATCGAGAAATATAAGACGTCTGTCTAGAATCGAATGTCCGATTAATTTGGCAGGCCTCGGGCAAACATGAAAATATGCTAGGTATTCGGTGAGGACATTCCTTCTGTAGTGGTGGACCTTTTTACATGATGATAAGTAGAGTAAAAGTCATCATCATCATAATATCAGCCGAGAGATGTCCACTGCTGGACAAAGGCCCGGTCGTCTCGGATAGCCATCACATTGAATTCAGGATCCAGAGGATATACTAGTGTACCATTATATTATGTCCTGCGCAGTGGGCTAGTTTCCATGTAGATTGTTCGTAACAAAAATTCAGCCAGGAACTAATTTTAACAAAAGAAGACCTACACACACATAAAAAACATTCTTATTTCGTTCAATTTTATTGTTAAGTATAGTTTAATTGTCTGCTAATATATATATATATATATATATATATATATATATATATATATATATATATATATATATATATATATTAATTTACTTAATTGTCCAATGTTTACCTGGTTCCTGCGATACAAGTCTAGAACTTAGTGTAGGAACCAATGTCAATTGTTTAGTGTAATAAATGATATTTTGTTAAATAAATAAAAGCATTATTTTAAGACATAACAGTTTATTTTTTAATTAAAATATATTTATTGCCACCATCACAACACACGATGTACTTGAAGTAATTATAGCATCCCGCGATTGAATGAGTGTTAAGGGCCTATTTCGAAACTTTGGAACATGTTTGAGGTAGGCTCTTTAAAGTAATTCGCTTATAAGTTTGCATGGTTGTTTCATTATCTTGATATTAAACGGATAGGTTTTGATCTTACATGTTTGATCAAACACGTCGGCAAATATATATTACGTTTAGTTGAGTTACACAAAAGACGTGAAGCTAAACATCAGCTCAAGTTCAATGCAACGCGCATGTCTGGTGAACGTTGCGCTGTAATAACAAACAGTACCGAAAGGCAGGTGCATTTCCTCACCGAATTGCTAATAAACAGATAATCGTTTATAAACTCCTTCTACATAAGCCCGTGTGAGTATGGCTTAATTATAAATCCTAACCGCATGCTTTTTCGTATGGGCAGTATAAAATAAAATAAATAAAAAAGGTTTTTATCCACGTAGACTTTAAAAAAGCGCTTGTAAATAGTCAGAACATGTTTGTAGTAATATAGTTGTATACATTATTATTTCTAGTTACATAGATATTCGTTCATTACATTCTTTCCTCTAATCACAGAATAGATAATAGTACTAAAGTACTCTAATGCCATAGTTGTTCAAGACTAGTATGCCACGAAAGACTGTTGACTTAATGTATTGGGCACCATACTATATTGAACTCTACATTGTTGGGTTAGAGTTCAAAACCAACCATCTAGAATATTCTAGAAACATAACTGCTCCCCTGCAAAGAGTTAAGACTACAACCAAGAGCTTTATGTGCCTTCCGAAGCACGAAGGCACTAAAAATCCACTTTAGCAGTCATTCATCTATAGGCTGACCGCGTGCTAGGTACTTAACTGTAGGAGAAAACCCACCCAGCATACCCACGTTCCGGGGCTGCCTCCACCAGGCGCCAAGAAAAGTCCACTGCAGGTTAGGTTTTGTCGGTGTGAGTCTGTACTGTAATACCCACCCGCAGACACTTATAGCGGATGACATGCGTAGGAATTCTCCCTTAACAAAAAAAAATTGTAATTAAGTGAGAGAGAAACTGGCTCTGATTCTCTTTTTTAAAATGTCGTTTACAATTAGACTAAGAAGTTCAAGCCATGTAGCTAAGTATAACTACAAACTAAGTACCTGCCGAAGTTATGCCGCTGTGCCGCCGTTCTACCACACAGTGTCGCATCATAAATGATAATTTACTATTTTGCTAAGGAACGCTAAAAATTAAATAACATATTGTGGACAGGAAGTCCGATTTAATAGGATATTATCAAGCTGAAAGTGATATCCTATTACTTTCAACAGCAGATTAATGAATTTCTAATCTGATCTGTGATTGATGGCAAGCTGTGTGGAATTCAGAAACAAACACGAATGCAATCATTACATCCTAATCATTAACTCTATCGAAATGACCTACGACCTTTCTGTTTGAGCAGAGTAAGCAATCCAGTCGGGCCTTCGCACCTGGGAAGTCACAGGTTCAACCCGCACCGTCCGAACTATTATGGGTAAAAACAATAACTTGTTGGTTGAGGAACTATTCCACCTTCTGTGCCTCGGAGAACACGTTAGCCTAGGAGGTTTTAACTGCTTCACCTACACTCCACTCCACTCTTTGGGAGTTGGACCTCGGCTCTTGGCGCTTACTGACGCAGGAATGTATGAAGTTAGTTTTAAGAAACGTTTTGACCAACTACAACTGAAAGAAGCAAACCGCTCATCCGATCGAGGAACAGGGGGCATTTCGTTGAAACGAATTCAAACTAAGGATAATAAAGAGCTATAGTGTTTGCGGCACATTCCCGGCCGTAGCTCAGCCGGCGATCTTTTGCTCGCCTTTATTATTCGCTGATAAAAAAATTCAAAGTTACGTTTAGGCTTAGGAGACTTTCACTGCTTCAGCGAACAATAAAGGCGAGCGGAAGATCGCCGGCTAAGCTAAGACCGGGAATGTACCGCAAACACTATCTTACTAAGCTGTGTGGCTGACGGAAAAGAATATCACCACCCCATTTTATACCATGCGGTGCGTAGAAGTCGACCCGAGGAAATATATCCCAGAGAACGGGCAGGATCGTCTCTCTGAGTGCTATGACCATCATACTGCGATCGCCAACCCGTTATCGCCAAGCGTGGCGATTATGGCACATCGCTCCGAATTTTGGACACAATTCCATTCTGTAAATCTTATGGGCAGGCCTTTATAATATATATAATAATAATACCTTAATATAGACAGAACCATTGACAATATGTAGTAAAAATATTAGACTTAAACTAGATAATTAAACATAATCTCTTGACAATAACTTGATACGAGCTAGCTTAATATCAATGCTATAATGAAATAAATTTTATAAATGTTTTCATACAATATGTACAGACGCCAGCACGTCCAGCTATCCCAATCTGGCAAATTTCAACTTTATCAGCATAAGGTACAGTTTTAATTGGGGAATTTTCACAGATTGGGGTAGCTTGATGTGCTGGCGTCTGTACCTAAATATCTATGTTACTAGAAATAATAATGTATACAACTATATTACTAAAAACATGTTCTTACTATTTACAAGCGCTTTTTTAAAGTCTACGTGAATAAAAACCTTTTTTATTTATTTTATTTTTATTTTATTTATTTATTTAATATCCTGGGACATTATTCACACGCGGCCATCTGATCCCAAGTTAAACGGAGTTTTTAGTATGGATAACTGATATTCTACAAATGTAAATGCATACTAATATAGATAGTTACACCCAGACTCAGGGCAAACAGGCATGTTCATGCACACAAATATCTGTCTCGGGTGGGAATCGATCCCATGAAAGTCGTGAAAGGCAAGCGTTTACCAACCTCGCCACTTGTTGAGCAATGGACGTCATTCGACATGATGAGCACTACTGTAGATGTAAGTTTTCTGAAGGGTGGGAGCCAGTGTTGCCCCCAATAAAGCTATTCCCTGTTTGACTTTCAGCTTGTGAGTTAAAACATGTTCTCATTTCTATACAAGTTCGTTATCTAATACAATTTTATCTTTAAGTGTTAAACAATGACATTCAATGGAGAAATGGCCTGTCTTAACAAAGGCTAACGTGAATTTTAAGCGCTGTAATTTCTATGCCATTTTCTAGAAGGCTGTTAATGTAGAGAAAGTTTAAGTGTGCACCTTTACACACTCTTCTATTGTTCGCTATTAGTCAAACCGGTGATAAGCAACTAGGGCTGTGTTCTAAATTCCTTTGCCTGTAAAACTAAAGGCTTACAAAGCAGTTCCTTCGCCTAGAATATATATAGAACTTACAGATAAGGGGCGCGATCTGCAAGTTTCTAAATGAACTATGATATACCGGTTAACTAACCGATGGGGAATTGATTTTTTAATCAATGGAACTATTAGACTTACTTATGAGTGGTTTTAATTTAATTCGTTTTCTTTCTTTCTTTTATCCTAGCACATTATTTACACACGGCCATCTGATCCCAATCTAAGCAGAGCTTGTACTATGGAAACCAGATAAGTGATATACTACATATACGAGTACTACTTTTCTTTTGTAAATACATACTTTTATAGATAATTACACTCAGACTCAGGACAAACAGACGTGTTCATGCACAGAAATATCGGTCCTGGGTGGGAATCGAACCCCTGAACGCCGGCGTGAAAAGCAAGCATTTGCCAACCACGCCAACAGGCTAATTTTGCTGTTATTCCAGTTAATGTGCAATTATTTTAATTAACCATTAAATAAACCATTTAGTTCCTGATGTTTGTCAGTTGGGTAATGACTAGTGATGAAAATAAACATAAATGAAGTGGAAAATATTAATATAATCCATATTATTATATCAAGTGACTGACAACTTCTTCCAGCGATCGGCCTTCTATGAGGATTTGAAGCCTCGCCAACTCGCATGTGAAGCGCCAGTGACTATAGCGTATTTTATATATTATTCTATATATTATATAGAATGGTTTAGTTGTACGAAAGCTTCAGTATAAGACATAACTATGATAGGAGTTATTTTTAAAAAACATAATTTCCGCGCTAGGGAAATAAATCCCTGAATCGCGGGACTTTATAAACATGAAATTCAAACAGACTCAGTATGCGTTTATAAACTATACGAATATTAGACTAAACCCGAAACACGAACGCCGAGGTAGCAGCCAGGCGACTACTTCGACCGATGCGCAACACGCGCTATACAGTATAATCGCACTAATATTATAAAGGCGAAAGTTTGTGAGTGTGTATGTTTGTTACTCTTGCACGCAAAAACTATCGGACGGATTTTGATGAAACTTTGTAATAATATAGCTTATATATCAGAATAACACATAAGCTATTTATAGCTTATATATCAGAATAACACATAAGCTATTTAAGTTAAACGCGAGTGCAACCACGGGGCACAGCTAGTAATATTATATTGTGTGAATATTTATTTTGAAATTTCATCAAGCAGTTATAGTAAATAATGTTTATCTTCAGTTTAGATAATATATGTTGAATGTGCATAATGATTTCGCATTAGGTAAGTACTGCTTAAGTGTTTTCCTAACTATATTGCAACTGTCTATTCAATACCTACGTTGTTATTAGGTCTTTACCTATGAAATTGCCGTTCTGCAGTACTGGCCATTTCAAATCAAAATAATTTTTGTTTGGCTAAGAATTCTAATTTCAAATTAATTTTATTTTAAAAACATGGATTCTTTTTTCCAAAAGTAGTCATTTCTTTATTGATTAGTGTTACATTTTCATCGCATTTCAATCTTTTTCGTCATCATGGATACGTTAAAAATTCGAGTAATTATGGAATATGAGTACCGTCGTGGCAGCAACGCGGCACAAGCGGCACGCAACATCAACGACGTTTACGGAGCTAACACTACAAACCAACGTACCACCTGTTATTGGTTTGCTCGCTTCCGTTCTGGAAATTTCGACCTGAAAAATGAACCTCGCGGTCGTCCGAAGACTTTGGTCGACAATGACGAATTAAAGGCGGTTGTGGAAGCTGATGATACACAATCTACGGCTGAATTAGCAGCAGCTTTC
The DNA here is from genome assembly GCA_951640165.1 of Pseudoips prasinana. NCBI lineage: Eukaryota > Metazoa > Arthropoda > Insecta > Lepidoptera > Nolidae > Pseudoips > Pseudoips prasinana. The sequence continues at coordinate 29,887,186 of OX621240.1, forward strand.
GACGTTAGCGTCAAAACAATATTGGTCCATTTGCGTCAAATTGGCAAGGTAAAAAAGCTTGACAAATGGGTGCCCCACGAACTCAATGATCGCCAGCGCGAAGTACGCGTCGAGACGTGCCTTGCACTGCTCAACAGACACACAAATGAAGGAATTTTGAACCGCATTGTTACCTGCGATGAAAAATGGATTCTGTTTGATAACCGCAAGCGCTCAGCAAGTTGGTTGGATCCTGGTTCAGCACCTAAACAATGCCCTAAACGAAAACTTACCCCTAGAAAAGTGATGGTCACTGTTTGGTGGTCTAGCGCCGGTGTGATTCATCACAGCTTCTTACCAAACGGGGTGAGCATTACTGCAGATGTGTACTGTGAAGAACTGAGCACAATGATGGAGAAGCTGGCGCATCTCCAACCAGCATTGGTCAATCGCTCGTCTCCGCTGCTCCTGCACGACAACGCGCGACCTCATACTGCACAGCAGACGGTCTCCAAGTTGCAAGAACTGGGGTTGGAAGCTCTCCGTCATCCGCCCTACTCACCAGACCTTGCGCCTACAGACTACTACTTTTTCCAGAATTTGGATAACTTCTTGGCGGGAAAAAAATTCAATACCCGAGAGGCAGTACAAAATGCCTTTGAAGAATTTGTTGCCTCCCGTCCAGCTGATTTCTTTAAGAAGGGCATCAATAAACTGGCACTGCGATGGCAAAGATGCATTGATTGCATGGGTGATTACTTCGATTAATACAAATAAAAAAATTCGTTTAAATTTTTTCATACAAAACGGCAATTTCATAGGTAAAGACCTATTATTTATATCTAAATTTATAGTGAGTATACAGTGATTACTTTATTAGTTAAATACTCGCGTAAGTTATAATAATAATATTCTAGGACATTATTCGCACACGGCCATCTGATCCCAAACTAAGCAGGGCTTTTACTACGGAAACCAGATAACTGATATAAGTACTAATTTTGTTTAGTAAATACATACTTATATCGCTAATTACACACAGAATCAGGACAAACAGACATGTTCATGCACACTTATATCTGTCCTGGGTGGGAATCGAACCCACCACCTCCGGCGTGAAAAGCAAGCATTTGCCAACCACGCCAACAGGTCCGTCAAAACAACGTAAAAATAAGGTGCCACGATAATATTATAAAAAAACCACCGCGCTGGCAGATGGATTATATTGTCGACCGTAGTATGAGGGTCATAGTGCTCAGAGAGACGCTGCTGCCCGTTCTCTGATAGGTATTTCCTCGGCACCTACAACTTTTACGTCCCCCTCGGGCTGATGTCTTGTGCTGATGGCACCACGGCAGCCGTATGTTATTTTCGCAAGCACACCAATGATAAAATATTGGTCTGTAAATATATAGAAAACTAGGTGTGCCCCGCGGTTTCCCCCGCGTTAAAGTAGTTTTGGCGTAAAAGAGTAACAAACATACATGTATATTCACAAACTTTCTCATTTATAATATTAGTAGGATGTGTACCTCTAGCGGTTTTGGTAGTGCACGCCGGAGTAGCTCGCAGATGGTAGATTTTTTCCTTTTTACTTGACACTTACCGTCATATTTTAGACAATTCACACAATATATTTATAAACTGTAGCCTATGTGTTATTCTGATGTATAAGCTATACTATTGTAAGGTTTCTTTAAATCCATTCAGTAGTTGTTACGTGAAAGAGTAACAACCATCCATCCATACTTACAAACTTTCGCGTTTATAATATAAGTAGGATTAACCACACATAAGTATTCCCTATTTGAGTTTCAGCATGTTAGATAGAATTCAATTTAAACCAAGTTCTTATTTCTATACAAGTTCGTTATCTAATACAATTTTATCGTTAAGTTAAACAATGACAGTTAACGGAGAAATGACCTGTCTTACAAAGGCTAACGTGAATTTTAAGCGCTGTAATTTCTATGCCATTTTCTAGAAGGCTGTTAATGTAGAGAAAGTTTGAGTGTGTACCTTTACACACTCTTCTATTGTTCGCTATTAGTCAAACCGGTGATAAGGAACTAGGGCTGTGTTCTAAATTCCTTTGCCTGTAAAACTAAAGGCTCACAAATCAGTTCCTTCGCCCCGAATGTGGAACTTACAGATAAGGGCCGCGATCTGCAAGTTTCTAAATGAACTATGATATACCGGTTAACTAACCGATGGGGAATTGATTTTTTAATCAATGGAACTATTAGACTTAGGTACTTATGATTGGTTTTAATTTGATTAGTTTTCTTTCTTTTATCCTGGCACATTATTTACACACGGCCATCTGATCCCAAACTAAGCAGAGCTTGTACTATGGAAACCAGATAACTGATATACTACATATACGAGTACTAGTTGTCTTTTGTAAATACATACTTATATAGATAATTACACCCAGACTCAGGACAAACAGACATGTTCATGCAAAGAAATATCTGTCCTGGGTGAGAATCGAACCCACTAACTCCGGCGTGAAAAGCAAGCATTTGCCAACATTTATTAACCATAAATAAACCATTTAGTTCCTGGCGTATTATAGTTGGTTATAACTAGTGATGAAAATAAACATAAATTAAGTGGAAAATAATAATATAGTCCATATTATTATATCAAGTGACTGACAACTTCTTCCAGCGATCGGTTATCTAAACCATTATTTGAGGCCTCGCCAACTCGCATGAGAAGCGCCAGTGACTATAGCGTATTTTATACATTATTCTATATATTATATAGAATGGTTTCGTTGTGCGAAAGCTTCAGTATAAGACATTACTATGATAGGAGTTTGTTTTAAAAAACATAATTTCCGCGCTAGGGAAATAAATCCCTGAATCGCGGGACTTTATAAACATGAAATTCAAACAGACTCAGTATGCGTTTATAAACTATACGAATATTAGTTCTGCGAAGGGACTAAACCCGAAACACGAACGCCGAGGTAGCAGACAGGCGACTACTTCGACCGATGCGCAACACGCGCTATACAATATAATCGCAGTAATATTATAAAAGCGAAAGTTTGTGAGTGTGTATGTTTGTTACTCTTCTACGCAAAAACTACTGGACGGATTGTGATGAAACTTTGTAATAATATAGCTTATATATCAGAATAACACATAAGCTATTTAAGTTAAACGCGAGTGCAACCGCGGGGCAGAGCTAGTAATATTATATTGTGTGAATATTTATTTTGAAATTTCATCAAGCAGTTATAGTAAATAATGTTTATCTTCAGTTTAGATAATATATGTTGAATGTGCATAATGATTTCGCATGAGGTAAGTACTTCTTAAGTGTTTTCCCAACTATATTGCAACTGTCTATTCAATACCTACGTTGTTATTTATTTCTAAATTTATAGTGAGTATACAGTGATTACTTTATTAGTTAAATACTCGCGTAAGTTATAATAATAATATCCTAGGACATTATTCGCACACGGCTATCTGATCCCAAACTAAGCAGAGCTTGTACTATGGAAACCAGATAACTGATATAAGTACTACTTTTGTTTTGTAAATACATACTTATATCGATAATTACACACAGAGTCAGGACAAACAGACATGTTCATGCACACTTATATCTGTCCTGGGTGGGAATCGAACCCACCACCTCCGGCGTGAAAAGCAAGCATTTGCCCACCACGCCAACAGGTACGTCAAAACAACGTAAAAATAAGGTGCCACGATAATATTATAAAAATACCACCGCGCTTGGCAGATGGATTATATTGTCGACCGTAGTATGAGGGTCATAGTGCTCAGAGAGACGCTGCTGTCCGTTCTCTGATAGGTATTCTCTCGGTACGACTTTTACGTCCCCCTCGGGCTGATGTCTTGTGATGTCACCACGGCAGCCGTAAGTCATTTTCGCAAGCGATATAATATAAGTGAGTAAATATATAGAAAACTAGGTATGCCCCGCGGTTTCACCCGCGTTAAAGTAGTTTTATCGTAAAAGAGTAACACACATAGGTACTCACAAACTTTCGCATTTATAATATTAGTAGGAGGTGTACCTCTAGCGGTTTTAGCAGTGCACGCCGGAATAGCTCGCAAATGGTAGACTTTTTTCTATTTAGTTGACAATTATCATCATATTTTGGACAATTCACACAATATATTTATAAATTGTAGCCTATGTGTTATTCTGATGTATAATCTATATTATTGTAAAGTTTCATTAAAATCCATTGAGTACTTTTTACGTGAAAGAGTAACAAACATCCATCCATACTTACAAACTTTCGCGTTTATAATATTAGTAGGATTAACCACGAACAAACAGTTCAGTTGTCTTATGCGTTGACATTTAAACCCACTATAATATTAATATGAAGCTTTATGTGAAATAATAGCGTTTATAGCAACTATTCGTGACATTTGTGTACTTTTAGTCGTTACACAAGTCCGCCGAATTATGTTCCGGAGGCAGTCATACATTTTGACAGTACAATACTATTATGGCAGCTACGCGTTTATTATGTTCACCGCATATAAACTTTGCCTATACAATTAATTTATTTTATTACTGGTGAAATAATTTATGTTCCGTCCACGTGAATTATTTTAGCGGTAATATATTTATTTACACTATAACGTAATTTAACATATTATATAATATTAAAGTTAGCTACTCATTATTTTTATGTTAATGATTCGTAAATTAAATATACGATTAAAATATACTATAAGTACCAACATTAAAAAACATAGATTGTTATTTTATGATTTTATTGATATTGCCATTGTGAGTGAATTATTAATTTGCAAAAAGTCCATTTATACTTAATGCAAAATAAAAAATATATAATCAGAATATTTTTCATATCACACGGAAGACCGCGTTATTCAGTGTCATAGGCTAATTAAAGTAAATTAAGTTATATATTAAGGTAATTATGGTTAACTTAAGTTTAATTTACTATTTATGTTTCACCTTGTATAGTAATTAAGAAATGGGTTGTACAGATATGTTGTTGAGACGAGCCGGTACTAAGTAAACCCTGTGTCACAAGTCTCCAGTTTAATTAAGTTCAACGAGAGATCCAAAAAAAGCATGTCCAGGAGGTATATCAAAAACAGTTAAATTTTAAGGAAGTGCGAGGAAGTAATACTTCAGTCTACAACGACGTCATTACTACAGATAAAGATTACACAACTTCTATAGAAATTGCTTATGTTTATTATCAGTGATAGGAATAGGAAGATTAATTTTTCGTAATTGCACCATGAAATTAGAACATGGACATGCCATATTTCCGAAAGTTACCAGAAATAGTACCGGAAGTTCAAATGGTTCCAGAAGTTCCTAACATTTCGTTAAACTTAAAATAATAAAACAAAATAAGTAAGCCAAAAGTGTTTATTTTTAGGACAATACAATACAATCATTGTTACGAAATCACAACACGATTAAGGCGTTGATTGCAATAGTGATGTAAAAAAATAGAAACAAAATAGTTTCTTTCCCACCAATTAATAACAATACTTAATTTATAATTCCGGAAAATTGGAGGCATACTCATATTATATACAAAAATACTATATCTGTGTTAGTTATAGTACTTTTGTTTGTTTTTAATTTAAAATAACCTGTATTGTATGTTTAGTGTGTGTTGTGTATGTATACTGTTGGTGTGTCTATAATAAATAAATAAATAAAACATATACGTTTGAGATCAATGACCTCAAATCAATCTACCTATTCCGATCACTGTTTATTATATACAACTAGCTATATATAAATAATGAGTATATAGATACTCATTATTTATATATAGCTAGTTGTATGCAATACTTGATGGCTATACAGCCATCAAGTATTGCATTTTATTGCTTTACTACGAACTGTCGATCCAATTTCCCGTGAGAAATATGATGCAAATGGTAATTTTACGTTTTATTTTGTTTATTGGATAGCTTATTACCGTGTTTACTTACGACTCTTCAGCTTATCAGAGTCATCAAGGTATTAAAATTATACTTAATTGGTAACCATGCATTCTCGTTAAATATAAGTAATATTTATATGATGAATAAATTTGCGATATTGCTACTCAGTCTATGCGGTATAAACTAAACTATTTTGAATGTCATCGCATTTCTTTCTTATAAAGTTGTTATGATAAGGCCCGGAGATCTTTAGTTGTGACAATTTGGTTTTGACAAAAGTTAAAAGTCATCGTTCAAAAAGCGTTTGCAAAGTAAGTCCATCCCGCTAAAGTACATATTATGTACTCCTTCATTTTCGAAGCGAATCCTTAAATAAAATTTGTGAGTGAAACTGAGCGAATGCTAGATTATCCAAGTTTACATATTTTTTTATTTGGTTATAAGCCGGCCATTGTAAAGCATCGCATGTTAAATGATTACAGCAAAATAATAGACTTTATGTATGTAATTTTATAGACAGAGTCAAATTGACTCTTTATTGCAATAGTCAAGAAAACGCTCCGAGACTTATTGTGTCGGATACGATCTAAAATAAAAACTAGCTAGTTTCAAAAATTTTGTCTTTGACCCTCAATTTATGCGAAAAACTTCATTTAAAATTAGATTAATCATATACATTGTTAAAATGTAGGCGTTCAAGTCCCGTATTCTATAATATTAAACAGTATACATAAAGTCTGTTATTTTGCTGCAATCATTTAACATGCGATGCTTTGCTATGTCCAAAGTCCCGAACAAATTATCGATTTCATTGTCTGCAATTATTATGCAAGCTACCGTTGGACCATAGACACGGTTAAAAATAAAAACAGGGCATAGATGGCGCCATATAATTGTTTAATGATACGCGCTTGCTTCGAAAATGTCAATAAATAGAAAACTTGATTCTACAGATAGGTCTAATTAATTATATATACAGCAGCAGGCTTTGGTTGTCTAGACTTTTAAGGTCCTTTGCTATGAGACTTTTCCTACGCTATTTTATGATCAAACATTTAAGAGATTTTTTTTTTCAATGCGCCCTCATATTTTTGCATATTAAAGTAGAGCGATAGTTTCACCAAACTTTAACTAAAATCGAATCATTCATGCATCTCCATCTCCGAAGATTAACTTGGGATTTAACTTGGGGAAATCCATTACGGTTCCCTGCCGCTCGGCAAGCGACAGGGTATGTCGGGCTACCAATAGATCACCGGTATACCGACTAAAACCCCACGGTGTTTCCACGACTACCTTTACTCTAGGTCACGGGATTCAGCATACACCGCAGCCTAGACAGGTTAAAGTAGACGATTACCTTAACCATATACAATTCTCATTAATTTGATGATCCACATTATCCTCACTCGATATAGCTAATGTCTAGTGAGAATTATTATCAAATCTGGACGGTACCTCTAAAGAAAATATGAATAAAATGGTTTACGACACAGCAGTAATGTCTGAGAATATGTTAACGTTCGATTAAGTATTAAGTACTTATGTTCATGATAGTGTTTAAGTTGTGTATTTCCTATTAAAGCAAGAACGTCAAATGGTAATATATATAAAGTTTACAATCTCTTTTAAACTATATAAAATTATATTACATACGTTTAAATTGAAAACCCAATACTTAACTTTAATCTAGTTTACTTTTAGTCGCTAAAGCATCCTTGAATGAGTACATCATTCAAGGAAGCTCTTGGGACTAGGTTTTAAGAGCCAATCCCGCCTGTAAAAGATAACAAATATGGCTGATAAATTTTATAAGTGTCATAAAAAATAATCAACATATATATGTTGATTATTTATATATAGAGACAAATATAGAGTGAAATTGAACAAAATCATTCATCATCATCATCATTACAGCTGAAAGCCTCCCCCAAGAATACAGTAGAGATGGGGTGATGATATTCTTATATTCACCGCCGTCGTCACCATACAGAAACACAGTACCTACTGCATATTGAAATACTATTCATATTGAGTAATAAATTATAATGCACTTTTTATGTTCAATATACTCGTATTTTAGTACTGACTTTGCAATTTTTTTATTAGGAAAAAAAAATCAAATCATATTTCGGGGTTAATAAAGTTCATTAAATTGTAGTTAAGTTTTACATGTAGGCATGGAAACCGGGTAGTGTTGGCTAAAAGCTAGCGATAAATATTGTCAGCCCTTTTACAGAATTCTACTCACGTCGTATGTTATTATTTTATGTATTAATTTCAAAATAATCAGGTAGATCATTGTCTATTTTATTGCATGTCTTGAGAAATTGTATTTTAATAAAGTACAACTAACCGGGTAGGTACGTCATATAAAAACCTCTTTTATCCACCCTTCCTTCAGGTCTGCGCCTTAATAAGAACACAGACATTACATCCAAGACAGCGACATAAAGTGTAAGCTCATGCAGCTTTAATGCTGATGTAGAAGATATAACGTATGTGTAGAAGATAATTGGTTGCTAGTAATATTGTAGCGGCTTAATCGTTCGTAATTAGCAGATACGCGTTTATTCATTACGGGCCTGTGCTACTGTTCTGTTATAGATAGCTATCCTATGGTTAGGCATTGCTCTGTATAATTCAAAATACAAAATAAATACATAGTGTTAATTCCGTTAATTGTCAGATTAATCGAGCCGGCATACAATATGCACCGTACTCCCGCACGTAAAAATATGCACATGCATGGACATTATAAAAGGCAAATAACATGCGCCGGTACGATATCCAATACGTGTTTCAGGCCTCCGCGGACCATTCCCAAAGGATGCATTCCTTCGTTCGTCATATTGCACCCCGGTTGGATTAAACTGACAAATAGCGGAATTGACAATACTTATTTAAATTTTATTTTGAAAGTAATGGATTTCCGCAAAGTATCGCCTGATTCCATTACTTAATAGTAAATAAATATAATGAAAATTAACATTTACACATAAACTTTAATGTTCAATAAAGATTTAATTCAATCAATACATTATTTAAATTCCAATATCTTATTTAAGTTAGCTCCATATTCGCCTTTCGGCATTGTACACGCACAATATATTTGCACGCCGAAAGGCGAATGTAAGTCTGTTCGCCTTTCGGCGTGCCATTATAAGGCGTGCACAATATTACAGGGTTCGCTCCATATTCGCCCTTCGCCTTTGATATTTGCGCGCCGAAAGGCAAATATGGAGCCTAAATAAGACATTTAAATATCACGCAACACCCATATTTTAACAAATATACAATTATTACAATATTGATTTAATACAATATGACTGATAATTATTAATAAGGCTATCCAATTTGTTTCGATATTAAAATTTAGTAGCAATAATAATTTTATTGATGACAATCGATTTATTAGTTCGTATTGCGGTTATTAGGAACATTTAAACAATTCCATAAAGCAGTGATAAATCGCATACTGTATGTGATTGATCATTGCGATTTTAATTACTTAATTAAATAGCTTTTAAACGATTAAAAACTTAGATATAACCTACATTTATGTTGGGGGAACACTTGTACTATCCAAAAACCGGCCAAGTGTGAGTCGGACTCGCGCAAGAAGGGTTCCAATAAATCAATAAAACATGGCGAAAAATCACGTTTGTTGTAGGGAAGCCCCCTTAAATTGTAAAAGTATTTGTTGTTATAGCGGCAACAGAAATACATAATCAGTGAAAATTTCAACTGTCAAATTATCACGGTTCATGAGATACAGTTTTGTGACAGACGGACAGACAGACAGCGGAGTTTTAGTAATATGATCCTGTTTTACCCTTTGGTTACGTAATCCTAAAAATCTAGCTTGTTGCTCAAAATTTCTCCGGGGAAACAATTAAGAACGATTTGTGCTTCGTACCTATTTTTAAGTAAGATTCCCTTCACCGTAGTCTGAACAGACCTTTTCGAAGAAAAGTTAATGAAAGGGCTTTTTACAGGAGATAAAAACGAACTTTTTTGATTACACGCAGCCATGTTTGAATGATCCATCAAAAGTTGAGATAGCGAGGTGTTCCCGAACCTAATGGTGTGCTCATAAATTTAATGTAAGTGGGTGGTAATGTTTACTGGATTACCACTCTGTCACTTGGTTGGCAGTAACTGTACTTACATTGTTTCATAGATAGCATACTTAGACATTTTAAGAACTTGCTATTTAGGTACGTCTGTGTATACAGTTGCACTATGAAAAGCGCCCTTACTACCTAAGTAATTAAGACGATGGAAAAGGTCAAAGTGTATCGAACGACGTCGCGTCGTGTGTACCTTCATCAAAGGATAGGATTGCGACTGGAGATTTGAGTTGATTGAGTTGTTGATTTAGTAAAAGTTTTTAGGACTCTTTACGTTTCAATAAAATGCAGCCGCTTCGAGCAAGACGTGAGCAAGATCCGCAGAGCGTAAAAACGAACTTTTTAAAATTGTTAAGTACGTTTGAGAGAAAATTCTCAAACTGTAAAAAATCTCAGTATCTATCAATAGAAATCAGGCCTTTTCTTCGTACTTTTGATTTTTTCCATTTGGTAACCCTATTTGTAATTCATAACGTAATTCTTTTGAAGTTGGTAAAAGTACGAAAGACGAACACGACATGTCAACACAGAAGTCAGACTGAATTTAGGTAACTTAAAATAGTGCAGATTAAATTTAGTTTTATAGCTTTATTCTCAAAACGTAAATCTGATCTCAAAAATGGGATATCTTAAATTTAAACGTCCGGCAGGTCTCGAACCTGCACCCTCTTCCATTCCTGGGTAGGCGCTCTGTGTTAAGCTACGAACCCCGGATTGGTAGAGGCTGCCGCGCCGGTAGGACACACGCCGAACCATTACATTTCTGATTTCCCATTTTTGAGAATACTCCACATTAATTCATAAACATTGAAGTAAGTAGGAACATATTAGTTAGTTAATATTATTAAACCTTTATTTCCAATCTATACATATCTTTACTTAAGTAAGTATATATGACGAATTCTGCAATACTTGGAAACATCATTTATTTCTTGATTGTATCTCTTGAGCCCGTATATTGCGTGCTTATAATCGAAGTCATAACTTCTCATACCAAAGAGATCTGAGACAGGGTATAAAATAATTAACATGAATAAAAAGTTTCGACTGATTTATATGTACGGTCAGCATCATAAGTATGGTCGCAATTTATGAAATCATCGCCACTTATTGATTAAGAATTTATAATTGAGAACATATATGCTATACTAGCGGCCCGGTACGTGCTTCGCTACGTATAAGGCATAGTAATAAAATAAAATATTATTAAGTTCATTTATTCAAACAAAAAAATATTTTAAATTGCTAAAAGATGTATTTACACTTTATCAAGACATTTTTAAATTTTCTCTACGTACAAACCTTCCCTGGACTTCCACGAATAATTCAAGACCAAAATTAGCCAAATCGGTAAATGCGTTGTTGAGTTATAACATTACAACAAAAAGTGGCATTGATATTTATATATATGCTATAATGAAATAATGAAATTTATTCAGCACTTGGGTATTTTCATACACTTGTACTTGTCAAGCTCACAATGCAATACATAAACCCAGTTTAATACAGTAATTAAAGCAACAAAATATTTTGAATTAGTCCGTCCGTGCGGTCTGTTTCGTCACATATATTTTTATTAAATCCTTAAATAAATAATAAATAGCGAGTTACTAAGCTATTATTATTGTGTATAATGGGAGACATATTCTTATTTTTCTTTTTTATATTTACAAAAATCGAACACGCCACAGGAATAATCACCGAAAAAAACAAATGTCAAGTTGAAATCAATTTAAAAGTTTATACATCTGCTTAACTACACTCAGCTTAAAGCATCTTCTAAACGGTTGAAAATATGTATGTATGTCTGTTGGGACGTTGGTTTGCAACCGTGTCGAAGATGCTTAATATTTGCAAGCACCAGAATGCCTTGCTTTTCAATTAATTACGTAGTTTTTTATTCAAAATATGTTACTGTCGTTCAACACCCGTTCATTATCGAGGTAGGTCCTTAATATTATTGTATGTCCCAAATAAATAGGGGCCGATAATATTTCATATTACTTCTGTTGCCAATCGTACCGTCGAACGGCATGACAGTGGAAACAATTTGGCATAGACAGCGTTTTTATTTCGTAGGCAGTAAGGTGGCTTTAGATATGTCCCCACCGAAGTGCCTTAGACTGGTAGGTACTTATCTCAGAATATGCTCGAAAATGCAAAATTCATTATTATTCTGAAAAACTCAGTTGAAGTATTTAATGATCGATTTCTCAAGCAATTAGCAACTAATTGTTTTCCAGGGCTTTTTGAATAACAAGCGACCGTGTAATTCAAGCGAAAAATTGTTTCCAAAACCTTTATTTTCGCTTAAAAACTGCGGTTTTTTTCCTATCAGAGGTTTTTGCATCGCAATTAATTCAATGTCGATTTTTCCCGGCCATTAGTTAACGTTATCGATCCGGCACAAGCAATTAGGTGGTTGATGCGATCCGGGCGTCCGATCTCTGAGATGGGCCGAACATGATTGATGACGTTTTTACCTTATTACCAGATTTATCCCCTCCACTACCGGCTTATCGGCTTACCAAGGAGAGGGGATTGAAGTTGCTCACTGCTCCTCATTACGAGATTGTGGTTATGTCGTATTTAAACCAGATAACAGTGTTAGAACTCTTTGAAGGGATTAATTTGTTTTATTTACATCCCTTTGAGTTCCTTTGCGTATTAATTATGTTAGGTTGTAATAAAGTATATATGGTTGGATTTCCCTTATAAAGCTATGATGCCGTTCAAATATTACTGCCGTTCACTTAGAGGTTGGTACGAAAAGGGAATAGTTTTCACGGTGTTATTATTACTTTACTAGCTTTGCCCCGCGGATTTACCTGCGTTAAACTTTATAAATTATATGCGTTGTGTTATTCGGATATAGGTATAAGCTATATTACTATAAATGTTCATCAAAATCTGTTCGATAGTTTTTGCGTGAAACAGTTACAAAACATCCATACATCCATATTCATAAGTTTTCGCATTTATCATATAAGTAGGATTTAATAGGGCCAACTTTCGGGTTACTACGCGGGGCATATTATAGTCCACGTGTGTGCGCACTCTCATCATCTGACGGAACGGCTATCTGACACGACAGGGGAGAGATTAGGCGCAGCTCCGACAGGCGTTTAACACCGCCAGCTTCCAGACTCCTGCTCCAGAAAAATCCCAATGACATTATTGTACCCGACCCAGAATTTAAACCCGAGACCTCATTAATAGGAAATGAACACGCTACCGTATCAATTACTTAAATATTCTATAGATTTCTATGTTAAGAACCTTCAAACCATAACAATGCTTGCTAGTTTTGTATGGAACACAAGGCCGTTTACCGAACGGGTATGACGAATATAACGAGAATTTTGTTTATTGTGCTGAAGTAGGTACCTACTCCTACTCACACTCACACTCACGTACTAGTATGAAATCCACGTAGTTAAACGTCAAAGGAAGTCAATCTAACCGTGAAACAAAACAACGGGTAGAACAGCAGTTTGCGAAATACAGTAGGTACAGATGCCAGCGCATCAAGCTAAACCAATCTATCAAATTTCCCCCATTGAAAGTGAACCTTATGCTTATGTGATAAAGTTGAAAATATATAAAAGAAATTGGCAGATTTGGGTAGCTGGATGTGCTGGCGTCTCTACATAAAAAAAAAATCGAGCTCTTTATACAGCTGGCGGCGGCACGCAGTCGCGGCTAGTCGGCATTTTTATACGGGAATGAAATTAATGTATCGTGCATTTTGTACACGGTTATCCTGCAAGTAGTTTATTTTAATGGAAACACAGAATTTATCGCGCCGCTATCTCGCCTCGTTGGTCTAGCGGGTAGGTAGCGGGCTCAACAGAGACCCTAGGCTCAAATCGGGTCTAACCAGAACGTGGTGTTGGGGTTTCTCTGTGAACAAAATTTTCTCAGTATTAGCCTGTCGTCTGGGAGGGAGTTGGCGGTATTTAATCCCCGGTGCTAGTTTCCATTGAGACTGACCTACAATCGACCAATACATGGCCATTTTGTCACTCCTATCAGTTTTTTTAATCACTAACTAAAGTAAGAATAAAGGCTTTTAGCATATTTAATGACAATAATCAAAAATATCGTAATAAGAACTTCTTCTCAATATTTAGGAATATAAATCTTACAAGATTACTGAATCGTATTTTTTCGAAATGGCTACAAGTCTGGCACTATTTACTGAATTTAAGTGAGTGCGTAAGTCGCTAGGTTCTCCAAACATTTATAACTTCGCTTCGTCCAAAATAAAATGGCTATCGTTACAGGCTTGCGGTATTTAAAATTTAAACATCGTTAGTAAAATTAAACAAAAAAGGCCATATTTCTTACAGAATTACATGTTAAAAATAAATAATTAATTAAGTCTAAGGTTTTAGAAACTTACCTTTAGATTAGATATGTTGAATTCTTAGAAAAACAATTACTATCTATGGTGATTTACTCTGCTAGAACCCCTTCTCCAAAGTGAGCCAGTCTTCTCTCTTAGTACAAATTTAAAGTAAATTAACAGAATGTCTCTTTTGTTTCCAGTGGGCGGGATGTCACGCGGTGGCAGCGGCGCCGGCAAGACGGCGACTGCCAAACGCGTGCCCCCGCCGGCGGTGCCAGGGGACGCGTTTGGCACGCCACAGCACCGGCACAGCGGGTCCAGCTTCGGCTCCCAGGGGTACGCGTCCTGCGAGGAGCAGGCATATCCGCAGCCACCAGACACGCCGTCGCACACTAGAGGTGAGCATCCAATGTGGACAACTTAAGACATAAGACATAATAGATTCGGAGTACCTATAGGGTAACACAGTATTCGAAATGGTGACATGAATCGGAAAGAAAGAACAGTTTTCAGTTGCATGACTTCTTTACAACTCAGCAACCCTCTTTTAGTGTCCATGTTTCAATATTCCATTAGCAACGTGATTGTTGGTGCACCCTCGATTCTTTGTTCCATTATACACTTGCGGACATAAATATGAACTATGTTTTACCAAGCATAATTATACTTCGTTCAAAATCTTTAGTAGAACAATCTAATCTAACCTAATCGGCATTCAACAAATCTAATCTTGACGACGCAGCAGGATTAGATTTGTTGAGTAGCATTAGGTTAGGTCTTGGCCATAAGTTCAAAGAAAACTTAAACTATATTCATTCCAGGGTTGTGACCGCATTTGATTGATAAATTATCAGTTTTATGTTGTTTCGCAACTGTCGGTCCTTTTATTTTCCGTAGATATTACTTCAAATATCAGTGTGGTGAAGCGGGCATTTCAGGTTCACCAGCCTAATATTTTAAGTAATTTCTCGAAAAGTAATCCTTGGCTAACTTTTTAACAGCCCCGTTTACTTATTTCAGATGATCACTCAGACTACGGCAGCACAGTTTCTGGGGTGTCCGGAGTCTCAGGGGCTAGTGGAAGCCTTGGAAAGAGCCCTGCAGGAGGTGGCACCTTCACTTTCCCTCCCCCCGCGCAGCCACTCACACACAAGGCGGCTGTGTATTACCATCACCAGCTAGCACTTAGCGACGACCAGGGGATTGATATGACACAGGTTAGTTAACGATGTTATCAGTTTTGGACCATCGTTCTTCGTTATGTATTCGGTAGACCATGTCTGAAGAATGTTAGTTAAAGTAAGTCCAGCATGAGACAATGCATTCACTTTTCCGTTTTCCGCGCTATTTTAAATATAGCACACTTCTTCTGATCGTGTTGATGGTAAGAATTGAATTTTATCTGCCCAAAACTGGGCTTCAGTCAAACTTCAGCCAAAGCGGTCACGCTTTGGCTGAAGCGTCATGCAACTTCTGAAGGGAACAAGCAACTGGACAGGAGGCACAAGCAGTAAAGCATTCTCCGGACCTCTCTATCCAGGTCCTATGGGTTTAAGTTTAAAGTATTCAAGGAGTGAACCATTAATTCTTCTAATAGGAGCGCGAAATCCTGGTAAGAAGATTAACCAATCATTATTCCAATCCATTATCTAACATAATATTATCTATTCATCCCTTATCTAATATTGATTTTGATTAACACATAATACTTAATTCGTCTTCCCATTCCAGAGTCCCGGTCGCGATAGCCCCGGCTCATCCTCTGGGTCAGCTGGCTCGGGTTCACGACACTCCTCAGCATCTCTGGACAGCGGGCGCGCATCTGGCAGAGTACCGCACCACCACCACGCCGCTTGTCACTGTGGTGATCTCGCCGATAGGGTTCGGGCTATGATTGCACAGGGCTTACCAGTACGTATAGTAGTTCCTTCAATGCCTCCTGGTAATATTTCTCAGCGTCATAAGGATAGTAAAATTAGAAAGCAGTCCTTAATCAAAGCAATACCTACATATCTGTATTATATAGAACTTGCGAAAATAAAAGAGCGATAAGAAATGATCAGTTCGCTTTTTAAAACCAATCAGCTACGAGTTGGCACGTATGTGGTACGTAATGCTTCACCACATAAAGCATTCCATAGACTGTGTGACTGACGGCAAAGAATATCGGCACCCCCCTCATCCCGTGGGGGTCGTAGAAGTCGTCCCGGGGGAATATCTCGCAACGAACGGGCAGCAGCGTCTCTGAGTACTATGAACATCAAACTGCGATCGCCAACCCGTCTGCCAAGCGAGGTGTTTATGGAATATCTCTTTAAACGATGGATGGATGAAATAAATATTAGTCGTGATCTTTTAGAGCGGCCTTTGTCCAGCAGTGGACTTTATTCGGCTGTCATGGTGATGATGATGATGATGATTCCAAAGACTACGCGAAGTGTAAGAGCGATAAGAATTATGAGAAGTATTCCTGTGAAGAAAAGTAGTTTTGGAGTTTCTTCCTTTACATATGCATATCTCTAACGAAATTCCTTTATTAAATTCCAGGACACGGACATAATACACGCGTGCCTGGCGGAACTCCAGATGGAAGAATATGCGCGACTGTTCGTAGATGCTGGCTACGACCTACCTACAGTGACCAGAATGACACCCGAAGACCTCACAGCAGTTGGTATTAAGAAGCCCAATCACAGGAAACGATTAAAAGCCGAATTGGCTAACTTGAACGTACCAGACAACCTCCCTGATTACATACCGGTAAGAAAAAAACTATATCCAATTGAAGTAACTCTTAATATCTATCAGTTAGTTTCTTCCTGAGACTGAGATTTACAGATAAGCATTCATATAAAAAAAAAATTAAAAAAATTAAACATTCATAGTAAATTTGTAAGCATGCATATCAAAGTATAATTTGAAATCAAACATTGCTGTAATACTCCTGTGTGATTCATGATTATAGTTAATTCAAAAATAAACTATTTTTAAGTGATATTTTTTTCTTTATTTAACTGTTATTTTGTATTTAATATCCTTTCTGATCAATCTTATAGAGGCATAGAGAAATAATGTCCAAATTCAAATGTAAGAATGAATAAGATTTTATTTATATCCAGGAAAAGCACTTTAGAGTGATGGAATAGAAAGTTCCCCTAGTATTTATACATTAACTTGTGAAATATAATATGCGCAGATAACTTGTCTCCATTTGATACTCGCCGCCATCTACCTGGACGACAATTTTCCATTAGATATTTTCTTGTAAAGGGTCCAATAATACCAGCTCCTTACTTTTTTTTACAAAGAATTGTAAATGTTCCAGGGCTCACTAGAGGAGTGGCTCCGACTGCTCCGACTAGAGGAGTACGGGCCGGCTCTCGTGGCGCAAGGCTACCGCACTGTTCATGACGTTACGCAGCTAGCATGGGAGGTGAGATAACTATAACCCCTTCACGTAACATGATGATTGATGCTGATGTGTTTTTCTTAGATGCTCATCCCGGTCCGTAAGTGATCGGCGACGTTAAGCAAATACGTTCGCGGTTTGTTCATAGATAGTTGAACGCTTTCGTATCTGAGCGTCTCTGTCCACGGCACGTTAAGTTGTCGGTCCCGGTTGTAGTCATTAGACAACAGTCGTTAAGCCATGTCAGAGGCCTACTAAGCGGCTATTTTAGGCCCAAAGCTCTAATTGTTAGCTAAACAAATCTGCCACTAGGGTAACCACTGCCCATACCATAAGTGAGTAAGTACCCACACAAAAACAACAGAGATAGAGCACTGAATACGAAATATTTCACTTGGATCGGAGCCCTGCTTGACTTCTAACATTTACAATTAATTCCTCAAGTGTAAAGTAAAACACTACTTCTAACTGAGTACCATATATATATGCGGCTCCACACAATTTTATGTTAACATATACAAACGTGAGCGAGATAGTTTCACCGAGTATTCTTGGCCGTAATAGAATTTTAACTAGAAAATCTCTCAAGAATCTCTATGTTGCCGTTCTAGTTCTCAAGGGCTGTAGCCCTTAAAAAACAAAGCTTGTACTGAGCGAGACTAAGCATAGGTATCTGATTTTTGACTGGCCCCACTCACCCCGATTTCTAGTCCCTATTGCTACAGGTGGAAATTGTTTAGCAATATGTCATTTGAAGGTACATACAAATATAAGGCTGTCATAAATCTACTCCAATTATATATATACTATTAGTGCTGTGTGGCTGACGGCAAAGAATATCACCACCCCATTTATCCCGTGGGGGACGTAGAAGTCGGCCTGAGAGAATCTTTCAGACATTTGTCGAGCTGTGGACCCCATTCGGCTGACATTTACAATTATACAGAAATCAGGCGTGTTATCTGGTCTGGAGCACATTCCACTTCAAATTTAGCAAACAGACCTACATATTCCTATGTGTCATGGAAAGATTGAGCACAATCAAATATGACAAAGTGCCCATTTATGTTATACGTTGCAAGTCTTATTATCGTCGTAACTTGCGATCAATTAGTCGCAGTGCATCTGATGCCTAATTTACGATCGACCTGTTTGTCTATATCGGGTTGTGTAATCGGAACAGAGTCATAAACTAACACAACACTGCATTGTATTTGTGCCACACATTCCTTTGTATTGACTCAATAAAATGCAATTGAGGAAGCTCGCGAACAAAAGATACCGGCTTATTATAGCATTGTAGTATATTGAGTGGTGCTGTGTGATTACGGCATAGAATATCATCAGCTCATCTCATCTCGTGGGGGCGTCGAAATCGTCCCGAGGGAATACCTTCCAGAGAACGGGCAGCAGCGTTTTTCTGTGAACTATGACCATTACATTATAATAATAATATCCTGTGACGTTATTTACACATGGCCATCTGATCCCAAACTAAGCAGAGCTTGAACTATCGAAAGCAGATAACTGATATACTACTTTTCTTTTGTAAATACATACTTATATAGATAATTACACCCAGACTCAGGACAAACAGACATGTTCATGCACACAAATATCAGTTCAGTTATCTGGTTTCCATAGTACAAGCTCTGCTTTGTTTGGAATCAGATGGCTGTGTGTGAATAATGTCCAAAGATATTAATATTATTATTACGTTATCCATACACTACCAATGCCCATGAGAATTGATATTCTAGATAATATTTGGGATATTAAATATTTAATTGTAGGATAGCTGAGGGTAAACACAAGTAATTAGGTATCAATATAGTCTATGCTTTATTCAATCTAGGTGAAGATTAAACTTAAATTACTTTTGTTGGAATCTGTTGTATATACATAATTAAAAAAATTTTTTTCTAAAGACTCCAAAAGTGGTTAAAAACGTGTCAAATAATTTAGGTAACACATATTTGTGTGATTCTGATTTTTTTATTTCATGGTGTGTAATTAATTTTGAATCATATTAAAACCCTATCATATATAATAATAATAATAATGTTTGATGTACCTATGTTGTAGTTCACTATACGATTTGGTTCCAAAACTGTACCTAAGTTTAGTGAACATTTGTCTCATAAATAAATATGAAAGTGCGGTCGCGGAGCTGGAAGAAATTCGTACAATGGCATCATAATCTACTTATTGACACAAATACTACACTTTTGTATTAAATCCGACGTTATAAAAATATTTAAAAGAGGATATAGAGTCCATCTATGCTATGCGAGCGTAGAATAAACATAGATTTGTAGAAAATATCTCTAATATAAAAAAACTTGTAAATACATTTACCTCTTTTTCTTTTTCCAGGATCTAGAAGACATGGGCATAGTCCGTCTTGGCCACCAAAAGAAAATACTCCTCGCCATTAAACGGGTGAAAGATATTAGGGCAGGAAAACGAAGCATCAGTAACCAAGGATCCCTGGACTTCACCAGAATACAACCTAGCCAGGTCAGTACCTTAGAACGAAGCCATAGACTATAGAACGATGTCATTGTGTTTGTAGTGATGTTTTAGAATTTAGACTCTTGATAGAACAAGACTGATTCTGTTGTAGACTGGGATGTTCGAGCTTTTATTCGAATACCTAAGTATCAAGAATAAAAGGGCGTTATTCTATATTCTTTGGAATTTAAAAAGTTGCATAATACCATAGATAAACGTCTGAAAAAATACAGTCTATTGTAAGAGGAGTCTAATTTTATGACGGCGGATATTTTGTTTCTGTTAATGAAATCCGCTTTCATAATATATTCTTAATAGAACGTGTAATAGAAAGCAACTAGATTTCTATACTACCAATCAAAAGATTACTTTCAAAGCATCACTCCAAATCAATAATTTTAATTTTGTTTATTTTATCATAATTTATTTTTGTTTTCACAACCCATCCCATTTCATACATTAGCCATCTTGAATTTTACAGCCATAACTTATAACTGTAACGAATCTATAGTAAAAAAAAGTATTATTGTTCTCTTTGAAATACTAACAGCGTAATATTTAACAAACGTAATTTTATAGCTTCAACTTTATTTATTTTAACAAATTAAAACAATTTTAGGTCCAAAGCTTTAATTGTTAGCTCCTAAAATATGAACCTAGCACAGGCTGAACAATTTTGTTTGCCGAAAACTGACACATGGGAAAATGGTTTAAATTTAAACCAAATTGGCGAATAAAAGCAATTTAAAAATGTAACTTTCAAATTGAGAATATTTTCCCGATGCGTTCAGAAATCTTGTTATCATTTCGCTTAGACTTTAGGGCCATTGCCATCGCCTTCGCTGGTCGGATGTTTAACAGTTCTGCGATTATTTTTGACTTTTAGTTAAAGCTGTGTCATATATTTAACATATTCTTTAATGCATTACCTTACTTTATCTAACTATATATAAATATTAGTACGTATTTATACGAAATAAATATATTAATGAAAAATCCTTAACGCCATAATCTTTAGCTATAATTAACGAAAAAAAAAAATTAACCCTGACTGTGGATGATGATGTGTCTATGAATGATATTTCAAGAATTATTATTATATATTTAATGACTGACGAGATGTTAAGAAAAAATATCGTTATTGTCGTAAAATACAATTAATTGAATATATGCCCAATTTCAAATTGGTATAAATTTACCATTGACACTTTACTGTCACGCTGACACGTCACTTGTCATGCTGACAAGTGACGTTAATCCATTGTCACGTCCCACGTACCAGTCGCAGAGTTGTATCCGCCAGCACTCACGTCATCCGCTGCATCCACTACACTAGCCCGAAGCAGCATGTGAATGTTTTGTTTTCTTTTCTTTTTCAACCACAAACCGCACCTTGGACATAATCGTCAAAGGATTTATATCCGAGGGAGCATTACCAGCCTTGGGAACGACACGCGAGGAGTTACCATAAACCCCCAGACCTAAACTTTGAGGCCCTTCCGACGCCCCTTTGTGCTACTGACCTGGTCCCCATTCAGGTATGAGAATTGAGAACGTCCTTTGGTTACCACAGGTCTTGTCAGTTTGATGCACCGGCACCAGCTTTTAAGTGCACAGTTTTTAGACGAACGCAATATTTTTGATGTGTGTGTTACCAATTTATACCTGCCTATCCCCTTCTGTAGACACCTTCTGCAAATAATTTTTCCTGCACGGTAGTTAGATAAAAGATATTTCTATTATATAATTTAAGTACGATATCGATATATTATAAACTAATTGCGCATGGTTTTAATGCTAACTCAATATTATTATAAAAAAATTAACAAGATAAGTAACAAAATCTTAAACAGACAGCATGGTACGAGCAACTATGCTATACAAAGTTAAATTATTAATTTGTATGTAAATGTTTTTGAACAAATTTAAGTAAAATGTAAATAATTCTTAATTTAGACATTACCCGTCTTTATGTTAACAGAATTAAATTAGTTAATGCATCTACAGATACGTCACCCTCGAGGAAAATCGCTGGAAAGTCTTGAAGATCCCTCGGAGCGCGGGTCACACTCAACATTTTCACCCGAGGGTCTGTTCTACGGGCAGTGGCGGCGTTCATACGACGACGGAGATATAACTCCGACGAACGATGGCGCTTACGAAGGCGGCGGTACTCTACCCCGGCCCAGAGGTCTCGTCCGTCCCCGCCCCGTGGCCAAGATACAAGCGACGCCAGCGTATAGGGATCAAGCGCAAGACTACACGTATGATGAAATAGCTTACTCGGCGAGGTTGCAACGCGTCGCATATGGTGCCAGTCCACATGTAGCCCGGAAACCTCCCCCTGATCCACCGAAGAGACAAAGCTCCCAATATGCTCCGTTCTCTCGGTTTGGACAAACGACAGTGGAAATACATCCTGAGAAGTCTCTGCCCTTGTCTTTACCGGCGTATCCGAGTTCAGACTCGCTGTCGGTTTCTTTAGATAGTACGGGGTTGTTGCCACCGCCTCCAGCGCCCTCGTCACCTCCGCGGCGGTATGATGATGACAAACTCCGCACTGGCTCCGATGCTAGTTTTAAGGTGAGATTAATATTTTATTAATTAAATTAAACGTAACTTAGATAAATTAAGTAGAAACGTTAATAGTACCCAATTTATTACAAAGTGCTGAATTTATTACAGGCCTTTGTTTTGCGTCAACATGGAAATCTCATGTTATTTATTTATAAATAAAAAACTAATAATTTAACCATGCTAAAAAGATCCACGTAATATGTTCACATAGGTTTAATAAAAATATAAATTTGAATAATAAATTATAATATAATAAAATATACGTCTCTAAACTATCAATATACGTCTAATATGTATTAATTATTTTTCTTTTTGTTTCCACAGTCAAGTTCCAGTACAGAATCTGACAGCATCCCCTTCGCGAACGAAAACGCAGGGACCATAAAGCAGAACCGAGGGCAGATCGGAGGCCGACCACACACCGTGGACTATGGCCGGGCTGGCATCGGTCTCGCTAACCTCCCCCCCAGGCCCGACATGAAGCCTACCACCCCCCACCCCCACCCCGAACATAAGGACGAGAAGAGCACGGAACCCGTCGACGTCCTCAACGACATAGGGAACATGCTCGCTAACCTAACGGATGAACTCGACGCCATGTTGGAAGAAGAAAAACGCCAAGGCCTCACGGATTCCTAAAATTCATAGCTTAAAATAGAAATAGAACAATAAGGTAAAGCATGAAAGGTACATTGTACTCGAATACGTTTTAAAACTTGTCATAAATTCCAAAGAATTGGACATCGGCAGAGACTTCCACTAATTTAATGAGCTGAATTTTTTACCGCAAGCAGCTATATTTATAAATAATGTGGTTGTTTACAGCTGCGTTAATTTAAAATAGCAATATTAGAACACCTTTTTTATGTATGGCATATTTAAATTTAAAATCAAACGATCTTATTCACGCAGCTAACTTAAGTAAAATACAAATCATGCTATAGTGTGTAAACATTTCTTCCATTACGTAATAATACTTATTTACCTCTATCTGAAGGACTGACAGTAGAGATAACGAAACTGAAAATACTGAGATACGGCGTCCATAAGTTATTTAGTCCATGAAACTTGACCAAATGTTTTTATCAATGTTGCTTTGACCAACGCGAAACCCATGGTATATTCATTCACTATAGGTATCTTATGTCAGTTTCCGAACTGACAAAATATGTAGGTACAAGTTTAGTGTGTCTCCGAACTATGGAGTCCTAATGCAAGTTCAGATTTACACTTTTTAAGCTACGGTTAATTTAATTAATCAGCGAAACTTCATCGTAATACTGATTAAAATTACTAATACAAAAATATTCTTTATTATGTGCTAGGCGACAGATGCCGAAGGAAATTTATAATCTGTATTTTTTGTAGTCATATTTTATTTACCACAATAAACGTCGTTCTTGTGACGTTTTAATGAGTAATAAGTTTACATCATTTTGTTTAACATGGCAGACCACACTGCAAGTATAACGTTAAATCTGGATGTTTTCCCGCCACCTGTCAATGTCACTTTATTATTCAACATGGCAATATTTGTCGATAAAAAAAGCGAGTTCTTTTATTTATTTTGCTCACAACCATTTATTTCGACAAAACGTTGGTAATTTTTGGTACCTTTTATTGATTATGTATTCATCAAACTAATATGGTGTCTTTATAGGCATACAATGACATAATCATCATTACAATTAAATAATAAAATTAATTAAACATAATATTTATAGAGCATTGAGATCTTAGGAGGGCAAAAATAATGTTCATTTTATGATAATATTACAACTAACTTTCATAATTTCAGATAATTGACAAATTCATTAATTAAGCCATGCGTATGTCAGTTGGTGGGGTAAGATTTGGGTGTGATCGTTTTATTGTGGTCTATTGTGAATGAATTCATTACCTACCTAGAAATTATGCCAGGAATTAAATGATATAAATCATTTGCCATCAAACTATTCCTACACAAACGTATTTATACGTACTATATATTATAGAATTGTAGCATTTTGTACCGCCGTAGTACATTTTATACATACAAGATGTAATTAAACAAATATAGTTTGCTTAAACTTGTTATTTAAATTTAGTGAGCTGTGTATTTTTGTTGTTACAAATAATTAGTTCCTTGTAATATTAAAAATTGAGTGTTTTATTGGGATAGTAAAGAAATTAGATTTTAGTCGGATCCAAAAACAGACAAATATGGCTATTTTTGTAAATATCGTTTTACTTAAATTATGTCATAGATAAAATATATCCCAGTAGTTAGTTTTTCATGTACAATAAATGTAGAGTATTTGATTATGAAGTAGAAATTAATGTAGCTAGAATTTATACAAAATATAGTTTAGTGATAGTGTGAAAAATTAGGGTTTACATATTAAATGTATTATAAACAATTATAAAATTAGCTGTAAACCTCATAGACCTTGTATGTTAACATTCTTGTAATGCATAGGACATGCCGTCTGCCCCATCGTTGAATTACAAAGTTATGCTTCCACTTATACATAGACTTACTTATTCATCCATCCTAAAGCTTGGCAACACTGCTTGCAAATGCCCGCGCAAAATGGAACATATTTATGGTGTCAACACACATTATCAAAGAGAACGTCTTTTGTCTATACTTTCTTTATCCAAATTTAGGTTAAGTATCATGACTATGTACTAGTTATTTCTGTTTGGTTTTTCTTTTATAATTATTATCAAATTGCATGTCCACAAACAACGTGATATCTAGTGGCCATAAAAGTGAACAGCAACCATTTTGTTTACGCAATGTTAAGTAAAAATATATGTTTGTTGAAGCATTAACCCCACGCATTTATTTCATGTTTTCGAATATTAATTTTCGCTATTATTTTGTGTACTGATAATAGTTAGATTATTTTAGGGTAACGTTTAAGATTGCATATTAATAACATTTTATTTCGATCGTAGGAAATATAATGGTTATTTAAGACTCTTGAAAGAATATTATTTTATATAAACGACATCAAAACACGTTCAAATGATTTCGATGATTTGTATAAAACGTCGTTAATATTTATTGTAAAAAAGTTAGAAATTCATTATTTCTTATAAATCTAAAATGAGCAAAGAATAATTTCCAAATACTAGTGGAAAATTAATGGAATGTATCTCATAAGATTTAATTTGGTATTATAATTATAACAATATACACCCTCCACAGGAGTCTTAAGGTACCTACCTAGGTTTGTTATATGGTAATCTACTAAATTATATTAAATACATTTTTACTTAACATTGTTAACAAAATATATGTCTATAATAGAACAATATCTAATAGTCCCCGATACTAACAACATGAATGTAATTAAAATAACACACTATTAAAACGTAGAACGATATAATTATTTAAGCTTAACTTTGTAAATATCTTTTTAGATATCAGTGTTTCCATACAGTCTTCTTTGATAATAATCTTCCAAAATGTAACATTTTGTATACCTATATGTTAATAATTATTGTAAACCTCTTTTGTCGTCGCTCATTTTTCGTAAGGTGCTAGAAAAAAAAACAAAATAATTTTTCCCAACTTTTTAGTTTTACGTTCTATGAACTAGTCAAAATTTGATTTCGAGTGGCGGCATATGAAAGCAATTTTATACAAATAAAATAATCAGAATTGTTTTAAATGTAATTTAATGTTATCGAGCAGCTTATGATCCTCATTTAGTTCGTTTCTTATTTCAATAAATATATTTGTAATATCTAATCTGGCTATTATTTCACACCCAATTTCCCCGTGAACTATGGCATGTCTACGTGTTGCAACTAAAAAAAATATTAATTTTGATTAGGTAGGCAAGCTATAGTCTTATTCGAATAAGCTAAAACTTCGATTGGTAAAATTTATTAAATTTTGTTCAGCATCGTACCTAACGCATTAATATCGATTTATTCACAAAATATAAGTTTACTCTTTCCAATCAAAGCGTTAGAATTTAACTATTTTTATAAGATTGTAAAATGTTACCAAGGACGTAGTGTAAAATAAATAAATAACGTAGGTAGTAAGGTAGGCTTCTGCGCAAAGTTGAATAACTCTGGTGGCCGGTTAAATCTACCATACATTTAGAAAATGATCGCAGTATAGCAATTTAAAAATAATACTGTTAAATTATACCAGCAATAAATTCTACAGAAACAGATATTTCTAGCAAGATAATATGTAAGTTGCTGCTTAAGCATATCTACACAAATACATTCTAGTATATATAATCTTAAAAATGGGAAGTCATAAATTTAATCGTCCGGCGGGTCTCCAACCAGCACCATCCACCAATCCGGGGTAGGCGATCTACGTAAAGGTACGAACGATATACTTCATATCTCACTCACTCGACATCCTTTCGGAGGATATATGTAGGTGTTATCCATCAGCTTTGTTTTCTAGAAGTATGGCGGACTGATATAATAATAATGTGGGTGGTGGTGGTAGGTGTTAGCAAGGGAATCCTAAATTTGACCTGTATTACGCACTCGTAGGTTCTGCACATTAAAACTCCGAGATATTTTCCACACACAATATTTAATCGAACAGAGTAACGTTCTCATCTACCGTCGTAAAAATAATGCCTCTTTAATAATTCTCCTACCCTATTTATATTTTTATCAGTGACAACCATTTGAAAGTCTAATATCGATTATTAATAGTTTTAAGATGTAAAATTATATATAATTATTATAGTAATTAATAAAATGATAATCACAAATCAAATAAATAATCACAGTGTAAAAATATTATTATAACATAGCAGCTACGTCATAACCGTTGCGCGGCTATTGAGTACCTGTCTACTTGATAACACCTGTCAGTTTGTTTCCTTCGTACCATAACGCAGAGCGCCTACCCCGGAATGGTGCTACATGGTGCTTGTTTGAGACTCAACGCATGATTAAATTTATGATTTCCTCCCATATTTGAGATTAGATTTACATTTTGCATTGCGAATAATGCTATAAAATTTAAATAAAGTACCTATGTCTTTATTTTTATATTAGATGTTCTATACTACCTACAGTCCGTGTTATAAGGTTGATGGCGATTGACCATGAGGCGCGGCGCTCAGCGTTATGGCCTTCACAACGCCCTACTCAAAATAGAAAGAATCAATCATTCCTTTATTCAGATAACATGTATCAGTACCTATAGGATGTTTTACGTCATATTCAGCCAGTTTTAAATTCACTACACTATTTACGTAAACCACCTACCCACATTTAAGGGTGCGAGCGAGGTAAAACCTTACAGAAAGTAAGAATATACAAAACATCATATTCTAGTAAAAACTAAATAAATAAATATCTATGGATAACTATCATCTAATCCCAAACTAGGCAGTGGACAAAGGCAACTGATAAACATACTTATATACTTATTTGGTAATACATAGTTACATACACATATATATTTTTCGAAAAGACAACGCCGGCAATAGCGAATCTAATCCCTGTGTCGCGGAGTGTTTAGCAAACATAATAGACGGACACAAATTACATCCATACTTTTTACAAGAATTTTATCTGAAATAAATAATAATAATAATAATTATTATTATACTCAGAACAACTATTTATGGGTCACACAAATAGTGATCCGGCGTGGGACTCGAACACGCGACACGTAGCGGCGAGGCGACTGTCTTAGTCGCTACGCCACACGTGCAGTCAAAATATTATAGACAAATTACACGCAGACACAACAAATAATTGTGCTCATCACACAAAGATTTGTTCAGGGTGGGATCGAACCCACGACCTCTGCCTTAGCAGTCCGGGTCACTAACCACTAGACCAGTCAGCACTAGTCTAGTTCCGTTGGATATTTTTTAGTACCACGTGCGTCAGAAGGTACGTCAAGGTTTTGATTGTAAGTATTGTCCGCTATATATATTATTACATTGTACTGAAACTGTTCAGTTTATCCATCAATGGGAGACGATTTCAACCATACCAAAAGAAATTGCTTTAACGGTTCAATCCCTCAAAGGCTTTTGTTGTTATCAAGTACGTGACCTGTAACGTAGCTTTACATATTTGTGGGGTTGACGGAGGATTTTACGGACGCTAAATGTTTATTTTAGAGTTTGTACTTCAGTAGCTATATTTCTCTCTCTTTATTTATAATTTTCTACATGTGAACATTGGCTACGTCAGGTAGCCAATGTTCACATGTAGAAAATTAACTAATATCCTGGGACATAATTCACACACGGCCATCTGATCCCAAATTAAGCTTGTACTATGGAAACCAGAGGACTGATATACTACTTTTCTTTTGTAAATACATACGTATATAGATAATTACCGCCAGACTCAGGACAAACAGACATGTTCATGCACACAAATAGCTGCCCTGGGTGAGAATATTTTTTTTAAAACTTTAAACATAATGTAGACGTATCTACAGATCAGCAGGTAGATAATCGTGGAGGCTCTCTCTCAATGTAAAGATACTCGCTGGATACATTTCGACTTTGATAGCGGCTTTTAACTTTTAGACGGCCATAGCCAATGGCTCTCACAGTCTCACCAGTCAGTAAATTACCGCCAAATAAATTGAATTTCAGTATCTCTGTGCTTCGGTTCCGGTTGTAGTCTATAGACCACAGTTGTTAATGTTAAGCCGACTGGTTTGTACATTTCTGACGCTAGGGTAAAATCCTACGATAATGGAAGTAAGTGTCTTTATTACGTACGTAGCAAGAGGGTTTTGCAGTTTTCGTAAGATAGTGTATACAATGATGGGGCGTGACCATTATTTTTACGAAATAAGACTATATTTTTTAGCAATTATCAGTAGAAATCATTAAATAAAAACAACACGAATCACAAACCACGTATTCTCTGAAGTAATTTAAAAAAAAATTAAAATTATGCTACCATTAATTACAATTGGGAAACGAAATAACAATCACTGAAATAAATAGAACATCTTCAAATTATGGAAAATAATAAGAGAAATAGTAAAACATATAAGTTTCATATAATCTAAGAGCCCACGACAGCCAGACCTTCGTTATTTTATAAAACCTGAAGTTTTCCTGTGCCTACAGCGGACATTCGCAGTGACTGGCATGAAGTAAAAACCATTAAAACTGTCCGGCTATTGAGTTAACATATTTTTATAGGTAAAATTTTGCATTTATACTACAATGAAAGTATAATTATAATTTATTAAAGTTCTGGCAGGGGGTAGGCACTGTCATAAGTGTCCGGCAATTGCCTATTGGTGACGAGATTTCTAAAGTTATCTCGGAGAAAATATAAAGAAATTGAGCTTAAAGTATAATAAGGAATTTTAGCTAGGTACTATTTTATGCACCTTAACTACATATTATCTGCCAAAGTAACCATGACCTATACTCCATAGTCGCTGATCGTTCCTACCTGTATAGAATAGAATAGAATATATTTATTTGCATTAAACATGGTCACGATATTACAGGTCTTAAAATTAAAATATGTTCAACATGTTTAACCAGGGACTGGTATACAAATTAATTAAAACATAAAATAAAAATTTATTACATTAATTACATTTACATACATCAAATAAAATTACATTTATATTAATTATTAAAATATTAAATTATATTCATTATCATACTTATACATATCATACTTATACTATAGGGGACATGCATAGCAAAACTTTCAGCTTTTATAAAATAACGAAGGTCTGACCGTCGTAGGCTCTTGCATCTAGCACTTGACCGAAGTTGCCGTTCCGAGTTTTTTTTTTTTTTTTTTTTTTTTTTAACGTGACGCGTGCAGTTAGCCTCTCGGCTTTTACTGCTTCACCGGACAGTAGGGGTGAGCGTGGGCTCTAACCGGCCTAGCAAATATAAAACTACAAACTAAGTACCCGCGCCGGAGGGCGCCCCCTGTGGGGCTCGAACCTCGGCTCTGGGCGGATACTGACGGGGAGAGGGCGAGAGATCATGGTTTTTAGGGAGTTTAGTGCAACTTTCGCTCTACGTTAATGACATGACGCGGCCCCCCTTCCGCTTTGAGGGGGGCTTTTTATCGGTACGATATGCAAACTAAGGGTCATGGAGGACGCTGGTGGTCGCGACGCGTTCGCGGTCGTACTCGCATCCGGCGAGTACGAAATATCGGTTGTGCAGTGTTGCGAGAGTCTCTAATCGATTTGATTTGGTTTAAGTAAACGGTGATCTCGTCGTCCGATTCGTCTATGACGTTCTTCGGACGACGGTGTTCACGTGAGAGTCGGGAAGGAGTGTATTTGACCGCCTGTACCACCAATTTACTTGGATGGTGAGTGGCAGAGTCAAAGTACCTTTTGGACACTTGCTTCATCCATTGCCTGATGGTAGGCAATTGGAGATCAGCATGGAGACTTTTGTTACGGACGAACCACGGTGCGCCCGCGGCTCGTCGCATAAACTTGTTCTGGACTACCTGGAGGAGGTGGATGAATCGATCCTTAGCGTGCGCGAAGACCGGGCTCGCATAGGTCATCATGGGTCGAATGCACGTCTTGTAAATTCTCACCTTGTTTTCAAGGGACATTTTACTGCGTGCATTCAGGAGGCTGTGTAATCGATAAAGGGCAAATGAGGCACGGTTACAAGCGTATCTCAGATGGTCCTTGAAGTTTAACCGTTCCGAGTGACACCCAAAGAGAATATAACAAACTACGTTTACCTATTAGGTTGGTGTGACAAGATGGCGGCGATGCGGGGTTTGCGCGCGCTTTATACACTGATTTCATAACATTAAGTCGGTCTATCCACATAATATATTATAATGTGAATAAATTAATACAATACATATGATATTAATTTATACATGTTATTGAATTAAAACTTCCTTACGAACGCTTGACGTAGGGTGTAAGCTGGTAAATGCGTGACGAGAGCGTTACGAAAAGTGTAATTGGGCGGGGCGAACGAAAGTTGAAAGGGAGTTAGTAAAGATAGAAAGAGAGAGTTACGTTTCGTATTTTACTGTAGGGGCAAAAGAGAGGGGTTTGAGCACACATTTTCTTTGTCTCTTTCTCTTATAGCCAGTTCCGTTTTGTGTATCTAGGTTTTATTTCATTTGTGTGGTCTAAAGCACACTCGTTCTTTATTACAGATTGGGCCTATAGCTTAATACGATTGACTGATGATAGATGACTACATTATATATTACATTGACTGATAACTACAAAATAATCTTTTTACACTAATAGTACTGAATAAATGTGGTGGATCCAGTTTTAAGTCTTTTTTCATTCCTCGTCTGGAAGGAAACTTCTTAAACACAAAAGACTATTTTCGATATTATTGAAATAAAAAGTCTTTTATCTTCACATTTGCGAACCTATCTATTAACATTGAGATAAAATATTTTAAAAAGTCTAGTACAACTTTTCACCAATACTTAGCATTCATTTCCGCTTCCGGAAAATCCGGAAGTTAGAAAGGTCACATTTTGAAATGAAACGGCCGTTTTGTCATTTGTGTCTATTAATTTCAGGATACATTTTCAAAGGGTTCAAAATAAACTAAATCAATAATAGCTCAATGACAAAGTAAAAATTACAATGCAACATTATTAAATTTATTCGTGTAATAAGTTCGTTTTCTTACATAGAAAATGCATTTTCCCGTAAACCGGAGTTTTCCTATGCTTATTGGCTCCCCTCCGCGCATACATCTATTTCCACCAATCAGTGAGCGCGCTTCAGCAGATCGATGTCAAGGCGCCCGGCATAGAGAACGTACATGTCAGATTTTCCTGTTGTCATCTGTGAATTTCGCCTGCGCGATCAATACAGCGAATTGGGTATTTGGAGTAAAAGAGGTTGCGTTTTATTGAGCCATTGATGGACAGTTAGTTAAAAATTGGTGCTTCAGTAGCGAAATCCTCATTTTAAAGTGTTAAAAATGGATACAAGTGGTGCGTATGGCGGTGGCAAGGCCGGGGGTGCTTTCGACCCCCAGGCGTTTATCCAGAGACCTCCCGTGATCGTGAGGGCGGTTTGTTGGGTAAGTTACACCTTGCATGCATTACGTGTGATCACGTAATGGTTAGGTAGTTTTTACTTGTTTATCAGGGCGGGTGATCTTTAACGATACTGTAAAACAATTCATTATTCAATCTAAAATGACGCTCATTTCGTATACTTTAATTTCAGTAATGTCGCATCTAGGATTTCTAAATTCCAATTCAACCACAGATAAAAGGCCAATAAAAAAAATATGATATTTATTAAAAAGATTCTATACATTTTTATCATTGTGTTAATTGAATATAAAACTAGAGTTTTATCGGTACTCTCCTTCACTTGAAGTCGGTTAAAAAGATGGAAGTAATTCGACTATATATTATGTATGTACCTTTGTATGTTACGCGATTTTTCCGTTTTTCATGACCATGACATTATTTTAATTTTTTTTATAGAATTGCTTTCTATTCAAATACCTACACTCAATTCAAATACTTACATAGAAATATGTTTTAGCTACGTTATAAAACTTTTATTTTTATTCATCTTGAAACTATAAAACCAGTGTAAATGAAAAATTATGAGTCATGTGACTGGCCTTGCATTGTATGTAACAAGAATGGTCAATATATGTTGTAGAATCATGCACATCACTACGCTATGATACTTGCTTATTATTTTTACACTAGACATAATTGCATTACATTACAGAACTGAATATAAATAGGATTAAATTAGGCCACTTTTAAACCACTATTTGAGTTCAGGCAACACAAAGATACAGTATAAAAATAGTCTTGAATTAAATTCTAAAGGTATGTACACGCAAGTAAACCGTATTTATTTTTTATTTTTTTATATTTTAGTAATATAATATCTGGGGACAATGTCAGATCATCTTAGCCCCAAACTAAGCAAAGCTTGTACTATGGGTACCAGGCGACGATATACATACTTATATAGATAGATAAATACTTATATACATAGAAAACATCCATGACTCAGAAACAAATATTTGTGCTCATCACACAAATATTTGCACTTACCGGGATTCGAACCCAGGACCACCAGCTTCGTAGGCAGGATCACTACCAACTAGGCTACGGTGACCGTCATGTTATAAATATAATAAAGATAAAAAAGGTACAAAGGTACTACTTAGTTCTGAAGAAATCTCTTCTACTAATAGAAAAAAAAAGATTATAAATAAATAAAATAAAAAAGCCTTTTATTTCTTACAGATTTAAACAAAATTAAAACTTACTAACTATCTTATGTGGTAAATTTAGTCTGCAAGAACCTCTCTGCAGGTAAAGGCCTCCTCCAATGTGATCCAGTCTTCTCTGGATTTTGCAGAATGCCTCCAGCTGGGACCCGCTATGCGTTTAATCTCGTCCTCCCATCTGTTCCGGGGTCTCCCTTTCTTTCTTTTGCCTACTGGTCCATTCCATGCAGTCACACATGATGTCCATCGCTGATCTTGCAGCCGTGCGACATGTACACGATTTGATACGATTATAATAAACATAAATACAATATATAGATAAATACTTATATCAAAGATAAAGACTACAGGATAGTGTTCTTTCCATCTTATTTTGAAAATAGGAAAGGAATTATAATCACGTAATCACAGCAGAGAGTTCCACAACCTGACTACCTGGACAGTGTAGGAGAAGGTTTTGTGGGAAGAAAAGGTCAGCAGGGGTTTAAGGTATGATCTACAAGAGTCACCAGTTGTCATGTCATGTCATGTAATGTCAGAGTGTCTAAAGGAGTAGCGCTCTCGTAGGTGGGAAGGGGATGTAGGTAGAATTGTAGAGAATTTTGAAGAATAATTATTTAACTTATTGAAACACCATACTATAAAACTGCTGTAGACTTCAATACACTAACATAAACTTAAGACTATTTTGCAGAGAAACTTTGGCTCAGGGGGTAAAAAGGGTCTAATTTAGTGCTATTAATATTTCATCTATTATTGGAGTAAACGAAAGGAAGATAAATTTATCCAAGTAATTGGGTAATCAAATCAATTTAGGTTAATGATTAACTTCGGGAACTAAATCCAAAAAAGACTGTATTTATAGCTGGAATTTTGAGTCTTGACAAAAAATTTAAACGCTCACTATATTTTTATTATATTTTTTTGAATTATAATAAAAAATGTTTACTACTATCACTTGCAAATGAAAGACAATTATTACGTAATAGTGTAATATCATAAAATATTCATTAATAAGTCAAAATAAAAACAAATAACTATGAAGCTAATATCTGTAATTAAGATCACGATCTTTAAATAAACATAAATTTAAAATAACGTAAAAGTATTACCCAATTAAGTGTATAAATTGGCCAACCACAGCGATCGTATTATTTTATAACGCTTAAGTATTGAGAGAAATCCATTTACGTTTACATTACTGGTACCGTTCCCATAGATGACCATCAAATGGTACTCTTTCCTTGGAAGACCATCAATGGAGAGAGTTACAGTAAGTTTAGTATTAGTAGGTACATAATAAAATCAACACATACAGAAATTATGTAATATAGGTACATAAGATTAAAAAAGTAATTAATAAAAGGGAAACAAATTAAATTGAATGAATGAGGAAAAGAACAAAGAAGTTTATTAGTTTTTTTTGTGTACTTTTTTTATTTAGTTAATTTTATAATAATAATAATAATACCCTGGGACATTATTCACACACGGCCATCTGATCCCAAACTAAGCGAAGCTTGTACTATGGAAACCAGAGAACTGATATACTACATATAATACTTTTCTTTTGTAAATACATACTTATATAGATAATTACACCCAGACTCAGGACAAACAGACATGTCCATGCACACAAATATTTGTCCTGGGTGGGAATCGAACCCACGACCTCCGGCGTGAAAAGCAAGCATTTGCCAACCACGCCAACAGGCCCGTTTTATTTGTCATATATTTACCCTTTATTTATTATTCATCCTTTTCTTTGCTTCCTAAGTAAAAATCGTTTGTTAGTTTAATAAAGTCTACTATAACTGTGGTTTGATTGAAATTTGCACGCTCATTGTCGTGAACTATTGCTATTATATGTTATAGTGATTGTATAAACGTTATATAATTTACAGACGTTAGAGAAAAAATTAGTAATTTAGTTCAAAACCATGAATCCATTATGATTAGAAATATCGGCTAGTCAGTGTTCCGTGCTAGATTGTTTTTCTTATCAGCAATACTATAAATTAATATAATAATTTAGGTTAAACAAGTCTAACAAATTCTGAATAATACCAAGACTTTTTTTGGTAATTTGTGCAAGAAACAGCTGAGTGCGATTCGGATTCGCGCACTTGATGTTCCATGCTTTCCTAAGAAATTCTTATTGTTTCTAATAAGTCATATTCTAATAAAAACCGCACCGCATACACCATTTATAGGTGAAGTTTATTGGATAATAAAGTGTGGCAATTAAAAATATTTATTTATTTATAGCAATCCAAATTACAATATCTTTACAGCATACACCAAAACGATATTATAAGCTATAGTTACAATTTCATACAAAGTTTATACACAAGCGTTAGATACAATGCACTATTGCGCGACTTCTGCGAATTTTGGCAGTAAACATAACAATTTTTTCCTGTAATATTCAGGTATACATCAATGAATTGTAATTATACCAGATTTGGATCACAATTTTCGAAACTAAACATGAGCATGGCATTTTCATTGGCACCAGTCCAAATTCCATTCACCATCTCCAGACTTACGCCACCGCCATATACAAATGGTTCAGGAAGTGAAGAATCGAGGTCAATCCCATGAAAAGTGCCGCCGTGCTCTTTTCGCTGGCCCATTTCTCTCCATCTACTAAACAACTAGTCCAAATGTTCGGCGAACCCATCCATTAGGAGACGAATGCTAAATATTTGAGCATAATTATAATAATACCCAGGGACATTAGATATTCACACACGGCCCTCTGATCCCAAATTAAGCATAGCTTGTACATACTATCGAAATCCGATAACTGATATACTACATTATACTGCTTGTTTTTTGTAAATACATACGTAAGTAGTTTTTTTTTTCTTTTTTTTTTTTAACCTGACGCTACAGTTAGCCTAGGGACAGGACAAACAGACATATCATCGTATGTTCACAAATGTCTGTCTCACACAAATATCTGTCCTGGATGGGAATCAAACCCACGACCTGCGGCGTGAAAGGCAAGCGTTTACCAACCACGCCATCTGGCCCGTCAATTCTTGAAAGTGTGATTCAACTTGACCGCAAGTTAAAATTCAGCTTGTATCTGGACACCGCTTTTGGTTTACTTAACTGCTCCCGAAATAAGTGCAGTTAAATTAAAATGACCCTCGCCAACAATTAGAGACCTTGTAAGTTCTCACCTTCATATATATTTACATTATTTATGACTTACGCCAGTCTGCATCATACAGCAGCAAGTGTGGACACACATACGCATTTTATAAGTTACGCATTTTATAAGTTACTTAAGTTAAGTTACAGTAAGTGGACCAAATCTCGTGTATATGCCCCATTGAGTATGTTTCGTCGGAGCGTCTCAACTGGGCCGTGTTGAAACCGGTAGTAGAGACACCCGCTGAGTTTGTTTCGCTGGGTCTTCTCAGTTGGGGCGCATTGGATCCGGTGGTAGCATTAAAGCGCGACCGTCGTTATTAACACAAGGTCCGTCATAATAATATCACCTTAATATAGACAGAACCATTGCCAATATGTATCACAAATATTAGACTTAAACTAGATAATTAGAATTAAACTAGATAATTAAACTTAAACATAATCTCTTGACAATAACTTGATTCGAGCTAGCTAAATATCATTGCTGTTATAAAATAAATTTTATTAATGTTTTAATACTATCAATACATGTGTACCTAATATCTATGTTACTAGAAATAATAATGTATACAACTATAATACTACAAACATGTTCTGACTATTTACAAGCGCTTTTTTGAAGTCTACGTGAATAAAAACCTTTTTTATTTATTTACTTGATCTACTCCAAACGCCCCGAAATTGGTTGTGGGCTCCCCGTGCCATGTTCGCAATAAAAACCTCCACGCCGATTTCCAATTGACTACCATCAAGCATTGGACGAAGCAGGTGTCTAAAGATTTTATTGACACAGTAATGCGCCATTCATATTAGTTGGTGGTCAACTTCATCATCAGCCTGATATCGCCCACTTCTGGACATAGGTATCCCCCAAAGGTTTCTATAACGTTGCCATTTGAAGGGGTTTGCCGTAGTCAGCGCGCTTGGCATGTGAGTTGGCGACCGCAGTTAGGTGGAATTTAGTACTTTTAGACTACCTGGTGTATCCCTTAGTCTCCTTTTACGACACCTCACATGATGGAATGGGGTGACCCTGTTATTCTTTTTAGGCCGGAAACTACACGGCTGCACGTTTGGTTATTACCAATACCAATATTGTATTCTATTATATATTTATAATAGAATACAAATCAGTGTACACTACTAACAATCCTTACACCTCGGTGCTTTTGCAGCTGGCTTCTCTAGTTGCAAAACTCTCATTTCATGAGGCTATAGCCTCTTTACATCTTTCTGTATCCCGCTTTGCTCTGGAGGGAAGTGGAACTATTCATTTTCTAACTCCTTCTTTTTTCTCTTTCTGATTAAATTCGTTGCGGGATCCAAGACAGTTAAAGCGATTCCCTGGAACATGCCTGAGCTTCACCGCTCAGTGTCATTTCATTGTGTGCCACTGTTGATCCTGGCTTACAGGAATTGCAGTGGTGGGTAAGAGGGAGGGACTAGTAACAATCCTTACAACGTTTCTTAAAAATAGTACCTACTACTTTTTGAAGTTATACTTCTTTTGGCGCGATGGAGAAAAATGATGAGAGTGAATTTTTACGATGCGCGCGCACACCGACACCAAAAAATTTAACAGCATGAAGTTAGTTCTAGGTGGTATGAGAGTGAATTTTTGAAAAACTTGAACATAGTTATCAATTTTCATACCACCTAGAACTAACTTCATGCTGTTATTTTTACGATGCGCATCGTGCGCGCGCATCGTAAAAATAACAGCATGACGTTAGTTCTAGGTGGTATGAAAATTGATAACTATGTTCAAGTTGTATATTAAGAAGTATAACTTCTAACGCGTTTACATAAGTACACACAAGTTTTTTTATTATTGTCGGTATAAAAACACATAAAACAATACAAAAGTAGACCAAAAACCACTAAGGTTTGTCCTGACATGTCATCCTCTTTTTCGTATCGTAATTTGGCATATAAACACTCTTAGGATGTAGGTACGCATAAAATACGACATGACGTATTTACAGGAAAGCTTTTATCTAAGAATATTGGGGAATTTGATTTGTATTCAACGTCGCGATCTGCCGTCGACATCATAAATGTATCAGATTAATATAAATTCCTCCTCGATTGAATTCATGCATCATTGTAGTCAATAAAATCTTATTTATTATTATATCTTTTAAAAACAGACGGTAAGAAGCACTGCGGACTGTCAAGGACTTTACAAAGTACACCTAGACCAGAACAACTATGTAAGAGTCACACAATGAATTGTCCTGTACGGTAATTAAATCCGGAACACAAGGGCACTGGCGTCGTTAACCTATTATTATATATAAATATATATAATAAATATTATATATATTTATATATAAAAATTGAGCTCTGAACAGGAACTAAGGATCGCGATTAGGAAAACGTACTTTTTTATTATTGAGCATAATATATGTCTTATGTCGTTTTATGAAAAACACATGGTAGTTTTGCTCATTTATATAGCCGCTTACTACTTAGTATACCGCGTAATACTACTTAGTAGTGAACTAAATAGTATTCATCATATTAGTTGAAAGACATCTACTGCTGGACAAAGGCCTCCGTCCAAAAATCTCTACAATTGCCGCTCTTGCGTAACCCGTATCCAACGTTTTCCAGTGACATCGTTCCAGCGCTATATTTGGCAGCACTGCCATATCTTTGTCATAAAACTTCTTTAGAAATGTATTATGCAATATTATAGTTAGTTGGTACTGGTTCGAATCGGGGCCAGTGTAACCTTGTTAATATGTCAGTTGAATCTGCACGCTGCATCGATCGCAACGTCATATAACTTCTGGGAAGTTACGGTACATAGGAATTAGAGTTCCCATTCGCTCATCTTACAATAGGTTAGGTTAGCATAAAGGTCTACTATTTAGCGATAGTAATAATATCATCCAGGCGGCCACTCTCAATGGAGCCTAGCCAACTGCGCAGGACATATTATAGTCCACAAGTGTGTGCGCAAACACAGGGGCATTTTCTATTCCATCACTCTCATGATCCGATGGGACAAATAGCAACACGACCGGATGAGGTCACCTCCACACTTCGGGCTGATATTGAGAATTTTTCATTACCGAAAAATCCAAAAATCCCTATTTTAGCCCGACCCGGGATTTGAACCCAGGACCTCATTATCTGTGCTTAAACACGTTACCGCTAGACAAACGAGGCAGTCAAGTTAGTCAGTTTAGCGATATTGCTGATACACAGTAAGTGCTTGAATTCACAGATGTGATTCTAATACATAAGAAGAAGAAGAAGAAGTACACTTTATTGCAAAAATAAGTCAAACATAACAATGGTTACAAATAAGGAAATAAACTTATTACGCAATTGGCGGCCTTATCGCTAAAACCGATCTCTTCCAGGCAACCATTTTGCGTTGAATGGACCAGAATTGAAAATAACCTGATGGAGGTAGCAGAAGATGTACTAATTGCAACTGATCGAACAATAATATAATTAACACGTTAGAACGCAACTGACCGAACTTTGAAGTTTAAAGAGGCTGCAAAGCCGTGTGGGCAATTCTGAGCCTAAACCCAGCTAGCTCAGCTTTAGATAGGCCGCTGTCCTTTATAAAGTAATAATAATAATGTCTCAATAGAGATTAGCTAATTGCGCAGTACATATTATAGTCCACAAGTGTGAGCACAAACACAGGGCATTTTCTATTCCATCACTCTCATGAGTGATGATCTCAAGGCGTATGGGTATTTCTAAGCCTTAACCCAGTTAGCTCAGCTTTAGATAGGCTGCTGTCCTTTATAAAGTACTATAGTAACAAACGGATTAAGGAACACAGTTTCAACTATGCCTATGATTTTAGACAAAATCCATACGTTGAAGACCAGAGGTATTGATTTGAGACTGCAATGGATCCCAGCTCACATTGGTATACGCTGCAATGAAGTGTTGGATAGCTTGTCGAGGGAGTCTATCTTTACAGGAAGTGAAACATTTATTATTCCAGAATGCAGTGATATATTATTAAAATATAAAGATGATATCTTTAAAAAATGGGATGTGCACTATAATGAGATCTCCTTAAATAAAGGCGTGTGGTATAGAACTTTACAGGCCAGGCCTCTTAGTGTACCGTGGTTTGCTTATGTTAATCTTTGTAGGGAATTAATTGTTATAGCTTGTAGACTTCGCTCTGGTCACATGCCGCTGAACAAGTTCAAGCACTTAGTTAAAAAGTCCGATTCGCCAAACTGTTCGATTTGTGGAGTTTTAGAGGACGTGCATCATTTGTTAGCGGAGTGTGTTCGGAGTGCAGAGATAAGAAAGTATTTTAAAGATAAATATACAGAAAATGTCATGAACGTGGGTTTTTTTTTTGAGTATCCTGTCTGCACCTCTGTCTGAGCAGGCAATATTTTTGTATAAAGCCATAAGTAAACTAGCCTTGTGATAGTATGTACTAACTAATTAATGTAAATTTGTTAATTTTGTGTTTCTTATATTGTGTTTAGAGTATGTTGTAAGTTCAACAGGACTGACATAGTCAAATATTGACTCAAAGACCCGAAACATACTAGAATAAAGAAAAAAAAAAAAACTATGCCTATGGGCTTTCGTAGGACAAAAAACAATTGCAGTTGCATGCTCTTTGTTTTTTTTCTATTATACGAATAAACTCATTTGCTAAATTTTTCTGTTAATTATCGCCGTGAGCAACTGCATGAATGGAAGTTCAAAGTCAAAGGGCGTGCCTTTTGAAGCAGGTTTCTGAGTTTGTATTTTTAATTTGATTCACGACTTGACATCATACTTGCTTCTACTGTACAACGAAGAAATTAACGACCAAGTTTAACGTTACGTTGGAATAACACGTTTTTCAAATAAAAGTCATACAAACTTAGATTCTAGGGCTAGGTATTGGATTTGAGAAACATCTTATTTGTGAGTAATGACCGTAAGAAACAGAGCTCTGTATTACAGGCACAGTTGCATCACATTGCGTTACACTATGCAGAACGTGTACAGGGAACTAACTATACCTTAGTAACTAAACTAAACAGCTTCACTATCTAAACCACTAATTTACAGATAAGATTTCTGTAGAATAATAATAATAAATAATAATAATATTTAGGGACAATGTCACACAGATCATCCTAGCCCCAAACTAAGCAAAGCTTGTACTATGGGTACCAGGCGACGATATACATACTTATATAGATAGATAAATACTTAAATACATAGAAAACATCCATGACTCAGAAACAAATATTAGTGCTCATCACAC
Source organism: Pseudoips prasinana (assembly GCA_951640165.1). Taxonomy (NCBI): domain Eukaryota; kingdom Metazoa; phylum Arthropoda; class Insecta; order Lepidoptera; family Nolidae; genus Pseudoips; species Pseudoips prasinana. Next base: position 29,929,723 of record OX621240.1, read on the forward strand.
AAATATTTGCACTTACCGGGATTAGAACCCAGGACCACCAGCTTCGTAGGCAGGAGCACTACCAACTAGGCTACGTTGACCGTCAAAGAATGAAGAATGTTATGGCGTAGACTTTACCTGTTCGTATAGGTACTTTTTTAATTTTACTCTGTGCTATAAAGCAGTATCTCATATACATAGATTTGAATCTATATTTAGATACTATATTAGTATAGTAGATTATGTAATAAATAACGTAGGTACTGGTTTACATGCAGTAAACCAGTCGTGTAAATAAGTGATGACGTAATAATTTCATGTTAACCAGCACATGTAATTTAATAATTACTTTGTAATTGTGTGTAAACCAGTAGACAAGTACAGGGGCCCTTGGTTTGCTCCCCAAACTGAAGAACATATGAACCTGCAAAATACGCATAAAGAGGATTTAACTTCCCATACAAAAGGGACGATAAGCTGACGCTTTAGACAAATATTTATTTATTAGCTATAAATGTTAGTACAAACAATTGAACTCTTAGATATTAAAACAGATCCACAACACTTAGTCATATATGTACAGACGCCAGCACATCAAGCTACCCCAATGTGTCAAATTTCTTTTATAGATTTTCAACTTTATCACAAAATCGTAAGGTTTACTTTCAATTGGGGAAATTTGACAGATTGGGGTAGCTTGATGTGCTGCTGTCTGTACATAGTGACACATTTTGTACTATATTCTACACAACTTAAGCTTTTTTGTTTCAAGTAGGCTTATTTGATAAAGCGTTCACTTTATTAAAAGCAACTTAAATGCAGCTTTTTTGTTTCAAATAGCCAAACTACTTAATCAGGCGTTTTATTCTTGTTTTTCATGACTTTTTAAAATAGGTTAATCCACATGGATGAAACAGTGACATATATGGGTTAAATTACTATTGATCTAGGCGAAAAATCCAGGGAGGGAAATGACAAGATAATATAATATCGTTCAAAGAGCTGGGGAAACGTAGGTGTCATATGCCTATATATTTCTTTAAATAGGTATGTTGCCGAGCCTCGTGCTCAACGGGGCGGGCTGGCGACAATAATGTGATATCTGATCACCGATCGCGTAACCTCAGGGATCGATCGACCTGACGCTACCAATTGACCGACATTCTAATGTACCTTTCAATTACCTTTCGGTCTGAATACAAAAGACACTAAATGTATTTTAAATCACATAGTACGAGACTACGAGATTATCTTTCACTTACAGACTTTACTTTATGTCAGCCTTTTTTTATTGCTTTTTCAAATTAGAAAAAGCAATATAACAATAGGTCGGGTAGTCTGTCCCGGTATGGCATCACCTGGTATTCAAACGATCCATAGAAGAAGTAGTAGTGTAATAATAGTTAAGGTCATCTAGAAGATTTGAGCAAGGAAAGTCTTAATGTGGTGACATGCCGATACGGTTAAATCCGCCCGAAGGACCAAAAAATGTACGGCGGCTTAGCCGTTCAATAATGAATGCCAATGTAAAGAAATATATGTAGAACATGTTTAATATTGAAGGAAACTAAATTTTCAACGCATTAAATTATTGGACGCCTTAAATTATGCAAATATAAGGCGTCCAAATTGAAACTCGTGTGATTTATTAAACACTTATGTACTGACGCTAGCACATCCAGCTACCCAATCTGTCAAATTTCTTTTATAGATTTTCAACTTTATCACAGAAGCATAAGGTTCACTTTCAATTGGGAATATTTGACTGATTGGGGTAGCTTGATATGCTGGTGTCTGTACAAATATGCATCGGTTATGCACATGTCATTTCACTTCTAAATGTAGGTCACGATCAAAGTGCAAGTTCGCGAGCTTAATTTTAATTGTTTTACTAAATTAAAAACATTAAAGTCCTGTACATGCACTGTAAACGAGGCAGTCAAGAATGAGAATGTCATACTATTAGACAATTCAAAAGACTCACTAAATCTAACTTATGTCCATGTATTTTTTACAGTTGTTCGCCACAATAGTGATGGGATGCATATCAGCCAAGGGCTGGAAGACTGCCGAGGACGGCAAGGAGTACTGCGTGTACAACAACGACACGAATGCGTGTAACTACGGTGTGGGCATATCCGTCATCGCCTTTATTGCCTCCGTCGGGTTCATCGTCGGAGAGTACCTCTTCGAACAAATGTCCTCGGTGAAGACAAGGAAGCATTATGTACTGGCTGATATGGGATTCTCAGGTATATTACTTAACCTTTAAACAATATAAATAGTGTTTCTAGCGTCTAATTGTTGTAGTGTCTAGCAGTAAAGTGTTCATATGTGCGAATAATGTGGGAACAAGTTTTTGCGCAGATATTCGGCCGACGTAGCCGAAATTCGTCGGTCAGAGGACCAATTTAATGGGACTTAAAAAATCTACTAACTAAAGTAATGGATATTTAGCCCGTATTTAAATATTGTCTACAATAAAATAATATAATTTATTAGCGCCTGTCAGGTTATAGGTTAAGGTGCCAGGTGGAAACTTTGTATTTAAAAAAATATGCTTAATTGCAATTTATTGTAAGGTACTATTGTATAGTATTGGATATTAAATAGTCAAACGAATGTTCTAGGCACTGACCGGGCAAGAAAAAAAAATGTGTCACTCAATTTTCAAACTTGTTTTCTATGGGCAATAAGCTTAACGTTCATAGAACACATTACTTAATACTAAATAAGTTAACGACATTTTAATCAAGATTTATTGAATTCAAAAATAAATCAATTGACTAAATCGGTTAGTGTGTTGAAGTATAAAGTTTTTATGGCGAGGCAACGTTTAGATAATAACCACCAAAAACGTTAGAGAAACAAATCAAGGATTTTATCAGCGTTACTTTAGTAACTCACTAGGCAGCCGGTATTCTCAAAGGTCTGATTAATTGACCTTATCAATGGCGAGCAGATTTATGTTCTGTTCTGTATTCCTGTGTGTCATGAAGGTCAGTAATGCGGTCTTCACGTTGCAATGACCTTAATACTTCAATGCATTTAATGTCGAGTAAATTACTCACACACACGTTGTTAGGATCATATTGGCCACGAAAATCATATTTTTAATTTTAAAGGGAACGTCCCAGATCCCGTAAAACTGATTATTACGCTAATCAGTTTCACGGGAGTTAGATACAGAGATAGAATACTCTTTAGTGTACATATTCAAATGGAATGAAAATACATTTTTTGTAAAAAGCAACATGTATCTGTTTGGGAAAATTTAAAGTCAACGTCGCTCAAAAATTTTACATTTGTTACCCACAAACACAGCATTCCTTCGCAAAAGTGTATATGCAATGGCACCAAAGTTGTACAACAAAATATGCGAACAGATAAAGTGCAGCAAAAATATTGAAGAGTTTAAATGCAAGCTCCATAAATTACTTGTTGCCAAGTCGTATTACTCCGTTAGGGAATACCTGAAAGACAAATTATAATCAAACATTGCAATTGTAATTATCTATGATACATTTTACTGACATAATTTTAATTACATTATATTATACAATTACACTGTATTAGTTTGGTAGTTTATCACGATATGAAATTTACTTCATCTTTTTATAATATTCTATTTTGTTGACATTTTTGGTATTTATTTTTATTTCCAAAACATTCTGTGACATTTGTTCTTTAACATTATTTTTTCTTTTTTATTGACATTATATTCTTAATGATATTTGAAAAATTTTGTATGCCTACTGGTGGAACACGGAATGAACCATTGATATACATATATGTAACAACCTGTAATACCTTTGTTCACAAAATAAATAAATTTGAACATTGGATATAAAGAACATAATGTAAAACGGGCGGTCTTATCGCCTTAAGTGATCTCTTCCAGACAACCTTTAGATGGATAGGAACTGTAAGTAAAGTAAACAGTAGCATGACTGCAGCAGATAAATTATACTAAGTAACTGTGATATAAATATATTTCATACCAAATACTTAGTATAACTTCATAAGTAAAAGTATGTTACTAAACATATCATATAATTAATGCTTATTTTGTTCTCTGTTCTAAACTCTCTCTGCTAACCATGACTGTAGATGATCTTTTCGGTAACATGTTCACCCACAGATAGTGAAGTCCTGGATTAAATTCCAAAGCCGTGAGGTATAAAATAAATCTCGTAGTACAGTGCCTTGGAGAGCATGTAAAGCCGCCGGCACCTACACATTCCCGGTCTCAAAGATCTCATGAGATTTATAATAGGGGACATACTTGTCTAGTATGGTGTAGTCTCCGTGGAGCTTAGTCGCCATGAGCGAAATTCAGCGTGGAGGAGGAGGACCTTAACTGATAGCTCCACAAAGAAATATATATCCTCCATGCACGCCATTACCGGTCTCCAACAGAGTTCCCCCATCATACTAGTAGAGTGACTTAATTTACAGCCTACGAGTGCCAAAGTGTAGTGTTATTATTCCAGTTATTCCCGAAATTTCCAGGTCCAACAATGAATAGAGAGATTTTACTATTACTAGCGTGAATGAATGATGTGACTTTGGTAGACAAGATTGACCTTGGAAAAATATACGGAAAACTCATGGGAAAGCGTATTAAGGACTGTTTATTATATTACAAAATCAATTTATGTTGAAGGTCAAATTATAAGCATAGGAAATTAATGAGTTCTTACTTGCAAAGTTTTACATCGGCATTATCAAGTCATTCCGTACAGGGGTTCGAAATTTTCTTTACAAATAGACTCCAATAGAAAATACAAGATCAAGTGATCATCGTAATGGTAAGGGACTTATTCAAAAACATATTTTCATGTAGCGTTATTTTCGGCTTTTAACCAAAAATGGCACCAAAGTGGGGGTTGACACTACATGTCCATAGACTTACAAGTGACTAAAGAAGAGTTGCGCTAAGCGGTAAGAAAATTTAAGTGAGGTAGGCAGAGCATTCATTCATTCCATGAACTGAATACATTCCTGAACTTTACAGAATACTGACATTCCAAGTAAGAAACATTGCATATTTTATGCACCATAAGTCCTGCCTGAGTGAGACTAAGGTCGCCAGATAAGGCTCATCAAATATTTGCACTGCATAGAATACAATTCATTTTCACTGCACTGAGGAAAAATTTTAGGCCGTCGACGTCTATTTTATATCACAGCAAAACCCTTTACGCGTTGTGGCACCTATTTGTTCACTATCATAATGCGATGCGATGACATTCTGCCACATCAGGCACTGAACCAAGAACTTTACGTGTTCTCCGCATATAAAAGTAGTACCTGAGTCTATTTTGTTTTTATATATACCTATAATATAATATACGAGAAGGCGGGTCACCTGATGGTAAGTTTGTAATCAACGCCACCCATGGACACCTACAATACCAAAAAGGCTGATGCCAGCTTTTGAGAAATAAATAGGCTCGCTTCTTGAAGGTGCCATGACCTAAGATTTTGATCCATGATATCACCAGCACCCATGGACACCTGCAACATCAAAAGGGCTGCAAGATGCCAACCTTTGAGAAAGAAATAGCCTCGCAGCTTGAAGGTTGCCATGACCTAAGATTTTGATCCAGGATATCATTATCTGCAGTTGAAGAACCACTACACCAACGGGGTAGTAAAAAAATATAATTCTTTTAATGCCGTTGTTAAGCCATAGGAACTAAACTGATTAAGAAATCAAGGGCTTTGGAAGCCTGTCCGCCTGGGGATTGTAATGTCACGGTTGGTATTGTTTTCAAATCCTCTGTTATCCACTGTCAGATCAAGTCCCTTAAAGCCCTGTATTAAAGGGATTTCCGCATTTACATTGTGTAAAATATAACTCTAACAATGGATTTACATTTGCATACTTTCTTTGTTATTACAACAATTATTCTGTGGGTTTTTTTATAATGGTATCCCAACATAAATATAAATATGTAAAAAGTAAGTACCTAAGTTTGGTGCTGACTACGTTCTTGGAAATGTTTAATTTATATGTGTACTAGTTATGCCCCGCGGTTTCACCCGCGTTAAAGTAGTTTTGGCGTAAACGAGAAACAAACATACATCCATACATCTAAACTCACAAACTTTCGTATTTATAATATGAAGTACGAGTAGTAGGATGTATAAGTAACCTTTAGCAGTTATGGCAGTGCACGCCGGAATAGCTTGCAGATGGTAGATATTTTCCTACTTACTTGACACTTATCGTCATATTTTGGACAATTCACACAATATCCTTATAAATTGTAGACTATGTGTTATTCTCATACATAAGCTATATTATTGTAAAGTTTCATTAAAATCCATTCGGTAGTTTTTACGTGAAAGAGTAACAAACATCCATCCTTCCATACTTACAAACATTTGCGATTTTAATATTAGTAGGATAATTCATTTAAAAGAAAATTTTGTTGTAGCTCTATTGATTGCTTGGCACGTTTTCAGGATAAGGCAACCTTATTAGACTTGCAAAATTGCAAGTGCGTAGGTACCTATGGGGTTGCCAAAAATAGCTCTCTATTATCTTGTTTTTCTACAACCACGTTAATGTCAGGTCATTCAATGTCAACACAATCCCTTGGTACGTAAATTTTATAGATCGTAAAGTCACAGTCGTAATTTGTTACCTATTTATGTTGTTGAATGAGGACATCTTCAAGATATGCTCGTTCCCAACATAAAGTTTATGGAATATGATAGCTAGCTTAACATTAATATATATATCATTAATATAACCATAAGCTTTTATGAGTTTTGATTCCGAGTAACTTGAACCGCGTCAAAGAATATCGACTACTTGCAGATACCGTATGCTGTATCCACTGCATCAAACAGTAGGTAACTCTTCAGTTCTCTCATCCAGACGAGGTTCTGCAATCTTTTGGATCGTTACCATGGTAGTTCAGTTGGAGTTCTATCCGCTGAGGGTATGGCGACCTCAAAACGGTCGCATTGCATTTTGACTGGTGAATTAATGTTATGTTATCCATTATCAAATTATAATTTTATTTAGGTAATGTAACTTTAGTCACTTGTTAGAAATTGACTTTTTAATTACGTAAGCTTTTAACGCTTCGTCTATTCAGCCATAGTGAATCCGGGTAACAAAATTGAAGCATTTTTACTGTACGGAGACTGTTGAATAAGGGGAACGTTGGTGGATGCAGGAAATCTTGATAATTTTAGAGACAAAATATTCGCGAAGAATAACTTAATGTTTTCTGGTTTTCAGTAAATTCTGTAGCTGCTTTACTTCCTTTGTGTGACAAAGACTTGCTTATACAGCCTGTGGTGTAATCTTATGGTTACAAGATAGGCTGTATAAGTAAAATTAACAGTCAAAACCCTCGAAAATACTAGTCTAAAGCCAAATATTTTTAAGTTCCATGGGTATTATTAAAATTCTGATTTAATTCTTTCTTGGTCGACTAATGTTTTTAAGGTTAACACGAGTAAAAACGTAGCTTAAATATTTAACTGTGTGTTAGGAAACGTACCGAGGTACCATTTAAAACTATATCTAGGTCGTAATATTGATCAAAGCGGAATAAAAATAGGTACATCGTACACGTGGCTCTCGCTATAACATACTGTCCGTGCATCTCTGTACTGTACTCTAAAAGAGTTTGATATGTATTTATATCAAGTTCTTTTCAACTTCTTTGAAGTCGTTTGATATACATACAAGAAACGTCATTCCCACTTCATTGCTCAACAGTCAAGACAGAAAGTATTATTTTTGTGCCAGTTTCTGGTAATCACATTCACTAACTTAAATTACTAAACTCACCTAGCGACCCTGAAATGATAAATTTGAAAAAGAAGGCTGCCATAATATGACAAAAAAGACTGTGTGCAAAAAAGACTTTAGTAAGCACTGGCACTATTATTAAACTCAAAATTCAGAGAGGTAGGGCACGGCGTCATTCGCTCAAATAGCAGCCAGACTGGGGAAGTACCTCCACCTTACAGAAGACATTCCTTAATAATAACAATAATTCAAATGTTATGTTGCTGAGTGTGAGTAAGGTCGCCAGAGCTCATCGGGGTGGGGGGAAGGGTCAGCAACACTTGTTTGCTGATATTTAAAGGCCGGCAACGCACCCGCGACGCCTCTGGTGTTGCGAGTGTCCATGGGCGGCGGCAATCACTTACCATCAGGTGACCCACTTGTAGGTTGTCGCCCTCTGATATAAAAAAAAAGTTCAAAACCCATAATCCTTTCTTTTCAGCATTCTGGGCATTCCTGTATTTCGTGGGCTTTTGCTACCTGTCAAATGCTTGGGGCAAAACTGACAATCCTCCGATGGGCACTGCCAACAACATGCAGGGCGCTATCGCCTTCTGCTTCTTCTCTATCTTCGCTTGGGTAAGTTATTTGCAATAATTGAAGTTAAGTACTAAACTTTATAAGCAACTGCTACCTTTGTAACGCGTGAGGCAAAACTGACGTTTCTCCTATGGGCATCGCCAACAACTTGATGTATGCCATAACCTTTTGCTGATTTTCTATCTTGGCTTGAGTAAGTAAAATTTTGCAATTTGTAGAAACTGAAGTGTCTGCATTTGTTACTTGTTAATGTGCAACAAAAATGAGAAAATTCTGATGGGCGCCAACAACAATTATTTCGTAGAGGATGCCATCACTTTTAGCTTTGGTGTTATTTTCGCTTAGGTAAGTTAATTTTAAATATAAGCTAATTACTGCTGCTTTGTGAGTTGCTGTTGAACTGTCAAACATGTGAGATAAAGTGATAAACCTCAAGTGGGCATAGGGCACCATCGCCTGTAGCTTCTTCTCTATATTTTCTAGCAAATATTTGCTTGCGTAAGAAAATATTTGCTAGAATTAAAATTACTGAACTTTTTGAGTAACCGTTACCTGTCTGAAGCATCGAGCAAAATCGACAACCGTCCGATGGGCTCCAGTAACATGCAAGGCGCTATCACCTTCAACTTCTCTATAACTGTGTGGGTAAGAATAAAAAAAAACATTGCTAAAGATTTAAGTGACTGTAGAGTAACGTGTAAGTAAATGTTACCTGTCTAACCCTAAGGGTAAACCTGACAAACCTCTAATGGGACCACCAACAATATGCGAAGCTTTGGGCTTCTCTATCATCGCATGGGTAAGAAAAAGATAAAAAAATCAAGTAACTTCTACAAGTACTAGTGCTTTGTAAGTAAATGCTACCTGTATAAAGAGTTGGGTAAAACTGACAACCCTCAAATGGGTACCACCAGCAATATGCAAGCTTTTGGGCTTCTCTATGATCGCTTGGGTAAAAATCAAGTAACTAGTACAAGGCCTTGGGCTTCTCTATCATCGCATGGGTAAGAAAAAGATAAAAAAAATCAAGTAACTTCTACAAGTACTAGTGCTTTGTGAGTAAATGCTATCTGTATAAATAGTTGGGTAAAACTGACAACCCTCAAATGGGTACCACCAACAATATGCAAGGTCTTGGGCTTCTCTATCATCGCTTGGGTAAGAAAAAGTTTTAAAAATCAATCAAATAGTGCTTTGTGAATAAATGTTACCTGTATAAATAGTTGGGTAAAACTGACATCCCTCAAATGGGTACCACCAACAATATGTAAGGCCTTGGGCTTCTCTATCATCGCATGGGTAAGAAAAACGTTAAAAAAATCAAGTAACTTCTACAAGTACTAGTGCTTTGTGAGTAAATGTTACCCGTATAAAGAGTTGAGTAAAACCGACAACCCTCGAACGGGTACAACCAGCAATATGTAAGGCCTTGGGCTTCTCTATCATCGCTTAGGTAAGAAAAAGATTAAACACCAAGTAACTTGTACACCAAGTGCTTTGTGAGTAAATGTTACCTGTATAAAGAGTTGGGTAAAACTGACCACTCTCTAATGGCCAACCTGCTTCTTCATGGCCTTGGTAAGAAAATATTGTTTTAAACTTTAAGTAACTAACTTTACTTTATAAGTAACTGTTACACATACAACGTTTTTAACATATCTAACAATATCCCGACGGGCGCCAGCTTCATTTAAGGCGGCATTGCCTTCTGCTACTTCTTTATGTGTGCATCGAACGAGGTAGGGTAAAAACTGCCAACCCTAAAGCAGGATTAACAACATCCAAGTCACTTTACTGTGCAGATAATATAGAAGATTCCGTCCTTTGTGCGCCAGGTATCTGGTTTAAACTGCGTTCTTGCGAAGTTATGTTAGCCCCAATATTGTAAGGCTTCCAAAGAGATTCGGCAATTAAATTCTATACTTCAGTAATAGATAGGTATAATAGGTCGTATTTCGTAGTTATTGCGGCTAGTGACATAATATCAAGGCTACCTATTAAAGCTTATTTGTGAGGGGTTTACGGGATGCCTGAAATAATTTGTGATACTTTATTGATACGAATTATTAACCACCTTCACCTTTGGCGGTAGAAAAAAAGAAAAATAAGAACAGAAAGTTGTAATTTGGTTTTAAGAAATTGAAGGTTTCAGCATTATTATATGTATGCTTATTACAATACATAGAACGGGTACGTGAATGTTTGTTTATAAGATCGAATAGGGGTGCACTGGAGGGTTAGAGATACGGGACTACAAGTGACAGAGATAGCTCAATGTTGCCATGTGATACTATTCATTTTGCTGCAGATGTTGAAAAATTATATAATTAAGTATGTAAAAACTACCAGTGATTTTTTGTCTGACTGGACGCAATTATTTGTATAAATATTCAATAAATAATTATTTCAGTTAGTTAATTAAGTTAAATGTATAAATATAACCGTATTTAAGGCCCTATATCACAAAACAATATCCAAGATTTTGAATATAATCATTCAGTACATTCTTGAACGGATATTTTTAAAAGGTTGTATTTATCGACATCCGATAAAATTTTGAGAAGATAGTAATTTGAATTGAATGTTTTTGTACGCATAGGTGGCCTGTGCGTTCTTCGCGTTCCAACGGTTCCGTGTGGGCGCGGACGCGGCCTTCGCCCCGGCTTACGAAGTGGAGGGAGCGGTGGGCAGCCCCGGTGCCTTCCCCGCCTACCCCGCCGCACCCGATCCACAATCCGCTTACAGCGACCCGCCCTTCAACCAGACTGGCACTGGTAACTATAATATCCTGGGACATTAATCACACACGGGCATCTGATTCCAAACTAAGCAGAGCTTGTATGGAAACGAGATAACTGATATATTACATACAGTACTTTTCTTTTGTAAATACATACTTATATAGATAATTACACCCAGACATGTTCATGCACACAAATATCTGTTCTGGGTGGGAATCGAACCCACGACCTGCGGCGTCAAAGGCAAGCATTTACCAACCACGCCAACGTCACGCCACGTCTAATATTTGTCTGTAAAATCTCTATCTCTGTGACTATTGTCTCCTTACACTATATAAAATAGTTAACTTGTCAATAGTCTTGACAGTGGAATGGAATCTATCCATTGATAGAAATTAATATTTAAGATATGGGCCGCTAAGCGCGCGGTGATTTAATTCTGCTTAATCCAATTCTTAAGATATTTTTAAGACAATGCCCGCTCTAGAGAAATTAGTACCTGTACTCCAAGCTCAGTCAGACTCAGAACACCTCACACAAATAGTTTTCCCATGTGGGGATCGAATTCGAAACATGAGAGGGGATTTTTACCACAGCGCCACACGTGCAGCCAAATTATTATAGATATTCTAGACTATTATACGGAAAAATACAAAAGCACAAGTGGGTCATGTGAAATGTGTCTAGCTTAAGAAAACAAAACACACAAACTAAAACTGTACCACTAACATCTCGGAGTTAATTGTATCCACAATCAAGTTTCATGCCCGTATACACTTCCTCAGCATAAGCCCTCCTTTCCTTACGAAATATAGACTCAGTAAAAGTTGAAAAATGAATTTACTTACCTTACAGATAACTTGAAATTGACTGCACGTGTGTGTCGCGGGTTCACTCATACGCTCACAAACTTTCGTCTTTATAATATTAGTGTGATAACAGAGATCTGTGGAATTAGATATATTTTACTAGAAATAATTTATATACAATTATATTTCCATCATTTTGACAAACACAAATAAACAATTATATTTCATTCCAGGAAACATCGACTACACGGCCCCAACTTATTAAGCTGGCTTGCGGCGTCAGGTTATTATTTTAATCTAATATTATTTGCGACCTCACTCTATCGGGAGTAAGTAATAATTGTTACTGTGCACTTTTTTCCACTAATCCACCATAATTTTAGTAAAACCAAACTAATATTACAAAAAAGGAATGCTTATTTCGACTGACGTTGAGTTGTGCGACTAGAATCGTCGGTCATTATCAAATTTTCTGTTTTTGTAAATGTAATCCTTTACATTAAAAATTAATATTACATTAAAACCAAAATGTACATACAAATATATGAAAATGATGATTACTTATTCAATGGTAGCAAATCATGTCCATACATTATTTTAATATAAAGCTTATTTTTTTATTTAGTAACTATAGTTATAACTTATTTGACTTATGATGATACCAAAGTTCATGTACATTTTAAAATAGAAACGTTTATTTTCATGTAAGTATATAAAATAATATATGAAATCGTGTTTGCTTCACCGTACCTGCTTCTAGGTATTTATTGACAATATACACAAAGTATATAGTGTATTGTATTACGTGTAAATAATATTATATTGTGAACAGAAAATTATATATACTTATTTTTATTTTTGGCAACCATAAACAAATGTAAAATTTGGATTCTTTAACTCCATATTTAATTATTATATTCAGATACAAATACAGAAAGATTATTTCTGAAGTTCGAGATGAAATTAATCTTGCTTCGATTACATACTTCAGATTTCGAAGTTGAAGAAGCGAACAAAGATCTGCTCATATTAAACTGTATGTTTCCGAATATATATTCCGAAATAATCCTCGTCAGTATTTCCTCCTCATTTAGTGTGATAGTTACGTTTAGTATGTAATTTTTATTTATTATAATTTCGTAAACTTTTTTTGGTGATATAATTATACCATTCCACAATAATTATTTTAGTTAATTATATTCAAATTATACAGTTTAATCTCATGTGTCATACCTCATCATAGCTATGTTATTCTAAGGATGTATTGAAATATAGATCTATTAAATAAGAACTATCATGATCCAATGTTGCCACTAAGATAAAATAAAATTATACAATGCGTCATATACTTTCCAATTCTTAAGTTATAATTTTCTTAGTGGCAAAATTGCCGTGAACGTTGTAATCAAGCTTAACAAATAAACGTCTTCAATTTATAGCTAGGAAAAATACTAGTTAATATAGAGTCTGCATCTATATGCGTATAGTTCTTAAAATATTATTGCTACTTATCTCTTCTGAATTATTACATGGACACATGGAGGCAAATTCTTTGCACTCAGACCGTGTATTTTTGAAGACTAAGGGTAGAAAGGCAATGATATTATCGAAACTATATTCATAATCATGCAGTTGACTCCACTTATGAACTGCATATCGTGATTTTCTTTATATATCATAAATATTAAAGTTATATTTACAATATTCGTTTATGTGCAATATCAAAATAATTTATCTACTTTATTGTTAGTGAAACAAACCCCCTGCTTTTAAAATTAAAAGATGGTCCTTTGGATTACAGTTATTGCAAAATTTTATATATTAATGACGAAGTTTGTGAAAAACTGAATCTCTATGGTCTAGTCGTCGTCTAATTGTCTACAAAACTATTTTATACCCCGACATGTTACTTAGTTTAATTATTATCTCGAAAATATACAATATTGTTAGTTGTAGTTGCAATGAAGGTACCTACGCAAACTTGATGGTTTTTAATTAAGGTTATTAAGTTTCATGGTACCACTTAATTAAGTTGTAGTGTATATTTGTCTCTATCTACAATGTATAATGTGCGATCTATACACTCAGTATTAATATACATAGTTCTCATGTATATTCTATCATATAAGCGCTTTACCCAAGATCATAGTATTTTTTTAATATAAAATAATATTCTAGATAGAGCTATCTCATATAGATTTAATTTTGGGCACATTTTTATTATTACTCTTGAATATTTTTTTAATAGAATACTTTGCTAAACTGTTGGTGTATTTTGAACTCTAATGAAGAGTGCTTTCAAGGTCTAAAACTGAGTACAAATCAGACTACCCCAGGGTAAGTAATCAAAATGTGCTCTTGTAGAATTTATTTAGTTCGGCTTGCTGATAGTTGTGATGTTTAAAGGAAAACTATTAATAATTAAGTAAGTGTGATTGTTGTACTCATAATTATAGGAAATTATCGAAAGTATGTATTGTGTAACTGATAAAAACGTTTCCTACCTATATCGCAAATTGTTTGTGTGTACCTTTGTTTGAATATACGTTCAATATCTCGAACCGTGTATCTTAAATATATGTAAGGATTTAAAATTGAAAAAAAAACTTAAGAATAACTCTCTTTAATAAAGGTCCTTTTGAAAGGTTGCCTAAAAGAGTGTTAGCGAGCATGTAATGATGTGGTTGGCTTTAAATCAGCAAGCCTGTAGATATATTTATCACTTCCATAGCTTGCACTATTGTTTATTTGTAAAAAAAATATTAGCAATAATTACTCCTTTCAGATGTAAAATACTCTGAAAATATTGGTGACGCTGGCAACATTAAAATGTCAGTGTTTCGGACACTATTTTATTTAATTTAGTAATCAATTAGACTGGAAAATGGAGTAGCGGATATATCTGTCTTTTTAATTATTTATCATTGAATGTTCTTGGGGGCTATTTCAGGGACACTAGGTGCAATAATAACAGTGTTAAAGTAGTCACTTACCTACCTACAGGTTTCATGATTCCACTAAATATCCAATTTATTATCAAATATCCAAAGAAACATCAAAATAATCTGTAGACTATATATATGTGTATAAGTGGCTTTTTGACAGTTGACACCATAAGTAAAAAAATACTTATCTTAAAAAACAAACAAATATTTTTTTTGTAATGTGTATGCATTAAATAGTACTGTCACATGATAACCCACTTATGATTATATCTTATATATGTCAACAAAAATGCTTAATGTAGAATGCCCTTGATGATTATGATTGATTATAAACATATATTGTTGTATTGTATACAATATTGCTATATTGTAACATTTTCTGTACACTAATTATTGTAGAGGACGATAACTTAGCTGTAGATATTATGTAACACGTATGTTGGTTAGTCTGTTCTGATGATAATAAAAATCTACTAAACAATAAAAAAAATATTGTAATAAGTGTTGAATATTTTAATGCTAAAGTCGTTCAGTGTTCGATAAATACTTAATGTTAAGACGAACTTATATTTTTTGTGTATGTTTTCTATTAATTTATTACCCATTGTTAATTTAACTGTGTGTACTGATTATTAAAGCACATTTCCGGAAAGATACAATGGCAAACCTGTTAAGTTACTTATCAATGAGACAAAAGGAGTACCTAGCCACCAAATTAATAAAAAAACAACAATTCAAATATAGAAACAATTTCCTTAACATCTAAACTATTAAAACCAATTTACTTGATGTTGTGAAAATTTTTACAACTAAGCCATCTGTATCTTATCAGAGATTCTAAAAGACATTACTTACCTTTGTTAACAATATTCCATAATTTGTTCCTATCTGATGCTGTGTGTATTTTGAATAGAATTGCCACTTTGTGTGAAAATATAGATAACACTTGTTATTTTGTTCTAAATCGCATCAAATCTAATAAATTGATTTTTATTTTTAGAATCAAAGTTAGTTTTTCTTTTTTTCTTCGCAATATAGCAGGCATTGGCATCAAAAACAAAACTATACGTATGAAAGTTTGATCTATGATCTTCTTAGATCAACTAACACTGCAATAGCAAAGTTTGTTTCTATTCTCAATAACAGCAGGCAAAGTAAAAAAAAAGCAAGTGGGACGAGAGAAGTCTGAAACTATATAAATGGCATTGTAGGCCAAAAGGGTAAAGGTAGCTCCAAAACATTCTCTCCACTCAATACCAGACGGTATTGACCGGAGAGAATGTTTTGGAGATGTAGAAACTGAGATAAACATTGAAATCAAGCAGATAAAATGAGAGTCGGGTTAAAAAATATGTCTTGTACTATAATTATTTCTCGTTACGCAAACTCTTGACTTTGTTTAATACGGTTACCTATCACTTAAATCATTCTTATCATGAATCAAATCATGACCCGATTTTTCAGTGAATTGCGTGAGTCATTCGTAGATAATGTTTACGTTTTTTACGTCACTGCAGTTTTCAGATTTATAATTATGTCAAACATAACGATGTTTTTTATTTCATTTTCATAACTAACTATTTATATTGATTCTTCTTCACAGTTAACGTATCTGTGAAATTCGAAATGGAAGCAGCACCTACACTCTCGTTTTGCGGGCGTTTTTGAAATTCAAATTCAGTACTTAGTCATTTTAATTTTTAAACTAACCATATGTATTATGCTTATTTTAATGACGAACGTACACGAGAAGAGTGCCGGAAGGAATACCCCTATTATAAAAGGGTCAGTAGTCTTGTAGAATAAATATAAAATAGGTCTTCGTGTTAATACATACAGCGCCCTAAAACTTCGCTAAAACAACCGACCCTCATGTACCATGAACCCAGAGTGGATTCGAATAAAAAAAGGCGAGCCCCCGGCGCCGGTTCCGCTCTTTCCGGGATGGAAAATTCTCATGGATGTCCGCCTTCGGGGGGGGAGTGTCTGTCAGACTCTTACTGAGTAAAAACCACCTCGGTACTCCATCTCACACATGCGCCGGTGGTCGCGGGAACGTACGATACTTTCACAATCCCGGCTCGAGTAGGTCTCGAGTATATATTGAATCTAAATGATATGCTAGACTAAGGTTTGGCGTCCGTTTTGAATTCAAAGGGGGCTCTTCTTAGAGTACATAGATGGGTTATTTTGAAAATACAACAAAATATGGTATATCGCAGAAGCTTTTCAGTAGTGACATTTATGTTATTGATCTAAAAACGCACAAAAGTGAAACAAATTGGCAATTATATCCGAAATGTACACCGCATCTTATTATTACTTCTAAGTATGTGTTTTAAGTGTTCGATAATAATGTGCAAATGAAATAATGGTGAATAAAAAAATAATTGGAAAAATAGATATTGTGGACTCGTTGTTTTATTTTTAGCTGTATCTTTAGAACAATATACACTGTTGTGTTGTTAGTGCTATATGGGCTAACCTTTACATCCCTAGCGATAGACAATTTCAATGATCAAAAATTTGTTACTGACAGTTGTAAGAATTACGATTTTTGGACGTTAATAACCGTTTGAGCTGGGTTTAAGAAATTTGGAGCACATACATAGGGGAAAGTGGTCACCCTTCGTACACATTTTAGATTTTATGTTTTTAATTTATGATTAATTATCGAATTTATCTAGTTTATGTACCTACCTAAGTGTAACAAAAATATTCTAGTTTGGTACAAAAATGTTCGAAACTATTATGTCAAAAGTTTAAAGAGTTATATTCATTTTTCTACGATAAGATATTTGTACGAACGTACCCCACGTATGGGGCACGTTCGTACAGTAGGTGGGGTACTTTCATACGCTATGGGGTAGATTGATACAGGGTCATTAAAAAGCCTATTAAAGTCGTTCAATTTTTATTCATTATTATAAAAATATTTATTTATCAAAGAACTAACTTAATAATATTTGAGTTGACTCAGTCTATAAATCTTTCTTTAGAAAAATAACAAAAAATTAAATCTTTCATTTTATTTTATTTGCTTAGCTTTCTTTTTCATTTGTCTTGAATTAAGTTCCTTCAAACTACGGTTCACTGTTTTGGCTCTGGCTTTCCTTTCCTGTTCTATTTTTTTCAATTCTTTCTATCTATGTCTCTTTCTAGTTCAGTTTTTTCAGGGTTATTTGTATATATACGGGATTTACCCGATTTTCTTCCTTTATGAGTTTTTAATTTTTTAACAGCTATAGGATAAGGTCTTATAATTTCTGGTGTTACGGGTAGATAAGTACTCGGTTCATATTGTGTCTCTGCCGCAGAAGTGGAAGGTTCGCCAGTTTTGGTAAAAATGTCTTGAGGATTTTGGAGCAAAGAAGGCGACTGCTCACGAGTATCTGCCTCATTCATATCTGTCGATAGCACGCTGGTGGAAGATTGTGGTTCTAGAGCGACAGTGCTTGTTTCCGGATTAGGTGTCATATTAACCGAATTATTTGAAGCATACACGTCAATGGGAGTGAAATCTTCATCACTGAAGTCCATTTCATTGAACGGCCATATACCTGTCTTTTCAAATGCTCTTGTATTATATTTGCGGTAAAAGTATAGAAATATGCAAGTTTTACCAGTTTTACTTTTTACTCTTCATCCACCTCTTGAGTACGCGTACCCTTTTCTTAAATTTTTTTCGCACCAATATTCTGCAATAAAATATTAATTATAAGGTTTCCTTAATAAAAAATCCTTCAATTTTGTTAGAAGTAGAATACTTTATAAAAGGAAAAATATGTTTTTATGCTGCCTGCACGATAATTTAAAAATCTTACTATATTTTATTCCATAAAAATCTAATTATGATGTTCTGGTGATTAATATAATGTTAAGGGGAGAATTCGTAAGCGTACGAATGTGCCTGTTTGACTGTCCGAATGCACCCCATGCCTTGCACAAAATTAAAATTCAACTTTATACAAATTCTTATTAGGTTGAGAAATATAACAAAATTAAAGCTCAAAATAAACTATGTTAACGTAAATTAATCATCACCATTTTGATAATAAAATATAACAAATAAAAAAATATAGCAATTCCACTTAAAATTACGAATTAACCTTAGCTAAAAATTTTACTCAACGCGCGCGATAACACGTTTCGTCTTGTCAGCTGATACACCGTGGTGCAACAGGCGCGACACTCCGCTAGGAACATGGCGGCCGGTATTTCTATGCATACAAACAAAGACGTGTTTGTGTGCCGTTAAGTTTTTCTGTTATACTAACTGTACGAATGTGCCCCGTGAACGAATGGTGACCACTTTCCCCTATGTATCTCGCAAGTCTCAATATGAGACAAATTTGAATATGAGTCAATGTTTATGTAAAATCATTTTTGCGTTACGAGGGGGGGGGGGGGCAAAGGTGGCTCCAAATGATTCGTGTAATATTATTATATTACACACGGTAGGTACTGCTCCCCAGTTAAACCAGTAGAGCCTAGAATGTAAGCCAAGTAAAAGTGGCCAAGAATATCTAAGACTCAAACGGCCTTTTTCCAAGTATTCTCTACATGGAAAACGGCCTTTACAATCCGATCGCTAACGCTCAGTTCTGAATTCTAGCGGAATAACGTTGAACATAAGTTCATCGAGATTTCTCGCCTATAAAACACAAGGATAAAAC
Organism: Pseudoips prasinana; assembly: GCA_951640165.1. Classification (NCBI taxonomy): domain Eukaryota; kingdom Metazoa; phylum Arthropoda; class Insecta; order Lepidoptera; family Nolidae; genus Pseudoips; species Pseudoips prasinana. Next base: position 29,949,232 of record OX621240.1, read on the forward strand.
AATACGAATATACAAATACGAAACTTAATCTACGCTCATGTCAAATACCTTAGGTATACCTGATTTTCCCCGTAGATTAAATGGTTCGTGATAACCTTTAAGAACTACTTATCTATCTATGTATTATATGTATTATATTATTACATGTATTATATGTCCTATCAATCTATACATATAATAAAATCGTAGGAAAGTCAAAACTGTACATGGAGTATTTTTAAAAAGGATACTTGGGGCGTGATCTACATTCGATTTCGAAGCCAAAAATATAGTTTTTAGAATTTTTGTCCGTGTGTCTGTTTGTCTGTATGTATGTCCGGGCTAAACTCAACGAGTACTGAATGGATTTACTTCAAATTTTGCATAAATATTACTAAGAGGTCGGGTCAACATATAGGCTACATATTATCACGCTATCACCTACGGGGTGATGCTATGATGATTTATAAAATTTAACGCGGGTAAAACCGCGGGGCACAGCTAGTATTACTATATTTTTATAGTACCTAGTGGTGTACCTAAATAAGTTTCAAGTTTTAAGAGAGGTAGGGCACAGCGTTCATTCGCTCAAAGAGCAGACCGACTGGGAAAGTACATTATAGGCTGGCAACGCACCCGCGACTTCTCTGGTGTTGCGTGTAATGGGCGGTGATCACTTACCATCAGGTGACCCCCTTGCTCGTTTGTCGACCTAAAACCTAAAAAAAAGTTTGGCTCAACTAGAAAGTCTGGAACACTCGATTGCTGCTTTGTTTTGAGATCTTAGCTGTACCTACATGCATGTTTAATCATATGGCATAACACCAGTTACGCAGTCCTTTTTTGAGCCTCAATTGAACTGTGGGAGATCCATCGGCAAAAGATTTTTCACACTCATCTGTTTTTGTAGGATTTAATGGATTTGATTAACGCCTATGGCCTTATACTATATACTACATTAACTATTTCGCAAAAAAAAATAGAGAAAGAAAATTAGTTAGTACTCTATACACATTCATTTTATTATTATTATCACAAACGCAGTATTATAAAATAAATAAATAATTATAATTGCATAATTTGATAAAAAATGCTATGCAATAGCTTTACCGCGGCAGTCTCCGAGTGCCACACGTCTTTTTTTAAAAATTCCTAATATAGATGTTGAATGTTGTGTATAGATTTGAATCTTCCAATAGATTTTGAATGTTTAAGTCTTTATCGTAGTCATTTGGTTGTACTTTGGACAACTATTATCAATGAAATTCGTGACTGTTTAAAAACTAATAGGTATTACATAAGAAATTGGAACTGAAGAAACCGGCCAGCTTCGGATTTTTTTAGAGTCATAGAGTGTATAGGTAAAATATTTTATTATCATAATGAATACCTAGACTTTCTGTTATGAAATATATTTAAATAAGGCAACTAAAGAAATTGGAACTGAAGAAACCGGCCAGCTTCGGATTTTTTTAGAGTCATGGAGTGTATAGGTAAAATATTTTATTATCATAATGAATACCTAGAATTTCTGTTATGAAATATATTTAAATAAGGCAACTAAAGAAATTGGAACTGAAGAAACCGGCCAGCTTCGGATTTTTTTAGAGTCATGGAGTGTATAGGTAAAATATTTTATTATCATAATGAATACCTAGAATTTCTGTTATGAAATATATTTAAATAAGGCAACTAAAGAAATTGGAACTGAAGAAACCGGCCAGCTTCGGATTTTTTTTGAGTCATGGAGTGTATAGGTAAAATATTTTATTATCATAATGAATACCTAGAATTTCTGTTATGAAATATATTTAAATAAGGCAACTACATATTGGCCTGTTGGCGTGGTTGGCAAATGCTTGCTTTTCGCGCCGGAGGTCGTGGGTTCGATTCCCACCCAGGACAAATATTCGTGTGCATGAACATGTCCGTTTGTCTTGCGTCTGGGTGTTATTATCTATATATGTATGTACTTACAAAAGAAAAGTAGTATACCTATGTAATTATCAGTTATCTGGTTCCCAAAGTACAAGCTCTGCTTTTTTTGGGATCAGATGGCCGTGTGTAAATAATGTCCCAGGATATATTTATGTTATGTATTTTTTATTTCGTTTTATACATTCTATTTCCTTACTGTCATTTCGACTGCAAGTATGGCGCAACGGTTAAGAGAGACGCCTCGCCGCTTCGTGTTCCGGGTTTATTCCCGCGCGGGACAACTATTTGTGTGACCCATAAATAGTTGTTCTGAGTCTGTATGTACTTTGTGTCCGTTAATTACATGTTTGTTAAGAAACCCGCGACACATGGATTCATTAACCTAGTGCGTTCTTTTTTAAAAATTATTCTAAATTGCGAGAATTACTCAATCCGAATTACTCAAAGGACACTAGCCATCTGCGCGGGGCATATTTTAAGTGCACACGTGTGTACTTTCTATTCCATAACTCCCATGATCCGATGGGACAACTAGCAACAGGACCGGAAAGAGGTCAGGTACAGGACCGATGGCTTTACATGCGCCCCGCGGCACGAGGGTGTAAATACCGCCAACTCCCAGACTTTGGGCTGATACTGAGAAATACATAAGTCTTTACAGAAATAGCCCAAAAGCACTTTCTGGTCCGACTCGGAATTTGAATCCATAAACTCATTATCTGCGGATTAACACGTTCGAATAACGAGACTAATTAGATACAATCTTAATTCTCCTATTCGCATGGAGGTATCTAACAGGCAGTGTATAGAGGAAAGTGACCAAATATGGAATACCATTTTGCTTTAGGGATATAAAATAAAAACTACTATTACTAATCAGTCATACATTTTTATGTAGTAATTAAAAGCTTTAAATCAATTATATTAGTTATCAAATTAAAATCTGACATAAAAACCAAAATCACAAATGAGTAACCAAATATAGAATATATGGAATATAAGCATAAATCATGATATCATAACAAAAATAGATGTTATAAATGAAATAAGTTACTGAATTCACTTGAAAAAAGATGAAGATATTTATAGATAGATGTGTGTGTTACGTTTCATACTAATATTCTTAGAGAAATGAAGGAATTCCATATTAGGACACTATTCCATATTTGGTCAATTTCCTCTACGCAAACAGATGCACTCCATAACCCACTTGGAGGGATATCCGACACCAGGCAGCAGTGTGACAATACAATTTACAATAATTGTTACCATGCGTAACAACTTGTGTACCTGCTATTATGTAACAGTCAGAAAAGGAGATGAGATCTGTTCGTGATCTTCTCGTCTATCGGTCCCATCGTTGGGCGTTGCGGGGGCCATGGCGATCAAGCGGCATTGCAAAACCCTTCTATCTGGTAAAGCACTAAGTGCTTCTTTCGAGGCTTCCTTCCTATGGGCTAATCGAGACACTGCAAATGGGTTTCTCATAAAGGTTCAAGGTCGTTGTCGATGGTTACTTTGTCCACTCCTACATTACTCGGGCATACATCTTTGAGGGTCGGAACAAACTTGTGTTGAAAATCGGAAACTAATTAAGACCAAGTCATGTGCGTGTCCCCAGCTTCCTCATTGTTATAATTGAAATTCTAAGTATGCCATATTTTAGAGCATAATTTGAGCAATTTAAAGTTTCAGTCATAGAATTAGAGCAATCACAACTTCGTTTCTATGATTTGTTAAAAGTGTGTAAGCTGGACAAACGTGTCTCCAGCTGACACATGCCGTTGGGGCAAAACCTGTGATTTAGGGTTTTAAAATATAGTCAAAAATTTAGCTCATAATTGGAGCAATGAGAGCCAAAAAATCTAGCCATCACACTCAAATATTATTTAAACTACGATCATAAAACCATGTGCGAGCTGGAGACACGTGTCCCTGGCTTACACATGTGTATCTTCGTAATTATTCAAGCTACGATTATGTATACCTCAAAATTCTGAGCAAATTTGCAATATTAGGCTCCAAATTTTTCAAAACTTTAGCTCGAATAGTTTTTGAGCTACGAAGCAATAAGTATGTGTAAGCTGGGGACACGTCACACGCGCTTACACATGGTGAATTACGATAACTATATAAGTTGCAGTTTTCTTTTAAAGATCAAATAACATGTTATAATTGGAGCACACACGAGGCATAATTTCAAATCTCTAGGCCTTTTACTTTCACAATTATAAGCCAAATACGGTTTTCCCGCCAAAATTTTTAAAATATTCAGTCGTGAGCTGTCAACCGCGATGTTGCCGTTCCGTGCATTATACAATTTCTATCGAGTCTGAACATTAGCTCTAACATTATAAGAGTTATTTTAATTCGGTCTCGATCATTTAAGCTGTTGTACTGACATATGGAAAATATTCTTAGACTAGGAGCTGCTGTCTCTTAACATTTACATGTATGAGAAACATTTCGATTTTGACTTGTATGTAAACTTATCAATTAACTATATGTATTTATTGTAAGTATGTGTACCTATACAAAGTATAGTTCCACCATAAATTAACAACTCAAAAATAAATTATCTACCCTAAAATATTGTTATAGCGTGCCGAAGTAAATAAAATACTTGTTGGGTTGAACTTCTTACAGGGCGCGCGCGCACGGCTATAACAGTAATTTCTTAGTGCGCTAACAAAATGTTTGATTTTTTGTTCGAGTATCATCGGCTCTCGTCGGCTGGCAACTATTGAAGCGCGCGGAACGGCAACGGCGCACTATATCCCTTCCGAGCTATTACGACACATAATGCAGTGCGGTGCAACGATAACCTATTTTGATAGAAATTACAATTTAATTTGGGTCAGCGTGGATTGATAGCGTGTATAGAAAGTAAGTTTGTATAGGCAGATCTTTCTCTTGTATTTTAATGTTAACAACTAAATTTTAAAAATGAAAGGCTTATTAACGGTTAGGGTTTATATAAAAGTAACTACTTACATATATCTTTTGGAAAGAAAGTAGTACTGTATTTTTAATATAGAAAAAATCCTGAGCAACTCATTATTATTAATAAAACATTTTCTCCCAGATGTGTATACACTGTAATGTTGGATACTCAGAATGGTTAACGTACGATGATTTGGAAGTAAGTATTGAGAAACAAAATGGTAAAACTATGGTATTATCACATTAAATTAAATTTAAAATTTGTTAGGGTTATTTATTAAATATAAAATAAAACATGTCAATTTATACAAGATGTAAAGAGTATTAAGAACTGATGATCAATCGTAATATGTATGTAGTTAAAAGTTGATTGATGTGAAAATTGTAATTGAACAATTTAATTCCTTTTATATAAAATATACCGTAATCACTGTTGTTTTAATAAGTAATACCTTAAATATTTGTCTCTGAATTATAAGTATATTTATAAAGTCGAAACTGATTGAGGCAAAAAGCTCTAAGATTATTAGGTAGTGAAACTTTTATTATACCGTCTACCTGTGATTGTGTACGTAAATACCCATAAAAATATTAACAATAAAACTATGATAATTGAACGGTTTTCGTTACGAATTCATGTTGTTAAATAAAGCTATTCCAATTAAAATGTCTTTATATTATTACATAGCAAAGTAAAAATGAATGATAATTTAGACCCAGACACAGAACAAATAATCGTGTTCATGATATAACGACTTGTCCTGAGTGTGAATCGAATCCACGACCTCTGGCTTAGCCGTCATGGTCACTAACGACGAGACCAATAGACCAGTCACTGTGGTTACTTGCTTAAACTGAGTCGCATACTTGGAGTGGCACCATCACTCTACATAAGTCCGCAGCCAGAAACAACACTATCTCGGCAGTGATATGTTACCGATGGTAATCAATGCTTTGTTTTTGTAGCTAGCATAGTTGGTAGCATGCGACAGAGCTTTGTCCTCTGTATTGTACACAATGTCAAAGACATGAACTTGACTATGGGTGGCGTGGTGGTTATTATTTTTCATCAGGTGAGCCACAACCTCGTCTGGCACCTTTGGAAATATAAAAACAATAACGAATAAGTAGTCCTACTTTCCAGTCGTTTGTAGTAAACAAAACTGTAAAATATAATACTAGTGGACTGTGTGTAACACTAATTTATGCATTATGCCGACGAGAGCCGATTGTACTCGAACAAAAAATCAAACATTTTGTTAGCGCACTAAGAAATTACTGTTATAGCCGTGCGCGCGCGCCCTGTAAGAAGTTCAACCCAACAAGTATTTTATTTACTTCGGCACGCTATAACAATATTTTAGGGTAGATAATTTATTTTTGAGTTGTTAATTTATGGTGGAACTATACTTTGTATAGGTACACATACTTACAATAAATACATATAGTTAATTGATAACTGTACATACAAGTCAAAATAAAAATGTTTCTCATACATGTAAATGTTAAGAGACAGCAGCTCCTAGTCTAAGAATATTTTCCTTACGTCAGTCCAAAAGCTTAAATGATCGAGACCGAATTAACTCTTATAATGTTATCTAGAGCTAAAGTTCAGCTCGATAGCAATTGTATAATGCACGGAACGGCAACGTCGCGGTTGACCGCTCACAACCGAATATTTTAAAATTTTGGCGGGAAAAGCGTATTTAGCTTATAATTTTGAAAATAAAATGCCTAGAGATTTGAAATTATGCCTCGTGTGTGCTCCAATTATAACATGTTATTTGATCTTTAAAAGAAAACTGCAACTTATATAGTTATCGTAATTCACCATGTGTAAGCCCGTGTGACGTGTCCCCAGCTTACACATACTTATTGCTCAAAAGCTCAAAAACTATTCGAGCTAAAGTTTTGAAAAATTTGGAGCCTAATACTGCAATTTTGCTCAGAATTTTGAGGTATAATACATAATCGTAGCTTGAATAATTACGAAGATACACATGTGTAAGCCAGGGACACGTGTCTCCAGCTCGCACATGGTTTTATGATCTAAATGAATTGTGAGCTAAATTTTTGACTATATTTTAAAACCCTAACATCACAGGTTTTGCCCCAACGGCATGTGTCAGCTGGAGACACGTTTGTCCAGCTTACACACATTTAACAAATCATAGAAACGAAGTTGTGATTGCTCTAATTCTATGACTGAAACTTTAAATTGCTCAAATTATGCTCTAAAATATGGCATACTTAGAATTTCGATTATAAAAATGAGGAAGCTGGGGACACGCACATGACCAAGTCTAGTCAGTCTCCCCGAGAATTGGGGTCAACTCAACTCCCAAAGGACACACAGGTTTACGCGTTTATTGCGAAAGCTCATTAACATGCCTCCTCAGTTTCAAAACACTGATTTTGATATCGGGCAGTGTTGGGTTTCGCGGTGTTGATCTCGAGAGCAACGTAGAGTTTTCACTTATTGCTGTTACTGAAGGGTTAAAGCATGGAGGTTCGTTCCTAGTAATCGAATTTGATGATACTAATCGGTATTCTAAATTTTAATCTTTACTCGAAATATATAATAATAATATCGTGGGAAATTATTAACACACGGCCATCTGATCCCAAATTAATCGACAGCTTGTTCTAAGGAAACCAGATAAATGATATACTACTTTTCTTTGCTAAATACTTACTTTTTGATATAAAATATTGCTCTTAATGAAAAGATAAGTCTACTGCAGCGAACAATCTTAGTGTTTCCACTAACATTTTTCGATGCAGAAATGGATCCAGCGACCTCTTTCAAAAGGACCGGATGGCATACAAGAGGTCCGCAAAAACCATTCCTTCATAAAAATATATATTTAGGGGCAGATTAAAATTTAATTGCCTGAAATTAACATCTTTATTGTCTTCGCAAACACCGTTGTCAGGAAGAAAAATGTATATTAGTTTTTGGTACAAAATAATACAACAAATGCGTTCATTTTTACTTTATTTGACACTTTTACTTACAAATACAATTATCACAAATAAACAGTGAAAATTACTAATGATTCACAGAATCTAATTACAACTGCAATGGATAGATCTTTTGATTTCTTAAGCAACTTGACACGACACTTTTGTTGCAAATTCTTATTAAATAAAGATGCTTACATTGCAAATTACATTACATTAAAACGAAACTTATCCTAAGAAAAAAATTGTTCAGTACGGCTTGAAATACACAATGTGTAACATATAAGGCGAAATGTAATCAAATGTATATAACGCAGTGTTTCCTATAAAGAGCTGTTTCTAAAAGGGTAAATTGTTAATTACTCATTTTGCGGGCATAAAAAGCTGGAACATTGCGATCTCGAACTCACAGAATATAGCGCCACCCAATAGCATGGCAGTTAAACAACCCTCCAATGTATATGTCCAGTTATATCGCAGAAAATTGTTTTTTTTTTGAGCAAGTGTAAGTCTGTTTACTGCCTTGTTATTGAGACAGAATTGTCACAAACTTCATAAGGGGTCAGAAAAACGCATGTAATATTTATGGCGATCCAACCTTTTAAACCCAATAACTACATACTTTACCAGTTCGAAACAATGTTTTTAGCCAAATACATAGTTAAATACTTAGTCCTAATGTTTCCCTTGAAAGAGCTCCATCTACGCATGAACCTCGTCAACTTTAGCAAATCACACACGCAAAAAAGCATATTCCTTTTCCATACACTTTTGACCATATGATGCATTTAATCTCGATTCTCTTGCCGTTTTCCCAACCTGGGGCTCTACCGGCTAAGTCGCCGAACATCGTTTTCGTCAATGGCATTCAAATAAATAAAGGTTAAAAATGACTTAATCAATCGTTAAATCGGCTTCCATGACCACATGACGTCATAAATGGTCCGAAATCGATTGTCAACGTTGAAGCCGACTTAACGATTGATTAAGTGATTTTTAACCTTTATTGATTTGAACGCCATTTAAGAAATCGATGTTCGGCGACTTAGCCGGTAGAGCCCCTGCCTGCCAAACGTATTTTCCAGTACATGTTTCTATACCTCTACTATATTATAAAACTGCAATAACGAGTGTCTTTTAAAAAAATTAACAAAATTAATTTATGGTTTAGGTAATTACACGGTGTGCCAGTTTGAAATACATTACATTTTCCCATTATATTTACCTAAACATGGCTCAATCTTGAGAGATAGAGACATAAGTGGGTTATGGTACTTGATTATGCCATTATTATTAATTCTACGATCAAATGCATACAGTTCGTCCGAGGACCGAAAAGGACAAAGTAACGTACAGTCAAAGCCATGCAAGTGGGTGTACTTAGATAGCTCTGTCGGTAGTATTTAAATATGGGTATACCTAGCGCCACGAGTTATGAGCGCTCTGTTTTAGTGGTGGGGATCTACGCATGTGTACACTCGCAAACAAAACAACTTAGGGTCGAGTTAAAATAATAATTTAAGAATTTAAAAAATATCCTTATATTGTTAATGTGAGAGTGCGTTTATTTGTTATTCGTTTGTTACTTTACATTTTAAAGTAAGTACTCTCAAAAAAACATGAAATTTTGTACAGAGATAGTTTGAACTATCTCTTTGCAAAATTTTGACGCTTCCACAGGTGGAAGTGCGGACTAGTGCATATTATAATAAATAAAAATATGCATAAAAATGCATTGATGTATAATTTCATTACTTTTTTCTAAACTATTTCCAAAGGTTTTGAACGATTGTGCGAACGAGGTATTTATCTTGTCTTTTTAACATCTGACCCTAAAGCATTTTTAATTATTGGTTAAAATCATATAAACGATGAAACGTTCAAATGATATAAACGATCGAAAACAACTATTTACGCGACTGTACTTTCAAACTCAAATCAACGTGCGCCGAGTGTGGGAGTTATACAGCGACTGATTCTCCAATAGTGCGCAAGGACAGCGCCGGGCGCGGGCTCCCTTGCCCCGCGCCTCAACCCTGTTACCAAACAGACCTAAAAGTGCGTTCTGCGCAGATGAAGCGAGCGCTCATAACTCGTGGCGCTACCTATACTAAGCACGTCCCTCGTTATAGTTATACGTAAACAGTGACAGTATATTAAAGTAAAAATTTACGAGCGACGAGCGACGAGCTCTCATTCAACCATGTTGTATAATCCGTTATTAGATGTGGCCTCCTATAAACTACCTTCCTTTCAAATTTCAGCTTCATAGGTCTGTGCCTCTAGCACAAGTTCCTGCAGTTTACTTACTCGATCACACGTACAGTTTCCTCCCATACATTGAGCACCAGCGCATCTCGCGGAAACTATTAAGAACTAAAACTCTGGTGCTCAATGTATGGGACGAAACTGTACGTGTGATCGAGTAAGTAAACTGCAGGAACTCGTGCTAGAGGCACTGGAGTTTACGGTAAGTTAATTTGATGGTTACTCAGTGAGTGACCTATCATATAACATAACATATGGTTTTATAAATTAAAGATTTTGCAAACGTAATTTCTACAATTTCACGGTAAATTGAGTCTACACATTAGAAGCTACACGCTTTATAAATATTTCGTAATAATTTCAGCATGTTTACCTCGCGGTGTGATGCAATCTTTTTGTCTCGTATCGTTGAGTGAGGAAGGACAAAGGACGTCACGAGTCATTCAACTTTTCAAAAATAGCGAACTATTAGCATAGTTCGTAGACACACAATACATACCTACATACATTATAAAGCAACAACTCTAAGAATTCAGATAGGGTGTATGGAAAAGCGTAACGAAAACGAATACGGAAGAAAATAGACGTTCATGTCTGTTTCCGAGAGGGATAGGCAAAGTCAACGGATTTCCATTTCCGTTTACTAGACATTTTTCGGGGGAAAACGATAGAACTTATTGGTTGTTTATTTCAACTCCACTTTAACACAAATCAGGGCTGCAATGAATAAATCAATAACTTTTATTATTCTCAGTTATCCAAGTTCTTCATTCATACTATATTCTCGAAATCAAGCTGAAGTGTATTAAAATGACATCTACAATTACAACGTGAAATTGCAGCACTGAAACATATACTGGAGAACTCCATATAGTCCATAATTTTTCGTTACGCTCACGCTTACACCCTGTATTTTTATTTTAAAATTATTATTACTAATGTAAGTAACATAGTTAGGTACTATAAAATAATAAATTGATTGTTGGGGTTGTTTATCATTAAAACTGGACATTTTTGATGGTAAAATAATCATTAAAGACAGTGGATAAAGGCGAAATGTATCATTTTTTGCTGATCAATTTTATTACATGGTACACAGGCATACAGATTAAAATTGGATAGCACAAAATGGTAATTACGTCCAATTTATCCTCTGATGTCTAATGATCCAGTGAATATTTAAACCGTCAAGGCATGGCTTTTCTAGCTTGCACACACCTATAACTATTTACATCATACATAGTTATAGTTTTAAAACACTTTCCAAATCAGAAAAACTGTAATAACCAATGAACTGACTTCAATACACTGGTATAATTAATATACATTTATCTGTAATTATTGAAACTGATATTTCTACTATTAACTGATCATAATAATTTATTATAATGACTAAACATGAACTACAAACGTTTTTTTTTTGTATTTTAATTTAGCAATTTGCAAATTAGATTGCAAATTTGCAAAAACGTTAATATTATCCTTGCTAACAAAACTAACTCTTATCTTCAATATTTTTTTCATCCACAGTTACAAATATTGTACTTAAAGCTATATAAACACACACTGTTAGACAGTCTCACTCATCACTGCTGAAACTTAATTTAAAACTTAATCATTAGTATCACTGTTACCAGTACAAAAAGGAACTGAATTGTTTGTAGAACAGATCTTTTTAAGTTGCAAATTGGGAGGATACAGATAGATAATCTAAGGAACATTACTCATGGTAATCATACTATTGTTGACTCTAGATCAGTCGAAATACTTGCTGTACGAAAACTGTCTTAATTCCTAAGTAATAAAGTCATTTTCAGGGCCAAATTATATCCACCAATGTGGACTCACCTGTACAAATCAACAGCAAAAAAGTGGCATTATAAAAGCTGCAGAAATTTTATTATTTTGGTTTAATGTAGACCATAATTACTATCTGATGAACTTGATAATGTATTATAAAAGAATTATGTTATGGAGACTCTGCTGTTGCTGGTGTTTTAACAATTGATATCATTTAACTCATATGTTGTGTATGTGGTGATGTAAAAGATATCATACATAAGGTTTGTTATATAGTGATATATTTAAGAGTGAGTTTAAATTAGTAACCATTAAACATAAATTCCATGCACATTGGCCCAATTCACTTTCAGGAACAATATGTCTCACCTCAAAGTGAATCCCAGTTTCATTTTAAAATAATAATACTGAATATTCAGACCCAACCTTCAAGAAAAATTATACTGTCTGAGAATATTATTAAGTCAGTGAATAAAGTCCAATGTTAAGTGATTTGTTCCAAAAAAATCAGAACTTGTTTGAAATATTCAATGCTACTTAAGCTTCTCATATTTGATATAACCATAACAAATAATAACATGTGCACTCAATAAAATAGCTCTGGTATGACACAAGTAACTCAAGAAATATGTATCTATGCATCATCATATCTGCCAAAAGAGTTCCACTATTGTACAAAGGCTACTGCCAGACTTGCACTACCCACATCCTGCGCTTTCCTGCAACCCCCATAAGATCAAGTCAAGTTGGCCAGCACTCGAGAACTTTCCTGTCCCCAGATTCCATGGGTTCTATGAGTGATGTGCCCTGCTCACTGCCACTACAGCTATTATTGGCATTTTTTTATTTATGCATAACAACGCTAATAGAAACAGACTCTAAAGGGTTGCTTCCTTTGTATTAACAAATATGTTCATTCAGTAATGCAGAACACAACTAAATATTCCAACAACTGTTAGGTATCTGATATTGCATAATTATGATGTAACTTTGTTTTGTTTACAAACATTATATTTAAAATTCTTATTTTTCTATTATTTCTTTTCTTATTCTACTATAACATTCCAATGCTTCCTTATCCCTTCACTGGTATTTTTAGAGCATATTTTGAAAACCTAATGTTTTCATAAATTACAAATGTATTTGTCAATAACAAATGCCACATTACAATTGATTTTACATTTAAAGCAAATGATTCAAAGTTACCTATAATACTCTGGCAATGCTGCATGATATTCTGCATTTCACTAGCATTACTATTGGCAACACTTGTAAGTTAAAAAGTACATTATCTTAAGAGGAATCTATTCCGCAGAGGCTATCTCACTCTCCACATAGTACAGACATACTTCTAGCTTGCAAATGAAGTCAAAAGTATATGCCAGCACATCATTATTAATACTGGGTTTAATCAAATTACTGAGCCAAATTTTGCACATATGCATGATATCTATAATTTACATATAAACTGTATTTGTTCAATAATTAAAAGGTTTTACAATTTCAACACTTTTGGTATCCCAATACTTGTGCCAAAGTGAAAAACATTTTGATTACTACTTTAATCCCTAACAAGAATGTTATTCATTTAAAGCTTATATCTGTGCATGTTTATATGTGTGTCTATCTGTCACCTCAAGTCCTAAAAGTTGTATCATCTGAATGCCACTTTTATTAGGGTAGTTGTTGACAATATTTAATGAATGAAGGCATTAAAAATTTAATTGGACTGGACTAAATTCTTTTTTCTCGCCCAAATAAATTTTTACTGCAAAATTATTTGTATTATAAAGAACAAGCATACCTGCAAAGGTTTCCTCATAAATTAAATTGAACCCAATAAAGCAACTTTTACATAATATTCAGAACAGGCCAGGGCTTAGAGAAATTCCTTTGGTTGTGACTGATATGCCTTCTCTAAGCTGTGCCTGTAAGCCTGTACTACTTTTTAGCTTTCGCAGAGTTCCCTTGCTTACTAGGAGGGGTCCATCTCAAAGCTGCTGGGTCTACACAAAGCCGGGGCTTCTTGAAATGTGGACTCGCCAACTGCTCTGCAACTATCTTTGGAGTGACACATATAACATGTTGACCCTTCCAATATTTCACCATATTCATGGACTGCAGGGTGGAAATTATATCTGTTTGAGATATGCCGGTCATGGAACTCAGATCTTTGATGCTCAGTGTACCTCGGCTCACACTCAGAACTTCTAACAGAACATAGGACCAGTAGGACCTATAGCTAAGCTTCCCTAAATCTGATAGAGGCTTCTCAGGACTCCCCACGACATGCTCTAGTCTTGACAACTCATAACTGAATGCAATAAGCAGCTTACCATAGCCTTGTCTCTGGTAAGGAGGTAGTGTCAATATGCATGCAACATTGTTTCCCTCAGGAGAATCTTTCTCTTTAGAAAAGTAGCCGACAAGGTGTGCTCCTTGCTTATCAACTTCACATAATATGTAAAATAAGAACTGTTCTATATCAAAGTACAAGGTTTTGTGGTCTAGGAACAACTTGGCAAGTAAACAAAGATTTTGACAGTAAATTTTATGCTCTTTGCCGTCTGCTTCGAATATTGCTATTGTACCTTTTCTGTATATCTCACTACCCTGCGGCTGTCGCGCCGTGCACTCGCTCAAGTGGTACCTGTACGTTTTCTCCATCCTCATATATTTTAAGCAGTATTCACAGAGCCATAACTTGGATTGTTTGCCGTACTCGTCTGGATATGGACTGAAGTACCACGTATCTATCTCATACTTACCGAATTGAATCCGGTCTATATATTTGACTTTCGTGATAGCTTCGTGTTCCTTCTCGAGCGCCGCTGTCGTGGGGTCCATTTCCGCGTAGGACTTCTGTACGTGATTGATTTCATCGTGTTTACGTTTTTGGTTCCTTGTTATTTTCCGGCCGGACTTGTCGGTGAGCAGGTGATCGCCACAGTTTATGTTATTGTTAGACTGCTCGCACATGTCGAATCTATCCGACATAACCCTGTGGCGGGATACCCACTCGTCCAGCCTTCTATCATACCCCACATAGTGTACATAGTACTCGTAACCGGACTCTCCGGCATTGTACCGCGTCTGTATTATCTCAGCCGGGTGCCATGACTCATCCGAACGCCGCACCAAATAATGCTCTCCTATATCGAGAGGCTGCTCCTGTGTTGACTCCGAGTCTTCATGATCTGTACTCCGACACTCCGGATTAGGTAGTTCATTGTTCACAATAGGTTTTTCTAGTTCTTTATCACCTTTAGCCATATTAAATCGTAAATCAACAATCGTATCACGCAATACCGCGCAACACGATCTATACAAGTCGCCATAATACCATAGATTATAGAAAATCAAGCGCGCAAAAACGTGCTATTTTAGAGGGATAGTAAAAACCGATAAATTACGGTTGTTGGTACAAAGTGTTAAATATTTCAAGATAATCGTGTTATTTATGCATGGGACATACAAAGCACAATTCTATCAGTATTAGGTTTAATTTTATTTTTTTGTAAATTTATAATGTTTCCGCAGACTGGGCTGAATTTATTTTTTATGTCATGTGCTCTAAATAAATTTAGATATTGTTTATGGTACATATATTGCCAGCAATACAGGTAGCACCGTGGATATTGGAGATTAGCAAAAAGAATGGGAATTCTTTTTAGAGATATTTATTTCAAGCTTACAAAAAACTTAATTATCCGTAAATAGCATTCCGGTTTCGTTATACTGCGATAGCACATAGTTCCTATTCTTTTTGGTTTCTATTACTTACTAGCTGTGCCCCGCGGTTTAAACCGCGTTAACCTTTATAAATTATAGCCTATGTGGTTAATCCAGGGCATCAGCTAACTCCATACCAAATTTTACTAAAATCGCTCCAGCCATTTAAACGTGAAGAAGTAACACACACCCACACATTCACAAACTTTCACCTTTCTAATATTATTATGATTAGAAGGGAACGGAAGGTTGAAAAATAATATTTCAATCCCGTACATTGATAGACCAGGATTTTATTAGAGGTGAAATCAAGAAATTGCTGGAACAGCACATAATAGAGGAGAGTAAATCACCTTGGCGAGCACAAGTGCTGATAACCAAGACTGCCAGTCATAAAAAGCGAATGGTTATAGATTATTCATTGACAATCAACAAGTATACGCTCTTGGATGCCTATCCGTTACCAAATATTGAAGAAATAGTCACGAGAGTTTCTAAATATAGTATCTTCAGTGCCATTGACTTACAGAGTGCGTATCATCAGATTCCAATTGTCACTCATGAACGTATATATACGGCTTTTGAAGCGGCTGGTAACCTGTATCAATTTTGTCGGATTCCTTTTGGAGTGACAAACGGTGTGTCTAGTTTCCAGAGAACTATCGACTGGATCATCAGAAAGGAAGGCTTAATTGGGACCTTCGCGTATCTAGACGACATAACTATATGCGGAAATACTCAAGATGAGCATGATCAGAATCTAAGCCGTTTTCTGTTGGCAGCCGACAAGTACGGGTTGACGTTAAATAAAGAGAAAAGCAAATTTAATCAGAAATCACTCAAAATATTAGGGTACTCGATTGAAAATCACATTGTCAAACCTGACAGCGATCGTCTACAGCCATTACTTAAACTACCTCCTCCAGAAGATATGCCCGCGCTAAGAAGAGTACTAGGCATGTTTGCACATTATTCTAAGTGGGTGCCAAACTTTTCCAAAAGAATACACTCCATTGCACATACGGTTTCGTTTCCATTGGGCATTGAAGCCATGAAATCTTTTGAAGACTTGAAATCGATGATCGCAAAATCTTCTATACACGCAATCGACGATAAAATGCCATTCACAGTAGAAACTGACGCTTCGGAACATACAATTGCTGCATCACTCTCACAGGATTCCAGGCCAGTAGCATTTTATTCTAGAACGCTAAGTAAAAGCGAACAAAATCATTCCGCCGTCGAAAAGGAAGCCTATGCCATTGTTGAAGCACTCAAAAAGTGGCGCCATTTTTTGATAGGTAAACCATTTAAGTTGATCACTGACCAGAGATCGGTAGCATTCATGTTTAACGCAAAACACTCTGTCACAGTTGTCAACAATTTTAGTCAATTAAAGCCTATAATAATGTTTTCAGGCAATTCATAGTTTTATTTCATTGGAAGTACAGTTGTGAAGACCAGGAGTTTATTAGAGGTGAAATCAAGAAATTGCTGGAACAGCACATAATAGAGGAGAGTAAATCACCTTGGCGAGCACAAGTGCTGATAACCAAGAATGCCAGTCATAAAAAGCGAATGGTTATAGATTATTCATTGACAATCAACAAGTATACGCTCTTGGATGCCTATCCGTTACCAAATATTGAAGAAATAGTCACGAGAGTTTCTAAATATAGTATCTTCAGTGCCATTGACTTACAGAGTGCGTATCATCAGATTCCAATTGTCACTCACGAACGTATATATACGGCTTTTGAAGCGGCTGGTAACCTGTATCAATTTTGTCGGATTCCTTTTGGAGTGACAAACGGTGTGTCTAGTTTCCAGAGAACTATCGACTGGATCATCAGAAAGGAAGGCTTAATTGGGACCTTCGCGTATCTAGACGACATAACTATATGCGGAAATACTCAAGATGAGCATGATCAGAATCTAAGCCGTTTTCTGTTGGCAGCCGACAAGTACGGGTTGACGTTAAATAAAGAGAAAAGCAAATTTAATCAGAAATCACTCAAAATATTAGGGTACTCGATTGAAAATCACATTGTCAAACCTGACAGCGATCGTCTACAGCCATTACTTAAACTACCTCCTCCAGAAGATATGCCCGCGCTAAGAAGAGTACTAGGCATGTTTGCACATTATTCTAAGTGGGTGCCAAACTTTTCCAAAAGAATACACTCCATTGCACATACGGTTTCGTTTCCATTGGGCATTGAAGCCATGAAATCTTTTGAAGACTTGAAATCGATGATCGCAAAATCTTCTATACACGCAATCGACGATAAAATGCCATTCACAGTAGAAACTGACGCTTCGGAACATACAATTGCTGCATCACTCTCACAGGATTCCAGGCCAGTAGCATTTTATTCTAGAACGCTAAGTAAAAGCGAACAAAATCATTCCGCCGTCGAAAAGGAAGCCTATGCCATTGTTGAAGCACTCAAAAAGTGGCGCCATTTTTTGATAGGTAGACCATTTAAGTTGATCACTGACCAGAGATCGGTAGCATTCATGTTTAACGCAAAACACTCTAGTAAAATTAAAAACGAGAAAATACAGCGGTGGCGTCTAGAGCTGGCACCCTATAATTATGATATTATTTATAGACCAGGACGAGAAAACCACGTTGCTGACACGTTATCCAGAGTGTGCGCCAGCATGGACAACTCATCACGACTCACGCGACTCTATAAATTACATGAAAACTTATGCCACCCAGGAGTCACAAGAATGCATCACTGGCTAAAAACAAAGAACTTGGCCTATTCTATTGAAGAAATTAGAACGATGACAAACAACTGTCGGATATGTGCAGAAATAAAACCAAGATTTTTCAAAAATGCCGACCCACTTCCAAAGCTTGTTAAAGCAAGGGCTCCCTTCGAGCGTTTAAGTATTGACTTTAAAGGTCCAGTCCCAAGCAAAACTATGAATAATACGGTATATACTCACCATTATAGACGAATATTCCAGATTCCCTTTTGCTTTTCCATGTTCAGATATGAGTGCAAAGACGGTTATAAAACATTTAAATAATCTGTTCATGATGTTTGGTATGCCTGGCTATATACATTCAGACAGAGGGGCTGTCTTTTTATCTGCTGAAGTAAAAGAATATCTGCACTCTCTTGGTATCGCCACGAGCAACACAACAGCATACAACCCGCAAGGAAACGGACAAGTTGAAAAACTTAATTCAACGCTGTGGAAAGCCATACAGTTGGGTTTACGTTCCCACAATTTGCCCATAGAGAGTTGGGAGAAAGTTCTTGATAACGCTCTTCATTCTATACGATCACTGCTTTGTACTACCATAAACTGTTCACCGCATGAGAGGATGTTTAAACACTCCCGGAAATCGCCAAACGGCACCTCCATTCCGACATGGCTTACAAGTGCCGGACGGGTCCTTGTCAAACGCTGCGCTCGACCCAACAAGTACATGCCCTTAGTGGAAGAGGCTGATCTAATTGAAGTTACCCCTGATTATTCAATTACTAGACTGAGGGACGGCCGAGTAACAGCGGTGTCAAATCGTCACCTAGCTCCAATTGGAGATGAAGGAGAGAGAATTCGAGAGCTTGCAACTGATGAGAGTTCACGTGGCTCTGATCAGGAGATTTTAATACCTCAAGATGAGTCACCCGCAACAAGCATTAATCATGGCAAAACTTCATCACTCAATACTGCGCCTGTTCCTGAACTCACTCTTTCACCTGGAGTCGTCTCACTACAACCTGCGTTACAGCCAGAGGTTGATATTAGAAGATCTGGGCGTATTAGAAGACCACCTGCTCATTTACAAGACTACAGTCTCTAAGCAAAGCGGTGGAGAATGATATGAAACTCATTACCTAAATATTTAGATAATCCTCCTTTTATAGTCTTCTCTATGATGATGTTTGATAGATAAATATTCATGTCACAGTTGTCAACAATTTTAGTCAATTAAAGCCTATAATAATGTTTTCTCGCCAAGACACGCAATTAGCTATAACATTGAAAATTTTGGTTAAATTTATCACACGTATTCCCATTTCACATCTGTCATTGGCAGAATTGTCGACATCGGCATAACTTGCCATTAAAAAAAAGAAGAAGAAGAATAATGTTTTCAGGCAATTCATAGTTTTATTTCATACATGTTCTTATTTAAAAAGTACCTAAATCTTTATGATAGCTTTAAGCTTAGATTTTAGCTTTCTGATTTTTCTTTAGGTTTAGGTTAGTTGTATGTATCGTCAGATCAATATCAAAAACTATTGTTATTTGTGTACTAATGATTTTTGAGACTATTAATACAAAATGGAGAATATTACATGATGGTTTTCTTTTTCCTTTATAAACGTTAGGAATGGGGATAGCATGTTAGACGTGGCAACATTATTTTAATGCCGACCCCGTGCGTAATCGGCGAAACGTTCCCCAAGTGAACAACGAGGAATATTGGTGAACAATTTGCCCTTATCGCTAGTCGACAGATATGAAATTAATATTTTTATCTAAAAACTGTGTCATTCTTTCATACAAGTGTTGATTGTGATGCCGTTGTGTATTGATTGCGTTTAGACGTGTTAATCAGTGTAGTGTGAGCAAATCCGAGAATTCTGAAGCCAGCTTTTGATAATTGTGTTTTATTAGTGAGAACAGGTGATTAAAACGCAGAAATGCAGGCGATTAAATGTGTGGTGGTTGGCGACGGGTGAGTTTTACTTATTTAGTATTAAATGCACGCTTTCGTAACGTTACAATTATTGGTAAACTGTCTGACGTCATACTTTAAATTGAATGGTGTTCAAACGGTGGTTCTGCCATACGTAGTGAGTTCAATATTAGAAATGATTATACAACGATAATACACGTTTTATTTACTATTACCATTGTCCCATTGTGTTTTGTAGTCGTGTAGAAAAGGTATGAGTAATGAGGTGATAAAAAATAACACGGGCAACCTGCCGGTTATTGTTCTCGCCCTCCGCGAAGTTCCATCGTCATTGCTAGGGTCAGCTGTGCATGGTTTCTTCCTATATCTTGACATATTATTTTTAATTTAGTCTGTGTAGTATTTAAGAGGATATTATGTATAGTCTGTTAGCTATTCAGATGTTAAGGCTATAAGCAACTCCAATCAATTTGATACATACAATATGTTATTAAGGGTTTATTTAAAAGAATATATCTGGGCCTACCTTTTATTTGTAACAAATGGTCTATTATCAGACCTACAGTAATAAGAGGCCATCATATTTTAGGACCTGCATAGTAGAGAAATAAGTAGAAAAATAAATTAAACTTTACATCAAGCTTCATAGTCTCAAAAACTGGCGAGTAAAATAAAATAATTCTTGACATAGGTTTAGATAAATGTTGGCCATATCTGAGGTCAATAACACTATCAATCAGCTCTTACTATTTATGATGTCTTTTATACTAATACTGTGAATATAACAGCACATTTGTTTCATAGTAGTTATGAACCCATTACAAAAAGATCTTAATTTAATCTTATCACATAAATTTGTAGAAGAGTATGATTTGGCACAGCGGCTAAGACAGTCGCCTTGCCGCTTCGTGTCACGGGTTTGCCCGTGCCAGACAACTATTAGTGTGACCCATAAATAGTTGTTCTGTTTCTGGATTTAACTTGTGTCAGTCTGTTATATGTTTGTAAAGTACCCCACGACATAGGG
Organism: Pseudoips prasinana; assembly: GCA_951640165.1. Classification (NCBI taxonomy): domain Eukaryota; kingdom Metazoa; phylum Arthropoda; class Insecta; order Lepidoptera; family Nolidae; genus Pseudoips; species Pseudoips prasinana. Next base: position 29,970,555 of record OX621240.1, read on the forward strand.
ATTAGATTCTCTAGTGTGGGCATTGTCTTTTCTATAAAAAATAAATGTAATCTTTAATTTTCTCATTAAAACGGGGCAGAAAACAAATGAAACTTGCATGCTTGAGAGTTCTCCAAAACACTATCTTAATAGCATCTAAAGTCTGCCAGTCTACACTAGATCAGTGTAATGGAGTACAGAGTTTCCTCCTTTCGTTGTCAGAGGAGGCCCTTTCACCATAGTGGAACAGTAATGGGCTGCATTATATAAGAATATAAATATTTTTTAATACTGTTTATTTTCAACGCTAACAACCGGTAGATAAGATATTTGATGATAACAGTACTTGCTATAGTAAACAACATTGGTACTACATCTGAGAGAAAGCGAGCTTATAAAATAAAATGTTTGACAGATACCTGCATGATGCTACTGCTATGGTCAATCACAAATGATGAGACCCCTGATTCTATAATCCTCAGGCCTTTAAGCTTAACAGAGATTAAATTGGAAAGTAAATTCCCAGATGTAATCCCATCAGGTACTTGAAGATTTTATCTCCATGCCCTTCACCTAGTCGCTGTCTAGTATTATGGGTTGCTGCTGGCTGTCCTATCGAGATAGTACTTATTATTGTTGTGTGTGATTATATTATCAAATGCATAACATGTGTATGTATTGTTCAGAGGTCTTCACATGATTGATTAACAAACATCAAAACTAGTCTCCATTGAGATCAACACTGCTGGAACTTGGCTAGTTTTACTGGTAACACAATATTTGTTGTTATTAAAAACACATAAAAAAAGGTGCCAGACAATTGATTAAAATTCTTTTGTTTTAATTGGATCTTTGTAATGTACCAGGCTGAACGTCTAATAGTTAGGAGTATTGGATTTGACAGTACTATATTAAAGTTAAGTCATCAGTTGCTTACACACTTTGAGTGGAAACCAACCTGCAGTACGAGTTAATCTATATGGAATTTGCAGTAAATTATCACACTCTTAACCTGAGATGTTGCAAAATAAATTGGTTCATTATCATAGGTCTTGTTCTTCTGCCAAATTATCAACTTGTTGATATACTTGGCTTGCAACTTTTCCGATGTAGTATTACTTTTAGGATGGAATCATTTTTGTAATAAAAAGGTGTGGTCTTAACCCCTCAGACTCTTCACAGAATTAGTTCCTCATCGCTAAGATATATAAAAAAAAATATCCTCATCATGGCTCAACTCCAGCTCCTCAATTATTAACAAGCTATAAAAGATTTCTAGTCCCTGCCACAGCTACTGTGGGTACTCAGAGAGCCAAGTCAAGTCGGTGATGAGATCAATTAGCTTGTCCTTTGTTCTCCTACCAAAGGGAAAAGAATAAAAGACATCTGGATAAAAGATAAGGCTTTTTTTTTTCAGGTAATGGCAAACCTTATCTGATTTTAAGATATTAATGTGGTTAATTTTTATTTAGTAAAAAGGATTTAAGTAGGACATTGATAATTTTAGTTTCCAAATTTCTATTCTAACATGCTTAATGATATTACAATAAGTTTGTATTTAAATGTTATGTAGAGTAAGGTGTGCAGAAAGCTAATATTTTTATGTTATATGCATCACGCACACGCGCGAACACACACACACACACATGCACAGGAGAAGCAATTAATATAAATTAATATTACAACAGCACACATTCAAATTTTAATAGCTGGCCAGTGAGAGGGTTCTAAAGAGGTTTCATTTTCAAACTATCCAAAAAGGTTGTAGTAGAAATAGTATTTCGAAACAGTAATTGTAGCTAGCCCAGTGATTCTACGTCTCTTTGTTCGTCACATCTCGAAAAAAGGGCATGAACTGGCTTATAAAACGTAATTTTACCGAAAAAGTACGTTTCTATAAATTTTGTCGATAAAACCCGTTCCATCAGTCGCCACAACCGAGCTAGTCATACATTCCATTCCATGGGCCATAGCATGAGTCAAATGACCTAGGTTCTTATCTCAGATTGCTGCGATGCTAAGTAATATGATATTGTACGCTTCATTGAACTCTGTGATATATTGCATTTCAATTTAAACCTGCCCCATGAGTTGTTTATTTACGTACTTCCTGTAGTTTATAATGTACATATAATGCCCACTCCAATGCACAATTGGGCAATCTACTGTAGTAACGTAAGGCGCTAGTACCACAACATGTCCCTGAGAACCAGCTCCCATGCCTATCCATATGCTGTATACTGGACACTATCTACTATCCTAAGTCCATTTTCTTTTTTTTTGCATGGAAAATAGCCTTTTGTAAATCGCTATATATTAAAAAGACATATACAATTTTAATTATCATCATCATCATATCAGCCGAAAGACGTCCACTGCCGGACAAAGGCCTCCCTTAAAGATCTTCATTGTTAATCAATTAGATTTAGGCTACTTCCACACTATTTTATACCCATATCACGTGAAGCCAAAATGTTGTATGAGTTGTGTAATTTACGTACTTAGTTAGTATTATTGTATCATGCTAAAAGTGTTAATATGTTAGATGTAAGTTGGTTTGTGGTATGATGTAAGTTGGTTTGTGGTATGATGGAACTGGCGTGACAGTTGTCAAAAGTTCCGAAAAAAAAAAAAGAAAAAAAAAAAAAAGATCTCCTTAATTGCCGGTCTTGCGCTATTCGCATCCAGCGGTTTCCAGCGACCCGCACAAGATCGTCGGTCCATCTTGTAGGGGGCCTGCCCACGCTGCGTCTTCCAGTTCGTTGTCGCTACTCGAGAACCTTTCTGCCCCAACGTCTCCGTCGATTCTAAAAGTTATGTGCCCCGCCCACTGCCACTTAGTGTTGCAATTCTTCCGACTTTGGTTCATCTGCTTTTTTAATTGGCCAGTGTTTAATGTTCAAACTGAGACTTTAATTATGTGCACTGAATAAATTGCTTACTGTGACTATATTAAATAGTATACCTCCGTTATACAGATATTACTAAGCGCGTGTTTCTTTTAACATCTTTATTCTTTATCTTTATCTTTCGCAATCTAAATGCTTCGGACGGCACGGTAAACAGTCGGACAGTTGTTAAGTGTTGTCAAAGTTCTACTGAGCGAATTGAGAAACTCTGACACTACGCGGTAACCACTGCCCATACGATAAAGTCAATTAAGGATTTTAACGCAATATTCAAAGTGAGTGCAAACAATACTGCTGGCTGAGTAATATTATTTCACGGTACCAACGTAATCTAGGTATACTTAAGGGTATTGTTGTGAAACTTCAGAAGGTGTTTCTGCAACAGCTATGAAAATAAATTCCCAAATTTTGTGAGCACAAACAAGTAAGGCAGATAAAAACTCATCCAAACTTCTGAGTTAAAAACTTTTCTTTTATTTCTACATGCGGTTCGTTCATTTTGAGGAAAGTATTAGTGATATTTCACAGAAAGACGGAAAAATAACAAAAAAACAAAAGGAAGAAGTATTTTTTTCTATCAAAATGTGCGCTTAGCTACAATCATTGAATAGTGTCTGATTTTCATGCTAAAAATGTATCCTCTGACCATGAGTTCTACTGTGTATAAGGATTAATCGATTGCTTCGTTATAAGTACGAGTCCAAATTCATCCTTACTTGAGTATGAAGTAGAAGAAAAAAACGAACAAAAATATTTGAAAAAGAATTCGAATACTAAGTGTTGGCGACGGACCCAGGCAACTTTCGGCCGGCAACCCGTACTAAGCTACGGGAGGTGCGGAACTACCTCAGCCAATTACGTTTCACGTAAATATTCAAAACATTTCGCTAAAGATGACTATAGTACTTCAATTTAACATTTTTAAGTCATCGCGAATGTTTGTTTGGATAGTTACGGTAGATATACTTACATTTAATTGATATTTTCATAAAACTTTAACATCTTAGTAGATATTAGCAAATTAAAAAGTTAGACAATTTTTCACAGTTAGGTTTTAGGTTTTACAAAGTTAAAACCTATGTAATTACTTTATTTTTACCTATATGTATAACATATTTAAATTTCATTCACCTAACCCTAGGAATTTAGAAGTTATAACAAATTCTAGATTTCTAGGTTTTCCATGCATACCTAGACTACCTGGGTTACCTAGGCCATATCAAATCATTGTCATCATGTAAAGATAAGTTAGTTTTACAATGATTAAACTAAATTGGGACCTAGAATAATCTAGGTCACGAAGTAACAACCTAGATAACCTAGATAGGTTTTTGCGTATACTTCGTTTCGGGTTATAGCTACATATAACCTAATTGTTGTTTTAGATAGTCCTAATCAAGGTCTATCACAACGTACCTAAGTTATACAGATTATATACCTAGGTCACGTAGTAACAACCTAGGTAGCCTGGATAGGTTTTTTGCGTAAACTTCGCTTGTTTTCATAGCTATATGCAAACTGATTATTTTATTGGATAGCCCTAATCGAGGCCTATCAAAGCACACCAAGTTTGTAAAGGTTGTATGCCTAGGTCACGTAGTAACAACCTAGGTAGCCTGGATAGGTTTTTTGCGTAAACTTCGCTTGTTTTCATAGCTATATGCAAACTGATTATTTTATTGGATAGCCCTAATCGAGGCCTATCAAAGCACACCAAGTTTGTAAAGGTTGTATGCCTAGGTCACGTAGTAACAACCTAGGTAGCCTGGATAGGTTTTTTGCGTAAACTTCGCTTGTTTTCATAGCTATATGCAAACTGATTATTTTATTGGATAGACCTAATCGAGGCCTATCAAAGCACACCAAGTTTGTAAAGGTTGTATGCCTAGGTCACGTAGTAACAACCTAGGTAGCCTGGATAGGTTTTTTGCGTAAACTTCGCTTGTTTTCATAGCTATATGCAAACTGATTATTTTATTGGATAGCCCTAATCGAGGCCTATCAAAGCACACCAAGTTTGTAAAGGTTGTATGCCTAGGTCACGTAGTAACAACCTAGGTAGCCTGGATAGGTTTTTTGCGTAAACTTCGCTTGTTTTCATAGCTATATGCAAACTGATTATTTTATAGCCCTAATCGAGGCCTATCAAAGCACACCAAGTTTGTAAAGGTTGTATGCCTAGGTCACGTAGTAACAACCTAGGTAGCCTGGATAGGTTTTTTGCGTAAACTTCGCTTGTTTTCATAGCTATATGCAAACTGATTATTTTATTGGATAGCCCTAATCGAGGCCTATCAAAGCACACCAAGTTTGTAAAGGTTGTATGCCTAGGTCACGTAGTAACAACCTAGGTAGCCTGGATAGGTTTTTTGCGTAAACTTCGCTTGTTTTCATAGCTATATGCAAACTGATTATTTTATTGGATAGCCCTAATCGAGGCCTATCAAAGCACACCAAGTTTGTAAAGGTTGTATGCCTAGGTCACGTAGTAACAACCTAGGTAGCCTGGATAGGTTTTGCGCGTATACTTCGTCTTTGGTAATAGCTATATGTAAACTGATAGTTGTATTAGATAGCCCTACTTGAGGCCTATCAGAGCATACCAAATTTGTAAGGGTCATATTGCGGAAAGCTGAGTTATTAAGCATTTTCTTTTGGCAGGCGCTTAGCTACCTCGAAACTGTACCGTCACGACGACAGTTTCATAAAAAGCGATATAACTCAGCTATTTCGCTATATACCTATTTATATATATGTATATTCTGGTTTGTAATTTTATTTTACACCCCAGAAAAATAAGGGTGTCATTATAAATCCAACTTTGGGAAATTTTTTGTAAAATTGATGAATTTGTTCAGTGGGTATTTCGATATTACTTATTAAAACATTTTAACCAAAAGTGAAAAGAGGGTACTTTTGGATTAGGCGCTTCACGCTGATTGGTGAACCCTAAAGAACAAAGACATCAATTCTGTATATAAACTGTGCGATTTTCCTGGATATTCATTCCGTATCCAGCAGTAGTACTAGAAGCAAATTGTAAATAGAAACTTGTGAAATAAAAGTGAAGATTCTTCGAACCATTATCATCGTGTTGTTCCTGTCGAGTCGACGTTGGCCTCCCCTGGTGCTACCCTGTACCAGTTACGAACCCACCCGGCGCTGGATCTGCAGTCCGATTCCTATATTGGAAGGGTGCCAGCCCATTGTTTCTGCATGTACGGTTATCTGTAATCTGGGAACCGTACATGTTTGTTGGGCCCTTCAAAGGAAAAGGATAAGCAGGAATCAGTGACACATTTTTCCACAACAACACTTAGTGGATTGTTCAATCGATCCACTATATAACTTGGTCCTTCGAGAACGGATTCGGGAACTGGTCAGGGTATGCCAATTACGAGGTCAGCAGCGTCTCGATCGGGAACAGCAACATCGCGGTCGAAAACCACGGAAGAACCGTCGACCTCAGACTGGAGCATGAACACACCTGCTACGACAACAACTGCGAGTGATTCTACCCAGTCCACGCTGACCAAGCCGCTACCACCAATGGCGGGAAGAGGAGCAAAGTCACCTTCACATCACAGAGATACTACAGTACCTGCAACAGCGGCCGTGGGGGCGTCGTCGGAGCAACTACCGCCGCCGTCTACAAGCTACGCCGCCGAGGAAGGAATCACAAAAGAGACGCGCCAAGAAGAAGATAATCCAACGCTGCAGTCTTCAAGAAGAAGCCTGGCTGACGAGATTCGGCGGCATGAAGAAGTCATGGCCCGCATAGCAGAGTCCGAGAGAAAGCGGCTCGACCGAGTCAGGGAAGACCTCCAGTTCGCTACGCCCACAGGGGATAGCGGCAAGCAGCGGCTAGCCAAGCCTCCACAACCTAAGAAGTCGACCCGCGAACCGGACACACTATCGGTTCGCTCGTCGCGTAGGAGGAGAGCAGAGGTACAAGCACGGAAAGAAGTGGCGCTGAGAGAGCTTCAAATAGCGGAAGCCAGATCGAGAGTAGCTCAAGCCGAACTGGACCTCATACAAGCGGAATCAGAAGAGGAAGAAGATATGGGTGCCGGTGAAGCATTGTACGAGCGAACTCACGAGATTGAACAATGGATATTGAACTCATCATCACGGGAGAGGCGACATCAACCTGAGATTCGGGAAAACAAACCAGAACTTCGAACAGAAGAAAAATCAAGCGACATGGTGGAGCTGGCTCGAGCTATCCATAAACTAGCTGAGAAGTCACAAGAAGCAAGCACATCAAGGCACAGCGAGCTGCCGTACTTCAACGGCAGCATAGAAGAATGGTTGGCGTTTAAGCGGTCATTTGAAGACACAGCCGCTTCATTCAGCAACACACAGAACCTGGCCCGTCTACGAAGATGCATTCAAGGCAGGGCGAAAGAAGCAGTCCAGAGCTTGCTATTCACAGCTGAACACCCTGAAGAAGTCATGAAGGGTTTGGAGAGGCGGTATGGAAGACCTGGAGCTATAGCCTTGGCGGAGCTAGATAAAATGAAGAACCTGCCTCGAGTCACCGAGAACCCCACCGACATATGCATATTCGCTAGTAAAGTGAAGAATTCAGTCGCTACTATTAAAGCTATGAAGAAACCGCAATACCTGAGTTCTCCTGAGACCATGAAGATCATAGTCGAGAAGATGCCTGCATCAATGAAGTTCCGTTGGTTCGCCTACCACAGAAGTAGGAAAGAAGAAGATGAACAAGAGCTCATACTTGTCGAAGCATTCCTCGACGAGGAAGCCGAGATGTGTGGGGACTTCGCTCCACCCGAAGCGTACCGGGAGTCGAAGAAGCCCTACAGACCACCTGCTCCAACTCAAGGATATTGGGAGCAGAGAAGGAAGCCTGTGAACGCTGTACAGAATGCGGATCAGGAGAGAATAACTTGCCCAGTATGTGAAGAACGTCACTTCATCTACGACTGCAAGAAGTTTAAAGAAGCCATCGTCGAAGAGAGATGGAATATGGTGAAGAAAGTTAAGATATGCTTCAAGTGTCTTCGCTACAAACACTCAAGATTGAACTGCAAAGCTCCCATGTGCAAGAGATGTGGGAGATGGCATCACACACTTCTGCACTCTGAGAAGCCGCCAGAGAGGGATATAGTCAAGCCTTCTACAAGCGCGGAACTACATCGGGGTCCAGAAGGCAACGGTGACGCAAGAGTAACTTCAGTTCACTGTACGAAGACTAAGGAGAAGGCATACTTGAAGATGGTACCGGTAGACCTGTTCGGACCTTGCGGACAGGCCCGCGTTTTGGCCCTATTGGATGAGGGGTCAACAATCACTCTGCTCGACTCATCGGTTGCTAAACAAATCGGCGCTGAAGGGAAGACGGAGACGCTCACCATTGAAACTATTGGTGGGGAAACCTTCAAGAAAAACAATTCCCAAAGAATATCATTGAAGATACGAGGGAGCCATCGGAGAGATAAGAGATCTCTCAATGCGAGAACGATTGATAACTTGAAGTTGTCCGAACAAGAAGTTGATATACGCGCATTAGAAAACTGCGCGCACCTGAAAGGTATACAGAAGCAGCTCGCGTACTCAAGAGAGAGACCTAAGCTGTTAATTGGCCAAGACAATTGGGGCCTTATAGTCACAAGAAGACTGAAGAAAGGAAGAGCCGCAGATCCCGCAGCATCCCTTACCAATCTCGGTTGGGTGCTACACGGATGCGACACCGGAGCCAACGCAGTGGTCAACTTTCTTTGCGACAGCAAGGAAGACACAGAAGAAGTCGTACGTCACGACTTCCAGTTGGAATCGCTGGGGATTCAAGCCCGATTACCGAGCAACGACAATGAAGGAAGAGCCCTGGAGATCCTGGAAAAGACTACGAAAAGATTGCCATGCGGACGCTTTGAAACCGGATTGCAGCGGCTAAAGGAAGGCGAGACCTTGCCTAATAATTATGCGCACGCATACCGACGCTTAGCCTACATTGAGAGGAAGCTAAGTCGTGACAATGAGTTGAGCTGCTCGTATAAAAATCAAATACGCAGTCTCATAGAAAATGGGTACGCAGAGAAGGCGCCCAAATCTCTCACGGTCGGAAGAACGTTTTATTTACCTAACTTTGAGGTCGTACATCCTGTGAGGAAGAAGCCAAGAATAATATTCGACGCTGTCGCCAAGTTTGAGGGAAGAAGCCTGAACGACGTGTTGCTACCCGGACCTGACCTACTTCAGTCACTGTTCGGCGTGCTCCTACGCTTCAGGGAAGGCCCAGTAGCAGTCATGGCAGATATCCAAGACATGTTTCTTCGAATAAAAATAAAAGAAGAGGACAGAGACAGTCTGCGGTTCCTGTGGAGAGATAGCACGGAGAATAGCAAACCAGACGAGTATCGAATGACGTCGGTCATCTTCGGAGCGGCATCGTCACCGGCTACAGCTATTTATGTCATGAATAAAAACGCAGAACAATTTCAAGAAACTCACCCAGAAGCTGTAAGGGCAATCAGAAGAAACCACTATATGGATGACTATCTGCAAAGCTTCGCGACAGAAAGAGAAGATAAGAAGATATCACGAGACGTGCAAGAGATTCACGCTAAAGCAGACCTTTATTTGAAAGGGTGGGCCAGTAACCACCCAAGAGTACTTCATGTGTTTATACGCAAAAAGAAAGAGGATATCGTAGATACCATGAAGGTAAAGAAGACTCGCGGGCTTAGACGGCTCGTAAAAGAAAATTTATTGTCACTCAACGTCAGTCTACGCAGTACATCGGAGGCGCTCATTGGAGTACCTGGTGCGCTCGGTCAGGGTGGCCTTACAACCCGTCCTGAACGAGTGACACCCGCCAGAAGAAGTCTTACAAACTTTGTTCACAGAGGTCGCGCATGTAGTCAACTCGCGCCCTCTCACCGATGTCAGCATGGACCCGGACGCCAAGAGCCTGACCCCCCTCCACTTCCTGTTGGGAGGTCATGCGGAGCCGTGGAGCCGGGAGAGTTCGAGGACAAGGTACTCATCGGGAAGTCCAGCTGGAGAACTGCCCAGCGACTGACCGACCATTTTTGGACGTCCGACGTCAGGTGGGTCAAGGAATACCTGCCCACCTTGATGCCGAGGAAGATCAACGGACGAGAGACGAGCGACCCCGTGGTAGGAGACATCGTGCTCATTGTCGACGCAACCCTGCCACGCAACTCTTGGCCCCGCGGAGAGGTAGTCAAAACCTACCCCGGGCCCGATGGAAGAACCCGCATCCTGGACGTGCGAACGTCGGGAGGCGTGCTGCGGCGAGCAACGCGGCGCGTCATCGTGGTGGTTCCGGCAACACCGTCGCCAGAATCGGATGGAGTGCTGCGCACTGCGGGGGAGAATGTTGGCGACGGACCCAGGCAACTTTCGGCCGGCAACCCGTACTAAGCTACGGGAGGTGCGGAACTACCTCAGCCAATTACGTTTCACGTAAATATTCAAAACATTTCGCTAAAGATGACTATAGTACTTCAATTTAACATTTTTAAGTCATCGCGAATGTTTGTTTGGATAGTTACGGTAGATATACTTACATTTAATTGATATTTTCATAAAACTTTAACATCTTAGTAGATATTAGCAAATTAAAAAGTTAGACAATTTTTCACAGTTAGGTTTTAGGTTTTACAAAGTTAAAACCTATGTAATTACTTTATTTTTACCTATATGTATAACATATTTAAATTTCATTCACCTAACCCTAGGAATTTAGAAGTTATAACAAATTCTAGATTTCTAGGTTTTCCATGCATACCTAGACTACCTGGGTTACCTAGGCCATATCAAATCATTGTCATCATGTAAAGATAAGTTAGTTTTACAATGATTAAACTAAATTGGGACCTAGAATAATCTAGGTCACGAAGTAACAACCTAGATAACCTAGATAGGTTTTTGCGTATACTTCGTTTCGGGTTATAGCTACATATAACCTAATTGTTGTTTTAGATAGTCCTAATCAAGGTCTATCACAACGTACCTAAGTTATACAGATTATATACCTAGGTTACGTAGTAACAACCTAGGTAGCCTGGATAGGTTTTTTGCGTAAACTTCGCTTGTTTTCATAGCTATATGCAAACTGATTATTTTATTGGATAGCCCTAATCGAGGCCTATCAAAGCACACCAAGTTTGTAAAGGTTGTATGCCTAGGTCACGTAGTAACAACCTAGGTAGCCTGGATAGGTTTTTTGCGTAAACTTCGCTTGTTTTCATAGCTATATGCAAACTGATTATTTTATTGGATAGCCCTAATCGAGGCCTATCAAAGCACACCAAGTTTGTAAAGGTTGTATGTCTAGGTCACGTAGTAACAACCTAGGTAGCCTGGATAGGTTTTTTGCGTAAACTTCGCTTGTTTTCATAGCTATATGCAAACTGATTATTTTATTGGATAGCCCTAATCGAGGCCTATCAAAGCACACCAAGTTTGTAAAGGTTGTATGCCTAGGTCACGTAGTAACAACCTAGGTAGCCTGGATAGGTTTTTTGCGTAAACTTCGCTTGTTTTCATAGCTATATGCAAACTGATTATTTTATTGGATAGCCCTAATCGAGGCCTATCAAAGCACACCAAGTTTGTAAAGGTTGTATGCCTAGGTCACGTAGTAACAACCTAGGTAGCCTGGATAGGTTTTTTGCGTAAACTTCGCTTGTTTTCATAGCTATATGCAAACTGATTATTTTATAGCCCTAATCGAGGCCTATCAAAGCACACCAAGTTTGTAAAGGTTGTATGCCTAGGTCACGTAGTAACAACCTAGGTAGCCTGGATAGGTTTTTTGCGTAAACTTCGCTTGTTTTCATAGCTATATGCAAACTGATTATTTTATTGGATAGCCCTAATCGAGGCCTATCAAAGCACACCAAGTTTGTAAAGGTTGTATGCCTAGGTCACGTAGTAACAACCTAGGTAGCCTGGATAGGTTTTTTGCGTAAACTTCGCTTGTTTTCATAGCTATATGTAAACTGATTATTTTATTGGATAGCCCTAATCGAGGCCTATCAAAGCACACCAAGTTTGTAAAGGTTGTATGCCTAGGTCACGTAGTAACAACCTAGGTAGCCTGGATAGGTTTTGCGCGTATACTTCGTCTTTGGTAATAGCTATATGTAAACTGATAGTTGTATTAGATAGCCCTACTTGAGGCCTATCAGAGCATACCAAATTTGTAAGGGTCATATTGCGGAAAGCTGAGTTATTAAGCATTTTCTTTTGGCAGGCGCTTAGCTACCTCGAAACTGTACCGTCACGACGACAGTTTCATAAAAAGCGATATAACTCAGCTATTTCGCTATATACCTATTTATATATATGTATATTCTGGTTTGTAATTTTATTTTACACCCCAGAAAAATAAGGGTGTCATTATAAATCCAACTTTGGGAAATTTTTTGTAAAATTGATGAATTTGTTCAGTGGGTATTTCGATATTACTTATTAAAACATTTTAACCAAAAGTGAAAAGAGGGTACTTTTGGATTAGGCGCTTCACGCTGATTGGTGAACCCTAAAGAACAAAGACATCAATTCTGTATATAAACTGTGCGATTTTCCTGGATATTCATTCCGTATCCAGCAGTAGTACTAGAAGCAAATTGTAAATAGAAACTTGTGAAATAAAAGTGAAGATTCTTCGAACCATTATCATCGTGTTGTTCCTGTCGAGTCGACGTTGGCCTCCCCTGGTGCTACCCTGTACCAGTTACGAACCCACCCGGCGCTGGATCTGCAGTCCGATTCCTATATTGGAAGGGTGCCAGCCCATTGTTTCTGCATGTACGGTTATCTGTAATCTGGGAACCGTACATGTTTGTTGGGCCCTTCAAAGGAAAAGGATAAGCAGGAATCAGTGACACATTTTTCCACAACAACACTTAGTGGATTGTTCAATCGATCCACTATACTAAGAGACCGTTGCGTTGTGATTGGCCTTATATCGGCAACTAATTGTATAGATAAGTTGCGGAGTCATTTATTACCTATGCTTAGGGTTTGGCTAACTCGCTCTAACCAACACAATATTTACCTAGTCAAATATTCGTAACTATTTTAACACCTGAAGTAGGCAAACCTTGTGTGTTCTTAATTAAGTGGGAATAAAACGGCCTTCGATGACTGTGCAATTTGTAAAACCGCTCGCTTACCGAAATAGAATCGGTTTGTTATTTGCTTTACTATTTTCCTATAGAATTAGCCTAGCGGCCATGACATAAAGACCGAGATTGACCGTGCCAGAGAGCGTTTAAATGTAAATTTAACCAAGTACACTCATGATGTCATTTATAAAACAAGCTTAGATATGAAGATTCTTTGCTATTTTGCTTTGGTTAATTCAGCTATTCTAATAAATAATTACGGAATATAATCGACCATGTACGAGTTGGACTCGCTCAGCGAGGTTTTCGTATCGTACCGTCCTTGGACGAAGCATGTTATTGACTTACTAGTGACCCGATCCAGTTTCGTGCTGGTAGACTGATAGAAAGAGAAATTAGTACTTCACGTCAGATAATAACTTATTTACAAGCTCTTTTTAGAGTTTTAAGTGAATAATAACCGTTTTTATTTTATATGTGGGTGAAATATTTATTAAACCAGTTAAGTAGTTTTGAGTTTATACATTACCAACAAAAGTAGTTCAGAAACGATAATCATTTAACTTTAAATAGAAGTTTATGTTTCTACATCAGTAGAAATTAGTCCATATAACTAATCTGGTTTTAAAGGATCTATGGTGTTAATGATCATGATAAGTTGCAGCATAAAATAATTAAAAAAATAAAAAGGATTTGTATGGGCCCGTTTTTGTAAAGAAATGTAAATAATATTATTGACTTTGCCTTATCGTTGCGTAAATTAAAATCCATTTAAGTCATTAGTATAATCTTATTTCAATTCCCCTGTTCTGTGAATGCTGATAACATTAATAAATTAACGAGGTCATTCTACCATACCATTCCCCACTCCATAATCTATTTATAAATACATATCATGTTTTTGTATAATATTAATATTAGTGGACTACTTTTAGTACTGTGTTCAGTTTTCCTGGAAGTTCTATATAAATACATTATATACCCACCTATGGAGAAATGATACCGTCTATTTTATATATTATTATATTATGCCTCGTTATTATTGAATTCCAATTGAATACATACATTTATTTAATTAATCTATTCTCTTACGTGTGTACGAATGGTGCCTATTTGCATGACTTTGGAATTGTAAGTAGGTATCTGAATTATTGGAGAGTTTGTTACAACAAATGAAATAAATAAAATAATAAATAAACAGAATAATTCTGTTTATTTATTATTTTAATGTTTATTTTCCGTACAATACATCAATTATTGATGTATTGTACGGAAAATAAACATTTATAATGAAGCAATAAATAGCCTTCTGCAAGATATACGAACAAAGGACGTATCCGGGCACATTTAAAAATTAACAAGACATACGAAGTCAAGTAGAGGTAAGGATTGTATAACAAACAAAAGTAAAGTACCATCCCGACACCAAGTCAAGTAAGCAGCACCCGTTTCACAAGTATCGCGTGTGGGCCAGCCATCGTCACCCTCACCATATTAGAGTGAAGAAAACGACCAGCCACTACAGGCACTAATACTCGACGGGATCGTAACAAGCTTCCAGAAGGAGTTATTAGTATAGTAATTAACATGCAAGATCTAATCCTCAGTGATATATCGACAAGAAGAAGATCATTAGCTTGGTAAAGACGTAAAAACGAAAAAAGAAATTTATACTCATTCACAGTGCTTTAACTTATTTATGGAAAGTGAAAATTTATCCGCTTATTCAGCATATTAACATTATACAATTCTACTTGGTATGTATTTAGAAGTTTATTTGAGCTTCTAATTGATTGCCAATTGACTAGGTAGGTAGGTAATTTCATTTGCAACTTTTGCATACTCTAAACTGATCGAACAATGAAGCGAATGTTCGATCTATCTATGCCGAGCTATTCGTTCGTACGTAAATGGCAGCGTAAATGCCATAGGTACTTAATAATTTTATTTATTTATTTTGAAACGAAACATATACTTATTTTTTTAAAATTTATATTCTATATCTGTAGCTTTATGGGCCTATGCTCCAAAAGCTATATAATATACATTTTAAGTAAATAGGTTATTGTCGTATAATTTTCCGGACAATTTTATGTAGTAATGGTGAGCGAAATGGTAGTTGAGTAGGTAGTGGCTGCGCATAATATATTTCAGAGGTGAAGCTGATGCCATGACCCGAAGCTAATACTACTCGGTTCACCTTGTTGAAAACCTTGATTTTCTTTTATAAAATAGTACATAACATGTGTACGGAAATAAGTATTCCAATCGATATTTGCGCGATCAATTCCATCACTGTAACAGTTCGATGTCCTGACTCGGAAGCATTGATCCCGTGGCAGTGACCACTTCTCAATGGCAATTTGCCCTTCACGTCAGTGGTGCTCTGAGTCGTGATCCTTATTCCATAGTACGAAGGCTGACTTTTGGTTGTTCCAAAGGTCCGAGAAAACCTGGTATGAGAGAGTGGGATCTCACTGAGACTATTGAAATTTGAGTCGTCACTTATAAACATCAGAGATCTAAGGTTAACCCAGTTCAGAGATTAATAATTGATTTTTACTTTTTCTTCGCACTTGCCAGCCACCACCAAATCTTGTACTAGCTTACCCGCGTTCCCGGGGCTCCCCGCATCAGGCGCCGGAAGAAGTCCACGGCAGGTTAGGTTTAGACGATGCGATTCTCACATACCCACCCGCAAACACTTTTTACGTGTGGCATGCGTATGCGTTCGCTTAGCCACATAAATAAAAATTGTTCCTATGACTGCACGTTAAAAGGTGAGGAGATAAGTGAGAGGTTACATCTTGACCATTATAGTATCTGGTTTATGTAGAAGAGACTGATATCAATACTTACTTATCGTATGGGCAGTGGTTACCCTGGTGTCAGAGATATTCAAGCCGCCCGGTAGGCCTCTGACATGGCTTAACGACTGTTGTCTAATCGCTACAACTGGGACCGACAGCTTAACGTGCCTTTCGAATCATGGAGAGGCTCAGAAATAAAACACTTTGACGGTCACCCATCTTTGGACTGAGCGCGAGCCTAGTTGCTTAACCTCGCCAATCACTTACGGACCGGTGAGAGCATCTGGCTATGAGCGCCTCATAACTGATGATAAGTCGTCTACGTTCATCATCATTAGATGCAAGGCTCCAGAGGTTTTTAACGGTTAATTAATTGAGTAACATCATTGTCATATACTTGGATACTGGAATACGACCTCAGATTAACCGAATTCATATAAGTGCTATTAGGTTTGTAATGAGCTGTACTGTAACGAATGTACTGGTAATTCTATTACTAACGCAGGTATTGAATGGATGTCAATAGAATTGGTCCAACATTAAGTACACAATTGAGTGTGTTACCTTTAAGATTTAATTTGTCGGGATAACAAAATAAGCATCCATGGATGGATATGAAATCGAGTTATTTGTATCTTTTTTTATTTGGCGTTTACATTTAGCTTAGGATGCTTTCGCTGATGATGATGCTACCGGACAACAGAGGTGACTTTCAATGCTTGCCGGACAATACAGGCAAGCTGAGAAAGCTTACTTTGTTAATAAGAATAAAAACTACTTAATCCAGAGAGCATGATCTTTGGGTTTCGAACCTCTGCTTGGTTACTAACGTGGAGTTGCGTGAGAGGGATGGTTTCGCGCAACGGTAGCAGTAATTTCTGAGCTTTTCCGTGTTTCGGAGGGCACGTTAAGCTGTCGGTCCCGGTTGTAGCCATTAGGCCTCATTTACGGAGAAGCGGGGCGTCTCGCGTCGCGTGTGGTTTGGCGTCTCGCGGCGCGTCGGACGTTTTTTCTGTTTACGGTGGGGCGGCGCGTGAAGCGGCACGCATCATCGCACGCGTAAACACAAACTTATAGCAATATACGACCATGTTCATAGAGAAGCGAGACGGGAAGCGTGGCGGTGCCCGCCGCGGCGCCCGCGGCGAATCCTCTAGCGTGTAGCGAAGCACGCGGCGGACATAGCTTTATCGAGAATTGCCGCTGCGTGCGCCGCCGCGATAAACGCCGCGTGAGACGCGTCGGTGCCATCCGCGGGCTGCGCCGCAAAAAACGCCCAAATTCAAACAAACGCGTCTAAAATCGCTTCTCCGTAAACGCACCCATATAACGCCATATATTTGAATTCAGTGCGGGCCGCGCCGCTCAACGCAACGCGCGACGCCCCGCGTCGCTGTAAATGAGGCCTTAGGGTTTAGCCATGTCAGAGACCTACTAGGGTAACCACTCCCCATACGTAGTAAGTGAGTAATCGGTTCATCTTGCAAGGGGCCTGCCCAGACTGCGTCTTCCGGTTTGGAATTCGGATAGAAGGTGTAAAATAGTAAAACAAAAATTGTATTCATTACACAAAGGGACAATATACTATAGTTGTTATCAAATTATTTTTACGAACTCGCAGTTATCAACAGTTATATCGATAGACTTTTCATTATAAAATCGATAACGATAACGAATTTAATCAATAGGTAATAATTCTCTGAAAACAAGTGTAGTGTACGGTCACCGCTGTATAGTCACGACTGTGGATACGTAGACCTTCATAGCACCTTTGTTTCAGAGGTGGCAAGGGTGGTTTTCGCAATGCAAGTTATCCATCGACGCGCCGTCCAGTATAGTCACTTATCTATATTACGGATGTTATTTAATTAAATCTAAGCTAATAATATAAAGACAAAATATTAGATATTTTAGGTGTCAAAATTTAGCGAGCGCATCATGTTGGCATCTTTTTTTTCAACATATAATTGCCATACTATATTCGACACACAGCGTTTGTAATAGGGTTCAAAATGTCTTGTAGTACGATGATGCAAATCTGCACTATTGTCTATTAGCCGTTGACTGATGCAAACTTTCAAGATTTTTTTTGGCTCCGATTTGCATTATTAGCATCAAAGGAAAAGAATAGAGATCCGTATATGTAACCTGAGGTATCAAAAATTACGTGCAGTACTAATTTAAGATACTAATTTATCTTTCTATCTATTCGTACAGAGTCTCAGCGGGTCACTAGTAGTTAAAAAGTGTACGTCTACAATTAAGTTTTAATTTATAGTATGGCTCAATTCAAAATGTTATTTTTAATTTACTTCTTTCGCCTAATCTATCATGTTATCAAGTACCGCAATTTATTATAGTGATTTAGATTAGAAATACGTAGGTAGATACCTAATATGACAAAGCAATCTGCATTCTAACCTAATTCACTATAAAATTATCCTAGAATAAACAATTAATTTGGCAATTTTTGGTATCGTTCAGTAATCACAAAGTAGCTTTTATGTTGAACCGACTTAGCAAACAGAAAGATATTTAATTCGATGCGATTTTATTTCATTTATTTAGTTAATTATATATATATGTCGCAGATTCTGACGGATTTAACTCCGAAACATCGTCGGTGTCCGCCATCATGCACGTGGTGAAAAGAATCAGTGCGCACACCCGGCGCCGTCGAGCTCTGTATGCCAACTGTGTCGTGTCGCTAACACACTAATGTCACTTAGACAACTGACAGACGTCAAACGTCACATGCGACAGTTCATAGACAACCTGCCTCGACTCGAACTACTGACTCAGTGAGTAGTGTTTTCCAAACGCTAATAGATGGCGTTACTAGTACGTAAACAGTCCTTTAACTTAATTTCTCCGACACGGCCATTCTGACAACCAACGCGCTCTCGCGTTGTTACTCGCTGACATAATCAACATGAATTACAGCTCTTCAGTTTGGCAAGGACACAAAGCGTTACAAGCGGCTTTCAGTGTTACACAAAGCAAAGCGTAAAGGCTTTCAGCATTTACCACAAAGCGTTAAAGCTTTCATCATTAGTTAGAGGGCGTACCTCTCCCTTTCAGCATAAAATGCAACGCACAGCAAAGCGTTGAAGCTTTCAGCATAAATTGCAACTCACAGCAAAGCATTGAAGCTTACAGCATAAACTTCAATACACAGCAAAGCGTTGAAGCTTTCAGCATAAACTGCAACCCACAGCAAAGCGTTACAGGTTTCAGCAAAAGTTCAGTTACTCGGCAAAGCGTTACAGCTTTCAGCATTGCTCAGAGGCAGCACTTAAAAAAAACGCTGCAAAACGTTGCAGCTTTCAGCATCAACCTTGGGTCACGACTAATGAGCCCAACCTTACTGCAAAGCGTGATGGCTTTCAGCAGGACATCAGGACAAAGTGATAAGGCTTTCAATCCACCCTTCAATAAAGCGTAGTAGCTTTCAGTTTAAATAAAACATTTTATCAATCAGCAATGAACATAAGTCTTTTTATCAACACAGGTTTACGTTCAACAAAACAATGTAATTATCGTTTCAACTCAAACAATGATCATGATTCAATACAGTAATTTAATCCAAATTACTAATTACACCAAATTAGAATACCAAATTAATCAATACAAATTGTTCCATAATTAAATAAAACTATTCAATTATGGGTTCTACAGGATCAAGACATTCTGACAATTCAGGTAAACTAGCTGGATATTTACGTAGTCGTTCATGGCATACATATTGGGCACGTCCCCCAGATACTGGTTCCACCATATAACGCTCATTGGAACACACTTGAGCTACCCTGTAAGGGGCTTTTCTCTATACTCTTACTTACAGTACAATTCAAAACGAGTTTTACTTTGCCTAAGACAGACTTCCAGGATTTATTTTTATAATTTGCGGCCACTGTAAAACAATTTGTCAAGGTGGACATCATTCGCTCCACCTGACCATTAGCTCGGCTAACACCACTAGCAATCTCGTGGAACTCAATGGCCCAACCTCGGCATAAATCCTGAAAGTCTTGACCAGTAAAAGATGTACCTTGATCAGAGATAATTCGTTTGGGGTTCTAAATATGTGGACAAAGCTACGTAATGCCTCGCAAGCAGATTGTGATGTTAAATCTTTGACACACATTAATTGACAAAATTTCGTAAAAGCATCTACGATGTCTATCACATACTCCTTAGAGGTCTTGCTACAAGTTCGAAAATGGTGTTCTCCACCCTGGAACATTATAAGTAAGTGCGCAATGCAGCGTCACGAACTCAAATCACGAAGCTTGCGATAGTCAATTGTCACAAGCACGAAGCGCGAAGCTTTGAATACTCAATCGTCATAAGCACAAAGAGTGGAGCTTTCAATACTCAATCGTCACAAGCATAAAGCGCGGAGCTTTCAATGCTCAACCGCCACAAGCACAAAGCACGGAGCTTTCAATGCTCAACTGCTACAAGCACAAAGCGCGGAGCTTTCAATGCTCAACTGCCACAAGCACAAAGCGCGGAGCTGCTTTCAATGCTCAACTTTCAATGCTTAACTGCTACAAGCACAAAGCGCGGAGCTTTCAATGCTCAACTGCTACAAGCACAAAGCGCGGAGCCTTCAATGCTCAAGTTTCAGGAACTCTAAGTAGGGTATTTCCCTTGTCACACAATTTATTTCAAATCAACCAGCTTTATTACTCATAATGTAACACATAAATGTGTCTTACAATGAACTCCAATAATCATTTTAAACGTTAGAATTTAACTCAACCATCGGCATTAACTACACTGTTATTTCTGACTACAACTGTCAAATTCAAGTTTTTCGTAACATACGTAGGTACTTAACGCGTCCACCAGCTATTGGCTGTTCCTTGTATCTATCATCGTCATAGACGTCTATTATCTTACAAGGATTTGAAAACCTTTCAGTTCATTTGTTTACTGTTAGAATAGAATAGAATACTCTTTATTGTACACACTCAAACAGGATAATTACATAGAAGACAAAATAAATAACACGAATTGTTAGGGTTCTTTCCGACAAAAACAACGTCTCTTATTTTAAATGGACGAATTTTAACTTTGGTATTGCCATAACATACCTTATCAGCATGAGCTACCTAGTCTATCCTGCATTTTGCTTCACATCTAAGTTCGTAGAGGTTAACCTTACCATATTTTTGGACAAGGGCATTAATTTTGGAGGAGAACTTTTATTACAACCCATCAACAATTGAAGCGGACTTCTAGCTGTACTTCTTACTATGGTACAATTTAGCGCGATTTGGATTTCACCTGAAGCTGTCTTCCAGAACCTACGCTCGTGGTTCTCGGTTATAGTGAAGCAATTAATTAGAATAGTTAGGGAAGCTACGCTACATCCCCCCATCACAAATAACGCAGTGTTTCAAGTCCAAAGTCTTTCACGTGGTCGCTCACTATTGGTCTCACAAGAAGGCTCAAGGTCACCCAAAGAGCAACGGAGAGGGCCACGCTCGGAGCATCCCCGCGCGACCGAACAAAAACGTCGCAATCCGCAGGCGAAATAAAGCAGCCGACATAAAAATTGGGTCACAAATCAGTAAGTTAGTATTTTGAGTTCAATATACCTTGTAAGTACAACATTTGTATGCCATGTACAATATGGCAAATGTGTGAAACTTAAATAATGTAAACAATAACACTTGTATTCACCACATTTATAAAATAAAGATATTATGATTATAATTATAACCAAAGAATTGCCAAACCGAAACGGCAGCGGGCGGGGCACACAGCTCCCAACACCGACGGCCGCTGGTTCAGACAGGCACCCGACCGGGGACCACGCACCGGAAGACGCAGCGCGGGCAGGCCCCCCACAAGGAGGGCCGACCACTGCGGAGATTCCCGGGGGAGGCCTCCGTCCAGTAGACGTCTTTCGGCTAACATAATGATGATGAATTATTACTTGAACAGACACGAATCTCTCCATTTGTCAGTAATTGAGAAACGTCTTTACAGTCGATCAAATCAATACGCCATAGCTTGTACAAGTGTCAAGATTCTGTAATAAACAAACTTCAGCATGGACCTCGCGAGTGATGCGGATGACTTTGTTACTAATAGTCAAGCTCAATCCCGGTTAAGTAAAAACATCTCTACCTATCATAACATCATGAGGCAAAATATGTGAATCTACAATTACAAAAGTCACTTCTCACACACGAGTACTTCGTTGACCTGACAGGCAGATAAGTAATGGAATCAGGCGTTACTTTGCGGAAATCCATAACAATCAAAATACAAAATCAATATGTAGTGTTAATTCCGCTTATTGTCACCAGTACGATACCCAACACGTGTTTCAGTCCTCCACGGACCATTCTCAAGGGCTGCTAACTTGTCAAGTGCTCAAAGGAGACTCCTATTTTGATTGACAGGCAGACTAATACGGGAAAAAGAAAATGTAACGTTCGACCCAATACCTGTCAGGCGCGTGGATATAAAATCTCAAGTACCTGTATGGTTATTAACAAATCATTTACGAATTAGGGAACAATCTGTCTGTTACCAACCACTGTCCACAAGAGCGTGTATGTGACCTAACTTGCCCCTACATCCATAGACTTCGAAATAAACCGTTCAAACTATTTAACCTTCAAAACGCGCATATTGTCACCATAAAAATTAAATATAAAAACGTTGGGCGTATTTTCAACATCTAAAAGCATAAACCACACAAAACAACACGTGTTATGAATTTCACAGATATCAAAAATTCTTCAGTGCAGCATAAGGTCATCAAGTGCCTTTTAAAAAATATAATAAAAGTACTTACATGTTTCTTCTCATAAAATAAAGATTCACCACTCACACTCGACACGAGGCACTTTTACTTTAGAGGTTACTTTAAATTTACTCATAAAAACTCCTTCCACGTTCACTGATGCACTAAAAACTATTCTTCAACGATAAACACGAACTGGCCGAGAGACTCCGCTTATCGCGAGTAACCACATCGAAACACGATATCAGTAGGCGTGTTTTAAACAAGTCTGAACATACCTGAGTATCCGAGATACCTGCGATAACAACTTCGATTTTGTTACCTTCGCTCCAAGCAGGCTTCAACCAGTTAATCAAGGCAAGCTTGTAAGTCGAGTACTCCACGTATGTAAGTTCTCGCACGGTCACTGCACCATACGGCACCATATCTTGAAAAAGGTCATCAATCTCTCGGTCGCCGCAAACTGTCTTGATACACGCTCCTTTGCTTCGTCTAACGTTTTGCACAACGGGTATGACTTCGAAGTCCATTTGCGAGCTCGACATCGAAGATGTGTCAATGTAACGTATTGAGTTTCGTAATCGGTTCACGAGTTTGCGATACAGCCGTAAATTCACAATCAGCGGGGTTGTATTTTCATCGTAATTTTTCAAATTTCAAACATTATTTTCGCTACGTGGTGGAACCGAATCACGAAAATATTCTTGAATTTGAGTAGCAGGCATTGCGGTAGACACGTAGGATGATTTTGGAATCGATCCCACCGCTGCTGTCGCAGATTCTGACGGATTTAACTCCGAAACATCGTCGGTGTCCGCCATCATGCACGTGGTGAAAAGAATCAGTGCGCACACCCGGCGCCGTCGAGCTCTGTATGCCAACTGTGTCGTGTCGCTAACACACTAATGTCACTTAGACAACTGACAGACGTCAAACGTCACATGCGACAGTTCATAGACAACCTCGACTCGAACTACTGACTCAGTGAGTAGTGTTTTCCAAACGCTAATAGATGGCGTTACTAGTACGTAAACAGTCCTTTAACTTAATTTCTCCGACATATATATATCGATTACTCCGACGTTAATGTTCCGATTACCATAACTTTTTATGATTGGACATGCTTGCGGGATGGTCATTTATAAAATTTGCTGAGATCGGATCAAATACTTTATAAGAACGGTCGGGCCCGTTGAATATGACCTAAAATCAATGTAGAGAATTGACAGTCACCAGAAAGAATTATATCTTTTTTAATAAAACCCCCAATTTAAAACTAAATAAAAAGTATAAATTAATTTCAGCTATAAGCTAAATTATAACGTTTGAAGATGGTGTTTGATTTTTAAAAATATTTTTGTATACACACAACATACATTCGTAGAGCACCACTGCACGATACTAGGCAATCCTGATAAGGATGCTGTTCTTATCAGGGTGTACATTTGTAGCAGACATTAAAACCTTAACTTTATAATATGCTGCTCTAATTATGCGCTGGGATCCCTGCAACTCTAACGGTCGTGATTTCAGAAAATTGGCAACAGCATTGATTTGCGTTAAACAGGCTTAAGATGGATAATATTGTTCACCGCCCTCTAAAATATGACTCATTATCCGAGTTATTGTTGAAATTGAACACGTTATTATAATGCGAGTAGAACAGCTTTCGTTTCTTTTGTGTAATCGATCAATTATGCTGACATTCGCCGCGGGCTGCTGCAAATGTTAGGATTGTGCCCCCACGACACTTAGTAGGTGGGGTACTTAGGTGTTGTACTCGCTTAACTTAATGGCTCTGCCGAGTGCCGAGTATTAAACTATTACACAATATCCAAGGAATGCACTACTTAACTTAATCGTCAAAGTACCAAATTCATAGAACCCGGTATCATTTTGCGTGCGCACCTTCCTATTTTAGCAGACTTTTTATAATAATAATATTATACTAAAATGTCTGTCAAACTTCGACGTTGCGCGCAAAATGAGACATCATGTATTCAATTTGACAGATATGCTCTTGTCGATGCAGCTTCCACCATTCAAGGGAAATTGGTGGTTCCCCAATTTCCCTTCCACTTTGCAGTTTTAAGGCCGGATTTCCGACAGCAGTTTTTTTTCAAAAGCCCTTTCTGATCTCATTTCTTAGGCCGCTTGATAAACGGAGAGGCCATTTCATCGACACGAATTAAAATGGATGGATCATGGTGGTCGGATAATGTCGCGATAATGGAGAACGCTTCACCAAGTAAACCCCCAAAAATGTCTTAATTTTCATACAATGATGTGTCCGGGGCAAGAATTTTGACCTGCCAGTTCAGCCGTACGCCACTAGGACATAGTAAGGGTCGATATGGTTTAGGTCCCGACAAGGGTACGGTTCCTGACGGGGAGACCATATATATAACAGATGGCAGTACTTTATTGATAATCAGAATAAAGTATGTAGAAAAATTAGAATAGTAGCCGATCCGGCTGTCTAGACAAACGCCTTGTAGAAGCCATGTGATAGAAACTCTCTATTACAACGGTTTCACAAGAGAAAACTGACGTAAAAAGTTCGGCATGCTTTTGTGGCTGGTACTAACCATAACTAACCTGTCAAGACTAACATGTACGATATTTGATTTTGTCATGTCGTTTTCACAGCAGCAACATCGCTAGCCCGCATCCGAAACTAGCTTTGTACATAATCAATTTAGTTTGGACAGCCCACTCATTCACTCTCCATTTGTACTTGACTGTGGCAATTTGATTTCAATGATAGATGCTGGTAGCCGATTCAGATGACTTGATTATGGGAACACCATTAACGGTGTATGCAACTAGTCGATTACGGTATCATTCTTTCATGTTACTGCCAGTTGTAAGTAATGATGGGTTAATTATGTACTGGATGCGCCCCGCAGTTACTGACGATTTAGTAATGTATCTAGTCTATGTGTTAAATGGGGCATTACCTTTTTCCATTTAAATTTTTTACATATTTAAGTAAGAAACAGCATTTATAATATCACTAGAGACTAAGGCTATTGCATGTTCCCGGATTTTTACCAATTCATTCAGAAATTGTTTTGTTTGGAAGAACTTAACGTCCAGTTCTTTTTACTATACTCATTTATATGTTAAAATAGGGTATAAGAAGCGTATTCGACACATAAAAAGTCCTACTTCTTTGGAATTTAATCATGAATATGTTCAGCGTAGTCAAGAGGCAGTAGCTTACTTCACTTCAGTCAACATTCACGATTTTGCAATAATTAAATAAATTTTCACAATCGTGTTTATACTAATTTTAATGTAATATGCACTAATATTTTGACTGCCTCGTTAGTCTAGCGGTAGCGTGTTCAACTGCAGATAATGAGGTCCTGGGTTCAAATACCGGGTCGGGCCAAAAAGTGATTTTGGGATTTTTCCGTAAAAAAAAAAAGAAATTTCTCATCAGCCCGAAGTCTGGAAGTTGGCGGTATTACACCCCCGTGCCTCGGAGAGCACGTAAAGCCGTCGGTCCTGTACCTGAACTCTTTCCGGTCGTGTCGCTAGGCGTCCCATCGGATCATGAGAGTGATGGAATAGAAAGTGCCCCTGTGTTTGCGCACACACTTGTGCACTATAATATGTCCTGCGCAATTGGCTAGTCTCCATTAAGACTGGCCGCCGTGGGCGAAATTCGGTCGGGAACACATAATCAATATTTTAAATATTGAATAATAATAAAAAATGTATCAGAACACGCCAGTAGGTACTACTACAGTAGAAGTAAGGTGACACGTGGCACATCTTACTTCTTTTGTGCAAAATAGCCATCATTCGTCAATCTAAAAAATTCCTGTCTAAATAAGTTATTCCTCCCTTTTCTAAATCTTTAATCTACCTAATTAAGGAGAGTGAACGTCTGGTCCGCTTATTTTTATCGCCTGATCCTAATTGGGTACCTTATAATACCGATCGAATGAAGTTTATTTATAAATTATATTTGAATATCGAATGCAGTAAACTTGAATGTGGTGATCATTAGCTGGTGCTGTAAAAGATTTAGTGGGCAGTTTGGCAGTCACTGCAATATGATATATCCGCGGTTTTCTAAAAATATTCGTTGCAGACCACATGCAATTTAGTCGTTGTAATGCTGCTACGAAAATAAATATTTACTGGCTGTAGTGCTGTTGTTTTCCTGTGTGAGTCAGAGAAATTATTGGAATGTTAGAATTTGGTAGAATATTGAACTTGATTGGTCGTATTTCTTATGTCACTTACGGTTAAATAATTATTCCTAAAGGCGTATGTTCGCGCTAAAATCAGATAGTGCCTTCTATTTTATTTCATTTATCTGTTATGTAATTCTTCTATGTATGGACTTTGTCTGGAATAAAAATTGAAGTATCATTACGACTATTGTATGTATTGTATTTATAAGAGAGCTTTACCGCCATATATTTTGATTTAACCTATAAACCAAAAAAAATATGTATACTGAATATTGTGCTATTATTTTCCTGTATATCTTAAAGAAATATATAAAATGTTTAACTTTAGTGGGATATTAAACTTCATAAATTTCTTACATCAGTTATTGGCTAAATGTACAATGGCAATATATGCTATATGTATTATGTTAGTTTTAGTTGTTAAGCATTTAACATGTCTCCAGGTTGGTTCTCTAATGGTCCAACTGCTTCAAAGCACGGCGATGCTTGGAAATAAACCGCTTTGGTGGAACTAAAACTCTGCGTTTGTATGTTAACTTGTAAAGGGACCTAGCTATATGAAGAGGTTATTATAATAAGGAAGGTAGATTTTGTCTTATAATAAATTAGGTATTTGAGGTTGGATTTCGTTCGTTTGCAAAAGTGCTGAAACATGGCAATAAATAATAAAACAGTAGGTATAATCAGCAAAGTTCTATGAATATTCTAAAAAGGTTAAGTCTTCCCGTGGTCTTCATTTACTTTAACAAATGAACTGCCCGTTCATTTGTAAATGTAAATGAAAACCAAATGTAAATTTCATAGGAAGTTTCCGCAAACCGACAAAACCTCAAACTGTGGCGAATAACTGGAAGTTTACTAAGAGAATCAGATATTGGGAGGCTAATGAACTCCGACAAACTTCACTTATATAACGAAAATGTAAGAAAGACCGAAAACAAAAACAAAATCTAATTATTTGTATGCGTGGTAATTGCAATGATTATTTTTGCTGTGGCGCGTATAAATCCTTCAAGTCGTGTCAGTTCAAATAAATAATGTTCGAATTCGTTGAATGTTAGAATTAATAAAACCTCCTGCGTATCGTCCCCTGAAAATTAGTGGCACCAAACATTTTTGTTTTTTTTATTGCTGTCAGTCTGCCACTGTTAATCATAAAATGTTGTAAATTCCGCTTGAATATCATTTTTCATGCCGTCTGTTTTTCGTCTCGGTTCGGACCAGGGACCGTCCGGATACTCGTTGAACGGGTTTTTGAACGGGTATTTTTAAGCGCTTAAAAAATAAACCCTATGATACGAGTTACACCTTCGAACGGGTGTAATGAACCACTTCCGAAAGGGTTACCCTTTCATACCCTGTAACACTGTAACAGGGTAAGCCATTCCAGCCAAGACATTGTAATATGCACTCTTTCGCATCGAAATTGGTTTGATAATTGCATAAACACCACCGCACGTGACATCTAGTCATAATAATTTGGAATTTATTATTTTAAAGTTCAATTTTGCTTGTCGCAAAACTCTGTAATATAATTTTTTCGTGTCTGTTCTTGTTTATTGTCATAATTTCTTTTAATTTGGAACTCGGTAGGTACTACAGAATTAAGTAAAAGCAATTGAGCAGTTCTTTTTTTAAAGAATGTGTTACGCTTCGTTGGTCTAGTGGTAGCGTCTTCATAGGTAGATAACGAGGTCCTTGGTTCAAATCCCGGGTTGGGCCAAAAGTGTCTATGGGATTTTTGCGTAAAAAGAAAAATTTCTTAGTGTCAGCCCGAAGTCTGGGAGTTGGCGGTATTATAGCCTCATGCCTCGGAGAGCACGTAAAGCCGTCGATCCTGTACCTGACCTTCCGGTCGTTCCGCTAGTCGTCCCATCGGATAATGAGAGTGATGGAATAGATAGTGCCCCTGTGTTTGCACACACACTTGTGGTATGTCCCGCTCACATGGCCAGTCTCCATTGAGACTGGCCGCTGGGGCCGAAATTCGGCTAGGAGGACATAATTATATTATAACAAAGAATTTGATTTTCATTCTGTTAAAGTTAAACCGCGGAGGCGTGGTGGCGTACACCGTTATTGAATAGATGCATCATCATCATAACCATCACCATTATCATCATATCAGCCGAAGGTACTGCTGGGCAAAGTCCATTGCTTCCCAAAGATACTCCACAACTGCAGATCCTGCCTTGCCCGCATCCAGCGGCTGTCATCGACCCTCGCAAGATCATCGGTCCATCTTGTTGGGGGCCCCACGCTGCGTTTTCCGGTTCATGGTCGTCACTTGAGAAACTTTCTGCCCCAGCGGCCGTAGATTCTGCAAGCTATGTACCCTGCCCACCGCCACTTTTGCTTGGCAATTATTCAAGCTATGTCGGTTTTTTTTATTTGCCTTTCTTGGTTGGATCTTGAGATTTGTGATTTGATCTCGGAGGGAAACTCCGAACATGGCGTACTCCATTGCTCTTTGGGTGACCATGACTCGTTTTATTAGCCCCGTAGTGAGCGGCTACGTCTTGGTTCCCTAATTAATCGGAGGCAACACATACTAATCGAAGACTTTTGATTGGTATTTGGGACCAGAAGCTTAGCTTTCCGAACGCTGCCCAGGCAAGTTAGATTCTAGAATTCATCTCCTACTCGAAGTGGACCTCTTACCTTTTTTTTTGATAAGGGAGGTCGAATGCCTACTTATGCCACCCGCAAAAATGTTTACGGATGGATGCGTCAGACTCGCACCGACTAAACCTACCTGCCGTGGGCTTCTCTTGGCGCCTGATGGGGGAGCCCCGGGAACGCGGGTATGTTGCTCCGGTGCACCCCTTATGCGAAAAGTTCCATATGGTATGATGGTCCCACACGCACCGTGAGAGGGCTCTGGATTGTCCTCGCTATTTGCCGACTTCTGCCAGTCCGGCACAGCGACCGCGCCATAAACAGATCGCTGTCTTCTTTTAGCTGGTAACATTGACTTCTCTTACTGCCGCCGCGGCTCCGAGGGGGAGTTGGGCTACTGGTTGCAGCCGCCACCCCGACGCCTCCTCCGTCTGCGATCTCTCCCGTTCGCGCTCGGCGGCCTCCTTTTGGAACATGACTCATAAAAGGAGACCACGGCGTGCCATTTAGAAGAGTCAGCCACCAGCATTGCCCCTACGATTGCCGGCAGGGACAGATCCCGTCCGATTGAGATCTTGAGTCGCCTTTTGGCCACCCGGGCCGGGCACTCAGCGAAAGTGTGTTGGGCAGACTCCTTTCCACCCAGGCCTTGAGGTGAGGTAGGATGGCACCGACGGCACGCTGGCGCGCGTTTAGGCGTAACTCTAGCCGTGCGTGCCAGTGCACTAATACGTGCCGGTAGTCATCCCGTCGGTACTCAGTGAACGTTTCTTCTGGCGCCCTCCCGTTCTCTGGCGCACGCAGATTTCGGTGAAAACCACCGCGTTGGACCGCCTCCCTAGTGGGGTGGTCTGTCCTAGTTATAGATATAGCTCTCCACAACCTCGAGTGCAGAGTCCCTTACCTTAACTGGAATGGGTGCAACCTGAATGTTCAACATGATATTGGTCTTATCCATGTTCATTTTGAGACACACTAGTAGAGAGACCCTGCTGAAGTCTTCGAGCATTGTACCGAGATATTTCAATGTTTCAGCCATGATTACGATGGTGAGGGATGTATTCGCCATTGAGATTGATGCCAAAGCCTTTCAGTCCCGGAGCTTAAAGACATCTTCCAATGCAGCGATGAATAGTTCTGGAGATAGAGATGTTATATCCCCCAGTCTCACGCCTTGCTGCAATCGTATAGGTTGCGAGTTCTCATACAAACACTTTAACACCTCGGCATACCGGTAGTTAATTTGGAATTTTGGAAAGATCACAGTACATCCAGGTTTCGATTCAATCAAGCGCTAAGCATAATGGCTGGATATATCCTCGGTCTTCTGAATAACTTGCTGCTGCGTATGTATGTGGTATATGGTACTAAAGCATTTTCGGCGACCGGCTTGTTCAGGAGGATGGTTGACGTCAAACCTGTGCGTGAGACGATTCGTAATGACTCTCGAAAACAACTTGTAAACATGGCTCAGTAACGTGATGGGTCTGTTATTTTTTCAAAGGGTTTTTATCGCCCTTATTGAAGAAAGCACTACCACACCAATATGTGCCAGCCTTGTGACGTTTGACCTTTTAGTATGGCGAAGTTAAATAGCCTTTGAAAAGCTCGTAGGATTGGTATACCATCCGCATTAAAAAGCTCTATTGTAACTCTGTTATCACCAGGAGCCTTATTGTTCTTAAAATGTTTAAGAACCATGCTAATCTAATCTTAAAAGGTCTTTAGGCATTAAGTTACAATATTTCAGACAAGGCCAAGTTAGTCAGTTAGAAATTTACCTGTTTGGAAAATTTTAAAACAACAAACAGGCGTTTTCCTAAAAGATTAAGTTTGAGAGGTGTTGAATTATTTTTCAGTCACTAGTGACAGTGCCAGTTATTATAAAAAAATGACAAGATTGTTGGCAGCTCATTGCTCTAGAATAATAGAAGATATTGATTGAATTGGTATGATCGGCGACTAAAATGTTGGTGACTCAGAGATATGTAAATACTATAACTATTAATACAAACGTCCATATCTTTATTAATGTAATCAGAAATGAACACGCTGTTAAAGCTAATAGCTTGCAATTTACTTGCAAGAGCGGCGGTAACCTTCTTTTTTTCGAAAATCGTTATAACACATCAATATTTAAAAAAACAGGCCAAGTGCGAGTCGGACTCGCCCATGAAGGGTTCCATAGCATCAAGTATTTCAGTTGATTAAATGAAAGGTAAATTGCGGTTTACGATTTATGACGTATTAAAAAATCTACTTACTAGATTTCGATCAAACCAATTATCAGTGGTAGTTTGCATGGTAATCTACATCATATATTTTTTTCAGTTTTATCATTCTCCTATTTTAGAAGTTATAAGGGGGGGGGGGGGGGGGGGGCACACATTTTACTGCTTTGGAAGTGTCTCTTGCTCAAACTATTCAGTTAAGAAAAATATGATATTAGAAACCTCAATATCATTTTTGAAGACCTATCCATAGATCCCCCACATGTACGGGTACGATGAAAAAAAAATTAGCATCAGTTCTATGTATGGGGAACCCCCAAAATTATTGTTCTTTTTCTATTTTTGTGAGAAAATCTTAATGCGGTTCACAGAATACATCTACCAAGTTTCAACAGTACAGCTCTTATAGTTTTGGAAAAAAGTGGCTGTGACATACGGACGGACAGACAGACAGACATGACGAATCTATAAGGGTTCCGTTTTTTGCCATTTGGCTACAGAAGCCGTATAATTGATTGTCCTACTAGATTGTCATCCATTTGTCAAATTCTAAGGCCATTGGTTTCTGTAAAAGATATATGGGATAGCCAGTTTGTCATTTTTTCAGACGACATCATGGCACAAAAAAACAGGCAGTTGCCTTAAGCCAATTAATGAGGCCACAAAAGCCGTATTTTTATTTCAACTATATTTGCAAATAAATAAGTAACTAATATGAAATTACGGTAAAGATCTTTATTGAATACAGAATTAGTCTTGGAAAACTTGTACCTAGGTGGTTGCCTAAATGTATTTTTATCAGACCAAGGTTGCTGTCTATATATGAAATATATAGACAATTACATAACCTAAGATTGCTTGACTCTGAAAATTCTTAAAGTGATAATATTCTTATGATAATGAACATTTAAGTCACGTCAATGATGTTTTAGAATACCCATAATATATCAGTTAATTTTATACAATAATTTAAATAATAATAATATCCAGGGACATTATTTACACACGGCCATCTGATCCCAAACTAAGTAGAGCTTGTACTATGGAAACCAGATAACTGATATATTACATATACTACTTTTCTTTTGTGAATACATACTAATATAGATAATTACACCCAGACTCAGGACAAACAGACATGTTCATGCACACCAATATCTGTCTTCTGAATGGAATCGAACCCACGAGCTCCGGCGTGAAAAGCAAGCATTTACCAACAATGCCAACACGCCCGTCAATTATTTCATCGTCTTTATGTCAGCCAAAGTACGTCCACAGCTGGACAAAAGCCTCCCCAAAGAATGGGAGCTTGGCAGACCCCCAGAGCCCCATAGCTTGGCAGACGGGTTGGCGAAAGAAAGTTTGATGGTCATAGTTCATAGATAAACGCTGCTGCCGGTTCTCTGGTAGGTATGCCCTCGGTCGATTTCTGCGCCCCCTACGTGATAAAATGGGGTGATGATATCCTATGCCATCACCACACAGCAAAATATTATAATAATTATTTAACAAAATATAATCACATCATACAGATTGTCACAATATTAAGATTAAAGTAATTCAGTTCTTTAAATAACACGTTAATTATTAGCTTGACTATTTTGCGTCACTAAACTTTCAAATTTAAAATATAAAAAGTCGTTCGTTCGTCAAATTTGTTGTACCTACCTAAAAGTAGTTAGGCAATGAGGCACCGCACGGGTGCGAGTATACCTACTCCCATCTACACGCTGCTAAGTTGATTGGGTAATTCAAGTTAACTCGAATAAAACCTTTTCAAGAGGGTAAGCTATTCAAGGGCTTAAGTCATTGAAGGGGTTAACCCCTTCCCGTGGTTACCATAAAAAACGTGTTAACCCTTTCACTGGGTTTCGAGGCTGTAAGTCAATCAAAGGGTAACACTGCGATACGAGTTACCCAATGAACGGGTTACCCTATCAAACGGCTTAACTCAGAAGCGGGGTTGTCCGGTCCCTGGTTCGGACATGGCAAGTTCCTGGCCGTTCCTGTGACGTATATATGGTTTTATGTTTCGAATATAGTATTTATTTGTGCCACTTCAGTTTTAGAATTGATTTTCAATATTGCCAGTCTTATTGCGAGGGATGGAAATGTAAATTCAGATTCTTTCATTACAACCTGCCTTAGAAATGTTATTCAGATCGTCGTAATATCGAATAAGGGAAGTCTAATCCGTCCGTATTATTTTTTACTTTCAATAATTTCAAACTTTATGAAGCGCCAGAGCGTCACGTAAGTTATAATTATGGGAACATTCTCATTGTTATGTTACGTATAACACGAGATTATTGCTTTATTCGCTATAGTCTTACAATTTTATATCGCGTTTCGTCGTGTAAGATGTTATTTGAGTGTTCGCCGTATGTAAAGACAGTTTATTAGAAGGGAGATCTCATATGTCTCATCCTTCGGTATAGACATTGCGCAAGCCTTATCAGTTTCTTATATTTTTATATATAACACTCACTTATCATCATTTTATTAACAAACTATATTTTTTTTTATGGAATTCTCTTATATTGCAAGATATACACACGATACACAGATTTCACTTTGTTTATAATACACGACTGACCAAAAAATATTGATTCAGATTATCATTAAAAAAAAAGTCAACAACCGTGACACGCCGAACAGAGGAACTACTAGTTTAAGGGGTTGCCCCAATTCCCTAAAATTTTGTTGCGGCCCATATGACAAACGTCTACTACCGACTACTGGTATAAGTCCGGGAATAGGAATAAATGCTACCTACATTAATTTATATAGAGGAAGCCAATAATGATTATTTAATGTGGTTCATTCGTAGTGCGATTTACAGAAAATTATTTCAGATCACAGGACTGCATCATAAGTGCAGTATTTTTATACCAGGCCACGGTAATATTTATATGAATGTAATCGTAAAACCATGTTGACTTTTAAATGTCATAAAATGTTGATTGCTTCGTATGACATTAACCTCCGTATCTTTTTACCCACACTCAAGACTATCGTGGGAAACTCGCACCAATCCTCTGTCATATACCTACTCACATATTTCGATGACGTCAGCTCTCATTAAAATCTAACAACTTTGGAATAAAATATTATGGGTTCCACTACGCGCTATGCCGCATGCCGTCCGATCACGGAGTTTGTACAGAGTCGCACGTGCGTGCTAAATAACGAGTAACCTTGCTCTCCCCTCGTCCTGTAGGAACCGGTCGACCCACCGGTAGGTGCCCACGGTATACATAGACAGGTATACAAAAATTTCGCTCGGAGACAATACTGGAACCAGTTGGCCGAGATCTCGCAATCCTCACAGATATACCTCGCAAATACTCACCCACCGACGAGAAAGTAAATAATGAAGAGGGATCAACGAATCTGGTTGCCTTGCACATTGAATTTCTATACATTATATACATATAGGTATAGGTTTAGTCTGACTGAACGAGTTGTTTATGGAAGCGTGTACTTTCCTCGTGCACTGTTTATGGTGTTTTATTTGTGAATTGGTTTGTTGCGAAATTGTTAAGGCGAGCTCAAGAGAATATGGAATCTATGTCGTAACCTTATACGCAACAGAATGAGATCTTGTATTATAGTAAACGACGTACGGATTCTTTTTAGAAAACTGTAACAAGAATGCGTGGGTTCTATCAAGGCTAGGCAGCGAGCTGCAATCAAACAACACGGCTTGTATAAACATTCATGGCATATTTGAATATTGTTAGTAAAATTGTTGTACAGTTTAATTTAAGATAGTGAATACACTACAAAGCTTAGGAATATACTTTCTAAGAAAGTTATTCTAAGAGGTTGTTGTTTGATGAACCACTCGGGTGATCGTGGATTTTATTTGGGAGTGCTTGTTTATATTGTACAAATAGATTTTATTATTTGTAAAGATAGGTAAAGCAAGCACTCACATATTTATGAGAAAGAAATTGCCAGTGGCCTCACCGGTATGTTAACGTTCCGTACGGTTGTGCACCTAAACATGCATTCAGTCTATAGATGGGTGAGCGTTGCAGTGGTGTGCGTGCTTCAGAGGACTCTTAGCTCGAGCAACTCTGTCACTAGGGTATGTGTTCACAGATATGGAATGACCAAGGGAGAGATTGGCTCGAATACATAATATTATTTATTTTATTTATTTATTTATTTGTTCGGGAATACAAACGGTTACACACTTTTCTTAATAACTAAGTTATAGTTTATAGGATTTGTTAATGAGTAACCCACATCGTTATCCACATCTTAAGAACGTTATTTCCAGGTAACGTTGTCATTTCTTTTTAAGGTTTCGTACCAAGAAACATTATCGTAATGATGTAAAGTTCAATAAAGGAGAGTACCGTTTTATATTAAGAGGTGTATACATATTGTTGAATATATCATTATATCATAGCCATATCCATCTCGTCCAAATTAAAGCAAAGATTTTACTCTGGACACTAGATAACAGATACTTATTTACTATTTTTTTTTTGACAGATGATTATTTACCAGAACATCCAGACCAAAACAAATAGACACGTTTATGAACACAAATATTGTATTGTGGGAGGATCGAAACCGGGTTTTTTTCCGATCAGATATCATATAGGCCTTACACCTATATATGTGGCATATATTAATGTTGATAGAACACAACCACCATCCCTGATGAGTTCTCCTGAACTTATATAGGTGCATTCCAACTTTGCGATCATGATACTGATCCTGTTGGAGCCTTGACCCTCACCCGTTGGATGCACCAGAGAACAGCATGTTTCACGCATTGTTGCATAAAAAGCAAATGACTGAATTAATTATGTTGACTGTAACTACATAAAAAAGGTTATCTCACGAACAATAAATAAACAAAAGCGGTTCAAAGTAACCTAGTTCCGTGAATTTCGAGCAAAGATACCACAAAATGCTTAACAAGGCGTAACGAGAGACTATTTCCCTCACAAATCCCTTTCAGCTCTGTCGGGCCCGACCCTGGCCGCTGAGCATGTAAGTAATTACTGCTCTGCCCTAATTCCTGGTGCCTCTGATCCCGGCTAGTGAGTCGGTTGACCTGCTTGTCGATGCAGTTTGCATTCCTTTGTTGAATCAATGAGTTACCGCAGAGACGGTTTTATTAATGAGTTACGAGACCGTGAATAGGGTACGCTTAATTGGAACATACACGATGCAACAATACACATGGCTCGCAGTTTAAAACTATAATCAGTTCGTCACTTACTTATAAAAATATACTGATAGATAACAGCTTGGAAGATGTTTTGTGTTTTCTCATCTTACAACATATGAACGATTGAGACAATATATGAACTTTGAAGCTGAGCAAAGACTAAATATTCTTATTAAGATGGAAAGTTATTGAACTCGATTGGATAAATGATTCGAATAGTACTGAATTTATACGTTTCATATTTCAAGTCAACCCAATTAAAATAAACTTTCTGTGAATATTTGTGGAAATATTTTATAATTGTGAGTTCTGTGTCCATTGTTTTTTGCAATTTTACTAGAACTTAGTAGCACTGAGTGAAACTCACAATAAACACAGAGCTTTAAAATGTAATATATGATTTATTTTTTTGATGACTCCTGGTAAATGAAATAATAATAAATGAAATAATCTCAAAAATGAGATTAGATAAACGCTTTGCATTGCGAAAAATGCTATAAAATTAAAATGTAATAATTTGGAAGGTCAAAATGATATGATCTTTCACATGCAACTGTGAACATATCAGTCGGCCATGTTTCTAGAAAAACAAAACCGATAGATAATACCTACATCCTCCGGAAGGATGTTAGCATGGGAATCCTAAATTTGATCTGCCAGCGTGTATCGTTCGTAGCTTAACGCAGAGCGCCTACCCCGGATTGCTAGATGGTGCAGGTTTGAGACCCGCCGGACAATTAAATTTATGATTTCCCATTTTTGAAACTACTTATAGGTCACACAAATAGTTGTCCTGCACGGAAATCGAACCCGGCACGGAAGTGACGAGGCGGCTGTCTTAGCGCTGAATCACACTTGCAGTCAAAATGTAATAATGTATACATATATGAATGTATTATAATTATAAGAAGTAGTAGTTAATTAACCGAGCGTTTATGTTATTTTAATGAACCAAATATTATACGGAACTTATTCAGACGATTTCCATTAATACTCATGTTTTTTGCACATAGTTCTCTATTATTTACTTTTGACATGACGATTATCGTGTTCAAACTTACAGATTTGGGCTTAAAAGATTTGTAAATAAAAAGTCACTCAAAGACAGTAAACACTTTATGTCATAGCACTATTAACAAACAAGAACGTGATAGTAACACAATAAGCTTACGTTTCAAATCCGAACAAAGAGGTCATAGTAATTACGTTATAACCGCTTTGGTGATTGCGTACAGCGTCGTGAGTCCGAACAATAAACTTATTGAGTGACTAGTACAGGACTACTAAAATACACGGGAGTTACGTCATTTATTGTACTGCTTAAAGAACCTCCTCCTTTTGAAGTCGGTTAAAAAACCTTGATGAAGATTGTTATAAACTTGTATCAATACATTTTAAAAGATAATTCTCGTAGTCTTTATAAATGCGCAGTAAATCACAACATTTTAGAAGTAGTATAGTTATTTCTAGGTACATTACAGGAAGTAACATTTAATTTACGATATTAATGATTTAGTTACTTAACTAGCTTATTTAAGTTAGTGTCAAAGTGCTTAGTTATATGTTTAAATACCTTCAATTATAGATATTTATAGTTTTAGCTATATTAAGGAAGAAAGGATATTCACGTCTGTAACTAAATAATATCCTTCCGATCAAATTTAGGTTATGGTTGCCAGCCTTAGTGTCTAATAGC
This sequence comes from Pseudoips prasinana, assembly GCA_951640165.1. Classification (NCBI taxonomy): domain Eukaryota; kingdom Metazoa; phylum Arthropoda; class Insecta; order Lepidoptera; family Nolidae; genus Pseudoips; species Pseudoips prasinana. The sequence goes on from OX621240.1 coordinate 30,009,100, forward strand.
CACATGCTCAAACAAATTCTGTCCCCTCCCTCATGAGCCGAAGGGTCCTCCCCAAGCCTCGGATAAACTTGAATATAAATAAAAACTTGAAAACTTTGCTGCTCGAAAACTTTTCTCGGCAGAATAATCTCAATATTACTTCTATGCCCAACCTGAGATTTGACCTCGTTATTGGCAGATAAATATCCACCTGGACCAACGAGGCATTTAAACTAAATTAATTGTTATGAAAGCAAGGGTTACGAAGAATCTGTAATGATGATTTTATCCCCAAATATCTCGAGAATTAGCTTCTGAGTTATTCAATTATTGTAGCGTCATGTAAGACATAATGTTTACCTAAAAATCACCTCGTATTGTTACGAATTTTATTGGCTATAAATAAAATCATGTAATGAAAGCAGGTCTCGAACTGCCTGCAAGAATATTTTATTTGTTTCTGAATTATTCAATCAAGTTGCGCAGATACTTTTTAGTCTCATCAAAATTCGAAACTGTTGCGAAACTGGTTTAATTAAAACATATTTCATGAATAAAATCATGACGAGAACTAATTTAATAACGTTTTGGGCAACAAAACATTTTCATTCTCGTAAAACATGACGCAGGGAGGGGATGTTAGTTGGAACATGTTAATATTCTAATTATCACTGCCTTTGGCACATAGCTTATATTACATCACTGCTAAGCCAGGTTCAATTACACGTAATAGACTGTTTACAGCAAACAAAAACCCTTTGTTTCGCTATCCACTTACAACAGACGTGTTTTATCTTCATGCGTTGGAGTTGGAGAGCATATAAAGCCCTTCCTTTTTTCTCTTTCTAGCATTATGGGATCGCTGTCGCAGATAGAGAAAGATGTAGTTCTCTAGAATAGGTGATATATTATAGGATACTGTATTTCAAGCATTATTCAAGCAAAAGCATTGATTGAATTTAGGCTGGAAGTAGAGTTACATTTTTCTAGTGTTTTTTTTTCTTTTTCATCAGCACTGCTTAAGGCCATGCATTGATAAGGTGAGGGGCGGGGAGTGAGCAGCGGTGATTTTGTTGTGTTGTTAAAAATAATAATTCAGTTTTACTCTAATGAACTATATACTTTTACAACTACTTAATGTTATTTATTCAAAACTTGGATGTTAAGATACAGTTGTACTAGTCAAGCTTACTTTTAGCGGTAAAGACTTGTACAATAATAAGCTTACGTAGCCCGAGGTCTGCCGTTGTTAAATTAATAACTAGGTATTTGGCTACTTAATATTTTAAAATTAAATACTTTATTCTTAAATTGGAGAGAGCGAGCAGTAGTCGCGCGCAAGTTTATTACCAGTAGTTTGTTAGTTTAAACGACGAACACATGGCACCGGCTCGGGCCGAAGCCCAGGAGGCCGCTGAAGTAAATAGACGTAATTCTGCAAAGAAGGTGTGATCACTGGCTCGCACTATAACCGCGGGACCAGATATCAATGGTTTAGGTGGTCAACGTCTATCCTAGCTAATCTGCGGCTATCCTTAACTACCAAGGTGGACGTCCCAGAGAAAAAAGTCAGACAGAAATTGCGGTGACTTTTTTTGCGGCATATTTTGACGAAGGTCTCTATTTCGAAGTTCAAAATAGCGGTGAACTGTAGCCCTAATGTACTGAAACGCAATTCACGTTAGTGCGAAAGTGCGCCATATCGATACACATAATTTCGAATGTTATCGACAACTGCTAGTGCCACAACACACATTGTCGAATGTATTCCAGTGATAATCACACGAAGGCAACCAGCAGTGACGACTTAATAAAATAATATTTAACTTAGCACCTCGACAGAAAGTCTACTAAAATCATATATCAATTTAAAAATATTATAGAATTACTAAGAAAACTTGAATTATTTAATATAGTGTATTAAATTAATTAATAAAGTGCCCAGTTTCATAAAAGCACTACCATTTTTCAAATTTAAACGTTACTTAACCAAATTTTTAACGGATAAATGTTTTTATAGTATACAAGAATACCTTTACTATAAGCTGTGAGCCTTGGGTGTTTATATTTAAAAAAATAATCTCTATATTGGTATATATAGTATCTATATATAATATCTATATTGGTATGTATTATTATTAATAATGAATTAAGTATAAATTGTATGGTCATTTTGGTCAATGTATATTTGCATGCTGAAAAGTAGAGTAAGAGATACCTATTTGTATTATGTTAAGAACTTTTGTCACCTTATTCACGCAAATAAATGACTTTTATCTTTTATAAATGCCTACCGATAATATCTGTAACGCCTCGCCTTAATTCTGTTCACATATTTACAAGTCAGGTCATTGTGAAGCCTTGTTAGTGGCAGGAGCATTTTACAACCAATTTGTTCAAATTTAGACGAATATACCCCGTGCTCCGTACGGAATACAAAACAACAAACAAACAATTCATACTCGCTCAATTTCATCGAGTAAATTGAGGCCAACACCTTACAAATGATGATTGATAAGTTATGACCGGAATATACCAGCTTTCGTGCTTCGCCCTTTTCTTGTTCATTGGAATGGAATAAAACGATGACCTCGTGTTGTCAATGACCTGGCCAGACTGCCTAGACTTGGTGCTACCAAAAAATGCTCATAGATGCTAACATTGTGTGCACTAAGCATATAATGTCGTCTAGCCACGTTGGTTAGTTTATTTTATTATATAGCCAGTTTCTATCTGCTATCCATAAGCCATCGCCGAGGTTAATCTATAGATGGATGACCGCTAATGTGATTTAATTTATGAGTGGATACGTGCTTCCGCGAGCAAGTTCTATTGATCCGGCGCGGCGGCGGTAGGTTTAAAAATATAGTAAATACTCATGAAGTCATACGGGGTCTTCTAGCCGGGGTGTAAATCTCTGTAATTAAGGTGACCACGGCCCACATGATTCATTAAATTAATGACCCTCATAAATCTCCAACGCCAATTAGAAAAGGATCTATATCGTTTGAATGGTTAAATGGCTTTTTGTTAAGCTGACCAATCCAATTAAAATGGCGTTCATAGAAAAACGTTTTGAGATCGTTCCATCCGGGAGCTATATGCAACCAGACATTAATTATGACAGCCCTATTTTGTCAGACGGAAGATTTAAAGTGCAATAATACCGAATCGGTAAAATTAAAAACAATTCAGATTCAACATTCAGTCCATTAGAATAAGTAAGTAATTCATATTAAAATTTCCATAAACATTTCCACAGTCTAAATTAATAGAAATGGAAGCTGCAAATTCAGTTGCGTTGCAGGGTAGGTTGCGTTCGCGTTGGTTCGTAATATAAATTGCTTTCAGAATAATGCTTTCAGATATTATGGCGGCTGCTTTTAGGCCCCAGAGTGCTATATCAGAGCTTTGATAGGATATAAATCCAATAATGGAATCTTATTTTCCAATATTAATGTAGACTTTTAATTTTAAAATTGTTATATAATAATTACTGTAATATTTAACAGCCAATTTAAACTAAATTTATATGGGACCATTATAAAAGAATTGTCTATCAATTGATTTATACACAAACGACGGAGAAATAACGTAACCTACTTTAAAAATATATAGGTACAGTCCAATTGTCAGACTGTGTGTGCACTATAAAATTTCCCGCGCAGAGAAGAGAGTCTCCATTGAAACTGGCCGGCGCCGTTGCCGAAATTCAGCTAGGAGGACATCACATCTAATTTATTGGCTTGGAACTTTATTACAATCCAGTAAATTTCAAAATATGGTCGGTACTATATTTCCACTGCCCGGGAAAGGGACGTTAATCTTAGGTGTAAGTAGGGGACTGGGATTTTGGTTGCAGGATCGAACGCAGTACACATTGGAGTTAATTTGGGGATTAAGATTTCGGGATCTAACTTGGTTAGTGCTCTGCGGGCAATGTTTTTTTGATATTTATAACCGACTGGAAACGGAATAATTTTTATTTAAGTACTAATGAACATCGATCGTTTTCATCCGAACGGGTATAACCTGCGAGATGGTCCGGTGACGAAATTAACAACTGTAAAAAATGGTATTTCACTAACTGAATATCTGTAATTTGTTACTTATGTATCTATGTTGTGTATGGGCAATACAAAATCGAACCATCAGGGCGTCTACCACTATGAGTAAGACTCGTGTAAAACTGATATAATTTTATATTCTTACTTGCTTTTGAAGTCGATGTTATGACTTATTATGATTCTTGTAAACAGTATTCGATAAGACGTATACTTTTTATTCCACACCAACGCATTGATATACACGTGACTAAATTTCAAAAATAAAGAAACGAAAAAAGCAATCTCTGACGACCACTGTGACTCAGTTGGCAGTGAACCTGCTTCCTGATCCAAAGGTTGCAGGTTCGATCCTCGCACAATACAACTATTTATGTCTATAAGCAAGTCTATTCGTGTTGATCTCAGGGATGTCTATGTATTGTATGTAGGTATATGTTAACAAAAATAAGCTTATCTAGTTTGGGCTGGACAGCGGTGCGTGATATGTCCCAGGTATTTATTATATTTATTAGAGGGTAGTGAAATTCTTACTAGTACATGAGAAGAGAAAAAGATATAGAATAAACATATTCTTTCTCTTTGCAAATCACATCATCCACTTGGGAGTTCAGCATTCTCCTAAAGACACATTACATAAGTTTGGAAATAGGATGGAAATCTCACTTTTCGCACATTGCCATATTTAACGTGAAGAAACCAAGCTATTCGTTTCCCCGTTCCCGATATACTATATATATAAAAAACCGATTCCGCGGCACGTTATTGTTATGTTACCAAAAGTCTTATAAAAGCCAATATTTGCGTTGTGAAGTTGAAAGAAACTTTTTGTTTTTCGACTGATTTGTAGGAAATAACTGAAAACCGAGTTTTTATTTCCTTACAACACGCAGTCTGTGTTTTTCATTACATCACGCGCTGGTTTTATTATATTACATAAACATTCGTTTCAGTGTACTGTTTCCTCAATACAAAATTTAATAGGTGGATTGTATTTTAAATAAAAACATTTTAAATATTGAATGCAAAAATAATGCAACAGACATATGAATAAATTAAAATAGCATCTGGATGACCTGACTAGGATAGTCCTGCTTTTATCTTACTCTCCAGATACCACCAACCATTACCATACATAAGTTAAGTCCATATCGATTTATTGTGATTGTTATTGTCTAAAAAAACTACTGTGATATTTAATATGCGGTCGCTGATAGAATGCTTTCATGACATCTGTCATTGCAGAACATCGTACGTCAGATTCACTCAAAGACATGAAATGTTCTGAACTGATTTGACAGTTTATACAGGTGCACACACCTATTTCGGGAGATAACGATTAATTTTATGTTTTGTGAACAATAATCATGGCAAATAAATTATTCTTATTATTGAAACTAAACTAATACAAATACATGTCGGTGTAGCTGTCTGATGATCACTCTTTTATACAGACGTAATATGGAATTAAATAGAACTAAGTACTTCATTTCTACTGTTTCATTACGTATTTTTGGTGTCACCTAGAGTTAATACCTACCTAGCATTCCTGCGAGGTTTCGTTCACTAATTTAATTAACCCTAATTTCGTGTATAATGGCAGAACATGATAAGTATGATCCATTTTGTGTAAGTTAATTTTTAGGCATATTAACAAAATAGTAATGTATTTGACGCTGTCATCTAGGATTGATCGAATATATGTCCCTCATTGGCTGGAATAAATGCTGCATTTGGATCGAACCAATGATGAATGCGCCGCATTGCATAAATGAAACAGTCTCCTTGAGTTACTAAGTGGGTGCAGGAAGCGCCAGTATGCAGAAATTGTTAGATAAATTTTAAACATGCTGATAGTAACATTTCTACTCTCTTTGACACTGCGCACTAATCAACATATTGTGTCGCTGGCCCTCGGCGCCCTCTATGACCATTAGTTTGCATTAGTATTCATAATGTGCCCTTCCCGCTCCTCAATCGGATCAGCGACCCGCCACTTCTCATAATAACGTAGAGTATATCAGCTAAAAACGTCCTTAAAAATGTACAGTCAGTAATCGCCTAGTCAGCCCAGTTTATAGTAATGGTCTTGTCTAGACAGCTTAATCCCTCGCACACCTCCTATCGTCCGGAGAAGCAGTAAAAGCCTCGTAGGATAATTACTGTAAAGCTCATGATGAAAATAAGTTTGTTCCCTGTATGTAATGTAACTGTGTTTATATAGAAGCATAGAACATTCCAGTTGTTTGTTTTTTTTTCCTATGCAAAGTAGGGTTTCGCATTCCTCGAAGTGAGTCCTCCCTGGAGCGCGATTTGCTTTTGTTCCATTTACAAGCCGCGAATATTATGCGGTTTTATGTCGAATGGAGATTTTGGATTAGTAACTAATTTAACTTTGTTGTAACAAGATTTTTCCGTGGTATTTTTTTTCTTGATATTAAGCCCAAGAATTATAAAGTATGCTTAAAATTTTGATGAAATGTGTATTGATCAGAATCTAGCCTTATGTCTACTGTTAATGGCTGAAGATCGCTTGTTTCATTTGTCGAGAGGAACTTGAAATAAACTATTCAATGAGACTATTGGAGTGATGGTTAACAGTTTCAATTTCAGAGAACTTGCCATAACATAACAGCAAGAACTACCCGACACCAAAAAAATTAGGCAATTTGAAGGGCTCAATGCCAAATGTCGAATTTTTGGGTACTTAAGTTTAAACCGCATTAAGCCCGCTTTCCGCCAAAGCGGAGAGGAGCTGAGAAGCGCGTATTCAGCTAATTGAGCTGAGTTTATACGAAGCTCTTTGTTAGGCGACTCAAGTAGTTCCTTCGTGACTGTACTCCTCCTGAACGGCTGAACCGATTTTCTTCAAATATGGCACAGTGCTGGGAGACCATATATACTTGGGAGTGCAATGATTATATTATATGCATATAATATACTCATGAAGATCGTACACGTCTCGTCGAACATTCTCTGACCAAATCGGATACGTTCACAAGTCAAACACTGTCATTACATTCTTCATACATGCTCGCCATCTATGAAGAATGTAATGACAGTGATCGAGGCGAAGTGTGCAAAGATCGTGACAAATGGAAATCCGTTGTCTCTGCCTTCCCCTCTGGGAAACAGGCATGAGTCTATGTATGTCCACGCCACGGAGGTATATTCACCGAGTACATTAAATGTCCCATCGAAATCTATCTAAACGTATAGACATCTGCCTAACTAAACTCAGCTCAATATTTGCAAGCAGCATAATGCCTTGCAGACCTAATTGATGGGACTATAAGAAGTTATAAAGGCCATATTTAAGAAAAGAAACTGATATTTTAAATCCAACCATCAGTTTGAACGCACAATGCCACAGACAGACATGTACACAATTGTAGATTTTTTAACGTATAAACCTCCTTTTCCAATACCGGTATGCACTGCACTGGGATCGAAGTAAAATACATGCTATTGTAAGGTTGTGTTACTTGTTTTCCAGTGCACCAATATCGGCAGGAATAATATTTTTTTAATAATTTACTTTCTGTTTTTGTAAATTATACATACAATACCAGACGATGCCCATCGGCTTACAGATATAATATTTTATAATATTTTAAGAATGTTACATAATTAATATATCAGTAGTACCTATCATGCTGTCTGGCAGTGTCTGGTTATGGTAGCGAATCTTACCTCCCCATCTAATCCTGATGCGTTGAATTCATTACTGGGAAATACCTACCAGAGAACGCTAGCAATGTCTCTCTGTGACCATTATAGTGCGATCTCAGACTCGTCTGTCAAGCTTAGACATTATGGCATAAATCTTAGGGAAGGCTTTGGTCGAGCCGTGGAAAACATTCGGCTGACATGAAGTAACTATTTATTATTAGCCTAATTACGTAAATAAATTGACTTATAAGGCTATTAGTTACCTATTTCAGTTGTATGACGTAGTAGTATTCCAATACGTCTATTGAATTCAATGTGGTTATTTGAGGAAAATTAAAGAGGTAGAAGGACTATTTCCGAGAATTTTGTCAATTTGTAAGGGTTTGATAGTGGAAAAGCAGTTAGTATATTATTATAGAGTTATACAAGGTGAAACGAAATGGACAAATTCGAGGAGCATTATCTACTCGATTTTTTTCGAATCGAAATTTTTATGAAGTGTAATTTACAAGTGGTCAGTTTACGTTTTATTCAGTATCGCAGGTAAATTAAGGTCCCTAAGTTTCTTGATGATTTATGTTACATCTTATATATCTATTGGTACGTTTTATTTATTCATAGGGTGTAATAATGGTTAGTAAACTGTACATTGAATATTTGTTAAAAAAGGATACTTGGGGCGTGATCTACAATCCATATCGAAGGCAAAAATATAGTTTTTTGAGGTTTTGTCTGTTTATCTGTTTGTCTGTATGTATGTCCGGGATAAACTCAAAAAGTACTGCATGGATTTACTTCAAATTTTGCATGAATATTACTAAGAGGTCGGTTCAACATATAGGGTACATATTATCACGCTCTCACCTACAAAACATTTTACATGGGAGGCGCTGTGATAATTTATAAAGTTTAACGCGGGTAAAACCGCAGGGCGCAGCTAGTGTGCAATAATTTAAATGTAATTAAATAATTATTTGAGTTGCACTATAATAAAGCTTTCTCACAATTCTCTTTGTTGAAGTTATGCTGGAAGTGAAAAACACTTTAGTAAAGCTCTCGCCTCTGCACTATACTTTTTCTAGAGATTCCGCCATGTTAAACTAAACATAATAAAGATTTAAATAATATTGGAATATGATAGTTTCTTGGAACAATGAGAAAATCAAGTGAAATTTGGTTCGGCTAACATTTCATCTTGATAACTCACTGACGCAAATGTCAAGTTGAGACATACCTACTATCTTTGGTTCCGCCCTATTTATCTTTGACATTACGTCATATACAGCACATGCGACGTCAGTTCAGTCACACCTGTACTACAATAGTGGCCGTTATTGCATACGTAATAAAGGAGTTGTTATGTAAACTTGTGTCCACCGACGCGTTGCGTCGACTGCTGTACCTTAACATTTTGGTATTCAAGTAGTACTCCTTGCGTATAGTAAAGAGATATTGTTGCTTTTCACAAGTATACGGAACATTTACAGGTTATACATGTCTTGAATCTCTAACATGCTTTTTACATTGCTCTCGCAACTGTTTTCGGCAGTACTTAATAATAATGGTTTCCTCCTGCTCGACTTGAGGCCCCGGCGGCCCGTGTTAATGGAGCCTACGCGGGACATATTATAGTGTGTGTGCGCAAACAGGTGCGATCTCTATTATCTCACTTTAAGTTTCTATTAATATTAGCACAGGAATAGGGGTATCTCTGGCTATGGTATTGAAGTATTCACAAATTCGCTGATAAGTTATTACGTCGAATGGCAGCACCAGCTCTCAGTCATTTGAAAACCTTTTTAATTTCCATCCTAGTAGTAGTGAAACTTGGGGTCTCTTACTTCAGCCGCATTCGAGCACTCGACGAGTTAGCATCCTGGAGGAATACGAAAACCCAAAGGCACACCACTCCACACCCTAATAGCATTATCATGTTCATGTTATGGGTGTGAGTATGATCACCAGATCTCATCGGAGGACAGTGAAGGATCGGCGATGTATGAGTGATACACTTTGAATCGCAAGCGAAATAGATAATGATAACCACTTACCACCAGATGGGCATGCTGGCCTTATTAGTCGTTACAAAAACACAAAGCTGGTGGAATTGCTTCCTTCCAACTTTCCCCGCATAAAAGGTATGGACCATAATAAAGTTAATGTTGGGAATTTATCTCGGGAATGTTTGCTCACCTGTATATCCATAGACATGATTGCTGTTGAAATACACCACATTCCTTTAATATTTACTCTGAAGGAATTATGTGTCTCTAACTGTGAGACTACATTCTCTTTGTACGTTTGGCGAGGATTTTAGTTAAGAACAAAGATATAGTACGAAAGTAACTTTATCGAACGCCAAAAGTATTAAATCAATAAAATATAAGACTGTAAAAATGGCGGCCTTATCTCTAGGAGCGAAATCTTCCAGGCCACTGTTGAATGGATTTGGATTAAAGTAAATATAGATGGGTATTTCGTGGCATATTTAGTGAAAGATTATATTAATTTTTCAGGTAATGCGATGATATTGAGTCTGTTGTATTTCTTGTAGTATAACAAATATTCATTTGTAAGCGGCTACTTCTACAGTTGTCTGTCGAGCTTGGTGATACTCTATCCAGTCCATATATCGAAAGTCGATATTTATTAGGGTAAAGCCCCCTAATGCTTTTAACACTGCTTTTAACCATCATTCTACTTGTAATACTTCTTTTCTAAAGCAAACGTAGTCAATTTAAATTTAAATCGATATTTAACTGATCCGGCTATCTGCTGTAAGTGTCTGTCTAATGTAATTAGCATGGCACTCGTACACTAAGAGGGGACCGGCTCTGATGGCCATTTGCATTACGTTCATAGCAGCATGGCAGCATTCGTTTCTCATGCACTATGAATAAATATATTGGATGACTCATAAATATGTCTTGAGAATATGAGACATTTCTCCATTTAGTTACGAGTGAAATTAAAATAGAGGACTTTTATGATCATCATGCAATAATTTTCCAGCATAATAATGAACTAATTTCCTTATTCATAATGACATAAATTTTATAGTAACTGTTGTTCACGGTAATGAATGACAGGGATATTACGTGCAGCTAATGTTATTTTAACGTCTCTTGAGTCAGCTAGGTGGCCCCCATTTATTCAATAGAGGTCTACGGAGTTAATGAGAATCTTGGATGACGCATGTATTACTCATGCCCGTTATTATAAGTGCACCGTAAGGCGTTGCTCAAATGTTATCAAATCGAGACAAGGAAAATACTGGAGACTGATTGATCTGTACTTTCACGTTTTAGAGGCATCATTCCTATGATACTACTCGTAGCATTACATGCCTAAGAATTATTCGGACCATTGCAATGTCTAGTAAGTTATGTGGAAAACTGAAAGATTTTAAGCTGAAAAAATAGATTGAGATATTTATTATTGTGCTTGGATATTCGCGGCGTTATTGTTAATACTTTCCTTAAAAACAAAGAGACGAAACTATTTATTGTTGGCCTCCAAAACAATTCCTACTCCATTGAGATTTTTCTTTTTTAGTTTGTCGCGTTAAACTACTATAGTTGAAGGTGGTTTTAGTAGCCTTTCCAATGTCCATGCTCTGCTATTCAACGTTTATATAATTCCTTACGTATCCGCCACTAATGACGTCTAAAACCTCCATGAAATTCCGCTACGTGGAGCAACTCGTTTGCCGGTTGGGTCAGTATTAATGACGGATGTTGAATATGAAATACTGGGACAATTAATTTCGCAGCTGGTAGTTATTGGACGTTTGATACTTTTAATTGATTTGGACATATTCAGCAATGAACCAAGATGACGCGAGTTTCACGCTTTTTATTCAATCAAAAAGTACATAAACGTATATACACACTACACATTATAGGTACATATAGCTCATGGCATGTGTTACGTGACGATGACGCGAGTTCCATGATTATTGTTCATCCAATGGGTGCGAAAGCGCTTAATGAAGTTTTCACTTCCAAAACAACCTTGAACCTCACTGAAGTTTATATTGTAGAAATATAGAACATGATTAAAATACTTCCAGGTATTGTTGGTAGGTTAAATTACTATTTATTACACTGGGACTACGACTGCTTATTTCCGCTGAGTATAAAGAGATTTATAGCCATAAATCTACCAAAATATTATTTAAATTACGTTTACAGTTAGTCAATTAGACCTTAACTGCTTCACCGGACAATAAAGGCGAGCGTGGCTTTAGACGTCTTGCAAATAACACAGCGAGGCGACCACATTACCCATTGCGCCACGTTATTATGCGCCATTTTATACTGGTGTTGCGGAGTAGTATTTAGCATTAGTAAATTCTTAATTACTTTTAGTGTTGTATTTATATATACATATGTGAGCTTGTTCGTATATAAGTATATGTGTCGAACGGTATATTGTTGGTACCTATACTTAATAAATAATTAATGTACATTCAATTCACTCTACATGTAATGTATATATGTACATAATATTATTTGAATACATATTACATTTAGCAATTACCTATTACGAGTATGTGTCTTATACTTTTTATTTATTTACGTATTGCCTACGTGTTTACCCTTTATACACTACTAAGTCTCTAGCATCTATCTAGCATTCGGCCTATCTACGTCATCGTAGCATATGATGCTTGCGTAGCATATCATATTCGTAGCATATAATGCCTACTTACGTCATCGTTGCACATGATGCTTAGCGTAGCATATCATATCGTAGCATGTGACACTTGCTTACGTTACCGTAGCAAATGACGTATCTTATACTTTGCCGACTCTTGCCCCAACTCGATTAGTTTTAGCGACCTACGTTGTAAGTACCGTAGCCAAAGTAGGTACGATAATGTAAGTAATTTTGCAGCCTTGGGTTGTATCCAGGCCAGTACATGCACTTAAAATTTTTCATAGTCGGTCAAAAGCTGCTGTCAGGGCAGCTTTTGACCGACTATGAAAAATTTGTATGGCGGTGGATACATTTTAACCTTGACAGATATAGTTCTCGTAGTGCAAATCTAAACCTCTAACGAGTCGTTGACTATACGAAATTGAATAGAACGATATTGATCCAACAGACCACGCTTTGTATTCACGAGCTGAGGTCGTCATAATTCATTAAACTTTTGAATACTCGATCGCAGCCATACGCTATCTATCTATGAACTATTGTTCACAATTTGGCGTACGTTATTTAATACATCCGTACACAAAAAGCTGGTACATATGTAATTAGATGCACAATCACATCAATAGATACATTTATATGCGAAAATCTTTTTTGATAACAAAACATCTCTTTCATAACAAACGGCGCCCACACTGTTCGCGCTGTACTTTGCAGTTGTAGTCAATGATGTCTTACAAACTTCTTCAGAAGGTGTCCGAATTCGTTTCCGCACCGATGGCAACCGTTTCAATCTTGCGAGGCTCAGGGCCCGCACAAAGGTATCACACGCTGTAGTTACCGAGATCATGTACGCCGATGACTTATGTTTCGTAGCGGAATCCCCAGAAGGTCTGCAGAACCTTATGTCCGAATTCCACGAGTCTTGCCGAAAATTTGGTCTAAAAGTCAGCGTCAAAAAGACGGAAGTGATGTTACTAGATACTCACGGTCATGAGGCGCTGAACATAAAACTCGGGGAGGACGAGCTAAGGCAGGTCGATAAGTTTCGCTACCTGGGGAGCACTGTAACATCCAAGTGCGACCTTGATGCTGAGATAAACAGCAGAATCAATGCTGCAGCTGCAGCATTCGGTAAACTGGATAACAAGGTCTTTCGCTCACATGACCTAAAACTGGCGACCAAGATCTCGGTCTACATGGCAGTCGTGCTGCCTACCATTCTATACTCTGCCGAAACGTGGACTGTTTACCGCCAGCACATCCGAATGATCGACCGCTTCCACCTCAGATGTCTACGCAAGATCATGAACATCCGATGGTCTGATTATATACGGAACACAGAAGTGCTGCGAAGAGCCAATGTTAATGGAATTGAGGCTTATCTCATGCGGCGACAGCTTCGGTGGTGCGGACATGTGTCACGCATGGCAGAGCAGCGAGTGGCTAAGCGCATCTTCTACTCGGAACTTGAGGAGGGCAAGCGAAAGCATGGCGGACAACTCCTCAGGTATAAAGATGTGCTTAAGCGCCACATGAAGAACTGTAGCGTAGAGCTCTCGCAATGGGAACAGCGGGCAGACAAACGGTCAGAATGGCGGACTTTAGTCCAGGCCAAAGTCGACTGTTTCGAGTCTGGAAGGCGCGCTGAGCTGGATACCAAGCGGGATGAATTGAAAGCCAGACCACCTGCGGCGATCAATTATAATTATGACAATGGTGTGCTCACATGCCCGCAATGTGTGAGGATTTTTTCACATAAAATTGGCTACATAAGTCACATGTGAGCACACGAACGTCGGCTACAGTAGGAGAAGAAGCGGTCGCCGTGGCCGAAATCGGCCGGGACCACATCAGTCATCAATCACTAAAGTTTAATGCGTTCTTACCGTATAACTGAGTGGACTGATCTGTTTATAGCTAAATAAAGACATTACTGGAACTCTGCGGTAGAAAAAATCGTAATTTGACGGGCCTAGTGGCCTGGTCTAGTGGTTAGTGACCCTTTCTGCTAAGTCAGAGTTGTGTGATGAGCATGGTTATTTGCTCTGTGTCTAGGTGTAATTTATCATCAATATGTATGGATTTAGAAATAATGAAACATATTAGAATGTTAGTAGGTGTCAGGTTCCCAAAGTATAGGCTCTGTCTAATTGAATGAGCAATTAATGGCAGTGTGTTAGTTGGCCCAATCTATTTATTTATTTAACTTTAAGATACAAATCATCTTTAAATTAATATAGACAAAGTATAACAAAAATAGGAGACGTGATACCAACATAATATCAACATATTGACGATTTTGATTTAAACTGAAAGAATTCTTTTGTTCGTCTCTTTTGGATCGGACCGTTGGAAATACGTATATTTAGTTAGGTTGAAGGAATAAGTTTTCCCGTATTCTCGTTTGTGACGCCGAGAGTACCTCTACACGGATACAGTACACACAAGTCTCAATTACTTCCTGTGATCCACATTCCCTTCTACCAAACCGCCACAATAATCATAGCATCATTCTCTGCATGGCGACGAACGCTCATGTCGGACAAATTAATTATTATTGTGAAATCAGAATTGTACCTACTTTCTTTTTAGTAGTATAGTAGAAACATGGGGTCAATTTGTATATAAAATGTAATAAAGTTCCTAATAATATTATTGTGACATTATTTTATAAACGTTATTTTTGTATGCGTAAGTACATTGCGGGACATGAATGTACAGACGCCAGCACATCCAGCTACGCCAATCTGTCAAATTTCTTTAGTAGATTTATCACATAAGCTTCAGGTTGACTTTCAATTGGGGAAATTTGACAGATTGGGGTAGCTTGATGTGCTGGCGTCTGTACTTCCTATTCCATGTCATAAAATAAGCACAATAATAACAGGGTAATACCGGGAGTAGACTCCTTCCAGAAACGATAGCACTAAACATCGACCTCTTTACTAGAATTTTCTTATGTTAGTTTTAATAGGCCACATATTCAAACATGTGTAAAGTTTAATGGCGTTATCAAACTTAAGTTGTATGATAAAACCGTATCCGAATAAACAAAATGTGTTCTGTGGGGCAATGACCGTTGCGTTGCATCGCTATGCATGTGTTCCGTACTCACTTGTAAAAATATTAATAATCAAATAGAAATGCTGTGAATATGTACGCGTTACGGTTCATTGACATGCCAAGAAATGTCGTGAAGTACCATTTAAAACTTTATATAAGTATCACTTCAAATAATTGTGTCATCCTCGCCAAATGTTGGTCAGTTTTAACGGAAACAAGCCACCTGCGCGGGGCACATTGCAGTGCACAAGTGTGTCGCGTGCGTTCTAAACTCGTGAGTGTAGCACCATCAAATTCCAGTCTCTGGGCCGATACTGAGAATAATTCTTATCATCAATGTTTGGCCCGATCCGGGGTTTGAAACCAGGACCTAAGCTACAGTAACAAGGCAGTGAAAAAGTAACGAATATGTAGAAACTGGACAATTAATTGTGTGACCTATATTTCTTTATTGCTAATCTTGTACATGTCCAGTGTACAGACGCCAGCACCTACCCCAATTTGTCAAATTCAGTCTATTTCGATCCCATAAGCATACGGTTCACTTTCAATTGGGGAAAATTTATAGATTGGGGTAGCTGTATGCTGGCTTTTGTACATGGATGTGTTGTTTACACTGGACGTGTCCAATAATGGGCTTAATGCCGAAGGCATTCTCTACCAGTCCACTTTAAGGTGATATGGAAAACATGTAGGTGCACTGTGGTACTTTTGGTGGGAAGGTAATTTAACCAAAATAAATGTTTATTCTAATTACATACAATACACAAAGCTTATTAGAATAGACTCATATATTTTCCGAAATAAGTAAACATACATATAAATAAACCCATAATATACCTAGGAGCATTTAACGAGGTAGTCCACGAAGGGCACCCATCTGAATGGCACCTGCGTGAATGGCACCTAGCCTAGTCCACGAAAGGCACCTATCAATATTTTTGGCAGGTCCACGAAGAGCAACTGCCAAAAGTATGGATAGGTGCCTTTCGTGGACTAGGCTAGGTGCCATTCGCGCAGGTGCCATTCAGATGGGTGCCCTTCGTGGACTACCTCCATTTAACGAGGACGGTATTCTAGTGCGAGCTGCTTCTGCCAACATGTATATAATCCTTGCGGGTTTTCTTTTAAAACAAAAGTGACTCTTTCCTATTCTGATTTCCGGAGGAAGAGAGTTTAAGAGGAGAACGAACTGGAAATATAGAGTTGTTCTGAGTACGAATAAGTTTTGTGTCCGTAAATATGATGTTTGTTAATTTTTCCCGCGATTTAGGCGTTGTCTTGGTATAAAATATATATTTTACAGCATTTATAACTAATTGTCTCGAAGAAATCGGTGCGATAAGTCTATCTATTGTACCTAGCATAAGTCCCTACTTTGATCTTAATGTCAACTATACTCACTTACTAGTATGCTCTTAACCTCCCGATAAGAAGCTTTCCCCTTCTTTGAGACCGATAAGCTTATTACGTATGTAAGGTATAGTAAAGCATTAGTCAAATTGGTGAAGTCGATACAGGTATCAAATATGTATTTTTTGTTTAGTAGTATAATATTCATTAGTCCTTTTAGTCTAGTCTTTTGCTCTTACAAATACAAAATTGCATTTCATAGGAAATGCTGTTTTGTATTTTTAAGCATATTTTCTCCTATAAAACCAATCTTTAAATTCCAATGCAATGGATTTGTCGATAAGCTAGAATAGATTTATTTCATAGAACAATAAAAATTATGAATCGGAAACAGGAAAAATGTACAGAAAGAATACACTGTTATTTAAATTTTTTTTTTTTTTTTTTTAATTTCGGTTAGTGATAGTTCTGTAACATTGAGAGGCCGATAATAAACCTGTAAATATTGAATGTAAACTGCTGCTATAAAAGCCAAGTCTGAACTTAGCTCCAATTCTAATGAAACGGATTCATCGAAAAACAAGGAGAGAGGCATTTCGTAGAAACGCAAATACATTATTGGTATGCAGGAAAAATATTCAAAACGAATACACAATTCTTTTAAAAATAAGAGCATAGTTTGAGTCAGCTGTGCTTTGTGCTACGGTGATGCGTCATAGCGTCTCAATTTAAAAGGAAGTGATAAATCTTACGTATAGAAAATGATTGAGATGAAACACTTGTTAATGTATTACAATCCTACTACTCACATTTGTAGTACAATCTGCGTCTCACCCATAGAAAAAAAAACGATCAAGTGCGAGTGGAACTATATTATTACTCTGTGAACATTTTAAGTATAAATAAAAAAGAAATTATTAATATCAATACGTATTTCAGTATATACCTAAAAGAAAATAGGATTTCCTTCAAAAATATGGGGTTGATCGCTTTGGCTTCACAGATGAATTAATCAACTCCTTATTTCACCGATAACAAAGAAACCACGTAACTTATTTCACATTCGTGATTTTTCCGTTAATTGTGGAACGATTTTATTTAAAATGGCAGTTGTATTTGTATTCATACAAATTCCATCATTCAATACAAAATAAAGAAAAATAAACTTTATTCCAAGAAATTAATTTAGTAAATAACAATGCAGGTTAAATTTAAAATTTAATATATGTATTATGATTACAACATAATATTCTAATTGGGGTGTTTGCGGGTGTGCGTAATTACGTTACATGTTGTATATGTATTTAACGAATAGATTTCGCAGTATTGTCTAAAACCATGCCGGCCAAAATACGTCTATTGGAATATTCAACTTTTCCCATGTTTTAAATATTTTAACAAACGTGTTGTCGTTTTAAAATGCAATACTACGAAATCCATCTGTCTGAAACCCGTCGTTCGGGAGGGTGTTCCACTGCTTAGCCGTGCGTATGATAAAGGAGGAAGCAAAGCGCTTCGTAAGGCAGAATGGGATATCAACAACAAAGCGGTAAAACACATTAACATCTTGTATAAAGACATTGGTACCGAACTCTTCGTTTGTAAGTTCGACCCGTACTTGGATTTTAATTACTTAACGCTGAAGTTATTTGGCGAGACCACTTTGATTTATATATTATTATGTTACAGCGTTATAATCGTGACGCATTCGTGCACAATCTCATTTGATTGATGTTATATATATCACGTATATGTATGTAATATAATTTAATATTTTTTTTATTTGGGAAAATTACAGTGTCCATTATATAAGGTAGTATAAAAAAAAGGATAACTTGGAACTATTTAACATTTTCCACATATTAAAGACTATATAACTTGATATGCATAAAATTAAACTTCCTCGTATCCTTTTAGTAAATGCGTAACTATTTGTGTAGTCATACAACCAGTATTACTATACTTAGTGAATTATAAAGTCAAAATTGGATATAATAGTTATACGTATTTATGTATGTAAGTATATTATTGACCAACATGCATTATTGTCACTCTTACAAGATTTCTCATGTTACTGATGAAGAACGATTTGTGTATTGTTAAACTATTGTGTGTGTAATGTTTGCCGCTTAACGTAATAACATCTTTAATATCTTTACCTTGATATCTTAAATTACCGCAATCTTGACTAGAAGACTAGACTTGAAAGTTTTGTAGCTCTTTGAGTTGGTAAAGATGCCAGCACATACAGCTACCCCAATATGTCAAATATCTCGAATCGAAAGTGAACCTTAAGCTTTTATGATAAAGTTGAAAATCTATAACAGAAATTTGACAGATTGGGGTAGCTGGATGTGCTGGCGTCTTTAGTAATAAAAACTGATGGTACCGATGCTAAGACGGCTTATTTCTCTCTGCAAAACGTGAGATAAGTCAAAACAACGCAGATACTATCAAAACATTATCTGGAAGCGATTAAACACTTTTGTTTAAAGTACCTAGTACAAGGAAAACGTTGGCTCGAAAGAGACCACCCAAGTAGACCTCTGTTCTGCGTATGGTCTTTGTAACCTTTTAACCGCCATACAGCCATAAATAGCACACATCTATTTTAATGGGATAAAAATGTTTATATGCATTGAATTTTGAAAAATGTGGTTCGATTATCTTGTCAAGTTAATATTTAGAACAAGTTTCCCTTAGTTATTTCTTTTTATATCTGAATAAAGCGGGAAAATCAGTACACTACTATATTGAAAATTTTGTAATATTAATCTCGCAATGCATAATTGAAAAGTGGATATGATTACCTACTTTAAATCTTGTATTATGCAGGAGTGAAAACGTTGCGTGCGTAAACCTGGGCCTTAAGTGCATTGGATCCGCTGAATGTGACCCCTGGTTTAACCATCTCAGTCACGTGTTTTATGGCTCGAATGGCACCGCACGTTAATTCTGGTAGCTGGCACCAACGAGTAAAACTCGGAGAGGCGACATCAATTTTAATGGTACCCCGTAACTAAAATATTATTCGTTATTTTTAATTTTACAAAGAAGTTTCTGCACGGTTGGAAAATATTCCGCGAAAGCTTGTTAAGTCGGAGCCTGCCTATTTAAAGATAAACTGCTTTAGATAAAGCTGAAACGAGTCACTTCTTTAAACTCATTTGCCGCTTGAAATAAAATGCAATGGCTGCATTGCCTGTCTGAGTCTGGACAGATAACAGATATTGTGCGTACTGGTGGCGATTCTGTATTTCAGACGACTTTACTAATTTAAATTCCTTCTCTTCATAAGACCTCTTTCTTTTTAATATTACGTACCCATGCCAGGCAATAAATGTAACATACATGTGGACGTTACTTAAGGATAATTTGCCTTTAAAACTGAACAAAGTGTAAAACCTAAAAAATACGCATAAAATATAAATATTCTATAGGTACAAGGATCAGATGATAAATTTTGTATGGCGAGTAAATAAAATATTTTTATGGGAAGATAGAGCTATTTAAGTTACCTCTACTATTTTTGTTATACTTTGTATACGCTCATTAAAGATTTATCGTATGAGAAGACTTGGTTCCGTGAAACTAGTAAATAAATAATATCTCTATCTCTTTATATTCCTTGTCTAGAGCACATAATTTATGGGCCGATATTATAAATTAAGAAACCCATAGACCTTGGGTGCCTTTAGTAAATAACGACTAAACTAAATTGATTGATCTACACTCAAAGTTTTGGGTTCCGTACTAAACCGGTAAGAAACCCTCAGGTCACTGCGGCTACTAAATCTTAGTTTGATAGCGATGAGATACTTATAATAGGTTAACATATTACTTACTGGCGTAAAACAATATTTTTAAGTAAAACAACATCTTTATGTTACTGCAGTGCGGATAGATATTTTAAAGTACAGAATACAGATGATATGATAGAGATTCAGTTGCTAATTCTAAAACATTGTTTCGCCTTTTTCTATACCGCCTTGCAACTTATGTTTAAAAATTACGCAAGCAAATATCATTCCCACGCATGTACCTTTGAAGTCTGTGATGCACAATATCAAAAACAATGACAGAAACGTGTATCTTTTGAATATTATGGAAAAATTGCTATGTTTGTAACTAACAGTTTCAATTAAGTAACTAAAAGTCCTTACAAACAAATTCAGTTAGGCGGTCCAGATTTTAGACGTAAGCACGGACGGAACCCGTACGTAACTCCCAATTCACCGTTTTTTATTTGAGTCAATTGTAAAGTACCATTGAAAGGAGAGCGAAATTTCAATTCCATTTCATAATTTACAACTGTCTAGAATATAAAAATTAGGTACAGAAATGTCTATCTCTCGGCGTTAAAAAAAAAAGAGATACTATGTTATTAAATTTCAAGTCATGAGTGAATAAAGGTGATATACGTGTACTGTTTTATTTAACGGCATGACATAGAAGTATTACAGTATAAAATGAGACGGCATCAAGTAGATAATATATAATATTACAATTACCGGATTGGTAGAGCGTGCTGGTTCGATCCCCACCTTATGAAAAAAAATATGATATCCCAGTTTTGAGTTTAGATTTACCCTTTGCATTGCGAATTATCATCATCATGTCAGCCAAAGTACGACCACTGCTGGACAAAAGCCTCCCCATAGAATGGGGGATATGCCATAATCGCCACGCTTGGCACACGGGTTCGCGATGGCAGTTTGATGGTCATAGATCACAGAAAAACGCTGCTACCCGTTCTCTGGTAGGTATTCCCTCAGACGATTTCTACGCTCCCCACGGGATGAGATGGGGTGATGATTTTCTATGCCGGCACCACACAGCAAATAGTGTTGCAAATAGTGTTATAAAACTAAAATTTCAATACTCGAATATTACTTTTATCAATTAAAGTCTAAGTTGATGTTAGACAGAATCGGGCCCATTTTCTGTTTACTTCGTCGGTTATTACGATGAATGACTTCATGTATTTATTCACAGAGCCATAAGTTCTCGAGTTATTTATAAAGTTCGAGTTACTCTCCCGCGGTGATTTGATTTCGCGACAGCCCGGCGATAGTACCGCTTTAACTCATCCATGTTTTAAGAACTCGTAGTAATTTCAAACGTAATTTATATTCCCATTTGCGTTCTGTAAAAAGGATTTTTTGTGGCGCGAAAACGGACCGCCATATTTCTTTATTGCTGTAATAAGTTTGTATCCGAAGCACGGAGACGCTCAGAAATTAAACCACTTTGGCGGTCACCCCTCTATGGACTGACCGTGAGCCTAGTTGCTTAACCCAATCACTTACGGACCGGTCTGGCTATGAGCGCCTATATTCTTATTATTGTAATTTATACATTCGCCCCAAATTTTAGTCTGACTGGAGAACTTGAGCCCTGGAGAGGTTGGCAACATACAACCACACATACAATATTACTGATACATGACTATATAATATTAGTCTGTATTGACGACGTATTGTTAGCTCGCGAACTTAATTACTTTTCATGGAATTGGCACAAGCCCTCGAAATAACCAAAGCCGTTATAAGTTGCTAATTGCGTATTGAGAATTCAAAGTAGCTAAGCAATATACAAAGGTGGATGGCTTCATTACTCGAACAGGAAACTCAAATCCTTTGGTGAGTTAACGGGATAATTAGGCGTGTTACACACATGGTTGACATGGTAACAGATTTGGGACATATGTTTTAAAAAAGTTATGTCGTTTTGAAAGTAACTAGCCAAAACATATACTCGTACTGAGCTATGGATGAGTTGGTGTTTGAGAAATAGATCGGCCTATCCGTAGTTACTTCTGCATAATTGTTAATTTAGAAGAGATCGATTTGGTGGAAATAAGCGAAACACCCTTTACATAATTTTTATAGCAATTTGATTATTTTTCTATAAATAGTAACTAGCTAAAACATCTACCGAGCTATGGATAAGTTGACGGTCACCGTAGCCTAGTTGGTAGTGCTCCTGCCTACGAAGCTGGTAGTCATGGGTTCGAATCCCGGTAAGTGCAAATATTTGTGTGATGAGCACGAATATTTGTTTCTGAGTCATGGATGTTTTCTATGTATATAAGTATTTATCTATCTATATAAGTATGTATATCGTCGCCTGGTACACATAGTACAAGCTTTGCTTAGTTTGGGGCTAGTTTAAAAAAAAATAATAGGTATACGGTATATTAATCAATTTGTTTGTTAGTATAGCGTAGTTTTTTGCAAAGTAATTTCAGTCCATCTGAAATGATTGCCATTGATCTCTAATGGTTTCGAGCTTATATGGATATAGTGCTCGTGCGCAATCGTTGAGGTTTGAAATAACTTCATCCCAATTTTCGAAAATGCATATGCAAATGTCACCAATACAAATTTAGGGCGGGTCACTGGTAATTCATATCATTTCATTATGATGATATTCTCACAACCTGTACCCAGCATGCTTTACAATGGAAAATTACCGAAAAAAATTGTTTTGTTTGAGTTAATACGAAGATTGCCTAAAATTCTCATCAAAATCGATCTAGCTGTTTTGGAGTACATATGCCACATACATACAAACTTATATTTTATATGCGTATATGGATTCGGAACTGTTATTTATTTGTTTCATTTATTAGGTATTTGATATTCTTTTGTTTATAATTCCATATAATTGGTTAAGTTTAACAATAGAGAAAAAATATCAAAACTTTCACTTAAAAACGTATTTTTCCGTAGCCAAATGGCAAAAAACGGAACCCTTATAGATTCGTCATGTCTGTCTGTCTGTCCGTCCGTCCGTCCGTCCGTATGTCACAGCCATTTTTTTCCGAAACTATAAGAGCTGTACTATTGAAACTTGGTAAGTAGATGTATTCTGTGAACCGCATTAAGATTTTAACACAAAAATAGAAAAATAATAATAATTTTGGGGGTTCCCCATACATAGAACTGAAACTCAAAACTTTAATGACAAACTTTTATCTATGGATAGGTCTTCGAAAATGATATTGAGGTTTCTAATATTATTTTTTTCTAAACTGAATAGTTTGCGCGAGAGACACTTCCAAAGTGGAAAAATGAGTGTCCCCCCCCCCTTTTACTTCTAAAATAAGAGAATAATAAAACTAAAAAAAATATATGATGTACATTACCATGGAAACTAACAACGAAAATTGGTTTGAACGCGTTCTAGCAAGTCGTTTTTTTTAATACATCATAATCCGCAATTTGCTTTCATTTAATCAACTGAAATACTTGCTGCCACGGAACCCTTCATGTGCGAGTCCAACTCGCACTTGGCCGGGTTTTTTGTTTATTATACAAGGTAAGAAGAGTCAATTAAGTCTTCCAAGTTTCGCAATGAATACTTAAATCTATTTATAGGATTCTATACAATGTGTTAGTTGTTAGTTTATAGATGTCTCTGTTTTGGCGCAAACGACCTTTTGACACGAGCTAGATTGCGCGCGGATTTGCATGCAGCCTAGCGCCGGCGCAGCCGCTCACTGCCGCTCAGTCCGCTTATTTATGTTTATCGATGTGTCCTTACCTTAAGACAATATCTAACAATGGCGATAAGATTAAACATGATATTGAAATTGAGATACCGAATATTGTGAACACCAGGGCTTGATCGCACGTTTTTAGAATAAATTTGTTGATACATTAGGGTATTTTCCTAACGATAAGACATTATATTAAAACTTCTTAAAATTGTGTAAAAAATATATGTTAAGGTAGCAAACAGGTAGTAGAATATACATTAACGACGTGGTTAATACAACGCTAAAACTATAATAATTTGGAACTGGTCGGCCAACCTGACGTTTGACTATGGCTGACCACTTTATTTCTTTGATATATTTCTTAACGCAAAAGTAGCAAATATTTAATTACTGGTAATAAATAGTAGTAGTAGTAAACAGTGGACATGGTCTCATGTTCATATCTCGTTTGGTCCAGCCATCCTGACAGTAACGAAATCAAATGCTTATTATTACTGTCCAGCTCGCATTCGTAATGTTTCATTTCATATTTTATTTACTTCTTTGCAATTATGACTTCATCCAAACCTCCATTAAAAAGCTACTCCTCAAAACTCGGAAATCCGTAAAGCTACTACGAACTGCAAACTGTCACTTGACTTCAAAGCTTAATACGGCTATTACTTCGACCTAGATTTGCGAAACTCGTTGCGCGAAAACCAACACAAAATATTTGGCCTGTGACGTCCGACGTTATTATACGAAATGCAAAGAAATAAACTCGTCTCTATCAGTTTTTATTTACCCAATAGCGCTATTCCTTGACCTCGGTTGAGTCATGGCCTGTGAGTCAGAACCGAAGCGATATTATCAAATGCTGTTTGCGACTGGTACTATTGACGCACCACCTTCATTTGTTTGATATTGATGTATCGTATCGTCAAAATTGTTGAACATTGATTGACCTGTATATTGTGAGCAGTGGTTTCAAATGAACTATTTAAATATAACCATATACATTTAGTCATAACTGATTATGATTTTTTTCATCGTATCTACAAAATCAAGTTACCTATCGGGGTGGGGTAATTAATCATATTAAATTATTACCAGTATGTATCAATATATCGTTAAATATATTCTGTAGTTGCAATCAGTTTCATATTTCCTTCAATCAAGCTATTATATAACGTGATTCATTTCTACAACGAGGAGCGCTCGGGAAGCGTACGCGCTGGTCGAGGGTTATGGGCGGTCAATCACTGATGCTTCTTTGTATAGCTTAGGGTTACTACTATTTACTTATGAATTTGTAAATATGAAGTTTTTAAAATTTTATGATTAATTATCTATTAGTATTTTTAATTATTTTGATAGATAACAATAATTGGCAAACTTGTATAAGGTCAAGGTCCGCATAATGATAATTGATTTCCGTAATCCAGCTTACGCTTGCAACACGCGCGTCGTTGTCCCTTTCTTCCTCCCTAATGAATTCTTGCGACCTTACTCACTTGTAATGTTATTAACATGATGTTGAGTTCTCCATAGAGCGAAACAACAATACATTGACGACCAAAACTATTTCTAGTTTCGTAAGGATGTTTTACTACGAATATCCAGTTGGAATAAAATTAAAGAGATAAATAGTGCTGCATTCGAGTTTTGAATCCAGTGGCATTGAGTTCTACCATCAACATTCACATTCAAAGTATTTGAAAAGATACGCTGTCGTACGATCACTGTTTTTCTTAGAGACGTACACACAGATATACAATCATATTCTCATGCCTGATTCTCAAAGGATTAAGCAGATACAACGGATTTCAACTTGCTGCAAGGCTTGCACACCTAGGTACCTATGTCTTTCATTCTCAATCCATTCTTCATAAATACACGTCCATTTATGATATCCCTGAACTTCCAAAATATCTATGGTTTGGTCGGAGTATGGTGCACATGAGCTTTTCAACTGCACCATTCTGGGTTCATCTTCTTCTATGTTTTGTTAATCATCTTTCATCCATTCTCTCCACAAGTTTAGAGACAGCATGAAAATATATCGACATTGGTATTCTAGCAGTCAGGAATATCGGAGTATCTGACAGGATGTCGTTCTCGACTCGATACGAGGGTGGAATAATAGTAGGATCGTTACTCGACCAATTTATATCTGCACTTGTGACCTCTAGACGTGGCAGGGCATAAAACACAACGCTACTTCGTTGTTTTATACAAAGAATGTGCCTTTATGTATTTGTAGGTCTATTTATCGTGTCTATGTCGCAATAACCTAGGTGAACTTTGAACTAGTTTTTGTGTATGCATTGTTTTTCATCACGAAACCTCGTTCGTTGCATTTTCTATTTGGTGGCTAGCACGAAGCTTCATGTTTTAGCTGATGAGCAATTGAATAGTTTAACATATTTACTAGTTAGATATACTAACTACTAGGGAGTTAGTATTGAAGCATGTCAGGTGGAAGTAGCGATGTGTTTTAATTTATAGAAATTAAAAAGGTTCAGTTAACTTAACGATAGTTTAATCCAGATGGCTCATGCATGTTTCATGTAAATCCAGTTTTAATTAGTCGCTAGTGACTCGCCCTGGCATTTACACGGATAGATAGATAGAAGAATGAGAATTGTTACATTACGTAAACTAATGAGTTTAATTGCCCAATTTTTAATATCTTGGATTACATTATTGTTATTTTGATATGGAACTGTAATTTTGTTGAAAATAGATTACAGCCAAAGTCTATGCTCGCTGACATGAAACCTAAAATAGGCAAAAATTTTCATCGTAGTATTTTTTGATTTTTATGCATTTCATACAAACAAAATATGAAATCTTTTCGAACTAAAATATTAGTTCTGATAAGGTTACAGAATCTGTACTCGTCACAAAAATTGCTGGTTAATTGAGAAAAGAAATGTTATTTGTTTCTTTGCGAGTGTACAGTCAACAAAGGATATATTATACCAGTTCGTCAGACATGGTTGCTCCCTTCAGCAGAAATTAGCCCCACTCTTCACCGAGCGCATTTTTCTTACACAAAGGCTAATATAAGCGATCATAACTGTTGGGCTGATATACTGGCCCCTTGTCTGTATACATACATATTAAAGAACACGACAAAATTCGCAATATAGATTATATCAAAATGCACATAAATAGCCTGCGTCCCAACTTAATAATAATATTATGGTGGATACTATAAGCGAAGCATGTGATATAACTTATTTTTTCTTTTTTGTTATACGGACATACGATGTCGGCTCGCCTTACCCCAAACCTTCATCCTTAGCACGCAAAACGTGCTCAAGTTTGTTTTTTCTTTAGGTCACTGTAATTTAAAGACGTGGCCTTATTATTTTTAAATTACTTTTTTATTTTGCTGTAACATTATCGCCATATTACCAGTTAACTGGACTTCCTGCATAGATCATGAGCATTTATATAAATATTTTTTTGCATAATGTAAAGAACAAAGGAGTCGCTGGCTAGAAAGATTATGTAATTCTCAGTACCTACTCACTTCATTGATAAAAACAATGCGAATAAGGGATTTCCGTTACAAGTTATTGTTCCTTTTGTTCTAAAGGAACCGCTTTTATTTATAATAAGTGTAACGAAATTTACCAATAGTTATTTGTAGATAAGAGTTCGACTTCTATTAAGAGGTCCACCATCAAGTCAAATAATAACAAATATTTACCTTACTTACTTCGTCAGCTATCTAAAATGATTTTAGCGCTCTGCCTCTGCTTGCATTCAACAGTTTTTATATTGAGTGCATGCAGGTATTTTTTTACTTTGCTTGTTCAGCGATTTCTGGGGGTCTGACTGGACATTTAGTCTGAGGTCATCGCAAGATACGTTCCCCTTCCGCATGCGTCACGATCCCCTCATGTCCTATCCAGCAAAGTAGCCCAGAACATGAGTAGTCTTAGAGGTTTTTGTAATGCCTTGTGCAGTATAAATGGCGCCTGGTATACAGATTTATGCTTATCCTCATCTACACGGCAACTTTTTTTTTAAGACAATGCACGCATTAGTTTGTCTAATCCCTGTGTTGCGGGGTAGTTTATAAACATGTAATAGACGCACACAAATTACATGCAGACTCAGAACAACTATTTGACGGTTACACAAATAGTTGTCCGGCACGTGACTCGACCTCGCGACACGAAGAGGCGAAGCCGCTGCGCCACACGTGTTGTCACTCACTTCGTACTATAAAGTATATGACAATTCTATGCTACCTAGTTCCTTAAAATAGGGCACAGCGGATACGTTTCACGGTACATACAATAGTGGAAGCAAACTGTTATTTTCATGTGCTTGTTACCCCAGGGGCTATGTTTAATGTTTCTCTTTTGTTTTGTCCTCAGAGCCGTCGGTAAAACATGTCTGCTCATCAGTTACACGACAAACGCCTTTCCTGGAGAATACATACCCACAGTGTAAGTATAATGTCGTTCAGATTGTATCTTTAATTAAGAATAGAGTTATATATTTAACATACGGCTATTTTAAAACGGCTTTTGTTGGTTTATCTGAACCAAGAGTCTTCAGCACAGTAGCTAAATGAGTATAGAACCTTCTCTTGTCTCTTCTGCTGATTCAGAACCGCCATATAAATCTATCGCTTTGGCCACGAATATAAGAGGTAACAAATCAATTCGGGCATTTCCGCCATTTGGCTAAAGCCCCTGTTTTGTTTTAAGCTAGTTTAGAATATATGCTTCAAGTAGCTGAACGCTCAACTTGAAGTACCCAAAACGGAGCCATATATTTTATGACTCCAAATCTTCGGCCGCTCTACCGTCTGCAAAGGTCAACGCACTCCGCACACTTTCTGTACTTGCTTCAATTTTGTGATTTGTGATTGTAGGTATTTATTATAAGTTTTTAAGATTACATATGCGGTTGAATCATCAAGAAGAATCCAACTTCAAACGCATTCTCAACCATTGAAGACGTCATTAAAATACATTATCACATTTGAAAAATAACCTTGAAATGGATCTCATTTCATTCAAAAATAGATACTTACGACTATTTAAAACACGTTTATTTATCCTCGTTTGTGGGCTAAATAGAAACGTAGCGTGGGGCCATTTGGATATTCTTTTATTATAATAATATGTTTAGTACTTACTACATACAGAAGGTAAGCATGGCATATAGACTCGACTATATAAGATGCTCCACTAATGATATCATGGAAACGGTACATCGTGTGGTCATAAAGACAATACTGTGCGATTTCATTAGTCAAACACAGTAGGGAGATTTATGTCTACATTGCCATACTAATAGGGCAGAGCTTCTGCGTTCGACCAATGAAATCACCGTATAATTCAATCGCGGAAATAAAAATAAGTTGAAACCAGCTTTCTGGCAATA
This sequence comes from Pseudoips prasinana, assembly GCA_951640165.1. Classification (NCBI taxonomy): domain Eukaryota; kingdom Metazoa; phylum Arthropoda; class Insecta; order Lepidoptera; family Nolidae; genus Pseudoips; species Pseudoips prasinana. The sequence goes on from OX621240.1 coordinate 30,038,791, forward strand.
ATTAGGAGAGGCATCTATGAAGCTTTAAAATTGTACGAAGGCTGACTTAATGACAAATTAATGCCGCATTATATTCCCTACCAGTTCGCCTTGTGTTGATGCAGAGTAAATATAGTATTTTTTTTCGACTAGGTCTATTTCAATTTATTCTTCTAACTAATAGTCATTAAGCCTTTTCAGTAGCACGTGTCGTCCTGGGCGGCTTGAACAATTCTGACAACATAGTTAGTTATACGTGAAATTTTACTTTAAAGAGGGATAATTTAAAATGACATCAGCGTTGGTATTTCACGCATCTATGTATAGCAGGTTCATTTATTCGCTTAGTCAGTACCCGGGAATTAGAGTCTGAAATTCTATCTACAGCACCATGAGGACTGAAGGCAAGGTGGTGTCAAAACTTTCTTAGCTCAGCATAGTTTGCGTCTAAAATTTAATACCCAAGCCGATTGCGATCTGCCAATCTCGAAACTTTTACATTAGTAGCCCCGTGCAAGCTGATTGTAATTTGAAACTGGATACTCTCAAAATATGGTATCTACTTAAACTAATAGATTTCCTCTCTCGCTTCCAGGTTCGACAACTACTCAGCAAATGTGATGGTGGATGGCAAGCCCATCAACTTGGGCCTGTGGGATACGGCGGGTCAAGAAGACTACGACCGACTCCGACCGCTCTCCTACCCACAGACTGACGTGTTCCTCATATGCTTCTCACTCGTAAATCCTGCGTCCTTTGAGAACGTTCGGGCTAAGGTATAAAGATAAATGCATAATTTTTTAAATTTTGCACATTCTATTTAGACAGATATCTTAATAGTTTACTGTCATGTCGGTAGAAGCTGTCTGTCTGTCACCTGACAGATGGTGAATAACTCTTCCAATCTTCCACGCATTATCATATCGTCTTTTACTTTTGACTGAGAAATTGAATAATTTGAGTACCCATATATGTATATTATACTATGTTTATGAATGTTTTTATGTTTATCATATATGTAGACATACCATGTATTTGGTATGTCCCTATACATTATTATAAACTTTTTTCTACACTTCATCATTTGTTGCACATTTTTTTTTTTAATACTTACAGCCCCTATCAATCCAAAGGTCCCATCGAATGCTGTACCCATATTGTTAAAGATTGTATTATTTGTATCCAATGTATTTATCCTGTTTGAGTCTGTACAATATAGAGTAGATATTCAATTCTATTCTACCTACTACAATCGGATTACAGATGACGAAGAGTGTGAGGCTTCTGTGTATACATGATAATTGGTAAATTACTCTATAGGACCCTTTAAGCTACTGAAGTTTAAAATGTTATATAATTATCATTAATTATTTTCAGTAATGTATTGTCTCGTGTCTTTTAAATGCTTATTTATTCAGGCGAGTGAGACAAAGTAGTTAAGCTGATCAATCATTAAATATGGCTGAGTGCGGAGATTAATCTAATAATGATTTGGCTGTGTTGTAATAGCCATAGTATTCAAATAGGTTTTTTTCCATACATATTTTATGTAACACCCGTGGATTTCTATCTCGGTACACGACCACCGGTTATTTTGATGATTATCGCATTGCTGTCACGATTATTAAATACATAATATAAGCTTGAGGGAATTGAGTACATGTTGTCAGTTCGACTGAAGCATGAAGGCGATATATTGCGAGTGCCTTTTCTTATTATTATAAGTAATTCAAGAATATATAAATTGATGGGGTAGATGGTATAAGTAGTTGTTTTAAGGAAATTAACAACTGGTGGCCAGGAGAGCTCCCGCTTAAGTAGCCGATCATCGGAATTGTGATCGGCGTTCAAATAGATGTAGGTAAAAAATGACTAAATCCTGTAACGCCGATCACGATCAAGATGATCGGCTTCGTAGGTGGTATATAGCTTCACTGGTGAAATGTGCCTTATTGCGCTCTGATTTGCAGGCGAATGGATAAGATATGCATTTAATGATTAGAAACTTGTAGTGGAATAAGTAAGCACCAAAGGATCTTGTCAGATCTTAAATGGTGTTGAAACTGAACTAATTAAACTAAATCAGTTTGTTATAAGTTTTTTTGCGCCCCGTACGAAATGCATTAGTTGGTCGTTATTCTTGTTCGGCTATTTTGAATTTTTATTTTTTTACGTTTATGTGCTGTAAGTTGTTCCATTTCATATTCAAATTAAGCTCCTTAACTTACGTCCACATATGTTACACCTTGCGTGGCCTAGATGTTGAAATTGCGTTCGAAATGTAAGTTTGCTAATGATTATTTCCTTATTCCAGTGGTTCCCAGAAGTGAGGCATCACTGCCCGTCAACGCCCATCATCCTGGTCGGCACGAAGCTCGATCTCCGCGAAGACAAGGACACTATTGAGAAGCTGAAGGACAAGAAACTTGCCCCCATCACTTACACACAGGTACTTTATCTCTTTTTGGCATGTAGATTGGACATACAGTTTGAAGTCGATTTGGTACAGTGTGTAGTCATTGAAGATGCCTGCAAGGAATCTTCCATCATCATGTATGTATTGAAACTTCAACCAAAGACTATGTAACATGTACCATCGCACCCAATCAATATTCTGGCCATTTATGCAGATTGAAGTTGCAGTGGTCAAAATCTCCGCTTATGCTGATCAGAATTTTTGTAAAGGCGATGATTACCTGCAAATATAATTCTTTCAACCGAACCAACCATTTTGCAAGCCAATGGAGTGTGTTCTAAATAATCTTCATACATAAATACAAAGGCAAGTCTTGTAAGTACATTTGAGTGGATGCGTTCCAGTTGATGGTTATCACGAGGTCAACTTAACAGGCAGTCGCGGAGTTCTCAGTAAAACTTTACTATATGTCCTGGGTAAAAAATAGATCCTATCTTTTCTAAGATTCTACTTCACTTATTATTTAGCTATTCAAGGTACACTGAACTTGAATAAAAAAGTATAAAATGTTTTGTTGCGACATTTTATGGTTGGAAATCGAATAACTATTTGTTGTTATTTGAATCGTTTTAATATAGACAAAATCTTTTAAAGCCGAGTGGTTTTTGTCTCGCAATAATAAACTAGCGATAATTTTAAGATAAAAAATTTTTGTTTATCTTAAAATTACCGCTATGGGGTTAAATGTTGGTTAAAATGAAATTTCAATTTTGAATGCAAGCGATCAATTCTTGGTATTAGAAAATATGTTCTATGATTATATCTGCGGCTGCATCATTTTCTGTGGAAATTTTTGTATATAATTAATAAATAGCAGCAACAAGCATACGGCCCAGCTGACGGTAAGTGGTCACTGTAGCCTATGGATGATGAAATGAAATGAAATAATGAAATAAAACCCAGGGGCATCACTCGCGTGCTGCCGACTTTTTAGAAACCTTATCATTCCTTTTATAATTCATACCGTCTCTTGATAGAACCGTGGAAGGGGGCTCATTCTACAGCTTCAGTGTACATGGGAGTTAGTTTTGCTGAAACCGTACCGTACAAGACCGTAAAGCTTCTAGGGTGTGAGGTTAAAGCCTATGGTTGGCGACAGGTGCGATGGTGGAAAGTAGCTATGAACGTTGGATAGGCACACAGAAGGAGGCAAAGTTACTACTCACGGTTTAATGCCACCTGTACGTTTGGGATCATTGACAATTGCTCTTTTTTGGAGAGTCAAGTCAATGGCTAAGCTAGTAATCCCGTGCTTCCGCCAAAAGGTGATAACAGCATACGAGGCCATATTTTCTAATAATAATCGTTTATTCAATAAATTCATAAAATGCATATACGTAGATAGAAAAAAACTAACAAAAATTATAAAACAAAAGTTGGGTGGCATCTGACTCTTAAACTGGTTAAAAAGTTTGGCTGTTTCAAGTAGGTATTTACTAGTAGTAAATACTTGAATTTTCTCATATTTGAACAAAATATCGAAAATAAATTAATCGCGATGATACTGATCAGAGATTAAAGTATTCAGCGTGAAGTTTAATTCCCAAGGTATAAATAAATATTTACCTTCTGGTGGTAACCTATACAATAAGGACACACGTTGTAGTTTGTCACTGTCGCACGATCAGTTGACAGTTCAATTCACGTTGTCCCCTAGATTATAATCGAAACACGACAGATGTCTCCTCTCGTCTCCGTCATACAAAATACACTGTGTCTTTCTATTGTTAACTGGTTTGTATTTGGAACTAAATAATTTGAAGAGCTCCGGTAGCGTGAGTAACGGCATATCGAGGTGCCAGTTTCAATTTTTGGTTCAGCTCAAAGAGGGAACGGAATTTTTATAGCAAGAAAAAGCTTTTGAGGAGTACGTTACTCCGATAGACGAGCCATCTCTTCGGGTGTGACAGCTAGACCGTGCCATTGACTATGAAAGAGAGAAATTTAATCCATAAACTAAAGTTATTATGAGGAAAATGCATAAATTATGAGATATAAATCCTCTAAAATCTATTTTACCATGATGTGAAACTTACAGTTATAAGAAAGAAAGAAAAAACATTTATTCAGAATAATGCACAGACAACAAAAATATAAAATAACATAATGACAAATAAAAATAAAAATAAAAAACGTATAACTGATGCCAACCTGGGTATGTATTACGCTGTATTAGAACCCATACAAACGATTAACCTCTTTTAAAACTAGAAACCAGCCGAGCATCAAATATTCGTGACTTTTGACAGCGTTCGACCAATCCCCCAATACTCGCAGTCACAGCCTCAGTATGTTTTTCTGCGTTTTGATTAGTCGAAGCGTTCTTCTCCTTAGAAGAACATTGTCTAAATTGATGTGTCATCTAGCACATTATATTTTTAATCCGTCTTCAAGTGTAATATTGGTGACGTAAATGTTTGCAGGGCCTCGGCATGTCGAAGGAAATTTGCGCGGTGAAGTACCTGGAGTGCTCTGCGCTGACACAGAAGGGTCTGAAGACTGTGTTCGACGAGGCCATCCGCGCCGTGCTGTGTCCCGTGCCGCCGCCCAAGATTAGGCGGAAGTGTACCTTGCTCTAAGCGCTACACTCATTAGGTAAGTCAGATCGCATACAACGTCATGTCAGCCTAATGTAGTCAACTGCTGGATAAAGGCCTCTCCAAAAGATTTCTATAATAGACTTGTGTCCAAAATTTTGAGCCTATGTCTTAATCGCCACGCTTGGGACACGGGTTGGCGATCGCAGTATGATGGTCATAGTCATAGTACACAGAGAGACGCTGCTGCCCATTCTCTGGGAGATATACCCTCGGGTTTCGGATGGATTTCTACGCCCCCCACGGGATGAAATGGAGTGGCAATATTCTATGTTGGGTACTGTTAAAAAAATATTTGCAGTATTCACGATATATCAGACATCACGAATCGCGCAATGACTATGGTGGTCGCGTTTCTCGGTCCTCAACCGTGACGGTGAGCAGGTATTTTTTTCTTTGCGTATTAACGTAGTACGATAGTTGCTTAAAACATCCCCCAAAACAAACCTCTCATCCAATAAATGCCCTGACGCGCGGGTACCCTCTGGCGAGGCGAGGTTACATACTACATAGTTTGTTTTTATGTGTTATTCTCTTAAGAAATAACTATAGACAGACTCGATTACCCGCATTAGGTAAGTGAATCTCTGTACCGCGGGGGACTTAAGGACGTGGGTCCGTTCGCCATCCATGACAAATCTTTGAATGATGAACACGATTATCTGTTCTGTGTCTGGGTGTAATTTGTATGTATTTAGAAATATTTAAGTATGTTTATCAGTCATATAAATATGGCGGTTATAGTCAGATGGCAGAGTGTTGGTTGTATATATTTCTTTTTAATTTTTGTTAATATTTATTTTTCTCGTATGTTCCAGATAGCGTAGACCCGACGTCGATGCCAGTGTATACAGCATAGCTTAATATAGAGCGCACACCATCGTATATACGTGAACACGCGCTGTTATGAATGGACTGCAATATGCATACATAGATGTTAATTTTTACTGTTAAACGTACGCATTATTAATAAATGTAATGTGGGTTGGTGTGAGTGAGCTCCGTTCATGTATATCGCTTTTTTATACGTCCGGAATTTCTCAGTCGCTGGCAGTTATTGAGAAGCAATGAGGTTTTATAAAAAAAAGTTTTTATTGTCTGTGGAGTTCTTTTTTTTAAATCTTCTGTCATTACTGTATTGTACCTACTCCTGAATGCGCCATAGTTTTAGTTAACCAATGAATTTTAACACCGTTGTTGCGCCTGTCAGTGACTACTAGGAAACTGTCCGAGTATAACTCATATTTGGGTGCTTTATCATTAACTAGACCTTTACTATAACGGAAATATAATGAAATATGATTACATTCCTACATCTAATGATGATTTCGGGTACAAAATGTTTAGACATTCATCACCGCCGCAACGAAACGGTGTTTAAAAAAGGAATTGTTGAAAATTATTTGTTTTTTGCCAGAGATTATATTTTTCGATTTATTATTACTTTTTAATTTTGTTTTCACATTGTTGTATATCAATGTTTTCAGCCAGTATTTTGCTCGTGTACATTTTTGACTTGATTTCGAAATTGTATGCGAATTAAAGATGGCGGCTGCGACTAGTGGGGTTATAAGTACAGAATTCGTTTGTAAGGAAATTATTAATCATTAACGTTTCGTATTCATTGTATATTTAATTAATAAAAAAATGTTATATGTACCGCTTCTATGATATAATTTTTATTAATGTATCACACAGAGTGATTCCCGTATAAATTGACTTCGGCGGGTTTTGTAGGCTATAATATAGTATGTTAAATAAGAACCCTGTACAAAACTAGTAAGATTCAAGCACATATTCCTGCATTTATTAGGTCGCTACAGTAAGATAAATTAAGGGACGGAACCCTTCTACTGAAGTCAAGTTTTATCGGAGTCTTAAATGTCAGTGGTATTTTACTGGCTAATTTTACATTGCTAGCTTATTGCTGTACAAGAGTCCGCGTGAATGGTCAATACTTAGATACATATCGTTGGTAAATTGTAGCTATGCTATTGTGACGTGTTTGTACTGCTCTGGGGGGTTGATTCGACATTTTTATACATACAAAAGTCACATTAAATTATCCATCAAACAAAGTTAACTTGTAATTAAAGTTATCTCCTTGGCCGCAGTACTCAATATGCAACAAGATTGTTCGCTAATCCAGTCTTCTACGGTTAATATGGAATCCGCACAATTACTTTTAGCATTAACCGACCGAATTGCGATGGACAGTCTTATGTTCTAACCTCGTCCGATCATCTCAATTCGGTCGCATTACGGTGCGCTAAGTTAACGGAATTTGCTGAAGGATCACATTTCTAATATAGGCCAAAGTAGTAAAAAAAAAAATGAAAAGTAGACTTAACTTTGGTTGAGATAAAGTTGAATTTGGCTTGGACAAGAAATGAGTCTTTTATGAATTTTGTAAGTTTAGCTGCATCTACAGGAGGCATATTCGCTGAAAATGTGATACACGGGTTTAGGCTCTAATTGACTGTTTTCACATTTAATACGGCCTCTTGATAATGCTTTTTATTTTGTACGCAGTCACGAATAGACGTACAGACGCCAGCACATTAAGCTACCCAATCTGAAAAAATCCTCAATTGAAAGTGAACCTATTGCTTTAGTGATAAAGTTGGAAAAATATAAAAGAAATTTGACAGATTGGGGTAGCTGGATGTGCTGCCGTCTGTACGTCGTAGACTTGTTACAGATCGCTTCAAAAACTGAATGGCACTAAGTTAATTACTGTCTAAATCCACTCCTAAATAAATGTTAATAATAAGATGAAATAGTAGACGTAAGTTTGTGTTTATACTTTATACCAGGTTTAGGTAGAGTGGCATCGCAGACAAATATAATGCAACTAATAACACTGACACAATTAAATATAGGAATGTGTCAACTTTGAATACGTTTTACATCAATTTTTAAAACCATACATGTACAAATTATATGATAAATAATGTGGAATTCACAAGCTCCATCTAGCGGAGAAACTGAAGAACTTTTGGGCCATCTGTTTGCATAACGCCAAAAATCAATGAGGGCTACCGCGTATTAATTTGCCGCTAGAGGCGCTAGCATCGCGGCAGGTCTACGAGACGTCAAAATACACTGTTTTTGTTCGGGTTACGCTGTTTATTAATAAAAACTGCGATTATAACTAAACATTTTGGTTTAAAACTAAATAAATTACAAAATGAGTAACAGCTCGATGACTGTAATAAATATTTTTCGTAAAAACATTCGTCGCGTCCACAATAACAATGATTTTGATCAGCTATAGTGGACCTTCCGCGACAGTGGCGCTGGCTGGTGAGCACAAAAACGGTAGCCCTCATTAGGGACGTATATCTATCAGCTGATCAGCGTTTGTGTATTAGAAACAATTTTAATTTTTTGTATTTTGGGTTTTTATATTCTATTGGTCGTTAAATCAGATATATACGTATGATGTTCCAACAATTGTTTTCATGTTTTTTCTGACCCTACAGCGTTACGTGTTAAAAATTCCGCATAAGACTTTGTTAAACCAGGAAAGACTTATTGGTACCCATATGAAAGTAAGAGATAAATGTGCGTGTATTTTGTCCTTTATCGTATATATTGACACAGGGCACGGCGCCCTGATAATTGTTTTTGGTATATTGTGATGAATAGTATCTTTGTGTCTAAAAAGGACGAAATAATGACTGAACGTACTTGCTAGAGTGACAGAATTGAACAATTCAGCGCAAGCTGCATACATTAATTTAATGTTAATTGTCTGTACTAAGAATAATCAAATGGCGTTTTAAATGGTATTTTAAGTAGACACGTCAATGTATATTCTTATTTGATGTAACATTGCTATAAACAGTATTAAATAACATTTTAATTTTTTTTTGTAACGTCCAGTCTGAAATGTTTCTGATGCCTCTCTACCTGAAAAAGTAATTTAAGTGTGCAATTGTTGCTGCTAAACATAACCGAAACACAATATTTTGATGCCATAGTTCGTATTAAAAAAAATACTCTCTTCATATGAGATAATTTTATTGAGTTTTTATCAAGCAACAAGCTAGAACAATTGCACAGAACATCTCTAAGTGTAAGATTTTAATGTATGTATTGTTCAGATGCAAATATTTAGAAGAATCAACATGTAAATAACGGTAATTTAGTATTAAATACAAAAATGAATACACACGCTATTTTCTTTGGTGTAACATTTGTAAAATAAGTCCGATTTTCAATATGTAAGATGTTTGTCGATGACGCGTTAGTAGGTACACTTTGTGTTTTGACAGCGTCTTTATTGCGATGGTTTTAAGAGCGGTTTTTGTAGTGAAATTGTATCTACTAACATAGTGTCGACTGTACTATTGTGTGGTTTAAATATTATTAATATTTTTACTGTGTAGTTTAATTTGATTTATAAGTTGACAACCTATAAAGGTGCTATCGATTGTCCGTTATAATTGTAGTATAATTATTGACACAAAGACGTTTTGGGAACCGTTTAATTTAGACACTTTAAATTAATATTTTTATATTTGTTGTTAGTTTAAGTACAGATTTGGCTAATATCATTAAATCTCAGGATTTTTAGGATTTTCAATAAAATTCAGCATTCCTGATCGGCAATGTAAAAAATAGGATAAAATTACCACTTTTTTAAATTGATAAGATAGTTTGAGAGAAAATTCTCAAATTGTAAAAAACCTCAGGACTTTTCAATGGCAATCAGGCTTTGTCTCCGGACTTATCATTGATTTTTTCATCTGGTAACCATAATTCGGGCGTCTTTTTTAATTATTTCAATTTTATGATGAAATTTTTATAGTTTGTCAATTTATATGTATCTTTGTGGTTGAATGGACTAACTATTCCTAGTTATATAATAAATAGGTCAACAATGTGTTATAAAAACAGTTTCGTTTTCCCCGTTCGGCTACCGCGATATGAAATGGAAAATGTTATTTTAATAACATTAATTTTAAACTTTATTAAGTGTTTTTAAAATCACGTGAGTATTTCTACATCATATTTAGTTTTATTTAGAGAAAATATATATTCTTTACTATACTAAGTATGTAAATTAACGGAGAGGATTCGCGCTATTTTTGTCTTAAGAAGGGTTTATTGTTGGAAATAAATAATTAAAATAAAAAATCTGAACAACGTTTTTGAAATATGACCGAGAACACCTAGAAGACCTATAATTGGCTGTCAGTGGTATTTTTCTGTTTACTATATGCGGCAATTGTGGAGGTCTTTGGGGAGGCCTTTGGCCAGCAGTGGATGTCTTTCGGCTGATATGAAATCAATAATGCTGTTGGTCTTCCATGGAGTAAATTAATAAAAAATATAACACTGTCTTAAATTCGTATTTATACAAGGTGTTACATATGTTTAACGGAACTTAGAAGCATAATTTGCATATGAAACTGAATAACTAATAGAATATTAACTTCATAAGAAAGATAAACCTCACATATACAACGAATAACTAATAGAATATTAACTTCATAAGAAAGATAAACCTCACATATACAACTGTCCATCCTCTGAAGCAATTTGTATTTGAGTGGGCCACTCCATACAAATTGCGTGTCACAAATATTTTATTTTCTCGTATTGTACAAGCTAGTTTCCTTTTAATTGTTCACTTTGGTAGATTGCGCTCCAACTACCTACTATATATCAAACTTAACTTTGGGTTGGACTTGATTTAAAATAAAAAAAGATTTATTCCCAACAAGCACAGATAATCCTTAATTTAGTTTACATCTAAGATGATATAACTAATTGCGTTTAGTTAACATAATACTTATGAAGCATGCAACATTATAATTACTAGCTAGGAAAGGCGTCTAACTCAGCAAATGTTATTTGTTTGATTCTCATATCTGATTGATTAAGCCAAGCTCCGTATGAGATTGCTTTCAAAATACAGACCTTGTGATCTAGTATGAGTTTACAAAAAACTAAAGGTACGAATGAGTTCCGAGCTCTCGACGCGCATGCAGCTCTATGATTGGTTATTCTAGTGATGGCGTGATAAGTTTCATCAATGACAATGCTTCGTTCCCATCCAGAACTCGCCTCACGACAGAAGTAAAACATAGATTTACGAAAAGTAACTCTCACTCTTTCTATCTTCACTAACTGATATATTCTCTCAACTTCCGTTCGCCTTGCGTGATCACACTTTTCGTAACGCTCAATTCGTGCATACGTTTGGTTTGTCGTAGATTCTTACTAAGCCTACTTAGTTGAGAATAAAAGGATATAACTAAGTGATAAAGCGAAAAAGAATCCCTCGTTATTTTACATAAAAATCGTATAATCTATTTAGTATCTTGTAGCATGTTAGTCCAAATTTCCATATTATATTTGTACTAATTTGTAGTGTATATTAGACACATTAATTTGTATCGGTGTTACGTTGTATCTTGTTATATTGTTGGGATTGTAGTCGCAATATGTAATGCATTGCTTTCATTCAACTTCAGTGTCATTACAGTCAAATATCCCGTTGGGTTTCTTCGCTGCCGAATTTAGCCAAACCAATATGCTGCCATAAAATGCAACACCTCGCTAAATTGTTTCACGTCCTACCCGACCTTATGATGCATATATTACGGTCAAAATAGCGTAGTATCATATAATCATTAATTGCGGGTAAAATTAAAATTTATGTCAATTCTAATACAAATTTTCGTTTTACCCGCAACTTATGAATTTGTTATATTACAGTTCAATATAAAATAAATATACACATTTTCGAAATTCATTTGTTTTTAATTGTTTAAATCGAGAAGTACCCTTACTTTTCGATTTTTTTTTATCGAGGCCAAGCAGTTGAGTCGTGTTTTGGTAGAAATTATATCCTTCTTTTTCTTTAATTTATCTTTCCTTAAAACAAGATGAAGCGAATAGTATTTCCCAAAAAAGCCCCTTGATAGACAAGTTAGCTATGTTGCTATTATATCGGCGCATTGCTTGGTTAAATTTAGTTTTGACGAGGTAAACCTATGGAAGTAGTGACTGTGGTAATACTATAACAGCTTATATAATATTATTTTTATACAAAATTGTATATGGATATGCGCTGTGTCTATAATTCGATTGATAGGTAACGCTCGAGTAATTCTTCCAAATATTGTAAAGCCTCTGAATAATTCGAAATATATTTATATTAACTGTTCAAGTATGTGTTTTATTTATATATTGCTATCCTTATATTGACGCAAATGTTTATTTCGTCATTTTAGGCCGAAAGTCGTATAGTATCGTTGACGTATGATGCTCATAGTACAGACGCTAGCACATCAAGCTACCCCATTTGAAAGTGAACCTTATGCTTTTGTGACAAAGTTGAAAGTCTATAACAGAAATTTGACAGATTGGGGTAGCCGGATGTGCTGGCGTCTGCACTTGGAAAGACGCTGCTGCCCGTTCTCTGGTAGATATACTCTGGAGACGACTTCTAACTCCCCCCCATGATGAGGTGTGGTGGTATTATCGTCGCTGTCGACTACACAGAATGTTGAAAATGAAAACCGCATGTAGACATGAATAGAATACTCTTTATTGTACACTATAAGAATACATATAATATGTAATATTACATAGACAAGTTGTACAAAGGGCGGTCTTATCGCATAAATCCATCTCTTCCAGACAACCTTAGGATGGATAGGAGCTGAACAATAACTAATAGCGGTGGGGGTGCAAAAAGAGATATATCGAAATTGTGTTATATCAATAAATCAAATTATTTTTAATAAATATACTTAAAAAAGCAAAGAAATAAATAAGAATAACTACTTTACTTAAGGAACTGATGAATCAGTTATTAAGAAGATAAAATAATAGCAACATATTAAATTCCGGCAATGTCTGCAGCATGGTGTGCTCCACGCCAAGCTATAGCCATACTTTACAACTCGAATGTTCGCAGCTTGTTAGAAACAAACAGTGTAATTTGGAACCCTCATGAGAAATCGTATACGCTATTAATTGAGAAAATTCAGAAATCTTTTGTCCGCTATTTATAATTCAAATTATATGGTTACTATCCTTACATGTATCCTACACCATTCGTGTTAGGTATGGTTACTTACCAGAGTTTAGAGATAAGAAGAAACTTTAATCTTATTAAGTATTTTTTCCGTCTTGTTCGTGGAACCTTATCCAATTCATCTCTCTTGCAAAGTATCCCTTTTAATGTACCACCACCTATTAGGTATGCTCTTCGGCCCCGGGTTCGTCCTCTATTCGCAATACCTCAAACTAGCACAGTAACCCTAATTACAAGCCCATTGTGGTTAGCTCTCACTCATATCAATAAAGTTTTAGAATATGATCCATCCCTGGACTTATTTACATGCACGGAACCGAGATTTCTAGCTACAGCCAATCTTTATTACCGCAAAATGTTTATTTAAATATTAATGTAAAAATATCTCATGTTTAATGTAAAAATATAACTATTAATTATATTATAAGTTGTAAATGTTAGTAACATGTGCTTAATATGTAACCTATAACTTGTATGTTTGGTCTAACCGTTAATGTAAGTTGGTTAATAAATAAATAAAATAAAATAAAACTTTGCTTAAAACTCAAACTCATTTATACGTGTGATTTTTGGTAATACAGGGTCTTAAAATAAACATAGTTCCACAAAAATCATCAAAAAAGGCGTAGGTACACGTTTGCTTTGATATTATATAGTCTATACAATAATTTGCTGTACCATTTATTTTATATTACATAATTTTGTACTCTGGAATTATATTAAATCCAAAGGAACATATTACTTACCGCACCGAGATGTTCCATTGGGGTTACCAGTGCATTTCTAAATGTGTTGAAGCAGGGCACCATGGGGTTTTAATCGCTTAAACTTGTTATACTTATGACCTATGAAAAAATATGCTTGCACTTCTATGTGTCATTAATTCCGTCATGGTACTCGTAGGTATTCATTGACGGATTTAATCCCAAATAATTCAAGGTTGTTACGTAGGTAGTGCAATTATATCCTTTGGTTGTTATATTGTTGGTTTAATCCAAGTTATATACCTAAGTAGCAACATTGTAATAATCTTTGATTTAGCTGATATAGTCAAATAATCCGTGCGTCATTCTTTTAACACATATTACTGACGATTGTGTTTTTACACGACTAATTTAAACTACATGTCTCTGTAAGTACAGGGTATAGATAGAATTAGAATTGTCAAACAACGAAAACTGCGTACTTATGTGCGCATCGGGTACATAATTAGTCGTCAGTTCTTAGAGAGTCGCTTATTTTTAATTTTTTTACTAAGAACTTCGCGCCTAAACGAATATGTCACAAATAAAGATGCCCTGTCCTTTTCACAAGAACTTTGTTAGAAAGAAATGCAATAATATAAATTTGTTTGTATTGTTTAGAGGGGTATTATTGATGAAATAACTCAATCTATACATGAAATATAATTGAGTAGGTACTACTGAGGGCCTGAATTTTATCAAGGCCATAACTTTCGAACAACATGAGGATGAACAGGGGCTCAACCGGCTAAGTCGTCGAACATCGTTTTCGTCAATGACGTTCAAATAAATAAAGTTTAAAACTTATTAAACAATCTTTAAATCGGCTTCAACGTTGACAATCGATTCCGGACCATTTATGACGTCACATGTGGTCATGGAAGCCGATTTAACGATTGTTTAATAAGTTTTTTTTACCTTTATTTATTTGAACGTCATTCACGAAAACGATGTTCGGCGACTTAGCCGGTAGAGCCCCTGGTCTTGCTATGACAAATTATCACAATTTATTTAGTAGCATATAGGATTTAAAACAGAAGCTGTAAGTTAACGGTTTCATTTTATTTGCGTAATTAACTTTTACATTGGATTGAGGGCCCGTTTTGCCATAATATTTTGTTTGGCATTAGTTTAGATTTAGGCATCAAGAGCATATCTTTACAATTCATAACTCGCTTATTTAAGTATCACAAAATGTGATTCCAACTTTCACAATTCTTTGGGAATGTTCACTAAATCCTAAGAAATTCTCAAGACTTAACAATATGGCCCTCACACCACGAATCCACACGCAAATATATAAACACTGGTGACCTCATATAGGGATACGCAAAAGTAGTATCTTCTTAAAAGATAATTCCGTCATTGGACTTTTGATAAAGAGATAGCGTTGTTTTAGTTACCAAGGTTTCATGATACAGTAATATTTCAAGAATACGATAATAATATCTAGTAATGTATTTTTTTTGGTAAAATTTGCCGCATACGAGATATTGAACCATTGGCCCATTTAATGAAACGATTTTTCCATCTCGGCTGAAAACTCCTGGTTTAACCCGATGTGAATGTTTAAAAAATGCGGATGGCGAAGGTACAAAGTACCTATTGTTGAAGCGTATGCAACACACGTCAAAGCAGAATACCTAATTATCCAGGAGAGAGAAATAAAAAGACAAAAATGCTACAGACGATACCACTGTCCTGTGGCTGTTAATGACCTACAGGCTGGGGTCAAATATCAGTACTTTTTTAGAAAAGTGGAATTAATTGTTTTAATTTTAGCGACTTATTAAAACGATAAATGTCTTTTCTGGGACGAAACGGAGGGAAAACGAGGTGCAAATGAAATCGGCAGGTGGTTACTTATACTTACTACTACTACTTATAGAATAAAGTACCTACCTACACAGGCTAATCGCGATAAAGAACTAGATTTCATATTTTTCACTGATAATTGCTGCAGGCAACAAAAGACAACAAAAGAACAAGTACCTACCTTTGTAGCTTATGCTTACTCAGTAGGTACAAACAATTAATATCAAAAGTATTAGGCATAAAATTCTAATTCGTGATCACTCTCAAAATGAGGTTGACAATGTCCATAGCGTAATTGAAAAGCAAATAAGACGCTTTGTTAAATCTGGGCCAGTCTATGTCCTACAACAATGGACAACAGTAGCTGATCAAGTAATTAGATATATAATCGCTAACTAAACTAACTTTAAGTGGGTCCAGAAAGGGAATTAGTTTGTACCTAAATACTGCCCAATTCATGTGAACCTGCCTCAACTTCGTAGAAATACTTGTGCAAATTGACATCAATGTCATTCTAAATATACCTACCTAGAGATATATACTACGTACCTAGTGCTCAGAATGTTTTACTCACTCAACAATTCAAGGTTATATAAATAAACAGGAATTACATTTATCTGTCAACTGCAAGTGCTATCGTAGATACGATCACAGAAAAATTGTATAGTTAAATATTTTACTGGCATCAAAATCATCATTAACATTTTATGTGTCTTATGCTTGACCAGCTATTATCAGCACAACATCCATTATGATCTATTGCGTATTGTAGTTTGCGTCTACTTTAACCTGACCTCCACTTCTCTTATAAATTGAACCTTATATCTTTGTAATAAGAGTTTGTTTCGATACAAAGTTTATGTAAACTGGTAGTGTTTTAAAGATAGTACTGAATCAACATTTTGTAATCAGTCGTTGGAGTGGCACTGCCAGTGAGCAGTCCTCTACGTCTGTGATTTTAAAAATACGTGTTCTTTTTTATAAATCCTTTCTTTTTGGAATTATTTTTTTTTAATCATGGCGAAAGTGTTACTGAGCAAAGAGTTGCCCGATATTGAGGTCAGTTGGTGTATTATAAGAATTTTATGTGTAATCTGTGTGGGAATGTTAATTGTTTACAGATCGTTTGCAACTGATGCATGATAAATATTGGTTTCGTTAAGATATCGAATGGGACAATCACATTGTTAAGGTTAACTGGTTTAATACTTAACCTAGAGTACTTGCAGAGTAACAACACATAATAATACATGAATACCTAGATAGTCCGCATAAAATACAAGCAAGGCAAGGCCGATTAAATATTATTATTTAGCAATATTATGTAGAGAGCTCTATTGTATATATGCACATTGTAGCAATACATAATATCATCAACGTGGATATAATATTCATAATTGGTAGGTATTTGTTGTTCCCATGCGATGTACACTGATTTATACGAAACGTCTAGCGTCTGTTCACCCTGGTAAGCATGCAGCATAAAAGTAATATTTTACTATGTTGTATGAATTATGATAGTTCGTTTTACTTCTATGCCTTGTACTGGCTCACCATAGACAAAGACTGTATATTTTGACAGCAAAGACAGGGTTATCTTTGAAGAGAAACTTCTTTACGCACGCTTGACTTGGGTAGTAAGCCGATGAATGCGTTACGAGAGCGTTACGAAAGGTGTGATCGGACGAGGCGACGAACGTTGAGAGGGAGATATAAGTTAGTGAAGAAAGAGAGATACGTTTAGTATTTTACTGAAGGGGCAAGAGATAGAGGTGCAAGCAAACATTTTCTTCCTCTCCTTTTCTCATAGCCAGTTCCGTTTCGTATATCCAAGTCTTACTTCAGTCGTGTGGTTTAAAACCATTTAAAGCACACTCGTTTTTATTTTTTGAGAATCGTTTAAATTGTCGTGTCAATTCTTAAATCAATTATTTGTTAGTTACGCATTTAATGATAAGAGGGACGGAGAGAAAGAACAATGATATGACCTTAACTATTTAAAATCCTATAGTTTATACCTATGAGTAAGCATTTTAATAAAGAAAATAAATATACAATTCATTCTGTCGTGTGGCGCAGTGGTTAAAGTAGTCGTCTCGAGGGTCTCGAGATCTCTCTCGAGTCTCGTATTTAGGGTTCGAAGCCTGCGCATTCTATGCAAATCTAATCACACTACACATGGAACCCATGTATACCTAGTTGTTCTAAGTCTATGCATTGTTCACGTGAATTGCACGTTCTTTATGTATAGTCCCCGGCTTACAAGGATTTGTATCATAAATATATAATAAAAGTGAAGTAAAAAAAACAACTGTCACCTTGCTGTCCGGTCTGCTGGTAAGGCAGCATTATAATATTCCTGACACTTGTAGCCATTTGGCGGGCGCGGAGCAAATAACCGTCACTCAGGTTTGCAAGAAGTGCTTAGCCAAACTTTTAAGTTATTGTGGCATAGTTTTACTAGTTGTTTTTTGTTCACAGCTGGGCAATAATTTAAATATGCAATTATATAAGGTAGGAAGGAGCACTTAGATGTTTGTGTATTATTTAGGTTTCGTTTGTTAGGAAGTGGTACGATTCTTGGATCTATTTATAAAATTTATAATACTAGGTTTTTACCCTGTTAAAGTACATTCAACCCGCTACCGCTAGACCAATGAGGTAGGCAACGCGTTTACAATGCTCGTTAGTAGAGATTGTTAAACGCATGTACTAGTATTTAATACGGAGTTTCGTATGGCTACAAAATCCGTGAACCGAGCAACTACATCGCAATCTCCAAGCCTTTAACTAAGCAGCTTCTAATTATCCAACTTCTCAAGAAAGACGTTATAATTTATAATCAAGTCGACTGCGTGTTTCTTTTTTGGTTGTATTTTGATTTGTGCGTCGTTTGTGATGTAGACAATCCCTTGTTTTAATAATAGGTTGTCTAGAATAAAAGTAGAAGTTGGTAAGAAGTTTTATACAATACTGTTATAATATATTGTAAATCTGAATTGATTTATTTTAGTGATGCCGATATTATTATTCGTTTGATAACGTCACTACAGTATCATCTGCTATTTATTAAAAAACAATAGTTATGCCAAAGTTTAAAGTTTATAATTCCTCATTGCTTAAGTTGTACAATATTCTTGTAGATATTTATCTCTTAAATTGTTTAGCGAATCTATAAGAATTATGCTTTAAAATGTTTGGTCGTATTTGAAAGACAAAACAAAACATTTTTTAGTTTTATTCCTGTTTATTAGTAAGCGGATATGTGCCTATATAAAGGCTTTAGTCAACTGTTCAATTAACCAAGATTCTGGAGTGGGAGACGCAGTTACACATGTATCGGCTGGGATTTGTCCTACCTAGAGGACGAATGGGAGTTGTTAAGCAGAAGTTTCCCAAAAGTGTCTGGGTTTATGGGTTTTTGGAAGCCATGATGAATCAAACCATAAAGAATGAACTATAATAAAAGAAGTTCAAATATCCTTCGTAATTTCAAACATATAATTTGCTCCGGCGCGCTGCAAGGCAGTTTATTTTCGCTTTTCATCTCAACTTTTAAAACTCGTTTAAAGTTTTAAAAGTTTTAGTCAGTCCGGCGTCGGCAATTCATGGACTGACTTCTCTAATTATTATACATCGCATCTCTTACGCGTTGCCGAGCCTTTTCAGCACCCTGATGACTCTTTTTTGGGTACTTTACAAAGATATAATTGACGGGCACATAGTACATCCAGACTCACAAAAACTATTTATGTTTCATACAACTAGAACTCCTGCGCGGGAATTGAACCCGGGACACCAAGTCACAAACTGGCCTGCGCCACACGTGCAGTCATGATGACTAGTGAGTGACTTTAGACGACGTTACTCGTACGAGTCTCTCTCTAGTGTCTCTAGCGCAATCATGGTAATCTGTAAATGGCAGGTTTGGCAAAAATTTGCTTCCATTCCATTCGCGGCGGTGTAAATTGAGCCTAAGCGGACAAACTGACACTGCGGATATTTTTTCCGCGAATGTCCCTCGTCTGCGCAGGCCTTTAAGGTTGAGGTTTTTTGGAGTTAGATTTTCACTTTATTCCCAGCTTGACTAGGGATATCGGCGTTTACAATTTTCCACTTCTGAGATTAAAGTCATGTTTTGCTGCAAAAACTGAAGTTTAATAAAGGTAATTGTCTAACTCAATTTGTAAGGTGTACTTTACAAATTAGACAAAAAATATCCGCAGTGTCAGTTTGTCCGCTTAGGCTCAATTTACACCGCCGCGAATGGAATGGAAGCAAATTTTTGCAACAAAATTATGCAAAGCATAGTTAACTCTACGTCAATTGTGTAAGATACAACC
The DNA here is from genome assembly GCA_951640165.1 of Pseudoips prasinana. Classification (NCBI taxonomy): domain Eukaryota; kingdom Metazoa; phylum Arthropoda; class Insecta; order Lepidoptera; family Nolidae; genus Pseudoips; species Pseudoips prasinana. The sequence goes on from OX621240.1 coordinate 30,058,803, forward strand.
CAAATACAAGCGAATGAACAGGCGTATGCTCGAGAATTCCCCGGAAGACGCACGACTTCTTATTTCGAACGTATTTAGATTGTATCTTACGAAATAGACAAAGTTCATTTTGCTATGTACAATTTCGTTGCAAAAATTCGCTCTCAATCCATTCCACGGCAGTGTAAGTAAATTGAACCTTATACGGCTAGGAGATACAAAGTATTGCGGGGACAAAGAGCAACCTTATTGTAGTACCTACTAAAAAGAGCGCGCCGCACGTGCTTACTCGTTTCATGCGCCAACGGGTGGCGTATGTTCTACGAGCACGTAAATAATATCATATTTTTATTTTTCAGAATTTGTTAAAACTGAATCCTACAGTAAAGCCGTATACAAACCTAGTGCCCTCCGCCCTGTCTAAGAGGAATAAGCAGCACTGGAAGAGGAATGAAGATAGAAAATGTACCGTGAGTAAAGACAGTTATCTACCTACATACATATATTAATCGTATCATGAAAGTCACTTCGGAGTGTAGAGATAATTATAATTAATAATTATCTTAAAATAGTATAATTATCTTTGAAGTTCTGTCAAAGATAATTATAAAACAAAAGTCGTGAACATATATTTTTATTTGAGTATCCTGCCTGCCCCTCCGTCAGTATAAAATATTTTTGTATAGAGCCATACTAAGCCAAGCTAGCTTTGTGATAATTTATTTTTCTAATTAATGTCAAAATTTACATGTTGTTTCTTCTTATAATGTGTATAAAGTATGATTTATACATAACTGAAATAGTAATATATTAACTCAAATCTGGCTCCCGATAATAAAAGGATAATAAAAAATGAAAATCAATATCAAATCGTATTGGAGTCAGTTTATCTGTTGTTAAGTGGCGATAATAAGATAAGCCCCATAGAGATTCGTATACAATGATCTCGAGTCCTCATGGCTTAACATTTATGCAATGAATCGAAACCGCGGACGTATGATGGGGTCGGTTCTTCATTATTTTTTCTTTGATAAAGCAGACACTTTTCCGGGTGGCATGCGTAAGCATTCTCTACGGATACCACTCGCAAAAAATGTCTGCGGGTGGGTATGTCTGACTCGCTCCGACTAAACCTAATCTGCCGTAGACTTCTCTTGGTGCCTTATAGGAGAAGCCCCGGGAACGCGGGTGCGGAGTAGATTTTCCTAATCTTATTCACTTTTGAATTGTTATTTTCACTTTGCAATATAGAGTCACACACGGTCTCATCCATTGTACAAACCTAATGAGTAAATCTTGATTATATTCTTCTTTATCTATCAAATATCTACAAACACTTGGGAGGAGTTGTGAGTTAAATTGATTTTTGCGCTACTGAAATCTGTCTGGGGACCCACTCTGGGGCAACGTTAGAAAATTATGCTTGGGGTTGTTCATATGATCAGGGAAATTACAGAAACGCTATACGTCTGCAATTTCCCTGATAGTTAATATGCGGTCCTCTAATGAGAGATCACATAATTTGGCGAAGTTTTCGGATTTGATTCGGATACGTCACTGGCCGGCGGGAATGAAGATCACCTTCGATGTTCCCTCGTCCACGTATAATTTCTGTAACATATTTTATTACACTGGCAAATGCCTATAGTTATTTGCATGAATGGCCTTTGGTGTGAACCTTTTCTAAACGTTTCCAAAATAGATAATAAAAAATTCGACTGACTATTGTTTTCGTATTTGTGCAAATTGTTGGCTTGATATAATAATATAATAGTAGTAACTCTTTTATTTACTAGATGGCGTTGGTACACTATTGGACCGTAACTAAATTGACTTTGTATTTTGATTGTGGTAGATTTCCGCAGAGTACAAAGTAACTGAATCAATGGTTAGATCCAATTACTTTATAGCAATTATGTGTTTGAGCTATAAAGATCATAATAATATAATAGTACTTAGTACCTCTTTTAATAGATGGCTATCGTACACAATAGTGTACGATAGCCATCTTATCTCACGGTTGAATACAACCGTAACTAAATTCACTTTGTATTTTGATTGTGGTAGAGTTCCGCAGAGTACAAAGTAACTAAAGAATGCACCAAGCGGAATATGACCGCTTTTAAAATTGGCCACTGTAGCTGGGAAAAGCTCGCTGAAAATAGAGTTGAATGGCGCAAACGTGTACTGGAGGGTCGTAAGATCTGTGATGAAGCCTGGTTCGGAGTACTTGCTGATAAGAGACAGAAGCGACATGAAAGCGGCTCGGCACCAACCCCCGCAAACTTCCCTTGTCAGGCCTGCGGCAGGCTATGTCGCTCTCGCATCGGTTTGTTTAGCCACAAAAAGAAATGTCTCTCAAACAATGCGCCGTAAATCGTCTGTAATAGACGCAAAGGCCATATATATATACAAAGTAACTGAATCAAGGGTTAGATCCAATTACTTTGTAGCATTTATGTGTTTGAGGTATAAGTACATATATAATATTTATTACGTATATTTTACTTATTTATTATCTAACCTTCGTACATTGAATTACAGACCTGTCCAACGCTTACCAAGAACTTTGATGATATCAAACATACAACGTTATCAGAACGTGGTGCATTGAAAGAAGCGGCGCGTTGCCTCAAGTGCGCGGACGCACCGTGTCAGAAGTCCTGTCCAACTCAGATAGACGTCAAGAGTTTTATAACTAGCATCGCTAACAAGGTAAATAAAAATACAACGAAGAAATTCCAGCAGAATATTAGGTCTTTACCTATGAAATTGCCGTTCTGCAGTACTGGCCATTTCAAATCAAAATAATTTTTGTTTGGCTAAGAATTCTAATTTCAAATTAATTTTATTTTAAAAACATGGATTCTTTTTTCCAAAAGTAGTCATTTCTTTATTGATTAGTGTTACATTTTCATCGCATTTCAATCTTTTTCGTCATCATGGATACGTTAAAAATTCGAGTAATTATGGAATATGAGTACCGTCGTGGCAGCAACGCGGCACAAGCGGCACGCAACGACAACGACGTTTACGGAGCTAACACTACAAACCAACGCACCACCTGTTATTGGTTTGCTCGCTTCCGTTCTGGAAATTTCGACCTGAAAAATGAACCTCGCGGTCGTCCGAAGACTTTGGTCGACAATGACGAATTAAAGGCGGTTGTGGAAGCTGATGATACACAATCTACGGCTGAATTAGCAGCAACTTTCGACGTTAGCGTCAAAACAATATTGGTCCATTTGCGTCAAATTGGCAAGGTAAAAAAGCTTGACAAATGGGTGCCCCACGAACTCAATGATCGCCAGCGCGAAGTACGCGTCGAGACGTGCCTTGCACTGCTCAACAGACACACAAATGAAGGAATTTTGAACCGCATTGTTACCTGCGATGAAAAATGGATTCTGTTTGATAACCGCAAGCGCTCAGCAAGTTGGTTGGATCCTGGTTCAGCACCTAAACAATGCCCTAAACGAAAACTTACCCCTAGAAAAGTGATGGTCACTGTTTGGTGGTCTAGCGCCGGTGTGATTCATCACAGCTTCTTACCAAACGGGGTGAGCATTACTGCAGATGTGTACTGTGAAGAACTGAGCACAATGATGGAGAAGCTGGCGCATCTCCAACCAGCATTGGTCAATCGCTCGTCTCCGCTGCTCCTGCACGACAACGCGCGACCTCATACTGCACAGCAGACGGTCTCCAAGTTGCAAGAACTGGGGTTGGAAGCTCTCCGTCATCCGCCCTACTCACCAGACCTTGCGCCTACAGACTACTACTTTTTCCAGAATTTGGATAACTTCTTGGCGGGAAAAAAATTCAATACCCGAGAGGCAGTACAAAATGCCTTTGAAGAATTTGTTGCCTCCCGTCCAGCTGATTTCTTTAAGAAGGGCATCAATAAACTGCCACTGCGATGGCAAAGATGCATTGATTGCATGGGTGATTACTTCGATTAATACAAATAAAAAAATTCATGAAAAAAATTCGTTTAAATTTTTTCATACAAAACGGCAATTTCATAGGTAAAGACCTATTATTATACTATAATCAAGTTGTTCTAAATGGGCGGACGAACCGTGTTAGAAGTCCGGTCTTACTGAAATGTCGAGAGTTTTATCACTAGCATCGCTAACAAGGTACCTAAATAAAAATACATCGAAGAAATTCCAGCAGAATATTATCCTGTCCTACTCAGACGTTAAGAGTTTTATCACTAGCATCGCTATAAGATAGGTAAATAGATACTAAAATACAATGAAGAAAGACCAGTATAATTATTATTACAGAGTTGTATCACTAACATCGCTGATTCAAGTCTAGAATATAATATTTTATTCGCGGCTCGTTGTCTCAAGAGAGCGGACGCGCCCTTTCAGAAGTGATACGTCCAATTCACATGCACGTCAAGATTTGTATCACTATGATCGTTAACAAGGTACATAAAAATAATTGGACATCAGTCGATAAGCCTAGGAGGTGGAGAGATAACTACTACGTAATCTACTTTTTTTGTTTAATCATAAGATTACAGTTAGCTTAAGAGGCTTACACTGCCTCACCGGACAAAGAGGCGAGCGAGGGCTCCAGCCGTTTCCCATGATAGTGCTGTTCTATAAGGCGATTGGATACACAGAACATGCATCCACGTGCGTTCATGCGGATGCATGTTCGGTGTGTTGGACTGTGCGTGTTTTCTGTACAAACGGAGATACTTACAAGCAACGTTCGAACACGCACTCACGCACTACGCTGCATCATGCGGGGCAATGTGCCAATCGCCTTACGGCTGTGTAGTGATTGCACGGCTAGGTTGCCTGTACTTGCCATTTCCGTCGATTCTTTGATGTTTTCACGGTCTTTTCTTTCCACCAAGATTCCTTCTTCTAGTCAGAAGTCCTGTCCGTTCAGAGTTTGATTATGAATGACGCTAACAAAGTGAATGTATCTTCTACACACAAACAGAGTCTTAAGTGGACTTAGTGTTTACTTCATAACTTATAAAATATCTGCCCTGACTATACATAATATACAAAATTCAACAAATAGAAAATTAAGAAAACCTCATTTGTTACATAATGTTTGTGAATGCGTTTATGATTGTGATATGCAACAAAGTTATTATCTGTTTATCAGAGTTGGGAAATTGATAAGATTGTTGAAATTATTTGATTTATGTATTTAGCAATCAAAATGATAATATAAATACCAGGGGCAGATATAGTAAACAGAAAACCTGTAGATGCATATGTAAATTGTACGTGCATGTTTTTTGTTGTCTGGTGGCGTGGTCTTTATGCCACGATGAGGACAAGAGGCGCGTAACTGGTTTGCAGAGCGTAACCGCACCCTGCAAACCGCTACCTGTACAAGTTTCTGAGAATGTTCGCAGGCAGGCTTTGTGCTATATTAAAAGCCAAGCTATTATCCATACAAACTTAGGTATTCCTCATTTGTCTCCCTGCATTTCCCATATATTTTGTGCTTAGTATAGAATGGTCACAACTACACCCGACCGTTTCGTTTCAATGGTTTAGATCGGCCATGACTATAACCTATCGTTTCGTTCAGTGGTTTAGATTGGCCATTACTTGACCCGACCGTTGTGTTCAGTGGTTTAGATCGGCCATGACTATACACGACCGTTTCGTTTCAGTGGTACTTTTAAACTACTTTTAGACATGTTATGAGGACTATAATGACTTATGGATTCCTAGTATGCTATTATCAATTTTGAGCTGTGGCGTAAATTATTCTGATTTTGGAGACAACTTTGTGTTGCAAAATTACTTCTGCTTTCCTGCATGTCATTTCGTCCAGAATTGAGTTGAAATAAGATTTTTACTGGAGCGTTAATATAGTTGATTTTAATTTCAGAATTACTATGGAGCATCAAAGGCTATTCTCTCCGACAATCCTCTGGGCCTTACCTGCGGTATGGTGTGCCCCACCAGTGACCTCTGTGTGGGGGGGTGCAACCTGCATGCGACGGAAGAGGGCGCCATTAACATCGGTGGACTGCAGCATTTTGCTGTTGATGTGAGTCACGTTATCATACATATTCAACGACTTAACAATTTTTTTATTTATATTTATTTATTTATACTTATTGCACAAAACTATACAAAGGCGGACTTAATGCCAAAGGCATTCTCTCCCAATCAACATTAGGGTAATGCAGAGATAATATTGATAAGTACTATAAAATACATATACGATAGTTACATAACTACACACTATATATGGCCATCTGATGCCAAACTACTAAATACATACACTTCGTTTCTTTTGTAAATTATACTTAAGAATTACACCCAGACTAAGCTCAAACAGACATGTTCATGCAAACAAATATCTGTCCTGGGTGGGAATCGAAACCACGACCTGCGTCGTATAAAGCAAGTATTTACCAGCCACGGCAACCGGCCCGTCAAAATATTGAGAATACTTAACTGTACCTTTATGCTTTTCCAGATCTTCATGAAGATGGGAATCCCCCAGACCTTGGATCCAAACACTAAGCCTTTGCCTAAAGGCGGGAACCAGAAGATAGCCCTTATCGGTGGTGGACCAGCCAGTATTAGCTGTGCATGTTTCTTAGCACGGCTTGGATATAAAGATATTACTGTGTATGAGAAGGAGCGATACTTGGGCGGGCTTAGGTATGTAACCTATGCCATCATTTCTTATGTTATAATACTTACGTTACAGGCAGAATTATTGACTGGCCTTTTGACCTAGTGATTAGTGATCTTGACTGCTAAGCCAGAGGTTGTGCGTTCAATCGTTATAAACACAAGGTCCGCCATGATGATAACATTTAATTCGTGCCTTAATATAGGCAGAACCATTCAGACAATATGTAGTAAAAATATAGCTAAAATTTAGATAATTAAACCTACACATGATCCTTGACAATAACTAAATTTTAGTTAGCTAAATATCGTTACTGTTATGTAATAAATCTTATTGTAAATTATTTCCTACAATCCGTGTACCGTGTATCCGTGTAATTATAAATTAATTATATATTACTGCGAACATGTTCTGACTATTTACAAGCACTTTTTTAAAGTCTACGTGAATAAAAACCTTTTTTATTTTATTTATTTAAATCCCCACTCCGGACAAATATTTGTGTGATAAGCACAAAAAACAAAAAATAAGCACAAAATTTGTTCTGTGTCTGGGTGTAATTTATCTATTATATGTATTTATTTAGAAATATATAAGAATGTTTATAAGTTGTCTCGCTGCCAGCATAGTACAGGCTCAGCCTAGTTTGGGACCAGACGGCAGTGTGTTAGTTACCCCGAAACATTTATTATTATTATTCATTAAACTATGGAGTCCTCCTTTCGTTGGCATCATCGCAGCTTAAGGCCTGCGTACGGGTGTATTACCGCGGAAGTACTTCCCTAGTCGAGCTGCTAATAGAAAGAAAACTTGAGAGGTGTCAAGGGACACCCGGATGGGACGAAGTTATTTCTTATTATTTATTATGTACAAAAAACCTGTATACGCTTGATAAGAAAACACGTTATTCAGCAAGCATATACGTATATTCAACTCCTCAGGATTGCACCATTACAACACTTATCCAACTTAAACTAAACCAATTCACTTCAGCATTATAATAAATGAATGTACATACAAAACACGATACTGAGCTCTGCCCAATTAGGCGAGCATGCAGAATGGCATGAACGGGAATGAACTGAATGCATCGGCCATTCCGCTCATTCATCTCTTTTAGGCAGATTATATCGTTTTATTAAATTAAATACAAAACAAAAATCATACCTTTTTAAGTAAACAAATCACCAAAAATGTTACCAATTATTTGGAAATCATAACATTCGGCCATCCGACCCTGTGTTGCCTCCTGGCACACACAATACATAAACATAAGTTACATATACCTTTCAAAAAAAACATCAGCAAATCATAACATTCAAATAAAATAAAAATAATAATATATAATACAAAAGTTTTGAATACAACCATAAAATACATTTTGTCAATAACACATTATTACAAAACAAAAAGAAAGTGAAAATAAAAAGTACCACTATAATAACGACGATGTATCGACAAAAATAGACCCTCTAAGCCATATCCTGAACATTGGATTAGCTTCAGATATTTGCCTAGACAAACTAATAAAGCCTCTCTTTAAAAATAGAAAAACGATATGTAGAATTCTATAAGCCTCATGCTCCTAAGCTCTGTTGTCGGTATTCTCTACAATCATCAAGTATATATACGCCCAAATTTATTCTTACTTCGAAAAGAAAAGAGGAATATGTTTGTTGCAGAACTAAAAGGTTGACGGAAGTATAAGACAAAAAACAGGGCCATTTACGATTTCTTAAATATTAATGTATCAAGAATTGAGGTCAATGTCACGATTTGCTCACGATAGCACTGCTATAATTGAATGTAATTAATACTTCAATGTAAAAATTATATTAACGAATGTTTGACATTACATAATAGAATGGATGCGAGGTAATAATAATAAATTTGATAAAAACAACATAATTCAATTTAGACAATGAATTACTCCACCGACACTTAATATTCACTATCATGACAACCAAATAAAATAAATTTCTAGGCTTAATTATTGACTACAAAATTGCCTGGAAAGCTGATATACATGGTTTGAGCAAAAATATTTAAACTTCCCTCGATAAGAAACCGAGATGCATTACTGCCTATGACAATCATAATTTCTTTCAAGATACGGTACTACTTATTGGGTGAGTTTCCCCACAAACACAGTAATGCAGCTTTTAATGCTCAAAACAATGCATTAGGGCTATGTCTAAATTAAAAATTCTAGATAAGTGGGACCATTTTATGTGTAAAACTTGGTTTTGTATTCTGTTAGTCTGTTTTAAATTTGTTATGTTTTGTTTATTTTATTCTGTGATTTTAGATTATGAACTAATTCAATAGATTTATGACTTTTTTTATATGTAAAACTTATTTTTGCATTATGTAGCAATCAAGATGAACATTTTCACGCATTTAGATAGAACATAGAATACTATTATTTTAATATAACATCCATATATCTGTAACTTTGTTTAGAAAATAAATGATTGATTGATACGTGACTACATTAAAATATCAATAAAACAGCAAATAAAATACTTTTGTGTAGAGCTAATCAGAACTATGTTTCCGGATTATTATGATTTTGAGCTCATATCAGATTCAATTTCATCAACCTACATATACATGTCTTTTATGCAGTGGCAAAACTGCTGATTGTCCAAAACCCTTAACTACTGGAACTTATTAAAACTTTTACCCAAATTAAGTAGCTCGGCATCGGTTTTGCGCGAAGGTCTACAATCACTATCAAATTCAATGTAAGCATTTATCATTTATGACAGGTGATTTAAAATATTCAAGGAAAATTTCCTGATGCTCTTAAAATATCACTTGTTAAACCGATCCATAAAACAAAGGGCACACATACGCCTAACAAGTACAAGCCATAACCCTTTTACCTACCTTCTCGAAAGTATTTGAAAAGGCAATATTATGCAACCGTTTAACCAGATTTTTGAAAAAAATTGAAATACTGGACGATAATCAAAACGGTTTTTGAAAGTCAAAATCGACTACATTAATAGTGTATAAATACGTTCAAACATCCTTACAATATGTGAATGACAGAAAAAATGTTATAGAATTATTACTGGACATGACGAAAGCGTATAAGGTTTAATATATATAAGGTTTTGTGCCATAACTACTCAAAAACTATAAGGCTCCGGAATCCGAGGATCTGCTTTAAATTGGTTTAAATAATACCTAGAAAACAGATATCCAAATAGTACAAATTGATCACCACGACATGGTCACAATTAAAATATAGCACATACGATCTGACATTAGACAATTAACTATTTCGATTCCCCAAGGAAGTGTATTAGGTTGCATACTGTTTCTAACGTACATAACCTTTCAAAAATACTAAATAGCGAATTACTGTTCCGGATCTCTTCGCGCATGATATCTCAATTCTTATAAAATGTGAGAATAATTATGATCCTGTCCAACCAATACATGAAACATTGGGTTTTGCAACAACTTGGTTACAAGACCATAAATTAAAAATAAATTACGGTAAAATAATAATTATACAATTCAGATCCTACAAGAAACCACTCTTAAATACAAATATTATATACCAAAAACATATTTAGAAACCGTGGAAACATTTAACTTACTTGAAATTCATATAGATACACATATAACTTGGAAACCACATATAGGACAAATAAAATCGAAACTATCAGGATTCTTCTAACAAAACTATCAAGAACTTCCAAACTAATCAAAGCTTCAAAGCTCTAACACAAGCACCTCTCTATCTGCCTACTATGCATATTCGTGGCTAAAATATGGTATAACGCTGTGGGGAAATAGAGAAAAGCAAATCAGTTGTTTATCATACAAAAAAATTCAGAATTCAGTCAGAATTATAGCCCACATAGACAACACTTAAACCTGTAAGCCTTATAATATTGAATACGAGCTCTTGACTCTGCCTTCAATATACATCTATGACATTTCTTTATACAAAACCCATACAAACATTTACTAGAGTTAAAGAAACATACACCTTAAATACATGACACAAAAAGGATTATACATCCCGCCATCTCGGACTAAAATGCTCAACGAAAGCCCATACTACATGGCAGTGAAAATACTTAATAAATTACCATTAGACATTAAAAATGAAACTCATACCCTGGTATTTAATAAAAAGCTAAAGAAACTCTTAGTAAAAAAATATTACTACAAGAATATTTAGAAAAACGATTAGGTGAATTGCCTAATCTCAAGTAAACTCTTTAATACGGCGACTAAAGACACTTCTTTATTAAAATCACAATTCAACCAATCTAACCACAATCTTGACAAATTCCTAATCCTGTATGTGACCCTTCATATAATGCAATATGAACCAGTAATCAAAAATACTAACGATATTTTTATCAATTATCCAGTAAGTCAAATCCAAGTTTATATAAACTTATTTTAAGATTATGTTTCAATAATTATTTACATATTTAAGTATTTATTTAGATTAAATAGTGTTGTTTTTATTCCAATTGTTTTATATAATTATTGATATATTATTAAAGGTTGAAAAATAATATATTACAATTTTAGTGGCAACGCCTGTAAAAGGCCACTAACTCCAATTTGTACCTAATTAAGATCTGTACAAATCTTAGTTGCAAATTAACTTGGAACTTTGAACATTTAAAATAGGGATGGTCATATCAACGACAGCTTAACATGTAAGAGAACAGGTAGTAAATCCATTAAACTTTTAACATTTAACATTTCATTAAACTTTTAACATTTAACTATTACCAGGACCACACAAGCTTGGTTTTTTCTTTGAGCGTATCACTATGCTCGCCAAATTTACTATTAAGTAGTGGTTGAGGGTTTTGGGAAGTAAGAAAGAAAAGTAAATCTTACGACTCAGAACTATTCTGCGTCTGTGCCGTATTTCACACTGAACTATCATTAATACTGTGTACACTATTATTAGACAGCCTTCTACCACAAATTTTACTATAATAATGGGGTTTATTAATAATAAATTTAACATAAAATAATTTATCATAAAAATATTAACGAAGACTTTCATCATCACGTGAAATAAGATTTAACATTACTTCTAAAAGTCTACCGTAATTCTATTCACTGGGAAAAGCCTTCATGAGTTTAACTTGCCACTCACCTGAACTAAAAACAACTGTTAGCGAAGCTCCTAACAATCTCTTTGTTAAACTAGCTAACTTTAACCATGTACAGCAAATCTTTAGATACCACTTCTTCACTTGAACTATTTCACGATGGACTTCGTAGTTTAACCATAATTTTCTGAGATCTCCGAGGTGTATCAGGAGGAGCACCTGCTTCATCATCAGTCGTCATCAACATCTCACTGAAACATATACATTCTCCGCGACATAATCCATTCATAATCATGTTACAATAAATAAATTTGTTAAAATCCAGTTAATCATAACAGATGTACAGAATCATTCTATTCAAAAATAGACAAAATCAACACAGTCTTTAAAATTAACCCCAGCATAATCCATTCATAATCATGTTACAATGAATAAATTAGTTAAATTCCTGTAAATCATAATAGATCGACAGAATCATTCTACTAAAAACATAGAAAAATCAACACCGTCTTAAAACATAACCCCGGCATAATCCATTCATAATCATGTTGCAATGAATAAATGAGTTAAATTCCTGTAAATCATAACAGATGTACAGAATAATTGTACTAAAAACATAGAAAAATCAACACCGTCTTAAAACTTAACCCCGACATAATCCATTCATAATCATGTAACAATGTATATATGAGTTCCAATCCAGTAAATCATAACAGATGTACTGTATCATTCTACTTAAAACAAAGAAAAACCAACACAGTCTTTCAGTTCTTTCTTTTCAGTTCTCCACACAGTAAAAGTCTTCTAAACGTTTCACATGTAACATTAAAAATAAATAAAACTGGCTAAATTTTATCGAGTAAACTATTCATTGACCAGATCACTTGTTTTGATTAGCATAGACTGTTGTAAGCATTCATGGAACACTTTATTTGACAACTGATCACGCACTCAATTACCAGCAATAACCATAATTATCCAAAACCATATCCAGTGTATCCATATAGTAAACCCACTAAGTAACTTTATCCGACGACTAGCGACCCACTCAACATCCAGTGAGACACCTACTCACTCATCTAACCAGCGCAGTCACATAGTACGCCCGCTAACTAACATTATCCGACGACTAGCATCCCGTCCACCATCCAGTGAGATAGCTACTCACTCAATTAACCAGCGAAGTCACATAGTACGCCCCCTAACTAACTTTATCCAACGCCTGGTATCCCGCTCATCATCTAGTGAGATACCTACTCACGCAATTAACCAGCGAAGGCACATAGTACGCTTCCAAACTAACTTTATCCGATGACTAGCATCCCGTTCACCATCCAGTGAGATACCTACTCACTTAATTAACCATCAAAGTTACATAGTACGCCCCCAAACAAAACTGGTCAATATTCTCACTGTATTCGTCCACTAGCAGTACCCGCGGACATCGTTCCGCATTATAAGTATTTTTGTCCCTGCCCGTTTGTCCCGTGTAATACTTCAAGATTAATAAAAATTATGATTATATTCTATGACACTCCACAACAACGTAGCTTTCTATTGGTGAAATAATTTTAAGAACCGGTTCAGTATATCCAGAGATTATCCCTTACAACGACACCATGTCACAAACTCACCAACGTTTTCTCTTTATAATATTAGTACAGAAGTATAGATAAAACAAATAATCATAGCAGTAATTTAAGTAACCAACAATATAAAATCTACATAATGGTGCTTGTAATTTAATCATTCCATCAAATAAATATATTCAACGATTTCCATTTAAATATTCCAAGAAGTTTATGGATGTAGCCATAAAGGTATCAAAATTCAATTTTATCCATCTCGAACGCACACAATACGTTCGGCCACTATATACAGTGATGTGTGCTTATTAGTACTGCCAGAGAGAAGCCCCGGCCACGTACCCGAGCCCACAGTTATATAACACAGTTTACACAGCACAATCCATTATCAGAGAGTTGCCCTGACCGCATGGGTAATGCTATATACAACAATGTGTGCTTATTAGTACTGCCAGAGAGTAGCCCCGGCCACGTACCCGCGCCCACAGTTATATAACACAGTTTACACAGCACAATCCATTATCAGAGAGTTGCCCTGACCGCATGGGTAATGCTATATACAACAATGTGTGCTTATTAGTACTGCCAGAGAGTAGCCCCGGCCACGTACCCGCGCCCACGGTTATATAACACAGTTTACACAGCATAATCCATTATCAGAGAGTTGCCCTGACCGTATGGGTAACATACGGTCAGGGCAACTCTCTCAATAATTAACATTTATTTGGATATAACACAAAGCCTTGAATCCATAAAACTGCTTTATGCCTACACACAAACCCTTGAACGTGGTGATTATTTAACAATTATTTTCAAGTATGACCAATTACAAGCGGTTTAATCATATTATATCTTTGTTTTATTTTTAAATATGGTCTACATACCTTTTTCCTGGGTAATTTCCACTTCTGAGATGATAAGAAAACACGTTATTCAGCAAGCATATACGTATATTCAACTCCTCAGGATTACACCATTACAACACTTATCCAACTTAAACTAAACCAATTCACTTCAGCATTATAATAAATGAATGTACATACAAAACACGATACTGAGCTCTGCCCAATTAGGCGAGCATGCAGAATGGCATGAACGGGAATGAACTGAATGCATCGGCCATTCCGCTCATTCATCTCTTTTAGGCAGATTATATCGTTTTATTAAATTAAATACAAAACAAAATCATACCTTTTTAAGTAAACAAATCACCAAAAATGTTACCAATTATTTGGAAATCATAACAGGCTAAACAAAAATAATCGTCGCGACACCACACTTTTCAATGCGAAATAGAAATGAAAATATCTGGCTTGCTTTCTATAAGAGAGAGAGAGAGAGAGAGAGACAGACAGAGAAACACAGCTGCAAAAAGTGTCGTGACAACTTTTCGTAAGAATTTTTTCCGTCTAGCCCCCTTTCACAACGCGCGATAAGGAACTTCGTTCCAATAACAAGCTATGCTACCCACTTCAAAATATTACTATCGTTTTAGAGGTCAAAAGAAGCGTAACTAGAGCTTAAACCAACCCCAACGGTTAAATTTGTCCAACCCAAGACTTCGTGAACTGCGTTTGAAGCATTTAAAGTCTTTGGTTTAACGCATTAAACTTTTATTTGCCTCTGACCGATCCTTTACTTTTGGACTGTTGGCTTATGAGAGGGAAGAATTAAAAAGTGTAGATCTCGTTGAATCTGGCCGCTAAACCCGAGATTCAGCCGGAGAATATTAAGACAACATTTTTAATTAGATTTTTTTATAATATTTACTAAAAATATTTTCAGCTCTGGAGAAATCCCCCAGTACCGTCTCCCGTACGACGTGGTGCAATTTGAGGTGGATTTAGTCAAGAACCTTGGGGTCAAATTCATAACTGGGAGGAAACTCTCCACAAAAGATATAACGGTGAACGTAAGTATATACCTACTACAAAATATATTTAGATAATTGGTATGGAGTCTTAAATAATTCAAAAAAAAAAATTGAAAGATTTTTAATTTTTTAAGCTATTGCATAGCTTCTATCGCGGGCCTTGAGCGTGGGGACCGAATCCAGAAATTCCGTAACGAAAAAAACCTAACACCCCCCACTCCGACCGCCATCTATCGATAAATACCAGAACTTTTAATGACTTTTTGAAATATCACGCTTGTCTCTTTAGTTCAGCAACCCGCCGTTAGGTGGCATTGGTTGTATTGGAAAATACCGTAATCAGCTGTTTGTGAGAAAGTATATAGGTGTATAGGTATTTATCATCTACGTACAACCGTGAATATCTGTACTCGTATAATTTGTGTACAAAGTGTTTTAAATATGAATAAACAAAGTGCATTTATTAATGAAGAAAGTCACGAAAAAATTGTGAAAGAAAATGAGTTAGTACTCTATTTACATTCATTTTATTATTATTATCACAAATGCAGTATTATAAAATAAATAAATAATTATAATTGCATAAGTTGATAAAAAATGCTTTACCGCGGCAGTCTCCGAGTGCCACGCGTCTTTTTTTTAATTTACTTTCTTTTAGAAGTACTTCACTATTTGCGGACAATACATTTACATTCATCTAACAGTACATAATTAACCCTTAAACACGCTGTGGCCTGAACGAGATCACATCAATATCAACCTTATCACTTTGGAATAAGATCCAAAAACAATGCGAGGCAATATAGCAAAGCTTGGTTTAGGGTTAAGACCTACGTAGACATGACGACTTTAGTGCCGACCGCGGCGTGTTTGCCGATGTATTTCTGTATTCACATCGAAATTGCATAGTGTGTCAAGCTCCATTTACATTAAAGCGGAGTGTATAGATGAATTCGTCCTCAACCAATAGATTGGGGCATATGAACATGCTATTCTTAAAAAAATCCACTGGTCATTTACACATTTCTACTCTCCACTCCGATTTTGTTGAAAACTGGGTTTGGGGCTTAGAACAAGATACGTTATTTATAAAACGTTATATTCTAGGGTCTCCTGGAAGGTGGTCACGCAGCAGTCTTCCTCGGCATCGGTCTACCGGAGCCGAAGAGTGTTCCTATATTCAAGGGGTTGACTCAAGACATGGGCTTTTATACGAGCAAGGACTTCTTGCCCCTGGTATCAAAAGGCAGTAAGAAAGGTAAGCATTTAAAGTTGATAGTTTATAAAGTATTAAATTATATCACTCCGTAATAGAGTACTATTTAAAATCATTGAAGATTTGTTGGGTTAGATTTATCAGCGTCGTTTTTTGGAACGAAGTTCCTTATCGCGCGTTGTGAAAGGGGGCTAGACGGATAAAATTCTTACGAAAAGTTGTCACGACACTTTTTGCAGCTGTGCGGCGTGCGCATGTTTCTCTGTCTGTCTCTCTCTCTCTTATAGAACGCAAGCCAGATATTTTCATTTCTATTTCGCATTGAACAGTGTGGTGTCGCGACGATTATTTTTGTTGAGTGTATACAGGTTTTTTGTACATAATAAATAATAAGAAATAACTTCGTTCCATCCGGGTGTCCCTTGACACCTCTCAAGTTTTATTTATTACTAGCAGTGCCCCGCGGTTTTACTCGCGTTAAACGTTATAAATTAACCTATATGTTAATCCAGGGTGTCAGCCAATTCCATACCAAATTTTATTAAAATCTCTCTAGCCGTTTAGACGTGAAAAAGTAACAAACATACACACTCACACACTCACAATTATTCGCCTTTATAATATTAGTGTGATTAAAATTATTTTTTTTAGGTCTCTGCGCTTGCAAGTCTGCACTTCCGGAGCTATACGGCAATGTGATTGTGTTGGGAGCCGGAGATACGGCGTTTGATTGCGCGACGTCTGCTCTACGCTGTGGAGCTAGACGCGTGTACGTGGTCTTCAGGAAGGGCTTTAGCAACATCAGGGCTGTGCCGGAAGAGGTAAGGCCAACGAAATAATACATTTAAAATTTTGTAGTGATAGTTTCTTCAATAACTTTGTCATGGTAACGTATGTCAGGCTTAAAGTGATTAGTTCGTTACTCAAATGTCATAATTTTTGTTTTATCTAGATTAATTTTCAAGTTATTAGCTTTAAGCCATTCAACAATTACTACGAGGCAGTCATTTATTTCTTTATCAAACGTCAATTTATCTTTTGCACTAAACACTACTGTGCTATCATCTGCAAATAGCACCATCGGATAATGCGTGACTTTGGGCATATCATTGATGTAAATAATAAAAAGCAAAGGGCCTAAAATGCTACCTTGGGGTACACCGTAATTGGTTGATTTTTGGCTTGATAGGTACGTTTTTATAGTTTTAGAAGCTACACAAACTCTATCTATTTGTGTAAACTGTTTCCTATTTGTTAAATATGACTTTAGCAGGCTGTGAGCATTACATAGCATCAGTCTTACGCACGACGCACGACGGGCACACTGAATGCCCGCGCGCTCCGGTAATTGTTTGTGTAGTTACTCAAAATGTCTTCAAATACTGTAAAATGTGCGCACTGTAATATAGTGATTAATGAAGTGTTAGCGTTTATTCAATCAAAAATGGATGTGATGGATGAAGAAAGCATTATACGTCTATGTGCAACGTCTTTCTTGGAGAAAGAAATTGATGTGGCTAAAAATTTGTTATTTGACTCGATTTCTGCAATTAAGAAAACTATGAGAAAAGGTGACGGCACAAATCAACGCAACCTTGAAGATATAATTAATACACTAAAACGAGTGGATCCTGAGAAAATGCCAATTTTTGTGGCGAGAGAATTGCACCGTTTGCCCCCAGTTACGTTCGATCATATCGACGCGACTAGGTTACTAAAAGACATTATATTGATGCAAAATGAGATAAGAATACTTATAAGTGATTTTGCGACAGTGGAACAACTAAATCAGTTGCGTTCGGACCTGGACAATATGAAACAAACATCAATTGTTAACAACTTCGATTGTAATATTAATAAAAAAAGAGGAGGGTATCGTCATATTAATGCTTCCGATGGTGAACTAGATAGTGGGCCCGTAGGGCTAATATTAAATTATGATATTAGCAAAACATCCAGATTACCTACCGACCGTGACTGTAACGATAAGCAGACGAAGGAGTATGTTGACATGACAGTCACTAATAGGTGTGTACCTAATCAGCTGACCGAACCGGTTTCCGATACAATGGGCCCAAGCCCGGTTGTCGAGGCGGAGCCGGCCGCGCCGCAGATACGATGCAATGACTGTATTACCGTGTCCCCAAATAGAGGAATAACGATGGCTGAGATTTTGCGTAAAAATAATGTGATACAATCTAATGAGACGGAGGATAGTAATGATTGGACAATAGTGCAGAGGTCTAAGAGGAAAAATAACTATAGTGGAAAAGTTGGTAATGCCGATAAAGATATGGAATTAAATTTTAGAGCAGCAGAGAAAAGATTACCTATATATATAACGAATGTACATAAGGAAACTTCAATGGAGGATATCACCAATTACATCCAAAAGAAAACCGGAGAAAAAGTTACACTTACGAAGTTAACTATTAAGAATGAAAATAAATATAATGCTTACAAAATTTTTGTACCGAGTTATACCTTACAAATGTTTTTAAATGAGTCGATGTGGCCGAAAGGGATTGTTTTTCGTCGGTTTGTACATTATAAGTACAGGACTGCGGACAAACGCCCTGACATGTTGGTTAACGAAAATATAGTCAATGGATGATCCATATAGTAAAATTATTACTTTTAACTGTAAAGGCTTCAAGCGGTCGATAGATTGTGTGAGGACTTTCTGTGGTACGGCAGATATAATAACATTACAGGAGACGTGGCTACTTCCACATGATATACCTCTGCTGGGTACACTAAGTGACGATTATTCGTACATTGGCAAATCTTCGGTTGATACATCAACTGGCTGTCTGAAAGGAAGACCTTATGGTGGATTGGCTATTCTATGGAGAAAAAAGACATTTGTGTCTGTCACTCCCGTGGATTGCAGTAGCGATCGACTAGCAGCGTGTAAAGTGGTGGTGAATAGCGATTGTGCCGTATTAATTGTTTGTGTATATATGCCCGTAGAGTCTAGAGATAATCTTATCGAGTTTACGGAATGCTTGAGCGAAATATGTGCAATAATAGAGAGTACTAGCGTAGAATCAGTGTTCGTACTCGGGGATTTTAATGCCCACCCTGGCGGTCTTTTCTATAATGAACTTATGTATTTTTGTGGGGAGCAAAGATGGGTATGTGCGGATGTGGAACGCCTAAAGCTTAACGCAGGTGACTATACTTTTATCAGTGACGTTCATGGCTCTTGTCGATGGTTAGACCATTGCGTTAGTACTGAATTGGGTTATAAACTTATATCTAACGTAAAAATTCATTATAATGTATTCTGGTCTGATCACTTTCCGGTTGAAATAGAGTGCAATTATAATAATATTGTAAGACATAGGAAAGTGGCTTCAAACTGTATGCCTAACAAAATTGTGTGGGGTAATAGGTCCCCTGAACAAATACAGCTGTATCATGAAATTTGTAATAATGGTCTAAAATGTATCGATTTTCCGCAAGAATTTCAGCTATGCGCTGATAAATATTGTACAAATTTAGAACACCGTAGAAGTTTAGATTTAATGTATAACAGAATAATAAATACACTGTGCGAGGCAAGTATAAAGAGTTATAATATAGTTAATCATCGTTGTCATCAAAATAAAAAACCGGTACCTGGCTGGGGTAAGCACGTCAAAAAGGCACATGAGGAGGCTAAAAATAATTTTAATAATTGGGTCTGGCATGGGAAACCTTCATCAGGATGCATTTACGACGCTATGAGTAAAAGTAGGAAAATTTTCAAATCACGACTTAAATGGTGTCAAGACCACGCCGAACAAATTAAAATGGACACTCTGGCCTCTTATTGTTCTGAAAAAAACTTCAAAAATTTCTGGAAACGTACTAACCAACTAAATATAAAGCCTAAGCAGGCTGAGAGCATTGACTCCGAAAGAGATCCTCGTAACATTGCAAATATTTTCAAATCATATTTTAAGGTAAACCCACATGTGTCCTCAGTAGCGAAACAGTGCAGTCTTCAGTCAGATATTTCTACCATTATACAAATAAGACCTAAAGATGTTAGGAGTATAATTGACCACATGTCTCGGGGTAAATCGCCAGGACACGACAGCTTGAGCGTTGAACATTTACAACATGCGGGCGCTCATTTACCCAGGGTATTGGCCATGTTCTTCTCCCTGTGCATGTGTCATGGGTATCTCCCTCAGGACCTCATGAGAACGATAGTGATACCAGTAGTTAAATGTAAAACTGCAGATATTTGTGATAAAAGTAACTATCGTCCCATTTCTCTGGCAACAATTCTGGCTAAAGTATTGGATGGTCTAATTAACAGGCATTTAAGAACGAACCTAAACCTGCATCACGCGCAATTTGGCTTCCAACCTGGCCTCTCTACTGAGAGTGCTATTCTCTGTATGAAGCACACAGTTAGGTATTATTTGGATCGTAGGACACCTGTTTATGCTTGTTATTTAGATTTATCCAAGGCTTTTGATCTAGTTTGCTATGAGGTCCTGTGGGATAAAATGCGTAAACAAAATGTAGCTAGTGAACTAGTGGAGATTCTAAAATTTTGGTATGACAATCAAGTAAATGTTGTTAAATGGGCGGATTGCTTGTCTGAGGAATACAAGCTAGAGTGTGGCGTGAGGCAAGGGGGAATTTCATCGCCCACCCTTTTTAATGTATACATGGATAGCCTGATTGGCGAGCTGAGTAGCATGCATGTAGGTTGTCACATTGATGGAGTCGCTGTCAACAATATAAGTTATGCTGACGACATGCTGCTGCTTGGGCCGACAATTGGGTCCCTTCGTCACCTACTGAGAGTTTGTGAGCGGTATGCCGAGAGTCATGGTCTCAAGTATAATGCTGCTAAGAGCGAGTGTATGATTTTTAGTCTTGGTGATAAAGCCCATCATGAACCTCCACCTATATTACTGAACGGTTCTCCTCTAACTAGAGTTAAAAAGGTTAAGTATCTGGGGCACATTATCACCGATGATCTGAAGGACAACGAGGACATTGAACGTGAACGCAGAGCGCTGGCAGTGCGAGGTAATATGTTGGCTCGCAGGTTTGCTCGTTGCTCAACTGAAGTCAAATTAACGCTATTTAAAGCATATTGCCAATCGTTCTACACGAGCAGCCTGTGGGTTAATTATACTCAAAAGGCATACAGCGCTCTGCGGGTACAATATAATAACGTCTTCAGAATGTTGTTGCGGTTGCCGCGTTACTGCAGTGCTTCTGCGATGTTTGCCGAAGCGCGTACGGATGACTTCTACGCAATAAGACGCAAGCGTGTATCGTCAATGTTGGCTAGAGTGCGCGGCAGCAGCAGCGACATTCTGAAGATAATATCTAGTAAATATCAGTGTCCGATACACTCGCTCTGGGTAAGCATCGTAGTTGGGACGGCAAAATAAAATAATTTAAGGTTTATTTAATGTAAAGTGTATTTAAATGTTATGTATATTTAAGTTATTTACTAACATAGTTTATAAGCTCCTGTTGTTACTAATCATAATGGATCATGTTATCTGATAATGAATAAATAATAATAATAATTACCCCTAATTCCGTATCTTTCCAATTTATTCAGGAGTATATCCCGATCCACGTAATCAAATGCCTTACTCATGTCCATGAATAAGGCTGCTACTGGACGTCTTAGGTCAATATTAGATATAATGTTTTTAAATAATTTATAAATGGCTAAGTTGATATTTTTATTTTTTCTGAACCCATATTGTTCATCGACTAAAATATTTTTTTGTTCTAAAAATGAGTTAAGGGATTTATAGATTACTTTCTCAATTATTTTTGAAAATATTGGGAGAAGGGCAATTGGTCTATAGTTACTGGGATCCTGCTTTTTACCTTTTTTATGTAGAGGCTTAATAATTGAGGTTTTGAGCTTATCTGGAAACACGCCATGTTCTAGCATAAGTTTATAATAAAACTTAGTATTGGTGCTATTAAACCTGAAATAGATTTGAGTACGTTAGTTGTGATGTCATCATACCCCGAGCTGTTAGTATTATTAAGAGAATTTATTATTTGTTCAATGTCAAATGAGTCGGTGGGGTTTAGAAATATTGAATCACGACATATGTCAAAATTTAATTGATTGCGATTTTTAATAGATTTTTTTTCTATATCGTCAATGAAAAAGTCATTAAAAATGTGAGCAATGTGTTTCGGATTAGTTACTAATTTATTATCAAGGGTAATTTCGTGAATCTCCTCCGTCAGATTATTATTTTTAGTTCTATTTATAATCTGCCAAGTGGCCTTGCTTTTATTTTTGGCTTTATTTATAAAGTTTTTATTCTGGCATTTTTGTGTGAGGTGAATTATAGATCTTAGTCTTTTAGAGTAAGTTTTAAACGCTTTCTTATTGTCCAAGTTAGGCATCCTACGAAACTGCCATAGCATTTGTCTTTTACATTTACAACAGAGCTTTATTCCTTTAGTAATCCATAAGGGTTTCTTAGTAGCGCGAACTTTTATTTTCCGAAGAGGGAAACACAAGTCATAGAATAATTTAAAAATATCATGAAATTGGTTAAATGCGTCATTTGGGTCGTTAGATGTATAAATGTCATAAAATGTCAGACTATCAATGCATTTTTTAAATTTAGTAATATTTTCACTTGAATAATCACGTTTGATTATGAACCAGTAAGAGAGTGTACAGATTTTCTTAACAGGGCATTTTATCAGTTGGGCTGTGTGATCCGACACTGCTAACTCGATAATTTCACACTGTCCCAGGATATAATTAATTATAAACCTATACTTCTGGTACCTGCTGTAGTTGGAACGATTCTGTCACTAATGAGATCAGTAATACCAATTTTCACCAGCATCTAGGTAGAACGGGTATATAGAATACATAATAATATTTATTTATTTATTTGGCTCACCAACGGCAACTTATACAATACAATCACAGAGAAATCAAAATATACATAAAATAATCCAAGTATAGCGACCACTTATAGGTAAGCACCACATCTACAGGAACAATATGGCATTAGTCTACAATTTTGAAATATTATAATTAATAATTACAGAATTAAAAACCTATTTTAAATGTCCTAATTTGAATATAAATAAAATATAATATGTAAATATTGTATTAATAATTAGCCTAAGGATACATTAAAATATAACATTAAATAAATTATTGGAAAATTAACAAATAATTCAATAAAATTGTACAAATTTAAATACAAGATTAATAGGTTCACACTAAGGTTTTGAGTACAAGCTTGCGAAATGTCATGAGAGATACAGCGTGCACGTCCACAACATCACTGCAACCATTCAGAACCTTGCAAAATCGAGGGACCGCTGAGTTAGCACCCAGGACAGTTCTTCTAAGTGGTGGATAGAAGGGTGTGATTGGAGCCCGTGGATATCTGGCTGGGACTCGGTACTTAATTTTCTCTATAAGAGATGGACAATCGATGTTATTTCGTAATAATTTATGTACAAAGATAGCATCGATCAGTGTCCTGCGCTTTTCTAAAGAGAGTATATTAAAGTGCACCAGTCTATCTACATATGATTTTATATTTTTGTGTACTCCTGACGAGTAGGCAAGGTGCCAGACAAACCTCTTCTGTAACCGCTCCAGTCTCAAGATGTGGGACGCATAATGCGGTCTCCAGACTGTGCTGCCGTATTCTAATGTGCTGCGTACTAGGGAGTTGTATAGCATAACTTTAGTCTTAGCACTACGGAAGTTCCTTACGTTTCTCAGAACAAAACCTAACGTTTTTGAAGCTTTTTTGATAATACATTCTTGGTGTGAAATAAAAGTAAGCTTTTCGTCGTATGTGACACCTAAGTCTTTATGTTTGTCCACTCTTTGGATAGTATGAGTACCGATATGATAGTCGGTTAGTATGGGGTGCCTTTTTCTAGTGAAACTAACGTGGTCACATTTATCAGGATTCAGGGACATACAGTTGTCTTGACACCATTTTCCAAGACGGTTGAGGTCCTCTTGGAGC
Organism: Pseudoips prasinana; assembly: GCA_951640165.1. Taxonomy (NCBI): domain Eukaryota; kingdom Metazoa; phylum Arthropoda; class Insecta; order Lepidoptera; family Nolidae; genus Pseudoips; species Pseudoips prasinana. The sequence goes on from OX621240.1 coordinate 30,083,207, forward strand.
ATCTTTACATCGTCACTTGCATCTATTACCCTATAGAACTTCAGGTCATCGGCGTACATAAAGCATTTGGATGTGTTGAGACTGTGAGGGATATCATTTACGAAAAAATTGAAAAGAACAGGTCCAACGTGCGATCCCTGCGTGACCTGCGCGATCAGGTACATACAACATCTCTTCAGGGGTACCCCTGAAGAGATGTTGTATGTACCTGATTGGAAGCCATTAACTGCCACAAAGAAACTCCGGTTCATAAGATATGATTCAAACCAGTTCAGTAATTTGCCCGTGAATCCATATGAAGATAATTTGTTTAGAAGCACTTTATGAGGGACGCGGTCAAACGCTTTACTTAGGTCTGAATAGATTACGTCTACTTGTTTGTTACTGTCTACTGACTCTATCACCGATTCGGTAAAAGTCAACAGATTCGTACTAGTTGACCTAGACCCCACGAAACCATGCTGTGAATCACTAAGGTAGAGTCTGAGATGGGTTTATATTAAGGGACAGATTAAGGATTCAAAAACCTTGGCGAAGGTGGACAAAAGGGATATGGGCCTGTAATTTAATACTTTCTCACTGTCGCCAGATTTAAGTATCGGAAAAACTTTTGCCTTTTTCCAAAGATCGGGAAAAATGCCACTGGACAAAGACTTATTATAAATTATTGCTAAGGGCACCGCAAGAGAGGACGCACACATGGAAATAAAGATGGGCGGGATTCCGTCGGGACCGGGTCCTTTATGGTGATCTAATGATTTTAGCGTATTGGCCAGTCTCTCACGTTCTATAACTGGTATAGTCAAAGATATGCTATGGTTATTCAAGTCTTTGAGATAGTTTGACTCAGATATATTGCCTTCAAGTCCAGTGTCGCTGAACACTGACGAAAAGTGCGTGGCAAACATTTCGCAAAGTTTATGGCCCTCTGATGTAGTCGTGGATTCGTAAGTCATCGCAGCAGGAAACGAACTAGATCCACCTCTTTTCTGTTTCACATAGGACCAAAAGAGTTTAGGATTTTTTGAGAGATTGACTTCTAGTTTTCGGTGATAATCATTGTAACGTAAAGTAGCGAGAGCGGAGCATCGTTTAGTAAGAATGGTTAACTCAAGTCTGTCCATGGGATTTTCATAGAGTTTATAGCGCTTTCTGACCTTTTCCTTTTCGTTGAACGTTTTTATCAGGCTTTTATCAAACCAGGGGGGGTATTTTGGTGGTCTGGGCTTGCTCACAGGAACGCAAGTTACAATTAGATCATTTAATGTCTTATAAAAGATGTTTAACATTTCATTAACATCGCTAGAATTTTGAAATAATGAGTTCCACTCAATTTTATCTAATAGACATCGAATTTTGTTATAGTCTGCTTTGTAGAAATTGGGCCTTGTGCTACTGTAATTATAGGGAAGTTTACTATTTGCCCTCATTTGCTTAATATCCAAGTTTAGTGGAGGATGTAGTTTGTCTATAGTGCTAAGAGGATTCACAACAGCACCGACCTTACATAGGGGCATGTTTGTTAATATTAAATCCAAAATGCGACCACTATAATTAGTGACATTGTTAATTTGACTAAGCCTATTGACATTAATAAAATCGTATAGTAGTTCCGTTATGCCTGTTGATGTGTCTGTGCCTGCCGTATCCCCCACTGATTCCCAGTTTATACTACCTAAATTAAAGTCACCTATAATACAAGTGTGCATCCCTGACTGTTCAAGCACGGCGTTACAGTTGTCAATGAAATGTTTAAGGGTTACACGATGAACTGGCGGTGGCAGATAGACTACGCACAGAGCCATTCGACGAATAGATTTACTGAAAGGTGCTTCAATTACGACCCATAAGTCCTCCCCGCGGCTCTCCCAGTTGAGCATACGTTTTGATTTAATTTTTTTTGACACCGCGATTAGTACACCACCTCCATCTTTTTTTTTTATTATCTTCTCTATCCCTTCTATATACAGTATACCTACTGTCAAATAGCTCTGAGCTAATCACTGACTCATTCAGCCAAGTTTCGGTAAGGACTACAATGTCATACATTTCACAAGATAATTGTTTATAAAAATTATGAGTTTTCGTGCGTAGGCCTCTACTATTTTGAGATTACTTAAATCTATTGCACACATGCTATATAATAATTAATAACTAAACTAAAACTAAGCTAGGTTTTTAAAGTGTTCATATTTTTAACAAAAAGTTGCTCAGAACCTTCCGCTTTCCGCATGAAGATGCGACCGTTTCGGATCCAGACAAATTTAAATCCCTTTTCCTTAGCCTTTAATCTGGCAGCTGCATGTAGCGACTTATTGCTAGGTGATAAGTGTTCCGATATGTAAATTGGGGTCTTCGGTCCTGTGTATCCAAGATGGGAGCTATTCAGTTTGTTATCTTTGTTGAGTTTATTGTAGCTAAAGGTTGATGCTAAAAACTGATCGCGGAGCCTTGATGAAGATAGCTGAACTACAACAGCTCGTGGGCGAGTGTTATTGCTGTCTATTTTGGCAACTCTTGAGCAGTGAGTTATATCTTTGTCCTCAATTTTACACCCAACCACCTGAGATAGTTCATTCATTACTTCATAGAGGTTCTCATTTTTGTTTTCTGGCAAACATTGCACTTCAATATTGTTGGCACGTGCTTTCTGTTCAAAGTTAAGTCGATGATTCAAATCGGCAATAGTGTTTTTCATAGTCTGGTTTTCCGAGACCAAAGACTTTAGTGATACATCAGAATCTTTATGCTTTTTAGTTAGGGCTTCATACTGTTCATTCATAAATGTCATAGAAGTATTCATCTCCACAATTATCTCATTTATCTTTTTCAACTCTTTATTCAAGATGTCATTAATGTTTTTATTTAGATTGTTAAGCATGATCTCGAACTCCCTCTTAGTTATTTCTAAAATTATGCAACGCACCTCATCTGCATTTAGGATAGACCCTTGATCCCGTTCGGGAGAAGTAAGGGCAATTCTTTTGCTCCGATTTGTACACTCAGAGCATAGCCAAGTACGGGGGATCACGTATTCTGCGGTTAGGGACAAACAGGCATAATGAAAATTCTTCTCACATTTGCGACAATTAGCAATTTTGTCGCCTTCTTTTATCTGGCTACAACAACCCCACAGAGATGGAGATTGTACCGACATGTTTTTATCTAAATATATTAATTAAAATATTTGAATAGGCAAAGAAAATTGGCTCACACTTTACTTCTTGTCTTCTTAGAGGCAATCAATAATCGCCATCAAGTGCTGTCCCGTCTGTGTTGTTTAATCTTTAGCGCGAGCCGTACCTTGAGACATCGGTCGCCGCTGCAAGCGATATTGACGGTTATGCGCACTGCCGAACCGTGCGAAATGCGTGCACTGCGCGCCAAATGTCTTGTCATTCACTCAACGGCTTATTGGGTAACTTTTAAAACTTGTAACTGTTACCACTTAATAATGTTCAAATTATACACTTTACTTCAGTTTTTTTAAGTTAAACACATATTACCAGAGTCATCGAGACACTGTGTCACTATTATTTGCTAATTGTCCGCGAGTTGTATTGTTTAACTGATATTAAATCACGGAGGTAAAAAGTACTATGTTGACCGTTTGAATGCCGGGGCAAAGAGTTGGGTAAATATATTATGATCAAGCTGAAGTTTTAATGTTCCACTTGTTTACAGGTAGATTTGGCGAAGGAAGAAAAGTGTGAATTTATCCCGTTCATGGCTCCAAGAGAAGTCATTGTTAAAGATGGAAGGGTACGTACTTACTTGCTTACTTATCGTATGAGGAGTGGTTACCCTTGCGTCAGAGTTGTTTAAGCCGCCCAGTAGGCCTCACGTGGCCTAAAGATTGTTGTCTTATGACTACAGCCGGGACCGAAAGCTTTGCGTTAAGCGCCTACCTCGGATTGGTAGATGGTGCAGGTTCGAGACCCGACGGATGATTAAATTTTTGCGATTAGATTAACGCTTTGCATTGCGCTTTGAATAATGGTTTAAAATTCAAATTTAGTAATTCTCATAATTTCACTTCAAAAAATGTATAAGGAACAATCGATCGACATGGTAACTTTTGTGCGGTCATGAGATCGTATTTGTGAATTATTTACACATATATTCCCAAAGGAATCAGTTTCCCTCGGCGTCTTTATTATCAATGCCGATTGCTGAATCATAGTAGCCCCCTGGTTTCAGATATAACGCAACGTATATAAAGGATTTGATACATTTTACAGATAACTGCGTTAAAAATGTGTCGCACAGAACAATTAGAGGACGGCGAATGGATTGAAGATGAAGATCAGACAATGCAACTTAAAGCTAACTTTATCATCTCCGCTTTTGGGTCCGGACTTTATGACACTGATGGTATGTATTAACTTGGAAACCCTCCATTACAATGGCGATTTTTTTTTCACCATTAAACTAATTTAAACGTCATTACATATCTCTGTAATACCTATGAAAAGAACAGGGTATACATAGAATTCATTATCATCATCATGTCAGCCAAAGTACGTCCAGTGCTGGACAAAAGCCCCCCCAAATAATAGGGGATATGCCATAATCGCCACGCTTGGCAGAAGGGTTGTTGATTGCAGTTTGATGGTCAAAGTTCACACAAAAACGCTGATGCCCGTTCTCTGGTAGGTATTCACTCGGTCGATTTCTTCGCCCCCCACGGGATGAGATGGGGTGATGATATTCTATGCTGTCACCACACAGCAAGATATTGCCAAACATTTATTAGATTCAAAATACAAGTGTAGGTACCAAACAGTTTCAAGCGATAATAAAGATGTAACTCTTATAATCAGCTAGAAGCTTTGGGCGAATCACAAATGAATGTGCAGTTTATGCTAAACTAACCACCGCCTGCGTGGCAATGCCTGTTGGAAAATTAAAAAAAATATCCTATATGCTCAAACGCACTAAATTTCCATCATGTTTCCAAATGTGAGGCAGATTGTTGAAAATTCCCTTTACCTTAGATATGTTCTATGTAAGAAAGCATACCTGATATTTGTAACTATTTAACACTTTATCATCATCATCATATCAGTCGAAAGACGTCCACTGCTGGACAAAGACCTCCCCCAAGGATCTCCACAATAGCCGATCCTGCGCTGCCCCCATCCAGCGGCTTCCCGCGCCCCTTGGAAGATCGTCGGTCCACCTTGTAGGGGGGCTGCCCACGCTGCGTCTTCCGGTTCGTGGTCGCAACTCGAGAACCTTTCTGCCCCATCGGCCGTCGGTTCTACGAGCTATGTGCCCTTCCCACTGCCACTTCAGTTAGGCAATTTTTGGGCTACTTTGGCTCGCCTGCGAATTTAGATGGTTTTGATTCGATATAACTTTAACTAATAAATAAAAGCTTGTAATTACACGGCAGTATTATTTCAAACATAAAATCTAAATATTATTCTTTCCAGTGAAAGAAGCTATGTCCGGCATCAAGCTAAATCGTTGGGGTCTTCCCGAAGTAGATGAGAACACAATGCAAAGCAAAAGCAATCCTAGTGTATTCGTGGGCGGAGACTTGGCAGGAGTCGCAGAAACTACGGTGGAATCAGTCAACGATGGCAAGACAGCCGCCTGGTACATGCATTGTTTTTTACAGGTTAGTTACTGAAAATCACGAACAAATTATAACCTTACTACTTATAATAATAATGTCATCCCAGCCAAATTTCGGCCACGGCGGCCAATCCCAATAAAGATTAGCTATCTGCGCGGGACATATTATAGCGTACAAGTGTGTGCGCAAACACAGGAGCACTTTCTAAGTATTCTATCACACCATCCTCATGATCCGATGGAATGCTGAGCGACACTACCGGAAAGAGTTACTGGACAGACGGGTTTACGTGCTCTCCGAGGAACGGGGGTATAATACCGCCAACTCCCAGACTTCAGGCTGATGCTGAGTACATTTCATTTTTCATAAAAATCCAAAAATCACTTTTGGTCCTACCCGGGATTTGAACCCAAGACCTCGTTCTCTGCGGGTGAACACGCTAGATCAACGAGGTAATCAACTTATAACTACTTATAACAGTAAAATAACACACGTAATGAAAAATTGTATGATTTAAAAGTTTAGAGTAAACAGTAATATTAAAAATTGTATTACGTTTTATAAGCTTCCAACTCATATTACTGAAATGCCTGAAACAAGTTTGAAGACACATATTAAACATCTACTTATAGATAGAGATTGGTACACCACTAAAGGGTACATTGATGACGGAGACATTTGGCGCTCGGCACCTACCTGCACAATCCGCACATGTTATAGCCATATAGACTGACTAAGCTGTAGTGTTACATGAACTATCTGTAATATGATTGCTAACATATACTAACTTCAAAATTATTTGTTCATAATTTTCCTTTCTCTTCTTAAAGATATTAAACATTAAGAAAAAATTAGGGCAACCTTGTTTCCTCGTACATTCATTGTTATCTTTATGTTAAACGTAAGAGGTGCGTTAGGCAAACCAAAGGTAATCCCCGGGTATTTATGGAGACAGGTCACCGACATTAACTTTGAGGCTGACAACGACAAGACTGTCACATGGTTTGAACATTGTTAATGTTAATTTAGTTGCTGGAGTAAACTAGAAAATTCTGTATTGGTATTTGTACTAGCTGGCAATACAAATCGTAGAGCAGGAGGCGTGCAGCGATCACGTTCGTGATGGTTCTATGTTCTGTTATCAACGGCAAGACTACCGTCTATTATTAGAATCAAGATAAGATGTAAAATAGAAATAGAAAAGTGCCAGGAGTATGATTAATTGTTGGCGGAATAATTAAAAGCCAATTTATGTACGTGTTTCTACTAAAACTGCTTCTGGCACTTTTATATTCTTAATTTAATATCTAACCTTCACTCGTCTAATCTAACTCATGTTCAAAAACCTATGTAAGTTGTCTCCAATCAATATTACCGATGACATTATTTTCTAGGGCATCCCCTTCTCCTCTCCAATCGAGTTACCCAAATTTCACTGTCCCATCGATGACGTGGATCTGTCTGTGGAAGTGTGCGGCATCAAATTTGAGAATCCGTTCGGCTTAGCGAGTGCCCCTCCCACTACGAGTACAGCTATGATAAGAAGGGCATTCCAGCAAGGTTGGGGCTTTGCGGTCACAAAGACTTTTGCACTCGATAAGGTGAGTTATAAAACCATCTATTTATTTCGTATAATAATACCAGATAATACCTTCTCACACCAATTGTACCAAGGTATCCACATGGCATAGGTCAATAATATTTCAAAACAATGCGATTCCTATTACTGACGTCACATACATCACTAAAGTAGAACCGTAAACAATGAAGGTCGTTGAACAACAATACTTTTAGATTTTTGTATGTCCATGAGTTAGTTACTGCAAAGCGTTTTTCGGTTTGTTTAGAGTATTTTTGTAAACAAGTTTATGGACTTGGTAAGGTTAATAAAGAATATGAACTGGTAGGTATTTATGTGGGTATGTGTTCATATCATGTACCAACGTAGAACTATCAGGAAGATCAAGACTTTAGACCTTATTCAGCATGTGTATTATTTAAAATTTGCAAGAGATTTGTTTAAATCAAAAGATTTATCGGTTTGTAAGTTCTCGCAAGTTTTTCATTACATTCTCTTAGCTCAATATCAATTTATTTAGGTAATCGATTTTTATTATTCTCTTGCCAATAAATTCTACGGGGAATATTGGCGCCATCTATGACGGACACCGTAGCCTATTTGGTAGTGCTCCTGCCTACGAAGCTGGTGGTCCTGGGTTCGAATCCCGGTAAGTGCAAATATTTGCGTGATGAGCACGAATATTTGTTTCTGAGTCATGGATGTTTTCTATTTATATATCTATCTATAAAAGTATGTATATCGTCGCCTGGTACCCATAGTACAAGCTTTGCTTAGTTTGGGGCTAGGATGATCTGTGTGACATTGTCCCTAGATATTATTATTATTCTCTATCATTATGGCTTAGCAATTTGTCGACGATTAACTAATCCGCCTATATTTAAATATTTTTTAATTTAAACTTATCAAATTTCCAAGATTACTTTCAAACTAATAGCCAAGAAAGGGGAAACGCAGGTAAGTATTACCCATAAAGCATTGATTTTTATTTGTTATTAATATTTCTTCTAACAAGATTCTTTGTCGCCACAGGACATAGTTACAAACGTATCACCGCGTATAGTGCGCGGTGTAACATCGGGGGAGAACTACGGGCCGGGCCAGGGATGCTTCTTAAACATTGAGTTAATATCCGAAAAGTCTGCTGATTACTGGTGTCAGAGTATCATCGAGCTGAAGAGAGATTTTCCTACTAAAGTGAGTATTCAAGTTTACGTTATAACGCGTAACAAAAATAATGTAGGTACCTAATTTTTTTTTCATCACTGTCGTCATACGCGTGTAAATAAACAACAAGATACCGTGCAGGGTATTATTTATATGTATTTTAAAAGTTTTAGTGTCCTAACGGAAAATATATAAAATGAATATGGATTATTTTATCTATGGAGATATGGCGACGTTGCGGAGGATAACAAAATTCTGGCGTAAAGCACCCTTATTACTTAGGGTTATAAAAATTGTTCTCAGACCTACCAAATATACAAAAAATATACAGAAATCGGTCAAGCCGTTTCTATATTGTTTACAAACACTGTGACACGAGAATTTTATATATATATGTAGATATTTAACAAAAATAATGTGGGAACAAATCGATACCTACACTTTTTGTTTAGAATATCGACTTTTCTAATATACCTCTCAATGTAGTGGTTTCTTCTACCTCCAGCAAAAAACCTTAATAAGTAATTATGTTATGATATGATGATATTTTATGATTATGACAAGACTGCCCTTTATACATTATTATGCTACTATTTATGTTCTATTTTTGTAATTCATTTGTTTTATTTTTATTTTGTTTTATTGGGACATCAAACAGTTACACATTAATACATAATTTTATGCAGACTGATAAAGAGCGTAGTAAACGTGTCACCCCATTGAGTTAAATGTAACCCACAATAATGTTAAGTGTGTAGTTATGAATACTCGCGCGATTTAATGAAGAGCGTGATAAGGTAATTTTGATATTTTATTTTAATAAATCAATGGCCATTCTTTTAAAGTTTGACTTGGAAAGTGAAAAAATATCTAAATTAAAGAAGTGTGTGTTATAATATGTTTCTACTAGGCGGTGTAGAGGCGCCCGTGCGCCGGCGTTACGGCAAGCATTTGGTGTACAATAAAGAGTATTGTATGTTTAAATTTTATTTTAGGTAATAATAGCATCCATAATGTGTTCGTACAACGAAGCTGACTGGACGCAGCTAGCACAAAAGGCAGAAGCTACGGGCGCTGACGCTTTGGAGTTGAACCTATCGTGTCCGCACGGCATGGGCGAGTCTGGCATGGGGCTGGCTTGTGGACAGGTAACATTACTTTGACCTTTTGATGTGAAACATCTATAGCCGCACGTAAAACAGATTTCTGGCGTGGCGACGCATGCCGTGACGCATGCGCAATTGACTTTTTATTTTATCATTATGACATATTTATTTAGTTCCTATCACAATATGTTCTTTTCTGCATATTACTTTTACAAAATAATGTCGATGTTTCACATCTGCCAGGCGTCCCGTGACGGCTCACATTTTTGTTTAGTTGTTCCGATATATTATAATGCCTAATAACCCTGGCTTCTTTATAAACTACTTTAACTTGCTTTAAATATCTTCATAAAGGGATATAAGATAGAGATCTCTACTTACACTAAAATTCTCTTCACAACTCCTAATATTGTATTTATAAAAGTATAAGTACAATATAAATAAAAAATTTAATACACATGCTGCCGTCCGTTAGCTTCGTTAGCTTAAAGGGCGCAAAGCCACAAAATCAAATTTTGAGTTATGAGCGAAAAAAGCGGGGAATATATAGATTAGTATCTACACTAACAACTACCGCTCTTTCTACCTTAGATACACATCAGGAAGGTTACCTCCATTTAATCTCAAACGTAAGTTCCATATTAAACAAATGGAGGTACCATTTGTCTAATATGGAACTTACGGTATATCTACTTACGCTTATGTCTAATAAGTTGACGGTATTGAAATTATTATCAATAATAATATTTATTTTATTTCAATACTGTGGTTTTTCTGTGTTAAATAATAAGATTATCTTCTCATACAACGACGTCGATTAGCTGAAACAATTGGTGATGCTTTAGAAAGGCGAGATTTTGGTTTCATTTAATAAGTTCAGTTTCTTAGGTAGATTGTGCTCGAATAAAATTACTTCTTCTATGTATGTTATTCCTTGTATATTATTATGTGCACTCTTTAAATATAATTTTAGTTATGATTTATCATTTAAAAATTCATCAATGGTATAGTTTAGAGAGCATGATGAGAGGTAAGTTGTTATGAGCCAATGATAAGATGTATTATTAGGGGCGCGGCGCCAGAATGGGCACCGGAGCAGCATACCCGCGTTCCCGGGGCTCCACCCATCAGGCGCCAAGAGAAGTCCACGGCAGGTTAGGTTTAGTCGGTGCAAGTCCGACATACCCATCCGCAGACACTTTTTGCGGGTGGCATGCGTAGGCATTCGCCTTGTCTAAAAAGAAAAAGTGGCATGGCGCCGGAATGGTGTACGGTATCGCACTTCAATATATTCTTCTGCCAACAGGATCCTGAACTAGTAAAGGGTATATCACAATGGGTGAGAAAAGCCATCAAGATCCCGTTCTTTGTGAAGCTGACTCCAAACATCACTGACATTGTCAGCATAGCAACAGCCGCTTACGAAGGTAATATTTTACTTTTATTTAGTTGACGCTGTGTAATTTACTTTATTAATCATATTACCTACGCCATTTAATTGTGATTTTGGATTCTGTACTCAAAGGGTATCACACAATCTTATTAATAAGGCTGCGCTTTTTTCGGTCCATTCGTGAGCTGACTGTATTTTATGAACTGAGTGCTTATAGGAAATAACATACCCAAAGCGTAACCATTCAGAATGATTCTAGTGCGCTGTGCTTGCTAAACAGTACACCGTCCACTCCCACTCAACGTAACTCACTATAGGTGAATGAATTTTAGACAATAGTTAGGTAATTAGATTTCGAGTTTATCCATTACATAGAAACAAAAAAAACGAATATTACCTACTTTACTCTTCATAATAATTGTTTAGAAGTTTAGATTGTCGAGACAGTTCACTGCCTCAATGCAACAAAATCTCGAAAGCATTTAAATATATAAAAATCATTCAAACATTCTTTTTGAAGTAGTAACGTATTGTTTGTAAGTTACGGCTTCAAATAGAATAATGGAGTTTTGGGAACGAATAAAATCGATACGTAGGTACGAAATTGTGTTACTTAACAGTACAATAATGTATCTTGTATAGGTGGCGCTGACGGCGTTTCGGCTATCAATACTGTATCCGGTCTGATGTCAGTCAAACCTGATGCCACACCCTGGCCTGCAGTAGGTATGTATATCTCTTGGTTTAGTCTGCACCCTTATACTTACTAAGAATGGTCAAAACCACTACTAGGTACTTTTATATTCCCAAGATCAGTCCAAAAAAGAACACTTGAACCACGGATACTACCCTATTTTTAGGATCACCTGTATACCTTCGTTAGCCTCGGGGCCTTATTTTGGGGTTTCCACCTTACTGCTGTGCATCGTGGATTTTCGCTAACGCACAGACATCCGACCACTTTGCGATAATACGTAAGAAATTGCATCGATATTGATTCATCGAATAAGGGAAGCGCTACCATCGTCTTGAATGTAGGTAAGGAAAGGCTGAATGGTCTTCCAAAAGCTAGATTCATCAAGCTCCATGTTAAACACAGCTTGATGTGCCGTCCTGCACTTATATATTTGTAATGTTTTTACTAATAATGATTCGAAGTCTGAATGTGTATTACTGACAAGCTGACAAGATATGAGCCATAGAAGATACGGCGTGGGCCGTTTCATTGACGTTTTAATCCCTGCTCGGGCCAAAAACTATGGTTAGAAAAATTATTAGTATCAAATTCAAACCTGTCGATCATATACCTAACCCTTTTCCGGTTGTGTTAGCACCTATATATTGAGCTATAGCGGTCCAAAAGGAAAAGGTAAAACGGGACCCTATTACTAAGACTTCGCTGTCTGTCTATCTGTCCGTCTGTCACCAGGCTGTATCAATTTCAATTTATTTATTGCAAATCATGTGTATACAATGTTGTTACAATGGTATTACTTATGTTTCAACATGATAACCTGTAAGGGCACAGCAACATTAGGTAGGTACATATTACAATAATACTTAATATTTATCATTTAATTTTACACAATACAATCAATAGAATAAATATAAAATTACAGTATTACATAGTTAAATAATAAGAGGAAAAAAAAATATAAAAAAGTTTCATGCATGTCAATAGAATAAATGTTAGGTAATTAATTTTACATTCAATATATTAAATGTCATCTGGTACATCAAATAGTCAGGGAATATAAAGAGAATGTCATATTATTTGGTTTTAGGTTTTACCTTCTAGCATTAATTTTATATTTCTATTTATTTATTTAGGCTGGCTGTCATTGAATTCTTGAAGCGTATAGAAACTTTTCTGGATGAAATACCTACCCTTTGAGTAGTCTAATGACAGAATCACATAATTGTTCGTCTCGTATAACTTTTGGTAGTTTATTATACACACATCAACACAATCTAGGGATATTGAACATTTCATTGATTATCTAGAAAACTATAAACATTTTGTTATGACTGTAAATGGAAGAATTAAAGATAATTTCATGGCCGATATTTAAACATTAACAACACGATGCGATTTTGTTTTTCTAATTAATAAAAGTCTTAAATTAATTAAGCCATAGAAAATTACTGAGTGAACAAAAACATTTTATTCTTATAAAATTATTCAATCGAATTAAATGAATAAAAATCTTACCAAATCTGATAATCAGTAATCGGTATTTCCTCCTCTAACATTAATCACACAGCGGCAACGATTTTCCATACTTAAAATTAAGGTGTCAATGTCTTGCTGGGGTATGCAGTCCCAAGTTCTTTTTAAATGTTCGAAAAGTTGTTCTTCTGTTGTCAAGTTGGGCGGAAAATCCCTCAATGCTCTTCGCTGTAACATGTCCCAGGCGTGTTCAATTGGGTTTAAGTCTGGCGACTGTGGAGGCCAATCTAATACCTGAACATCGTGTTCTCGAAGGGCGGCCCTCACCAGCCGCGCTGTATGGGAAGGTGCATTGTCATGCATGAGCTGAAATTCTTGCCCCGTTAGGGCCCTGAGCGGGACAATGACACGTTCTACTACCTCCTCACGGTATCTATGGGCAGTCATGCTGCCCTGAATCCAAATGAGTTGGGTTCGTCCGCCGATTCGTATTCCTGCCCACACCATAATTGTCCCGCCTTGGTAAGAGTGGACCTCCTGTGGATGTCGGAGACGGCTGACCCTGCCTGGAGTTCTCCAAACGCGTGTTCGTCTCGAATCTGGATGAAATCCATAGCGGGACTCATCAGTGAACAGCACCAATGACCATTGTTGATCACTCCATGTCAAATGTTCTTGAGCCCATAAAAGTCGCCTACCGCGATTGCCACGTCGCAGCGCTGGGACTCGTAGCGGTCTGCGAGCATGAAGACCAACTTCATGCAGCCTCCTTCGCACGGTTTGGTCGCTCACCAGCAGCTGCTGACCCTCCTGGAGCCTTTGCACTAGTTGCATCGCTGTGATATTGGGTAGTCTTCTGGCGGTCATTTGGAGAAATCGATCCTGTCTCTGAGTGGTAACACGATATCTACCTGTGTGCCGTTCTGCCACATCTCCAGTAGCGCGATAACGTGACCACAGCCTGGATACCACATTTTGGCTTGTGCCCAGAGACTCAGCAACGACGCGTTGAATAGCACCGTTTTGTAACATGCCAACTGCCCGTAACATTTCATCTCGACTCAAATGATGGCGTGGCATGACGCTAAAAAGCTTACACAACCAATTGAGAAAAGAAAATAAAACAATTTATCAGGTTTTCTTCAATTAACACGCAAAAAAAATTTTAATGCAACTTCTTGAAATTAGATACAACTCAAGATTGCGCTGTGCTTTGCGTGTTTTCATTTGTTTCTCATTTTAATTTTTAAATTTTGAATAAAGAATAGACAAGGTTTAAATCTGTAAATAAACTTTTTAAGGAAACTAAATAGGTTTTAAACAATAAAGCCATGTTTGATTTCAAAATAACGTATCCCTAGACTTTGTTGATGTGTGTATATATTAATGGTACTAGCGTATGGCCCAGATTTGTAAAGGCTTAGTTTCGTCTGGACTTATCTCATGAACCGTGATAGTTAAGACAGTTGAAATTTTCACAGATGATGTATTTCTGTTACCGCTATAACAACAAATACTAAAAAACGAAATAAAATAAATATTTAAGGGGGCTCCCATACAACAAACGTGAATTTTTTGCTCGTTTTTATAGATAATGGTACAGAACCCTTCGTGCGCGAGTCCGACCCGCAATTGGCCGGTTTTTTATTATTAATATCTAAATTGTACTTCCAGAGAGCTCAGAACAATATATTGAGTACTAATATAAATGGCGCAACTTGGTTCACTCGCAACTCAGAGATACATGAGTACTTGGAAAGGAAAACTGTCATTGAAGAGGCTAAACTATACTCCGAAAAATACACGGATCGCCTCATGAATTATCCTAATCCTCTGGCAAATATTCCTCTGCAAAGAAATCCTATAAACCGATTGAAAAGAGCCAATGTGCTTGATGGCTGAAGAGAGTTGGGGCAGTGGCCCTAATCCTCTAAAACCTATTTCACTTCAACCATCCTGATTAGAGTCACATGAGACTGGTTGCGAATTAATAAAAAAAATATCTAACATGGTTTTCCACTCTGTAGGTGTAGAAAAGCACACAACTTACGGTGGTGTATCCGGCAATGCGACTCGCCCCATGGGTCTGCGGGCCGTGTCGGCCATCGGCAACAAGCTACCCGGCTTCCCCATCCTCGGCATCGGCGGCATCGACTCAGCAGACTCCGCGCTGCAGTTCATCATGTGCGGGGCACCTGTCGTACAGGTATTGTACAGAGTTCTGCTAACTTCCTAGCTCTTGAGAGCAATGTTACAGCCTTGGTGCACCTAAATTTATTTAGAACTAGCTGTGCCCCGCGGGTTTACTCGCGTTAAGCTTTATAAATTAGATATAGCCTATGGGTTAATACAGACAAATTTTATTAAAATCGCTCCAGCTATTTGGACGTTAAGAAGTAACAAACATACACTCACAAACTTTCGCCTTTATAATATTAGTGTGATGACAAATATAGGCGGCCTCCAGAGCAAACCGCACAAGAAATACGAAAAAGAGGATTCCTTGCTTATTAGATTATATAGAAAATTATCTATCAATTCCACCCAATCCAACATACAGGCCTCGTATTGCTCAAATGCCAAATATCGGTAATCAATCAGATAGTATATTTTTCGACAAGTTCCAAAGAAGCTTCGACTGCACGTATGGCGCAGCTTTAAGACAATCGTCCCCCCACTTCGTGTCCCGGGTTCGATTCCCGCGCAGGAAAACTATCTGTGTGACTTATAAATTTTCGTTCTGAGTTTGGATGTACTTTGTGTCCGTCAAATATACGTTTGTAAAATACCCGCGACACAAGGATTAAATCTCCAGGAGTTGTCTTTAATAAGCAAAGAACTGGAACTTCTAGACGTTTTGCTCATACATATGAACGGTCCTTCTACAGCATCATTACCCTGTACTTATTGATGCTGATGATCAGCTGTGTCTACTTCATAAACATTGTGATGAACTATCACAATTATAAACATTGTGATGAACTATCACAATTAGGTACCTACATCTTTCCTATAGGCAAACATTAGCATAAAATCGCGTCAAAATGCGAACCTTGCATGACTCACCATCGTCGGTCCACCTTGTACAGGCATATCCCGCCACTGTGTGTCTTCTGGTACGTGATCTCCACTCGAGTACTAGTAGCTACCTTTCTGTAGCAGCTGGTAAACGCTATTAGCTAGATTTATCATTTCCCGATTTATATAGGGCAAAATCAGCGTGTTATTATGTTAAACAGCTTGCAACCAATAAGTAGTTTATTATACGGATCTTGTAGCAACAAGGAACATGTTCCGTGCGTTTAAGCGTATTTGCCATATCTACTTAATATTGAAATCAAATATAACAGCTCACTTAGGACCCTCAAATTGATCCTCGGTGCTTTTTCAGCTGGCTTCTCTAGTTACAAATCTCTCGTTTTATGAGGCTATAGCCTCTTTACATCATTCTGTATCCCGCTTTGCTCTGCAGGGAAGTGGAACAATTAATTTTCTAACTACTCCTTTTTTCTTTCTGTTTAAATTCGTTGCGGGATCCAAGCCTGCCGCCTGAGCCTCGCCGCTCAGTGTCATTTCATTGTGTGCACTTGTTGATCCTGGCTTACAGGAGTTGCAGTGGTGGAAGAGGGAGGGACTAGTAAATTTCCCGATTTACATATATTAAATGGTCCTTTTACAGATATGTAGTGCAATTCAAAACCAAGACTTTACCGTAGTAGAGGATTACATAACTGGTCTCAAGGCGTTGCTGTACCTCCGGTCGCTGGGGCTTTATGGCTGGCAGGGACAGTCACCACCTACATTCAAACATCAGAAGGGTAAACCCGTGCAGACGCTCTACGATGAAAATGGAAAGGTACGTAAACCCGCTCAAATATGTTTATAACAAATGTTTAAAGGACCATATCGAAAGCGTTCCCTCCCTACTTATATACCTATTAAAAAATATTTTATTAAAAGCGAAGGGGGCGCCCCTTCGCTTTTTTTAGAGCACAAGACTGTCTCCTCGCCACTTTCTTTTCCGGAGTTCGATTCCCGTACCGTACAACTATTTGTGTGACTCATAAATAGTTGTACTAAGTCTGGATGTACTTTTTGTCCGTCAATTATCTTTATAAAGTACCCCGCGACACAGGGATACAATTTCCTAATGCGTGAATTGTCTTAAATAAAAACTAAAATCAGTTCAGAAATAACATATAAAACGAGTAGGTAAGATATACAAGGTGTAACATAAAGAGTGGACGTAACTTAAGGAGCATAATCTACCTATGGAACTGAACAACGTGTTACACAACATCATGCAAAATATAAATATTTACTTCCATACAGGACTAACCATCAGCTGATGCATTTTGTATAGGGCAGTGTTTTTCAACCTTTTTCGTGACGCGACCCCTTTAGTATTAAGAAACATTATCGCGACCCCCCGTACCCGTTTTTAACCCCCTTTTTTGCATGTATTTCCAACATATTTAGTACTTTTCTTAATTAGGGTTCGGATCAATACATAATTAAAATGCGAGTTGAGGCAATGAGTATCAGAGACCCGACGAGCGTTACGGGGGCGACACTTGCTATGCAGTGGCGGAACGCCCGATCGTGATTCGCTTGTTTTTACGACATTTCAAATTCAGGTTTACTGTGATTGGGAATAAATAAGAGAACAAAAAAAATAATTTAGTAGTCTCCTTGAAATTTGATGAATCTACGAATATTGCGGATTGTGTGCACTTTCTAGCTTTGATGTGTTTTGAATCCAATGAGACTTAATGGAACAAATACTATTTTGTACAGGGCTTGCCATGAATACCACACGTCAGTGCTTGTATCACATATTTCCTGGGAAAAGAAATGTATTGATATTTGTAGTGATGGAGCAAAACTGCTGCAAACAGTGGTATTCTTGCTAGACTGGAAAAACAGCTGCGAAACGCCTATTGACGCATAGCCTTCTCGATCGCCAAGCCCTTGCGGCCAAAACCTTACCACAGGAATACAGTCAAGTTCTAAATACTAATAAAAAAGCATCAAACTGCGAATCTGACTCGCCCATGAAGGATTCCGTAGCAAGCAACATAATATGTTTTTTTATTTATTTATATTTGAATTAATTGAATGATAGGTAAATTGCGGTTTACGGTAAAGACTTTTAAAAAAACTACTTAATAGATATCGTTGAATCATATTTTTTTGTTTTATTATTTTAGAAGCTACAGGGGGAGGGGCACAATCTACCACTTTGGAAGTGTCTTTCGCGCCAACTATTCAGTTAAAAAATATATATTAGAAACCTCAATATCATTTTTGAAGAGTAACCATAGATATATACTCCAAAATTATTTTGTATGTAGTATGTGGTACCCTCAAAATGTATTGTTTTATTTTTCTATTTTTGTGTGAAAATCTTAATGTAGTTCGCAGAATACATCTATTTACCAAGTTTTAACAAGTAAGTTCTTATAGTTCCGAAAAAAAGTTCCTGTAACATACGGACGGACATACAGATACACAGACAGACAGACATGAATGAACGAATGAATAAGGGTTCCGTTTATTGCCATTTGGCTAGGGAACCCTAAAAATGGTAAATTCTATTAAAAAAAAAACAAAAATATTGCCAATCTCCACAATTTTTTTGAAACAGATGTCGACTAAGCACTTTTTTTTTACGTGGGGAAATCCTTTATGGATTTCCCCACGCTGGGGAAGCGACGGGGTATGTCGGACTCCCAGCCAGATGGTAGTGCTGGGTTTACCGACTAAAACAGACCACGGGATTCGCTCGCGCATTCACCGCAGTCTGGACAGGCGCTGGCCCACTTTTAAGTGAGCCCCACTTCCGTTGGGGGCACCCCTGGCCCCCCTCGTCAAGAGAGGCGCGCGCGGAACACGGCGCGCCACCGTCTCAGGCCTATTCTGGTCTTACGGAGGACTGCTCCAGGTCCACCGCCCGCAGGCCACTCCTCATGGAGGCCGGAGATTAGCGATGTGCGCCCTCCGACGCCCGGTTCTCCTGGCGCGGCTTGGCAGGGAGGATGATGTCTCCCGTTCTCGCTCCGCCACCTCTTTTGCGATCATCACCTCCTCGCAAAAGGTGGCGACGATATCCCAAGAACTCTCGCTTGCAACCATGACTACGGTCACCGTTGCAAGCGAGATGTCAGCCGCACCCATTGCAGCACCGAGAACACGGCGCTGTGTCTCCCATGCTGGGCATTCCACCAATGTGTGAAGCGCCGTGTCAACGGGGCTACCACAATGGTGACAACCGGGCGTCTCTTCTCGGCCTATCCGATGCAGGTACTTCCCGAAGCATCCATGATCCGAGAGTACCTGCGTAAGCCGATAAGTGAGGGCGCCGTGCCTCCTCTCCAGCCATTCCTCCATGACGGGTCTTACCGCCACTATCGTGGCGTGCCCCGCATTTGGTTGCGCAAGTCGCTGTCTCCACTCCGCCACCGTGTTATGGTGGAACTCCGACCATCGCGCTTCGATTTCTCGCAACGCAGGTCGAAAGCCCCGCTCGAGCGTCTCCCCACGCCACCTGTATAGCAGCGCGAGGGTTCTCGCTTCGAGTTCCCACGGTAGCGATCCGGCTAGGAGACTCGCTGCCTCAAAGGAGATCGTGCGGTATCCCCTAATAGCTCTGACAGCCATCGCTCGCTGTGGCCGACGCGCGACGCAGCAGCGCGATATTTTTTGCCGTCAGGCTTTCCCTCCATATTGGGGCCCCGTAAAGGGCCATCGACCGCACGACCCCCATGTAGAGTCTCCGGCAGGAGGCGTCCGGTCCTAAGCACTTTGACTCTATGTCAACTACTACTAACCAGAGTTTTGGAACTTCCCGCTTAACTCTTAATGTATTTGCAGCAGGCCCAATTCTCCAACTCCAAATTTATTTGCCACCCTTTGACTAACTTTCCCAACGTTTTGCAACTTTCCCAACGTTTTGCAACTTTCCCATAGAAGCGTCGCGACCCCCCTAAAGAGGCTTCGCGACCCCCCGGGGGGTCGCGACCCACAGGTTGAAAAACACTGGTATAGGGAACTAAAATATTATTTTTCGTTTTTCACAAACTGGTTTTGTTTACTTTGTTCAGTTTAATGGGTAAATAGCGCTGGCAAGATTAAGCAACTAGGCTCGCGGTCAGTCCATAGATGAGTGACTGCCAAAGTGGTTTAATTTCTGAGCGTCTCCGTGCTTAGGAGCCCACGTTAAGCTGTCGGTCCCGGTTGTAGCCATTAGGCAACAGCCATGTCAGAAACCATAATGGGCGGCTTAAACAACTCTGACACTAGGGTAACCACTGACCACAAGCGCAGCCTAAAATTTCGTCCACTAGGTACTTATTTATGTACACTTAGTATATACATATACATTATATACTATCTCGGCGATCTTGTGCTTCGGTTCAATCCCCACACCCTACTATGTAGCCCATAGTGATTGTTCTGAGTCTAGGTGTGCCTTATGTCCATTAATTGTATATTTTTAAAGATCCCTGTGATTCAGGTAGTATGTCCATTTTCCGTACAACATTTAATTTCTCTATAATTTCAGGTACTAGCACATTTTGGACCATACAATAGAAAGCGCGAAGAGTTACTGCATGAGAAGAGGCTAAAATCAGACTTACTGGACGACAATAAGACTCAAACTTACTTGACAAATGGTTTCACAACACATCACGAAGTAGCAGAGGTACCGCGAATAAAAGATGTATTGGGAGAAGCGTTGCCGAGAGTTGGGACGTACAAACATTTGGATAACTCTAAACAAGTCGTGGCGCTTATTGATGATGTAAGTATATTTTTTATCTTAATACCACTTAACGATCCAAAGAATAAGGTTTAAGGGGTCATCCATAACATACGTCAGACGATTTATAATTTAAAATTAATAGTCGTCTAGCTTACTACCTACTTAAGTGCCCTCGTCTTATGTAACCGACGAGACAAAACGACCACATAATACTTTACGGCTCTTAAAAATTGAAAACAATAATTTATCCTACTAATATAACAAAATGTGAAAGTTTGTGAGTATGGGTTTGTAACTCTTTCACGCAAAAACTACCGAACAGATTTTGATTAAACTTTGTAGTAATATAGCTTACATTTCCGAATAACAAATAGGCTATAATTTATAAAGTTTAACGCGGTTTAAACCGCGGGGCCCAGCTATTCTTTGTCATAATAGTACAATACTGATACAAAGATAGGTAGGTACAATGTATTCCCTTACTCAATAAATATTTGTTTTATTTTTTAATTTATTTCGTCTTCGTTGATCAAGAATAAATGAGTTTGATTCTACTGAAAAATCCAAGAAAGCCATATTTTACGGGTTTTTGGGGAAAATTCATTATGTATGAATTGTTTTGCTTGGGTTGCTAGCCCGCTCAGATCTCATAGAGTCCTTAATATATCGGTTAAGGCTGACATAAATTATATATTCTTTAACATAATGGAATGAGGAAATAACTCATTATAAGTCGTACTCATACCTACGTGCTGTTCGCGTCAATACCACAGATAATCATACATGCGGCATACCTACATATTTTAATGTTATGACTAAATACCATTGATAATAGTTACATATATCTAACTATCAACTAACTGCACACTTTACTGGCATTTAGCCTTCATAACGATAAAATGCCGTCACCGATCCGCAATAGGATGAGCGTCTTTGCGTATTAACGTAGAGCAAAAGTTGCACAAAAACTTCTTAAAACAGAGCCCTGACCCGATGTTTGAATACGGTGAGAGCCAGTAACTGCAGAAATGTTAGCCTTCCCAACTTTTTATTTACTTCAGGATTTCAGAAAATTTATGCGATAAAACAAACTGCACGGACGGACTAATATATTTTTTTTGTAACTCTTATACTGTCCACTGTTTATGTACACACGGCTACATATCAAGCTATACATTACCAGAATAAGCTGATCTCGCGTTATATAGGATTTCCATGCAATGACAGGTCAGCTTATATTGGAAATGTGTGGCTTGATGTGTAGCCGTGCGTACTGCATTGTGGGCTCGACAAGTACAAGTGTATGTTACTACCAGTGCTGAATAAATTGCATTTCATTTCATGGTCTAACTATAAACGAAAGGTGATATGCGTATGTGTTTCTATCTAGCGGGGCCCCCTTAGCTAGAGCGATGAAAGTGATGAGAGCGGTTAGCTTGTTCAATGTACCTACCAAATTTTAATATAATGAAGTGGTCCAATGTACCTCCGTTGTATCCACAGAAATGACCTCTGAAGTCGATTTCCATCCAGCGGGGCCCTCCGTCGATATCACGCCGAGATACCTAAAAATGGTGTCAGACGAAACTTTGCCCAATGTACCTTCCTATTCATGTATTTGTTCTTAAAAATGTTTGATGGTATACCAGAAATTAAGTATCAAAGTTTTGTCTAGCCAGCGGGGCCCTTTGTTATTTGAATTTACACGGGCGGAAAATGCAGACCATTCTTATGTTTTCCCAATGTACCTCACAGTTATTCGCTATCTACCAAATTTTTCGCGGTTTTTGTACCTACACAAAAAAAATCTTTTCATACAAATCCCAATCCAATACCAATCGTGTACTACCTACTACATTACTTTCTATATACTTACCAGGTTATTTTTAGCTCGCCTTTTCCCTCTAAGGGATGATTCTATTCATAAATGTGCACAACGTTTGCTATTAGACCAACTTCGAAATCCGTATTAAAAAAATAAAAATTTGTAAAACCGCGAAAAATTGATAAATAGTGAATAACTGTGAGGTACATTAGTAAAACATAAGAATGGTCTGCATTTTCCGCCCGTGTAAATTCAAATAACAAAGGGCCCCGCTGGCTAGACAAAACATTGATACTTAATTTCTGGTATACCATCAAACATTTTTAAGAACAAATACATGAATAGGAAGATACATTGGGCAAAGTTTCGTCTGACACCATTTTTAGGTATATCGACGGAGGGCCCCGCTGGATGGAAATCGATTTCAGAGGTCATTTCTGTGGATACAACGGAGGTACATTGGACCACTTCATTATATTTGGTAGGTACATTGAACAAGCTAACCGCTCTCATCACTTTCATCGCTCTAGCTAAGGGGGCCCCGCTAGATAGAAACACATGATATGCGTTACTAAAGTCTGATCATCTTGGAATATCATTCTAAGGACTACCTTCCTTGATATTCATTGTTATAAACTAACGACAAACTTCCATCATTCGCCATAGTACCTATTAGTGAAATAAATTCCCCAGTTGGATGAGCAGCAAAAAGGTCTCTATTAACCGGCCAAGTGCAAGTCTGACACGCATACGAGAAAACACATGAAAATTTCACGTTACTACATGTACGGGGTCCATTCCCTTCCCTTTTTATTTATTATATATTATTTATTCATCGGGTACGGCACCCAAAATGCTCTTTCATTTCCTTCAGTAATCGCTAGTCACTGATTATCTTTTAATTTCCAGGATATGTGCATTAACTGTGGTAAATGTTACATGGCATGCGCCGATTCCGGCTACCAAGCTATCGAGTAAGTACCTACCTATTTAAATTTTTTGTATAGATCAACTCAAATTTTCCAACAGGTTCCACTTTTAAAAATTAGCCATAGAAATCCACATTCATATCAGCCTAATGACCTCCACTGCTGGAACAAAGGCCTGCCCAAAAGATCTCCACAATGGAGTTGTGTCCATAATTTGGGGAATATGCTAAAATCGCCACGCTTTGCAGACAGGTTAGCGATCGCAGTAAGATATCCATAGTACTCAGGAGAACGCTGCTGCCCAATCTCTGGTGTATATTCCCTCAGGACGACTTCTACTCCCCCCACGGGATGATATAGCGTGACGATATTCTTTATGGCCGTCAGCCGCACAGCCATCCACATTACTTTCATTAATATTGAGCATATCATGCATATGAAGCATGGGTCATTTTCACTGTTTCGTTTATGGTTTAAGATTCGTCCGCCCGTCCGTATCATTCTAACCGAGAATTTAAGTCATATATTGCGTAATCTTTTCAGATTCGATGAAGAGACCCACATTCCTCGCATAACAGACGACTGCACCGGTTGCACGTTGTGTCTGTCCGTATGTCCCATCATCGACTGCATATCGTAAGTAGATACTTTATACAGGCTAATGGAGTGTTATCAGTTTCAGCTTATTCTTTAATTGTTTAGAGGAAATTTAAATTTTATCGTCGAAGTGCCGATCGCACAACTTATTCAGTTCAACGGTAATCAAGTAAAATACTCAAGCCCAGGTCAAGTAGACCTCGTAGCGAGTTTTATAGTGTTAACCTAACAGAGTGAAGGTCAAGGTCACACAAATTTATATACAGTTTTCACCATTTGTTTCACAGGATGGTCCCCAAAACAATACCACACGTGATCAAGAGAGGGTTACGCTACGAAGTTATTCCTGTATCGCCGCTGCAGGGGGTTTGCCAGTAACACAAACAAAATTATATGTAACAAAATATATTATTTTAAAAATAAAACATTATACAAAAATATTTAATTTCTATTCATAATTTCATTGTAAAGTTTGACAGAATTAATCTCAGCAACTTCCCAAGAATATACCCAGCTATTCTGAGGATTTACCTCCAAAGTCAATGATGATATTGGCTTAGGGCAATTATAGTGACTTTTACTCACAATGTTAATACTTTTATCACCCTTTAACCTCTCATGTAACTTGTTACAAATGTAACATTCAAACTTCTCAATAGTTTTAATACTATCAAATTGGTATGGTCTCTGCCTATACTCATATAACAAAACTTCATTAGTGATAACTTGATTTGTCTTATGTTCTAAATATTGTTCGTACACAGTATTATTTTCTAACAGTTCTTTTATATGTTCATAAAGTATCTTTGGTGTTGGATAATCTTCTAGAAGTATTGCTGATTTTTTATTAGGAAACCAATCTCTTATTGATGGAGACCCAAAGTAAATTGGTACTGAGCCTACTTTGATTGCTCTCCAATATTTTTCTGTAACATAATCATTGCACACACCATTTTCTATTGCTATCACAAATTTGTAGCGAGCAATGAACTTTAAAAAATCATCCTCATTCAAATTATTTAAATAGTCAGTTGTGAATTTTGGTGGCAACTGTTTGTTTTGTAAGCACTTGCCATATGAATCTATTTTAATGAATTTCATAAGCTCCGCAACATACAAGTCTCTCTCAGTTGATGTCTCACAATCACTTTGCAAATACATTATTGGGGCTATGTCTTTTAATAAAATATCTTTCAAAGATGTCTTAACAAAATACTTTTTGCTTGTTATATCCTCAAATGATTGTAAATATTGCAATGGAAATGGAACATCACTAAATCTACTAAAAGTTGATGAGAAATTAAATAAATTTAGAGTTTGTTCATGTAATAATTCTTCCACATTTCTTGGAGACTCTTCATGGAAAAGGCCCCATATTATTTGTTTGGGTTTTCTCGGTAAAGGAAGCTTATCAAAATTAATATTACTTGCATAGAACAAGTATGCACCCACATGATAGCTTTTATCCTTTTCAATGTCGCTGAACACATGACATTTTATACCACTTGAGCAATGCCTAATATCTGAACTACCAGGAAATTCCATAGTCCACCAGAGAATGACAGGATACTGAGCAGATACCTTCAGTTCACTTGATTCATCACTATTATCATACACAAAAATCCACAGCACAAAGAAACATATTGTTATCACACCTAACCACAATAATTGACACAATTTTACCTTTAAAGGTATTTTTAAGGCTCTGAGAAACATGTTAAAAATATAAGATATAAAAGACCTAGTAAAATATTTTAACCTCTTACACATTATAATGCAACAAGTTATCAACACACTACTAACATTCACCACACAATATGCATTACTCAATAGATAATACCTATAGTTCGAACAGGAAATTCTTATCATAAAGTTTCCCCTTAGCTAAAAATAATACAATTTTAGATAAGAAACAATTTAATTAACAAATCAAAAGCTCCAGCCTCTCTCTTTATGCTGGTAATATATATCCATTGAGAATGCAATGATTAAATCTGCATAAAATAATCCATAAATAGCTCCCACCAACTTGCCTACAATGAACAAGTTAATAAATGCCATGAGAGTGATAAACAACTGAATGACACAGTAATAAAGCTCCGCCTCAAATTGCACTTGGTCCACAACATAGAGCACCATTATGAACATGGCGAGCATGAGAGTTGGTGCAGCAACCAGACATTGCAATCCGTCCACTGGCGTCACAACATGGGGAAGAATATTGAGGAGCAGTGCCACTACCTAAAAGAGATGTACCCACTTTTTACACTTTATTCATCTTACAACAAATAAGTCAGTAAGTAAGACCTTAATTGACTTTCAATTATGTGCAATGAGTGCGAAGCATATATACAATGCTTTAAATAAACTACTGAATAATACGAAAGTGCTTTAAGAAGCTTTTTATTGAATAACATTTAGTCAGGTAATTATTTACTATATAAAGCAAATCCTCGCTCCTTAATTACATAATACAAGTCTATGCACAAGGCAACTGCAAGGTGGCAGTAGAACAGTCCATAAATTGCTGTGCTAGGGCTTGCAGTCATAAAGACGAGAATAAAAGCGAAGATAATTAACGTAATTTGTATGACTAAATATAGTTGTTCTGCCAAATCATGCACTTGGTCCACTAAGTAAAGCACGATGAACATGACCGACAGGATGAGGGTCGGGGCCACAGCCAGGCAGTGCATGACGTCCGGCTCCGTCAATACGAACGGGATAATCATGAGGAGCAATGATATAACCTAAAAGTAATAATTTGTATGACTATCATTAGCTCCGGATCGAATTTGCTACCTATTCTATGGGACCATATTACGCACTACTACACCTTGATGGTTGTTTCATAGCAGTAATAACCTTATTTAATCACATACATACCCAAAATGCAATTTAACTGTGCCATTATGCACTTCATTATTTGCACTATAGTATATTTTCTAAGAATAATAATATGTTCATTTTAAAGAGAATTCTAAATTCAAATTAGCAATAAAAAAGAAAAACAAAACTATGCAACAGCCCTCGATCTGTTATGTCAGTGTCAAATTTGAAAGGTCAAGGTCAACCTTTTAGTGATGTTCCTTCTTACAAAAAAGTATTAAGAAATGTGTTCATAAGTAAAATTTAATATCAAAGACAGGTAATGCAATAAACATAATTATATTAATAAATTACTTATAACACTTGGTAAACGTAAGATTGATTCATGTTACATTTTAATATTATGCACAACTAAACGTACAACCCCTTTCATTAGCAATAAGAAATAAATCCAAAGATAAAACTGTTAACAATGCAAAGTAAAATATACCATATATTAACCATAACCAAACTCTAACAAGATTTAAAAGAAAGCATTGCACAAAAGCACCAAATGTAAACAAAATTTGAAAGAATAGGTACATTTTTTCCATGAATAATGGTACTCTTCGTCGTAAATACAAAATAATAAATAGCATAGATATAACTAGTGTAGGACCGGTTGATATGCAGTACATATGTCCTTGTGGCCTTGGAATCATCAGTGGTAACAGGGTAATTATAAGTGCTAATACCTATAAACGATGAAATATTAGGAATATTTAAAATTTTGGAATATTTAAAATCTTACAAGATAATAAACATAAAGGCAACTTACAAACTCAACTAGCTTCATAATAAAAATGTTATATCTGATTAGTTCATTCCATTTTTTATCGACTGGGACAGAATCTGAAATTATAATAAATAAAAGTGCAACACGTCAAAATACAAAACTTGGTAATTCACTTTTACTCATTTTGGAGAAACAAGTTCTATAAATGGTGATGTGAAATTCTTTCGTGTCATATGAGAAGTTGATAGTTTGATAAATATATCAACATTCTATTAGACTAAGGCCGGTAGAGATAAAACAAGTCTGTGGGAAATTAATTGGGTAGTTATCTCTCAATGTTTCTACCAACTTTTTCACATACCGATCTCTGTATTCATATGCAACTAATGCAACCTTATCACAATCACAGATTTTTACACCCTATTTTCATCTTTGATCTTGACCACATAGGTCAAAGATCCGTCGTAAATTGATTGTATAGTGATACTGATGACAATTAGATTAGTTTATATAACTTTCATGAGAAAAGTTGAGAAATTCAATCATTATACCGTTATTTACAAAGACCAGTATTTCAAAATGCGCTATTTACCATTTATTATCATATCAGACATCTTCTTGAGATTATAAACACACTCCTTCTTTTAATAAATATTTAAAACCGTATCATTTGAAGCGGTTACTTTTATAATTTATTTTTGCTTAATTCGGATTCAGATTGATTCGGAGCTAATGTAAACATTACTGTAAAATAATGCATGAAATATTAGTAACAATACAATGTCAACTTGAAAGACAATGAAAGACTACAAAGGTTTATTAATACTTTTCTTCTTGTAATAAGAATGTCATATAAATAAAACGTTATATTCTGCCAAACCACTACGCTTTGTACGCTTTAGGGTATTTTTAATAGAGCGTATTATTAATTTCTTTATTCGGTACACTATCTCAGTTTAACTATAGTTTTACAAAATATTGCTTGCCTAGAAATACATATATGACTACCATTTTAAAACATTCTAGTATTATCCTTATTTTATGGGCACGTGGATCTCGGTCGATACTAAATATTAACTCTAGAGCCACCGAGAAGGTATTTGACGACTATTGTTATTCTCATTTTCATAGTCAAGCAAGGCTTCCCGGCAGATGGATTGTTTAAAATAAGTGCACAACATTTTAAAATTTAAAAATAACATTTGTTCGTCTTTTATTCAACTTAGCCAACTAACTACTGTACGGGGTGTAATTTGCGTATTGCCAACGCTTTCGAAACCATACTATTATTTTTTGTAGTGTCTCGTGCTGTAGTCTCTTGAAAAAATGTGACAGGTAGCGTATTCGACTCTCTCAACGTATGTGGGACCAATTTTAGCTATTTCAAACAAAATTATATAGTAAAGGCCTAAAGTGATGGCGATAGAAGCGATGATCGACAGTGGCACGGACAATTCAATTCAAATAATTCATCTACACACAGTTCCTTATAAGGTGGTTGCTCACTTCTGTACTAACTTAAGACTGCCCAGGTTGGCAGGCGCTTCCACCCAATGGTGACTATAGTATTCCATGTGAGGTTGAAGTTGCGCTACCTATATACAGGAATATTGCCGGAGTGAAATAGTACTCCACTCTCAGCTCAAGTCAGTTCGGGATTTTCTTCAAGATTATTACAAAGCTGAATGTTGGCGGACAAAATATGTAACAAACATAAATTACATATCTTATACGATTGGGAAAAAATCTTATGTGTGAGGACTAAGTGATTCTTCGAACCCGATTTATTTAAAGTCTTATAAATCATATTGAATCTTTTAATAAAATAAAATCATAATATCATTAGTTTTAAAGAATTTTCAAATGTAATTTCAATTAATTAAGTTAAATTAGAATGATCATGATTTGAACACTTTGAAACACCTTAATTTGTTCCTTCACAGTGGTAATGATAAGCGTTATCATGTAGGCTACTAGTTGTCTAACGATACTAAGCAAAATTTAAAAGAAATAATTGCTGCCAGGATACTTAATAATGATGCGGTTAAGAAAAGTATAGTAAACTAAGTGTTGGAATACTAATTTTAACAAGAAAAGTTGTAGTTAAGTAAGTAAGCAGGTGGGTAGTGGTATGGTATTAATAGTTAGTGATATTTTAAGTTATGTCGACGTAATTCAATAGACGATTACATTAAAATTATGCTTCATAATTAAAATGTTAAAGACTACCCAAATAGTAGTAAAACTTCATGATCTTTTATCATAGTAATTGGCCTGCGGCGGTACTAATTACAGTAATATGAATAAATAAAATAGAAATTAACTGCTTGTACCACTACACTTTATTTGGTTCTCTGATATTCTTTCATTTTGAATGATAACTTACTGAGAGTATGTGCCGTGATTATTGAGCGGGGGGTAGAAGATCCAGCTTGCAGGCCCCTTAGCATGATGCTACATACTGTTGTTACGACTTTGGTGAAGACAGACGAAATCCCGGAAGAGTTAGGGTCACCAAAACCCAGAAACTAATAAAAAAGGGATGTGTGTATCGTGCAGCTAATTAGACTTACTGGACTACCAGTCAATAGATAATGTTTGTTCAAGGTATCTCGACGTTTAATTACTACGCATCGCTGCCTATGTACATTAAAAGGTTTGCTATGCGGTACACGCACCGCGTTCACTTAACAATTATTTGCATATTTTTTAACTTTTGAACTCCGAAGAGCGGAGCATGGAAAATAAACCATTGGCAATATTGTTTCATTGTCGCTGTCATTAAAGTCAAAAATGGTGGACGACTCATTCTGTCAAGTTGCGTTCAGTGTGATTGCTACCGAATTCCTAGTAATTAATTCGGTCATGTTATAGCTTTTTTTTACAGAATCAATTCATTTTATAATGGAGGAAGAAGATCCAGTCGTACAAGAGGTAAAACATGGCTTAAAATTAACAAACAACGTGGTAGTACATTAGGTTATGTTGTTGTGTGAAAATTTGTTAATATTGAGGCGGAATGGTTTCAGATACCGGTGTATCTATCCCAGGCGTTAGCGCAGAATCTGTACATATATCAGTACCCAGTGAGGCCCGCCAACAGGGATTGGAATGACGCTAAAGTTATTAACGCCTGTGTGAAGCCTAGGAACAAGATGGTACGACTGGAACTCGGTCTGGACACGTATAGCGACAAGTATTGTGATTCAAAAGGCGAACAAATAGCTCTCAATACTGATGGGCAACAGGTACTAACTATCATAATATTGTGCTCGTAAACTTTAAATTTCGTAATCATGATATTTACTCAAATTAAATTATTGTATCATCAATTATATCAGAATTTTCTGATTTTATTGTTATTATCTACCTCATTAGGTCATTGTACAGTATACTTTAAAACAAATTTTAAAATGCTTTAATATCATAAACTTTTATTCAGGAATCATCATGGCATGTGAAAGAAAAGCATGATAAGGATAAATCACAATATTTCAAGAATGGTATCATGGACAAGATAGTGTATGAGAGTAGCACTCCTTGTTTAGAGACACAGCACTATGCTGTTGCAATTTTGCAGGATAAGGAGTTGCATTGCACACCTATTCAAGGTAAGATCGGCATACTCAATAACTCTCAATAATAATATCCTGGGACATTATATACACATCACCATCTGATCCCAAACTAAGTAAAGCTTGTACTATGGAAACCAGATAACTGATATACTACATATATACATTTTTATTAAATACATACATAGATTAATTACACCCAGACTCAGAACAAGAGACATATTTGTGCACACAAATATCTGTCTGTCCTGGGTGGGAATCAAACCCCCGACTTCCTGTGTGTAAAGCAAGCATTTGCCAACCACGCCAACAGGCCTGTCAGGATTTCAAATCCACCACTTCACTTTTCAAATTCATGTTCATATTAGAAATCATATCTTGTACTTAAAGCCAGGCAGGAGAATATTGTTAAGAAATCTGAGACTTTTCCACACATGTTCTTGATAGCAAGTGAAGTCTGCAAATACTAGGTCAGAGTGGTGGACTAAGGCCTATGCCCTCTCATTGTGAGATCAGGCCAAGGCTGCAGTGGGTCAGTAAAGGGTTACGTCATCACAAACAATCTGACAAATCTTTCTTGCTTCTCTATGTTTGGTGCATGATTGATGCTAGACAGGGGTGAAAGGAGATATTCCTTTTTGTAATACAAGGTCAGTAAAGGGTGACTGTGGGGTATATGCTTCGAGGCTTGAATAGAATCCTATTCCTATGCTATTAAATAACATGTATGATATAACATGAGAATGACATGGTTTAAGGTTCTGGTATGAACCATATAGTTGTGATATGTAGGCGCACAGAAATAAAGACTTAAACTAGGAATAAGTTTGGAGTTTTAAGTTCCATTTGGCACAAGGTTTGTGAAACTTTCTGCCTCTTAGTTTAAGCCTAGTAGTAAGCCTGTTGTTCCATCTGTATGTCTGTCTGTCAGTGGGCTGTAACTCATGAACTATATATATAGGTAGGCTTTGGAATATTTTTCAGTGTTATGTGTATTATAAAAATAAGAAATCCGCAACCCTTTCTTGGATAATCATTTATTTTGCTATGCTCTATAGTAATATGCAAAAAGGTGCTAATATGTTACAGGAAATTTAAGTGTCAAACAGTCATCAACTCGAGTGAAACATAAAAATTACTAATGACAATCTTTAATGCAGGGCTTTAAAATATCCATTAATGATTTATCATCAAAAGAGCACTCATTTAGTAGCACTTAGTACAATTATATAGAATGATTACTGTATTTGTATAAATCAGTCTGATTTTGATTTTATTCCTAATATAAATATCAAAATATAATAAATAAATATCAAACATCTTGGAATAATTAACACACTGCCATCTGATTAGAAACAAGACAGAGCCTTAACTATGGGAACCAGATAACTGATAAACTTACTTGTATATTTCTGAATATATGCATATTATACATAAATTACATTATCAGCAAATGATATTGACAAATCACTCTATAAAATAAAATAGGTTTTTATTCACATAGACTTTAAAAAAGTGCTTGTAAATAGTCAGAACATGTTTGTAGTAATATATAATTATTTCTAGGTACATGTAGATATTTAGGTACATGGATTGTAGGAAATAATTTACAATAAGATTTATTTTATAATAGTAAAGATATTTGGGTAACTTAAATTAAGCTATTGTCAAGGATCATGTGTAGGTTTAATATCGAGATTTTAAATTTTAGCTATATTTTTACTACATATTGCCTGAATGGTTCTGTCTGTATTAAGGTATGAATTAAATGTTATTATTATGGCGGACCTTGTGATTATAACGACGGTCGCGCTTTAATGCTACCACCGGATCCAATGCGCCCCACCTGAGAAGACCCAGTGAAACAAACTCAGCGGGTGTCTCTACTACTGGTTTCAACATGGACACTCCAACAAATTTAATAAAATGAGTAATCAATTGAGCTAGGTCTCATTTCCAAGAAAACTGAATTCTGCAAGTATTGTGTGTTGCTCTCCCTTGGTTGAGCAGTTACTGATGTTTTATTTAATACTAAGGTATCAATGTGTATGTAATTTGTGTCCGTCTATTATATGTTTGTAAAGTACCCTGCAACACAGGGATTAGATTCCCTAGTGCGGGCGTTATCTTTTTTAGAACGAAAATAAAAATAGTATGCTGTAGCATTAACACAAAGTTCATCAATTAACAATAAGAATCTTTTAATAAAAAGTGGCCAAGTGCGGGTCGGACTCGCCTATGAAGGGAAATTTTGGGATCCTGTATAAGTATGGGGAACCTCAAAAATTTATTGTTTTTTTCTATTTTTGTGTGAAAATCTTAATGCGGTTCACAGAATACATCTACTTACCAAGTTTCAACAGTATAGTCCTTATAGTTTCGGAAAAAAGTGGCTGCGACATACGGACGGACAGACAGACATGATGATTCTACAAGGGTTCCCTTTTTTTCGGAACCCTAAAAATTAACTAAAGTTAGTGCTTTCAATTGTATAATAAAGGTACAACAATTTTCTTTTAGGTATAATTCAAATGAGACCCTCATATTCCTACTATGACAAGCAAGACAAACGTAAGAGTGATAAGAATAAATCTGAGAATTCTGATGATGAGGACAAAGAGCCTGAGGCAAAACAGGTAATCCTAATGTAATAGTTTCAAAGTGAAAGTAAAAGAAAATTAAAAAATTACCAGTTTTAACCTTTTTTTAGTTACAGATCACATCATTTTTCAGATTCTTTAAAATTTTTCTATTTTATATCTCTTGTATCAAATGGCCTCTGATACTGTAGTCGAAATAAACAAATATTAAGAATCTGAAAAATGCTCACAATTTTGTAGTTTTTGTTTATGAACCCAAAACGCCTTTAGAATCGATGTGTACGGTACAAGTGAACTGCAAATGTATTCCTGTCAGATAATAATAAACAAGAAGTAATTTATGAAAAGTAATTAATGCGTAATTAAGTTCTCGAGTGGCGACCACGAACCGGAAGACGCAGCGTGGGCAGGCCCCCTACAAGATGGACCGATGATCTTGTGCGGGTCGCTGGAAATTGCTGGATGCGGATAGCGCAATACCGGCAATTGTGGAGATTTTTGGAGGAGGCCTTTGTCCAGCTGTGGACGTCTTTCGGCTGATATGATGATGATGAATTAATGCCCTCCAATATAATAAAATAAAATTGTTGCATAATCTGTGCACCACAAAGCCATGTTTTTGGCTAGTAATAAATTATTCTCTGTGAAACTAAAGTGAACATAAAAAGGCATTATTCTATTTGGAATAGTTGTGTCGTCATCCTTATGTCTTTTAAGTTATGGACACAGTATGATCTATCTTTTGTATCTGCAATAATATTTTGTTTTTACTTTTCAACAGGTGACAGTAAAGTTCGCGCGACAAGAAACAGAGGTGTCTAAGAAAGCGCGGGAGAAGTCTTTCGAGACAATGTACCAGCGCATATCAGAAGAGCCGTGGTACGATGCCTTATGGAAGCATTCCGAAACTGATCACGCTGAAGTAAATATCTAATGTTTTTGTTTCAGAAGTTTATAACAATGTTTTTTCCAACATATACGATTTTCCCTACTGTGTAGTCAACAAAGAAATACTGCTTGTTCGGATTTCGTAAATCGTACATTTAGGTAATGTTAATTCATATTCATAGGTCGCTGGTTCAAATCCGGCTCGAAGGACCAATGTTCGGTGTACGGATGGATATGTAAATGATAAAGTTTGATATTTGATATGATATTTAATTATTACCCCAAAATGATATAGAATTGATATAATGTATTGATAAATGATATATGTTTGATGCCGAGCAGTGAACTGACCGCGAGGCGAGAGACCGCACCGCGGCGGCTCGCTTTCGCTGTTTCAGCGTAATGTGATTACCTAAATGTTCGATTTACGAAATCCGAACACTGCCAAAACATCTTTTATTTTATCTTGATGCAGTTAGTGAGATTTGTCACCCAATGCAAATTATTAATTTAATTTTAGATTAGAAGATAATCTATATGCTCGTGCGGCGCAGTGGTTGAGATCTTCGCCACTTTGTATTCCAGGACCAAATCCCGCAGAGGACAAATAGTTGTGTGATTCATAATGTAGTTGTCCTCAGTAATTTTATTTATTAGAAACGATAGTAGATAGTTGCAGTATTAAATTTTTGAAATGAATTCCTCTTTAATCATGTATTTGCTGAATAGTAACCGTAAGTAATCCGTCACATTGGCGTCGGTGACGCTGAATTAGGTTAGACGGCCCTACTCGACTTCAAACATGTACGGGTCGGTGATGCACTGATTGTATTTTGCATCATCAGTCTTGCATCTTCATCAAAAGTTTTCCACTTCTATAGTATGGTTATAAGCAGCCACCCATTTTAGTAAAATTCTTTTTTTACGTAAGTAATAATTTTTCACTTTTTCCCAGTTGGAGCGTTTGAAACTATTTAGCGCCAGTTCTTCAGACGGGTCGGCGCTGCGCGTGGGTGCCCGCGAGTACATCCGCGCGCTGGTGCCGCCGCCGCCCGCCGACGAGGCCGACGTGGCGCCCGCCAAGAGGGCCGCGCCCGTCGACCAGGTCAAGGACATCTTGCTGAGAGGTGAGTTCATAACATCCACGGGGAAATGGGGCATATATAAAGTAGAGAAGAAAAAATCATTTTATGAAACTAACAATTACAAATGTTGTCGTTGTTGTGTATGTTATCCCAACAACTAAATGGGTATACTTAGATAAATTTCGTTAAACTTCTAAATAACAAGTCCAAAAGTACCTCAAAAATATAAAGCCTAAAAAGTCTAGGAAGTCTAGGAAATCCTGAAGTTGAGAACACTTCCCTGAGCTTATTGTTTTTTAAAAGTGTCATCATCATATCAGCCGAAATACGACGACTGCTGGACAAAGGCCTCCCCCAAAGATCTCCGCAATTCCCGGTCTTGCGCTATTCGCATCCAGCAGTTTCCAGCGACCCGCACAAGATCATTGGTCCATCTTGTAGTGGACCTGCCGACGCTGCGTCTTTCGGCTCGTGGTCGCCACTCGAGAACCTTTCTGCCCCAACGACCGTCGGTTCTACGAGCTATGTGTCCCGACCACTGCCACAGCAGTTTTGCTTCAGTTTTTTCTTCGGGCTATGTCGGTGACTTTGGTTCGCCCGCGGATTTCGACATTTCTGATTCGATCCCGCACGGAAACTCTGAGCATAGCCCTCTCCATCGCTCTTTGGGTGACCTTGGTGAGCCTTCTAATAAGGCCCATATGGACGACCACGTGTCTGTTCCGTAAGTCATCACTGGCGACACTAACAGGTCAAAGACTTTCGACTTGAGGCACTGCTTGAAAGTGTAGTTTGAAGGAAAGTAAAACAGAACGGCAGCAGCGCGCTGCTTTGCAATCAAACTGGCAACGTCGCAGCTACACACACTAATAAACCAGCACTTAGTGCACGACACTGTCACTTACACATTGATAACGGTGATTAAATTCTCGATGTCAATTAAGCTTAATTTTTTATTTTATTTTTAAGGTAAGTATCATCAGCTGCACATAGAGATATAATTAAAAGCAGAAGGACCTAATTTCAGTGAAAAATTATGCTTCAGTTGCCCATGAATGACTAAATACCTTTGTGACACACATTCGCGATTCCTAAGGTCAACAAATAACTTGAAGCTGCATACACCTACACACATTCAACTACATTCATGGATAAGTCATTTGTTGTACAAGCCGTGAGATTGTGGAATACTCTGCCAATCTCTATAAGACGTGCCCAGACTCTCCCTACTTTCAATAAACTTGTTAAGGATCACTACCTTTGTTCATAATTTCTTACACTTGAATATAATATTTATATATTTATTATTGTCATATATATGTATGTATGTATGTATATATATATATATATTATATGTGTATATATAATTAGTGTATGATATGTTTATTAACATACGTTAATTGTGAAGTCATACTAAGTTTTTGGTATGCAATATATTTATCATAGTTCCTTAGTATAATTTATTTGTTGCACACCTGCTACTGTTTACTTTACTTTCAGTTCCTATCCATCCAAAGGTTGTCTGGAAGAGATCGCTTAAGGCGATAAGACCGCCCATTGTACCTTATGTTCTTTATATTATATCCGATGTATTTTCTTTCCGCCTGAGTGTGTACAATAAAGAGTATTCTATCTATCTATCTACGTTTGTATGGAAATCGTACCACCTTAAAGACATTGATAACCTAGCATTTTATGTACTCCACCATCCTTTAGCGAAACTGATGACATTTAACGACCTGCGTGCGCTCGTCCGCACGGAGTCGGGCGCGGTGTCGGAGTCCTCGCTGCTGTCCGTGCTGAGCGGCGCGGCGTGCTGCGTGCGCGGCCTGTGGACCGCGCGCTCCGCCGACCTGTACACGCGCGCCTCGGCCGTGCCCGAGCGCCTCATGTGTGCGGCCAGAGACCACGTGGTAAGCGAACTATATACTGCGCGCTCCGCCGACCTGTACACGCGCGCCTCGGCCGTGCCCGAGCGCCTCATGTGTGCGGCCAGAGACCACGTGGTAAGCGAACTATATACTGCGCGCTCCGCCGACCTGTACACGCGCGCCTCGGCCGTGCCCGAGCGCCTCATGTGTGCGGCCAGAGACCACGTGGTAAGCGAACTATATACTGCGCGCTCCGCCGACCTGTACACGCGCGCCTCGGCCGTGCCCGAGCGCCTCATGTGTGCGGCCAGAGACCACGTGGTAAGCGAACTATATACTGCGCGCTCCGCCGACCTGTACACGCGCGCCTCGGCCGTGCCCGAGCGCCTCATGTGTGCGGCCAGAGACCACGTGGTAAGCGAACTATATACTGCGCGCTCCGCCGACCTGTACACGCGCGCCTCGGCCGTGCCCGAGCGCCTCATGTGTGCGGCCAGAGACCACGTGGTAAGCGAACTATATACTGCGCGCTCCGCCGACCTGTACACGCGCGCCTCGGCCGTGCCCGAGCGCCTCATGTGTGCGGCCAGAGACCACGTGGTAAGCGAACTATATACTGCGCGCTCCGCCGACCTGTACACGCGCGCCTCGGCCGTGCCCGAGCGCCTCATGTGTGCGGCCAGAGACCACGTGGTAAGCGAACTATATACTGCGCGCTCCGCCGACCTGTACACGCGCGCCTCGGCCGTGCCCGAGCGCCTCATGTGTGCGGCCAGAGACCACGTGGTAAGCGAACTATATACTGCGCGCTCCGCCGACCTGTACACGCGCGCCTCGGCCGTGCCCGAGCGCCTCATGTGTGCGGCCAGAGACCACGTGGTAAGCGAACTATATACTGCGCGCTCCGCCGACCTGTACACGCGCGCCTCGGCCGTGCCCGAGCGCCTCATGTGTGCGGCCAGAGACCACGTGGTAAGCGAACTATATACTGCGCGCTCCGCCGACCTGTACACGCGCGCCTCGGCCGTGCCCGAGCGCCTCATGTGTGCGGCCAGAGACCACGTGGTAAGCGAACTATATACTGCGCGCTCCGCCGACCTGTACACGCGCGCCTCGGCCGTGCCCGAGCGCCTCATGTGTGCGGCCAGAGACCACGTGGTAAGCGAACTATATACTGCGCGCTCCGCCGACCTGTACACGCGCGCCTCGGCCGTGCCCGAGCGCCTCATGTGTGCGGCCAGAGACCACGTGGTAAGCGAACTATATACTGCGCGCTCCGCCGACCTGTACACGCGCGCCTCGGCCGTGCCCGAGCGCCTCATGTGTGCGGCCAGAGACCACGTGGTAAGCGAACTATATACTGCGCGCTCCGCCGACCTGTACACGCGCGCCTCGGCCGTGCCCGAGCGCCTCATGTGTGCGGCCAGAGACCACGTGGTAAGCGAACTATATACTGCGCGCTCCGCCGACCTGTACACGCGCGCCTCGGCCGTGCCCGAGCGCCTCATGTGTGCGGCCAGAGACCACGTGGTAAGCGAACTATATACTGCGCGCTCCGCCGACCTGTACACGCGCGCCTCGGCCGTGCCCGAGCGCCTCATGTGTGCGGCCAGAGACCACGTGGTAAGCGAACTATATACTGCGCGCTCCGCCGACCTGTACACGCGCGCCTCGGCCGTGCCCGAGCGCCTCATGTGTGCGGCCAGAGACCACGTGGTAAGCGAACTATATACTGCGCGCTCCGCCGACCTGTACACGCGCGCCTCGGCCGTGCCCGAGCGCCTCATGTGTGCGGCCAGAGACCACGTGGTAAGCGAACTATATACTGCGCGCTCCGCCGA
Source organism: Pseudoips prasinana (assembly GCA_951640165.1). Lineage (NCBI taxonomy): Eukaryota > Metazoa > Arthropoda > Insecta > Lepidoptera > Nolidae > Pseudoips > Pseudoips prasinana. Next base: position 30,122,786 of record OX621240.1, read on the forward strand.
CCTGTACACGCGCGCCTCGGCCGTGCCCGAGCGCCTCATGTGTGCGGCCAGAGACCACGTGGTAAGCGAACTATATACTGCGCGCTCCGCCGACCTGTACACGCGCGCCTCGGCCGTGCCCGAGCGCCTCATGTGTGCGGCCAGAGACCACGTGGTAAGCGAACTATATACTGCGCGCTCCGCCGACCTGTACACGCGCGCCTCGGCCGTGCCCGAGCGCCTCATGTGTGCGGCCAGAGACCACGTGGTAAGCGAACTATATACTGCGCGCTCCGCCGACCTGTACACGCGCGCCTCGGCCGTGCCCGAGCGCCTCATGTGTGCGGCCAGAGACCACGTGGTAAGCGAACTATATACTGCGCGCTCCGCCGACCTGTACACGCGCGCCTTGGCCGTGCCCGAGCGCCTCATGTGTGCGGCCAGAGAGCACGTGGTAAGCGAACTATATACTGCGCGCTCCGCCGACCTGTACACGCGCGTCTCGGCCGTGCCCGAGCGCCTCATGTGTGCGGCCAGAGACCACGTGGTAAGCGAACTATATACTGCGCGCTCCGCCGACCTGTACACGCGCGCCTCGGCCGTGCCCGAGCGCCTCATGTGTGCGGCCAGAGACCACGTGGTAAGCCAACTATATACTGCGCGCTCCGCCGACCTGTACACGCGCGCCTCGGCCGTGCCCGAGCGCCTCATGTCATTGTGTGCGGCCAGAGACCACGTGGTAAGCCAACTATATACTGCGCGCTCCGCCGACCTGTACACGCGCGCCTCGGCCGTGCCCGAGCGCCTCATATGTGCGGCCAGACACCACGTGGTAAGCGAACTATATACTGCGCGCTCCGCCGACCTGTACACGCGCGCCTCGGCCGTGCCCGAGCGCCTCATGTGTGCGGCCAGAGACCACGTGGTAAGCGAACTATATACTGCGCGCTCCGCCGACCTGTACACGCGCGCCTCGGCCGTGCCCGAGCGCCTCATGTGTGCGGCCAGAGACCACGTGGTAAGCGAACTATATACTGCGCGCTCCGCCGACCTGTACACGCGCGCCTCGGCCGTGCCCGAGCGCCTCATGTGTGCGGCCAGAGACCACGTGGTAAGCGAACTATATGCTGCGCGCTCCGCCGACCTGTACACGCGCGCCTCGGCCGTGCCCGAGCGCCTCATGTGTGCGGCCAGAGACCACGTGGTAAGCGAACTATATACTGCGCGCTCCGCCGACCTGTACACGCGCGCCTCGGCCGTGCCCGAGCGCCTCATGTGTGCGGCCAGAGACCACGTGGTAAGCGAACTATATACTGCGCGCTCCGCCGACCTGTACACGCGCGCCTCGGCCGTGCCCGAGCGCCTCATGTGTGCGGCCAGAGACCACGTGGTAAGCGAACTATATACTGCGCGCTCCGCCGACCTGTACACGCGCGCCTCGGCCGTGCCCGAGCGCCTCATATGTGCGGCCAGAGACCACGTGGTAAGCGAACTATATACTGCGCGCTCCGCCGACCTGTACACGCGCGCCTCGGCCGTGCCCGAGCGCCTCATGTGTGCGGCCAGAGACCACGTGGTAAGCGAACTATATACTGCGCGCTCCGCCGACCTGTACACGCGCGCCTCGGCCGTGCCCGAGCGCCTCATATGTGCGGCCAGAGACCACGTGGTAAGCGAACTATATACTGCGCGCTCCGCCGACCTGTACACGCGCGCCTCGGCCGTGCCCGAGCGCCTCATGTGTGCGGCCAGAGACCACGTGGTAAGCGAACTATATACTGCGCGCTCCGCCGACCTGTACACGCGCGCCTCGGCCGTGCCCGAGCGCCTCATGTGTGCGGCCAGAGACCACGTGGTAAGCGAACTATATACTGCGCGCTCCGCCGACCTGTACACGCGCGCCTCGGCCGTGCCCGAGCGCCTCATGTGTGCGGCCAGAGACCACGTGGTAAGCGAACTATATGCTGCGCGCTCCGCCGACCTGTACACGCGCGCCTCGGCCGTGCCCGAGCGCCTCATGTGTGCGGCCAGAGACCACGTGGTAAGCGAACTATATACTGCGCGCTCCGCCGACCTGTACACGCGCGCCTCGGCCGTGCCCGAGCGCCTCATGTGTGCGGCCAGAGACCACGTGGTAAGCGAACTATATACTGCGCGCTCCGCCGACCTGTACACGCGCGCCTCGGCCGTGCCCGAGCGCCTCATGTGTGCGGCCAGAGACCACGTGGTAAGCGAACTATATACTGCGCGCTCCGCCGACCTGTACACGCGCGCCTCGGCCGTGCCCGAGCGCCTCATATGTGCGGCCAGAGACCACGTGGTAAGCGAACTATATACTGCGCGCTCCGCCGACCTGTACACGCGCGCCTCGGCCGTGCCCGAGCGCCTCATGTGTGCGGCCAGAGACCACGTGGTAAGCGAACTATATACTGCGCGCTCCGCCGACCTGTACACGCGCGCCTCGGCCGTGCCCGAGTGCCTCATGTGTGCGGCCAGAGACCACGTGGTAAGCGAACTATATACTGCGCGCTCCGCCGACCTGTACACGCGCGCCTCGGCCGTGCCCGAGCGCCTCATGTGTACGGCCAGAGACCACGTGGTAAGCGAACTATATACTGCGCGCTCCGCCGACCTGTACACGCGCGCCTCGGCCGTGCCCGAGCGCCTCATGTGTGCGGCCAGAGACCACGTGGTAAGCGAACTATATACTGCGCGCTCCGCCGACCTGTACACGCGCGCCTCGGCCGTGCCCGAGCGCCTCATGTGTGCGGCCAGAGACCACGTGGTAAGCGAACTATATACTGCGCGCTCCGCCGACCTGTACACGCGCGCCTCGGCCGTGCCCGAGCGCCTCATGTGTGCGGCCAGAGACCACGTGGTAAGCTAACTATATACTGCGCGCTCCGCCGACCTGTACACGCGCGCCTCGGCCGTGCCCGAGCGCCTCATGTGTGCGGCCAGAGACCACGTGGTAAGCGAACTATATACTGCGCGCTCCGCCGACCTGTACACGCGCGCCTCGGCCGTGCCCGAGCGCCTCATGTGTGCGGCCAGAGACCACGTGGTAAGCGAACTATATACTGCGCGCTCCGCCGACCTGTACACGCGCGCCTCGGCCGTGCCCGAGCGCCTCATGTGTGCGGCCAGAGACCACGTGGTAAGCGAACTATATACTGCGCGCTCCGCCGACCTGTACACGCGCGCCTCGGCCGTGCCCGAGCGCCTCATGTGTGCGGCCAGAGACCACGTGGTAAGCGAACTATATACTGCGCGCTCCGCCGACCTGTACACGCGCGCCTCGGCCGTGCCCGAGCGCCTCATGTGTGCGGCCAGAGACCACGTGGTAAGCGAACTATATACTGCGCGAACTATATATCCCAATGCGGGCGTTGTCTTAACATACCTATACAAAAAGTTTGGTAATGTTTTTGGAAATAATTCATACTGATATTTCTTGTTATGCACTCCATGGAAAAAAGTACGCTTTCACATCAATGTTACATTTTCGTGGACTTAATGCTTTTTACTTTTCATTTACACAAGCTTGTGTGTGTGTTGCAGTTGTATCTTTTCACGCAACATCCGTACGTGGACCGACGGAAGGTGGCTGCGGCCGTCCGCCTACCGCCTGTAGCAGTGCATGAGATAATCTCATCTGTCGCCAAATACAACCCCAGGACAGGTTGGGAACTTATTATCCCCCCCGACACGGCCTTCGAGGCAAGGTACCCCGATGTTGTTCAACGACAGAATTTGCACTGGGAAGCTCGACAGAGGCAGTTCAATGAGATGCTGATAGGCGAAAGTGTACCCAAAAGGCAAAGGAAGAAATCTCAAAGAGAATCAATAAGTTCCGACACAATGTTAAGTCCTAAACCTCGTAATAACAGTGTCAGCGAAGAAGATAATGAAAGGAAACGTACCAAGAATAAATCGGCTACTGGAAGTGGTAAACGGACTAGAAATATTAGTTCAAGCAGTGCGCAGGATACGTGATCTGTGTTTTAGTTAGGTTATCAAATTGTAGCTTATATATAGTCTATTCTTAATGACAAAAAATGAACAATGGGTGCTTAAAACTGATAAGAAGAAAAGCCACAAACTTCAACGGCATCTAAAATTAAAAAATTGTTCCAAAATCACCGAGTCACTCTTGTGTAGCCAATGAGCAAGACGACTTTAAAAAGACTTCTAAAGCTAATTTAAGTGTACTCAGTGCCAGCTTCATTAAGAATGTTTCTCTGTCAGGGGGCCAAGGCCACCCCAAGTCCCACCAGTGTTGCTTAGTTTAAAAGTGTAAGTTGTGAATACTATCTTGTGACAATTTGGTACTGACAATTATGTGTTATATCAATAGACTAGCTCTTAATGCATGTTCATTTGCGTAACAAAGTAATGAAGTTTGTATTCCATTTATAAATAACTGCAAATGATGCAATATCAACATCATTATGGCCATTGTAATTTGAACTGGTATTTTATTGTTTAAAAATTCTCGATATTTTTATTAATACGTTGAAATGAAATCGAAAGAAATAAAATTGCCTTATCTTTTAAATTATGTGGAGTATTCATGAAGTATGACTATGATTAACTTTGCCTCAATGCTCTATGGTTTTGATGATTTTTTTTTATTAGTGAGGCTCTGAACAAGGTAAAAATTAACGTTTTTCTATATAAAAAAAAATGTATGCTCTGGCAACATTTGTGTTTCAGTTATTTACAGGCGCAGTAATAATTGTTTTAATATTTTACATGTTATACAATAATTGTACGTTCTTTGTAAAAATGTTTTTCGATCATTGTGTGATTAATATTCCATAATATTCAGAACAGGTTTTCGTTTTGCTATTTTTGTAGTGATCACTTTATGGGAAAAACAGTCCTTGCGGGTTGGTAAATATCATATATTGGTAAGTAAGTAAGTAACTCTTTATTGGTCACCAAAAAATAATACATAAAATGAACTATGAGTATGTTAAGATTGTACAAATGGCGGCCTTATCGCTAGGTGCGATCTCTTCCAGGCAATCGTTGAATGGAGGATTAAAGGCATTTGGGTATTTGTTGGCATAATTAACAGAAAGGCTTTTTTTTGTACCATGGGTCCCTACTTGTAACATTATATATAGGTCATAGGAGAATAAGATATATAGTAATTAATAATAATAATTATAATAATAATTATAATATCTAGGGACAATGTCACACAGATCATCCTAGCCCCAAACTAAGCAAAGCTTGTACTATAGGTACCAGGCGACGATAAACATACTTATATAGATAGATAAATACTTAAATACATAGAAAACATCCATGACTCAGAAAAAAGTATTCGTGCTCATCACACAAATATTTGCACTTACCGGGATTCGAACCCAGGACTACCAGCTACGTAGGCAGGAGCACTACCAACTAGGCTACGGTGACGTAGTAATTTTACGTTAAAGAGAAAGACAGTAACTCTTCACCATTTTCTCAAAAATGTCCAGTGACTGAGCACCTCTCTCTGTCTCTGGCAATTCATTCCACAATCAGGCAGCTTGTACGGAAAAGGAATGGTCTAAAAATTTTGTGGAGTGCATTGGTATCTTGATTCGTAAATTTTTCGATGATCTCAGCAACCAAGAATGGGTCTTGTGGAGGAACTCAAAACGTTCTTTTAAGTATGGCGGAGTAGCTGGATTGAACAATATACTATATAGAAGAGAAAAAATGTGAGCATTCCGGCGAAGTCGTATAGGTTAACCACTTGAGTTTTGTACGAAATTCGGAAACATGATCATATTTACGCAAGCCAAATATGAATCGAATACAAAAATTTTGGATAATTAATCCTCCGTGATATCGAGATAGCTGGCATCAGCGTAGTCTAAAATCGGAAGGAGAAGGGAATGGGCTAGCGCAATCTTGGTGGTGGTCGGCAAAAAATAACGAAGTCGTCTAAGTGATCCAGCGGAAGCAAACATATTTCGACTAACTTCTTTAACCTGCGGCCCCCAGCTGCGTTATCCTGGGGCCCCCAGGATAACGTGGTATCAATATATATACCAAGGTTTTTACCGTCTTCGAGAGCGGTATGACTGAACCATTAAAGCGCACCTGTGGTACAAGCAACCAGTCTACCATAGAAATCTTTCTGGAGCTACCGACAACAATGACTTGCGTTTTAGATGTATTTATTTGCAGTCCATAAGACTTAGCCCAGCGACTTATCTGACACAAATCGGCATTAATATTATGGCTTCGTGAAGCTCTTCAAGTGGTGCTTTTGAATAAATTTGAAGATCATCTGCGTAAAGGTGGTGTATGGAAATAAGTTGATAGGATATGGAATTTATGAAAATTGCAAAAAGTAACGGAGATAGAACGCCACTAACGGAGATAGAGACACACCAACATTTGTATTGCACCACGAAGAGTAGCAGACATCAATACGTATACGTTGCCGGCGGCCAAACAGGTAATTACGAAACCAGTCAATTGCCGTTGGAGATATGTTAATAAAATTGGTGAAAACTTGGTCTGAATATTTTGGAATATTTTTTCACAACATGACTGATGCAAATTCACAAAACAATATGTAGTGTAACAATGTAACATGTAGTCGTATCATGACATTGATGAACAGTTATTTATGAGTTTACTTTAAATTGAATGAATGTCAAAAGGTACCAATAAGTTATATTCTACAACATGCAACAAAATAAGTAGCTAAGTAGGGTGTTTAGCGCATAGACTGACGGGAGTCTCGGGAGATTGCTATCATCTGCCAGTTTTCAAACTCGAAGATTGCCTGAATTTACTCCTATAAAATAATTTCTTTATTATTATTTTAAAACGTCATGTTTTAGTTTTAAGATGCAAGTTGTTTCGCGATAATATATACCAATAATCAGTTTTGAAGGTGAGATATACGCGTTGCACTCCCAATCTCGTAAAAAAAAAATCATGTTGGTCCATGCGAAAACTTTACCATTGATCAAAAAAGCGGTCTCTCATCGGTAGAAAATCAATAAAATAATGTAACTCTATGCATACTACTTCAGTGGTCATCAGGCATCTTTGTATGGAATATATTTGGAGCAAGTTAAATTTTATTTCACGTGGATTTTGTTAAATAATGTCGTACTAATTGTTCAGTTTCAGTTTAATAAATAAAACTTACGCATTTATTTTTATCGTTATATTATGTACAGACGCCAGCCCATCCAGCTACCCCCAATCTGTAAAATTTCTTTTATAGATTTTCAACTTTATCACATAAGGATAAGGTTCACTTTCAATTGGGGAAATTTGACGGATTGGGGTAGCTTGATGTGCTGGCGGCTGCACTACTATTCTGACATATTGACATTGCAGTTTAGGCTTGTCTCTCTTAAAGCGTTTGACCAATTATATTTTAGAAAATTAGTATTTGGTCGCGTTATGGACTTATTCCGTGATATTATTATCCGTTCCAGTAGTGAGAGTCGATCCTGCTGCTCTAGAAAATTTGCCGCAACCGGTGTATTAAAACGAAAATTAAGCATATTAAAATTAATCTGCTAAATTAATTATGTTCGTACATGCACTAGCATTTGTACATACACTTGTATATAAAACAATCGTATGCTATACATATTATGTAAATTGTGTATGAGCGATTTGTGATTTTATCCATAAGTTGTTAATTTTTGTAAAATACATGGTTTATTATTTATAAAGGAGTTTTATTGATTGTCTGTCTCATATTACTGATCGTAGTTGGCGATTATGCCTTCGTCGCTCACTGTTTACCGACTTCGAAGTTTATATATTATATAATCTAAAGAAAGAAAATAAGAAAGAAGCAGTTTGAGTTTACAAGAGTTTATTCAATAATTGATACTGGGATAGAACCATTTTAGAGGTAAAATTGTATGGTGCTTTGGGCATTTTCTGTGATTTGTCCAAGGCGTTTGATTTTGTAACTCATGAATCTTATGATGCTCTAGTCAGGAAATTACATCATTATAATATTAGGCTTTCAAACCTAGACTTATTACTCGCGCAATAGAATTCGAAAGTTTTATTTTGCGGTAAGAGATCACCAGGATCGGTTGTTACGATAGGCTACACTCTCGACACGTTTATGTTTCTTATATATATATGAATGATCTAGGTACTCTATGACATATTGCAAATACAGTATCTTTGTAAAATATAAATGTTGATATGGGGTTGACGTATCCGTGTGGATAAAAACCCCTTATTAATAAAGATTAAAAAAAAATGTTGATATTGTTTTGGTGCGGATGGTCTCATTGACATCTAAAATGATGATGATCACATGAGATAGGGTCGTGATATTTGCCTTTAGCCACAGTTACAGAAGGAATGAAACACAAATCCAATTTAATAAACAGTTTTATTTCAACTATGTATTACATAATATTTATTTGGTGCAAGTGACAACAACAAGGTTATATTCTCAAACATCAACTACTTAGTAACAACATTGTTTAAAATATTATATTCTTCAATACATAAAACTTTAAAAACAACTATAAATATAAAATATCAAAATACTAAGTAATAATATTTCGCAACGTAGTAGGGTGCGCTTGTACCTAAGAATTCCTTTTACGGTAAATGGCTGACAAAAGGCTTATTGTTTTTTTCCGTAATATGTATTTACAAAAACTATTTGGTTACCTTGCTAAAATATATATGAAATATTTGTCAATATTTTTAAGAATTTCATTAATCCCAAAACACAATTCTACAATTTTTTTAGACAGAAGTAAGGAAAGTTTACTTCTAAAAAATCTTTAATCAGTAGGTATAATTTCGGCAAAATACCTGTCAATTCAAATTATTACGCGTAACGCGTTTATTAATAAGGAAAAAGATTGTTGTCTTTCATCATAAAGTTTATATTTTGCTGGCAATTAATATGTTTGTTAAATTCCTTGCTTTTTAAACTCGGTTTAATAGGCTTCGGTTTACTCTGTTTTGGTTCTATACTCTGTAGCTAATACAGGTTGGATTCCCGTGAATCGATAAAATTGTCAGCATCTGTCAGCCTCTTTAACGAGATAGTCGTCAAAACGGGGCGGTAACTGCTCGCGATTCTCATCTTAGAGAACTATTCGGTAGACTACGTATACCTCAATTCGGAGCCGTGCTTAAGATAACACTTGAGAAGTGGATTATTAACTTCGTGATTACGCACCTGAAGAGTGGTTTGACGGCTTCATACACGAAGATATATGGGCTTTTGGTATATTAATATATTTCAAACATTTAAATCAAATTATGAATTGAAGTTCACAAATGCAATAAGTACTCATAAATATATACCTACACAACTACTTAATACTTATACTAGTCATGACTTTAAAAGATAAATATTATTTGTCCTAAAGCATGTTAAGAAAAACAAACTTATTTAAAATGCATTAGGTATATCATAATTTAAATCCATCTAATAAAGTTCAAACACATTAATAGAAAATTAATCCTGGTGATCGTTATCTTACACGTAATAAACGAATTTAAATGCCATTAGATATTAATAGAAATTCTTGTTCAGTACATTGGTAAACAAATTTTAACATGTCCTATTTTTCTTATTACGCAAGAAAATTAAAAAGACAATGAAAGCCGTCCTTGTCATAAGCACCGCGATGTAAAGAATTGGACAACTAGCGACACGACCGGAAAGATATAGGACCGATGGCTTTATGTGCTCTCGAAGGCACGGGGATGTAATACCGCCAACTCCCAGACTTCGGGATGATGCTGAGAAATTTTCTTAACAGATAAATCCAAGATCACTTTTTGGTTCGGCCCGGGGTTTGAACTCAGGACCTGATTATCTGCGCTACCGCTAGACTAACGTAGCATAATTATACATACATACTTACACTTATTCTCGATATACGTAAGTACTTTTGGCTCAAACAACAATGTGACATGATTGCGTTTTACGTGTTTAACACGAAAGCTAATTTAAATAACATAGTTATTACATACTGCCTATATTGTTATATGTATGCTCACGTAATATGATAAGAAAAATACTTTAGAAGCTAATCTACTTGTACGTGTATCTTTAACATTCGTGATTGGTTTTCTGCATTGTTTATGGTTCAAAGGACCAGTGAATGCGTGCTATTAACGCATTAGTAAGTATTATTTGGAACTATGATAAGTGCATATAAATACTTCATTTGAATTGTTTTTCTACATTATCTATTCAACAGTTTTAGCATAACGAAAATGCTAAAATTATAAATAATTTACTTGTATCATGGCTCGAAGGACCATAAAAATAATTTTAAATGTCTATATCCTGATAACAATATATCTTACAATAAATGCGAAAGCTGCAACACTCATTGCTGTGAAGCTGTTGAACTGAGTTGCAGAGTTACAGAACTTAAGATCGCAATCCTTTGTTACTTCAGCAAATCGTTTGTTGACCACCGACCAACCGCAAAGCCCGACTCGACAATCTTCCAAATCCATAGGCCGCTCGTTCTCTAGGAATAACACTTGGTATTCTTCGTTGACTTGGAAGTTACCGTTTTGGGTGCACCTGGAATTAGTAGATACTATTAAGATGAGTTTTCTAGTTAGTCGTATTGTGCCCAATGCGAGCTTCTAAAACGTAATTTTAATGAGCCAAGGAATGAACTTCTAGTGTAGCGCTGTGTGCACTTTTGCCTTAACTACTATTGGAATCAAATATAACAGCTCACTTGGGACCCTTAAAATTGATCCTCGGTGCTTTTGCAGCTGGCTTCTCTAGTTGCAAATCTCTCATTTTATGAGGCTATAGCCTGTTTACATCATTCTGTCTCCCGCTTTGCTCTGGAGGGAAGTGGAACTATTCATTTTCTAACTCCTCCTTTTTGTCTTTCTGATTAAATTCGTTGCGGGATCCAAGACAGTTAAAGCGATTCCCCGGGACATGCCTGAGCTTCACCGTTCAGTGTCATTTTGTTGTGTGCTACTGTTGATCCTGAATTACAGGACTTGCAGTGGTCGGTATGAGGGTCAGTGTAGTTAAGTACTAGATCAACAGGCCCCGGCGCTGGGTGCTAATCCCAGCGCTAGAGAGCATGCGGCACCCGGCTGGCTTCTCCCCGTCTAGGCGCCGCCCCTGGCATCGTTGGCGTTTGGAGGAGAGGAATTCCACTCGTCCTGTATAAGCGGTTCCGAGAAGAGCTAACCTGGAGTAGCTCAGGTTGCCTTAACCCTTTACTGGGCAGTGGTCATATAGTTGCCACCATATTTTGAACTCTATGGGTTTCTAATAAAGTTGGATACCAATACATTAAAACTATACCTACTGCCTTATAAAGGGTTAACACGCTTGTGCGTGGTGGGGAGAGGGGGAGGCACTCATGCCCCCTCCCCTTCCCGGGTGAGAGCCTCGCTGAGGCTCAAGTGTACGGCGGTGTTACTGGTGTGATCGCTCGCGAGTACCCAGAGCCCCCACTACAGGCACTGTGAGGCTGGCTACCGTGGTGTTCGAGGCCTACATACCCCGTCACCACCCCAAGGGACGGACATGCGACATGAGAATTTTTACCACGTATATACTATATGCTTAAATGCGTTAGCTTAAAATCCTGAAGTCAGTGGTCGTTTTTTAATAACAGTTATTGATGATTAAAAATACTTACTTGTAGAGGACGGCTGCTATATTTGCATTGAAAGGCGACATGGTGGACGTCATCCAGCGCCGCGACTGTACCGGCGCCGTGTGGTAGTTGTCGCCGGTGAGCGGCGCGGAGTCGTGGTGTGCGCCCATAGCCGTCAGCGTCAGCAGCACCATGGCCGCTTCCGAGAACTTTATCTGTACGGTAGGCTTGATGGGCTGGCCGTCTGCCGAATAAATATTTTTTTAAAAAACTGGCCAAGAATGTATCCTGTGTCGTTGTATTGAGATTCTTACATTCAGTTATGATCCGTGTAAGTATACTACTTAAATAATATTCATAAAAATAATCCCACTTTAAAAAAGACTATAGTATCTATTTTAGGTTTCATATTTAAAAATTTGGAAGGTATTATCAAAATGATATGATCTTTCACATGCAACTGTTGGCCATGTTTGTAGAAAAACAAAACCGATAGATAATACCTACATCCTCCGGAAGGGTGTTAGCATGGGTATCCTAAATTTGATCTGCCAACGTGTATCGTTCGTAGCTTAACGCAGAGCGCCTACCCCGGATTGGTAGATGGTGCAGGTTCGAGACCCGCCGGACGATAAAATGTATGATTTCCCATTTTTGAGATCAGATAAACGCTTTGCATTGCGAAAAATGCTATAAAATTTAATATTTTAGGTTTATTCAGCAACAATCCATTTAAACAATTATGCGATATTTCCGCAAACCGAGGTTAAAAATAATTCTCTGAATCGGATTACAAAGAACGGAGAAACTGCGATCGATAAATAAATATTTTAGGACAACTAAACAATGCCATTTGATCCCAAACTTGGCAGAGTCTGTAGTATAGCAACTAGACAACTGGTGCACTTGTACTAATATAAAAATGCGAAAGTACAAATGTTCATCCATACTCACAGTATGGATGTACAGATGTATGTATGAATGGATGCTTGTTACTCTTTCACGCTAAAACTACTGAACGGATTTTGATGAAATTTTGTAGTAATATAGCTTATATATCCGAATAACGCATAGGCTATAATTTATAAAGTTTAACGTGGGTAAAAGCGCGGGGCACAACTTGTGTTTATATATTTCTAAATACAACAATATAGATAAATTAACCCAGACATAGAACAAATACTCGTATTCATCACACAAAGATTTGTCCCGGGTGGGAACCGAACCCACGACCTCTGGTTTTAGCAATCAGGGCCACTTCTATTAGGCAAAATCTACTGAACGGATCTAAGATTACAAACTGATATTAACAAAAAAATAATGGGATCACCCCGTAAGTATACTTATGCGGTGAAAATCTGTTCAGAAACGCTTTATCCAGTAGATAAATATATCTATTTAAAAATAAAAATGCGCTTGACTTTGTTGTTGTTTTAGAAGATTTGTAAGTGTACTATTTTTAGAAAGGTTTTAATTGACGTTAATGAAACGGAAACAATTATTCAAATGTCAACTAAGTATTCGAATCATTGACCTTCGCACATTTTATATATTTTTATCAGTTTTAATGTCCCCATAGATGTTTTTGTGCTGTGTTAACAGTTTAATTGTCAGTAATTGAAGTAATAATAGGGAACCTACCGCTAGCAGGACTGACGCCCTTGGCACTTTCAATGCGAAGCGAGAAGTACCTACATTGGCGCCGTGAATTATACATATTAATTAATTAACTACATCGGTGCACCGGCCGATTTGAATTACATGTAGAGTATTACTCTCGAACAAAAGAGTGATCTTACAATGGTCAGAATAAATAAATATTGTGCGTAACGATATTTTAGAGGTAGGTACTTAAAGCATGCAAGAGGTCTATTGGGTGGCTTAGTGTCAAAGTCGAAAATTATTTATTCCGTAAAAATCGTCATATTTTTTTACCCTCCCGTGCAGTGCATGTCCTGGCAGCTACTGAGAAACACTGCCAGAAAACTCAGTAGGAAACCTTTTTTTAAAATAAAATATACTTAAGATTAATTACAATTATGTGTGTTGACTCAGAACAACTCAATCCCAAGCACTTTTATCACTTAAATAATCAAAAATTTTGTAATATGCCCTGCTACACAATTTGGCTTTAATAATTATTTTAAACTTATTCGTAGACAGTGCTCTAATATCATTGGGAAGTTTGCTATAGAATCTTATACATTGCCCCATAAAAGAGTTACTTATTTTGTGGAGATGGGTAGTATGCAATAGTGATGTAATGATATCCTACTAATGATATACCTAAATGCGAAATTTTGTGAGTATAGATGTTTGTTACTCTTTCACGCAAAAACTACGTAACGATTTTGATGAATCTTGGTAGTAATATAGCTAATGTATATCCGAATAATACAGAGGCATAGACACATAATTTATAAAGTTCTGCGCGAGTGAAACAGCGGGCACAACTGATATTGTAAATGCTCGAAGAATATTGCCCTTATATGAAACCTCTTTTTCTAGAAGCTAGAATCTCTTTTCATTCTTGTAAATAACTGGACATAGGATTTAAAATTCGAACGTTTTTAGATTCCAGATAAAAATAATATGATGATAGAAAATAATTGACGTGAAGTCATTGTTGTTTTGAGCTAGAGTCGTGAAATAAAAATGTGTTATATAATTCAATAAAATACGTGCAGCAAAGTTTATAGTGCTTTTAATTAATTTTATAATTAAATTTATTTATATGACGGGCCTGTTGGCATGGCTAGCAAATGCTTGCTTTTCACGCTGGAGGTCGTGGGTTCGATTCCCACCCAGGACAGATATTTGTGTGTGCATGAACATGTCTGTTTGTCCTGAGTCTGGGTGTGATTATCTATATATCTATATTAGTATGTATTTTCAAAAGAAATGTAATATATGTAGTATATCAGATATCTGTTTTCCATAGTACAAGCTCTGCTTGGGATCAGACGGCCGTGTGTAAATCCAGAATATTATTATTATTATGGTCCCCTTGAGTCCCGGATTCTGTAACTCTCGTAACAAAAATATAAAATCTGATAACTGTATTCTCACCTGCTGCCACATGTTTGCTGAAGAAAGATAACATATCTTTGACCATGGTGCATCCGACGTTTTTGTTGAGGGGGGTTCCGTACCCGTATTTATAATAGGTCTCCAGGTCTTCTGCGTATTCTAACCGCTTCAGGTCTTCGCGGGTGAAGACCTGGCGAAAGATCACTATGTTAATACTAATAACTGGTTTAGGACTTGATATCTAGCTGGAGAGTTACATGCAGAAGGCGGTTTTGCTGGCGAATGATAGGATTGTTCGGAAATGTCGCTCCATGTAGCTCCATATATATTGTATGAGTTGTATTTGTATTAAAATAACTTTGTATGATATCTTGTCAATGCCAACTGCGCATTGTCTTCAATTCTTTAATTTTAATATAGTAGTACTGAATTTGAAAATAATAGCTTAAGTAGAAACTTGTTATTTATTGAATGATTTAAATTTTTTTTAATTTCTTTTATACTGTTTCTACTATGTTTATGTACCTACTGCATTGTGAGCTTGACAAGTACAAGTGTATGTAAATACCCAAGTGCTGAATAAATTAAATTATATATATATATATATTATATTATTATATTATATATATTATTTAAATTTCTATATTTCATTTCATTGTAAATAAAATTGGGAATAAACATGTGAGATAGATAATATAATATAGCAGTAGGGCGAGAATCGAACAGCTTTGTCATTTAATCCAGGCCTGCACTGACACTTTAAGTGTCCTCACTTACTTAACTCACATACCTAACCTTAACCAATAAAGAATGAATATAGTTTACTATGTACGCTATGATTACATAACACCCATAGTACTCTATGTAAACGTCCATTGTAAACGACGAAGCAATGGCTTCGAGCGAAATTTGAATGAAACGCAAATCGGCCCTCATTTTTTCTCCGTGTGTACAATTTTCCTTCGTTGTTCCAATACTGAGCATTATTCAAATTAGATTTTTTTGTGACGATGACGTGAATTCCATGCTTTTTATTCACCCAAAAAGTGCTCATCGCACCTAAAGAAGTTTTCACTTCAATAAATATAAACTGTTTTTATTGACATAGACTTGAAAGTGTGAACTCTCAGCGACATTTTGCTTAGCAGTTATCACATATTGTTCCAAACAACTTACGGAGCACCAGGCCGCTATATTGACGACGTCCCAGGCCTTGCTGTAGCGGCACATTTGGTAGAACCTGTCGATGTTCTCTTTGGGCAGGTCGTAGTTGAAGCCAAGTCGCAGGGAGATGTTGCTTATCATCTGTTATTAAAAAAAAAACATAACACAACTTGATAGTTTTTCTTTTTTATCTTTATATAAACGAATAGACACAGGAACAACTTTGAAAATGCTCTTCCCATGTGACTTTTTACATATTTGCTTTTTAGATTTAATACCGTTTCATAAAATGGCGCAATCACACTTGGTCGTTGGCTCGTATTCGATTGCCTATGGAATTCGGACAAATGACAAAGTATTAATGAACGGAGTTACCCGAAGCCGTTTTCCTTTCAATTGTCAAACAGTACTTTGCCAGTCGTCACAATGAGTTGTGTCGCCTCTCGTGCTACCGAATTCAGTTTAACAACCAAGTGTAATTCGCACCTCTCGCCACAGACAAGGAGTTCATCCTCACATCCTCGAACCATTTCGATCACGTACGGTTCGCTTTCAGCGAAACTTCCTCCCACGTTCGTTGAGGTTGTGGAATGAACTCCCTGTTACGGTTTTCCTAAGAGACTACAGCATGGGGCTCTTCAAAAAGGGTGTTGTAAGGTTTCTAAGGGGTCGACAACGCGCTAATGCTGCCCCTGGTGTTGCAAGCGTTCATAGGCTACGGTGACCGCTTACCATCAGGTGGGCCGTATGCATGTTAGCCAACTAAGTTGTAGTTATGTGTTGAAAAATTTCCATTATTTTTTCAAGCATTACACACAAAATCTAACTTCCTTGAAGTTTAATTAGACCTTCGTACTACGTGCTTATGGCAAACTTAATTATAGTTAATGTGTCTAATCAATGCCTCCAATTATCACCATTGGGGCAGTTACCTTCCCGCGTGCTTCAATAATGATATTCTTTGTCATGTCGACCTTCAATTAGAAGATCTTCCAAAAACTACGGTCGACGCCTCACTAAGCGCCTGCCACAGACAGATACACATACACGCACACAGACGAACAGTATTAGTCGTCAAACTTCTAAAATCCCTCTTATTATGTGAGGGGTTAAAATATAAAATATGCTTATGCATGTCTGTCTTGTTTGTATTAGAAGCGACATTTTTATTAGGAATTTGGTATTCTACGAATTTTATTTATAATTTCCTACTTTTATTTATTTCAGTTTATTTATGAATTCGTTCAGTAATTAATTTAGATGGTTCACATCTTTCAGGCGTCCTCTGACGACCACGTATTTTTTTTTTGCCGACTCCACCCTCATAGCAAAAAAGACCTCAGGGGGTCTTAGGCATTAGTTATGATAGTTTATATACCCACCAGGGGCGTAGCTACAGCCGTATTTGCCGTATCAATTATACGGGGCCCCCGGGCCACGGGGGCCCCCAAAGTGTGTAAGGAAAAAGAATAAAAACTTTCTAATTTATTTTATTTTACAAATGACAAAATTCTATAAAGCAATTCCTTTTTTTCCCGCCTTAAGCGTGCGTTCAAAAGTTGGCAACACTCTACATCGTTATGGCGGGCTGCAGGACTTCCCCGTTTTACTTACTTCATCTTCAACTCAGCGTCAGCGGGGAATCCCCGGGAATCCTTCATCGATATCGCGATGTAGGTCTGTACGTGTACGTGGTTGTACTTTGCATTGGATGTTAAACCACGGAGTGCAGTGCACTGTTTATTTACGCGATTTATATAAATGTGCATTACATTGTAATTTAATACAAACAATATAGTTCTTCTGGTTTAGCAGTATTAGTAGCGATTTGTAAAAGAAATGAGTGAAAGGAAAAGAGATTATCCCAGCGGCGCTGAGAAAAGAAAAATTAAACAGAAAAGGGACGAGGTTATAAAAAAAGTGCCCAAAATTTCTTCATTTTTTCAGAGACAAGATACTGTGAGTGATTTAGATTGGAAAGGTAAGTACTACCCAACCCATTTATTAGGGGCCCGTAGTGATAAACAAGGAAATCTTTTAATTTCGGTCTGTCCATCTGTCCGTCACAAAAAGTTGTCTCCCCCCTCGATTTTCACAATTATACTGTTTTTAGGGTTCCGTGCCTTGATTAAAAAAAAACAAAATTCTAACTTATCTATAGGATCGATTTGTTTTGTTGTTTGTCTATCAGTCCGTATCGTATCGTTAATTGCGTGTTGAGAACTTCAGATGTGCAGACTCGCTTTAGGGTTCTCGTTTTGTATGGCCATGGCCACTACACTACGCGCTGCGTCTAAATAGCACGCAGGTGTATAGTAATGCACGGACGGGCTGCAGGTGATTTTGTATCTACTAATAGGTACGAGCACAATCCGCGTAAAGTCTGTGTACGTCTGAACTGAACACTCTCTAACTGTGACCCTACCCTTAGTAACGTCATTTATTTATATATAACTCTTTTTAGTTTAGTATCAAAGCATTCGTATTTATTTTTTAACAATTACTCGTTTATTTTTAGATTCTTCTGAAGCATGTTCTTCGTCACATATCCATCCGGAAATAGAAGAAAGCCAAGCACATACTTTATCGGATGTCCATCCAGAAATCGAGGAACCCCAAGTCAACGATTCTGATATATCTGCAGATTGTAATATAATTTCAACAGATAGAAGAAATTTTGGTGACAATTTAACTGAATGCGAACGAAAAATAATTTTTAAATTGGGTCCATTTAAACCACAAGGACCATTTCCAAAAGTTTTAGAAAATAACCGACCTTTTTCGGCTTATTATTATTCATATTTCAATCAGGCAGGCATACAAATTATAAGACCATGGTTATGTTATTCTAACGTTTTAAACAAACCGTACTGTCACTTCTGTTGGTTATTAGCAGATCGTCAAAACAAATCGTACTCCTCTGCTTGGGTTAACGGTGTTTCGGTTAGAAGCAATTTCACACAAACTATTCTTGACCATGAAAAGTCACAGCAGCATATTAGTGCCTCACTCTCTTATAATAATTGGTTGCAAGGAAATACCATCGATACTCTATTGAAAAGTGAAATCGATAGTAAAATTACATTCTGGAGAGATGTACTGCATCGTATAATTAATGTTATAATTACTTTAGTATCTTGTAATCTACCTTTGAGGGGGTATGATTCTGATTCTGGCAATTTTATGGCAATTTCACGTCTGCTATCTAACTATGATGCAACTTTAAAAGAACTTCTTCTAAAACCGAAAGGTGAAATAAATTATTTAAGCCCTACGATTCAAAACGAAATTATTAGCTTGCTTGGTACCAACGTTAGGAACAATATTATCTCAGAAATTAAAAAAGCTCCATTTCTGACAATAATTCTGGATACAACACAAGACTTGTCAAAAATTGACCAACTATCTGTAGTTTTTCGATATATCTCGGTTACAGAAAATGATGATAATGTGCCTAAAGAAATAAAAATCTGTGAGTCCTTTTTAGGATTTATAGCAGTAACCGATTGCAGTGCTGCAGGTCTGAAAACTGTCATTTTAAATTTGACTATATGGAATTGATTTGACTAAATGTAGAGGACAGGGATACGATGGAGCAAATGTTATGTCGGGTGTGTATGGAGGATTACAAACCCTAATAAAAGAGCATGCTCTAAATGCCGATTATGTTCATTGTGCTGCGCACGCTTTAAACTTGGTTTTGAACGATGCTGCGAGACATGTTCGTGAAGTATCGACTTTTTTCGATAATTTAGAAAAAATATATACTTTTTTTTGGCAATAGTATAAAACGCTGGGCTATGCTAAGTGACGATTCCTCTGAAAAATATTTGATTACCCTTAAAAAGGTATGTCCTACCAGATGGTCTTCTAGGAACGACGCTTTATTAGCAGTAAAGAATTTTTTTTTATTAATCATGAAAACTTTGTACCAACTAAATTTAATTTCAAATAATAAAGATGAACGTGAAGAATGTAAAAGTATAATTAATATTTTAGAGAGTTTTGATTTCTTAGTGCTCGTTACATTTTTTTCTTCACTATTTGAAATTATTAATCCTGTTTCTAAAGCTCTACAGCATGAAAATAATGACTTACAGAAATCTAGTATTTTATTAAGTAATCTTTTAAATAGACTGTGCCAATTAAGAAATCAGAATTCATTTAATAGTTTGCTAAATGAATCCAAAGATTTAGCAAAAGAGTGGGGGGTAACAACTGTTTTTAAAAACAGTAGGCGAAAGATAACGAAGCGTTTTTTTGATGAGTTATCACAAGATGAGAGAATTTCCGACCCGGAATCCTATTTCAAAGTCAATGTATACTATTGCTGTTTAGATATATTAATTTCTCAAACTAAAGAAAGATTTCAGAGCCTTTGCAACCTGAGTAGTATATTCGAAATATTACAACCGGAGAAACTCCTATCTTCTTCAAGTGAAGAGATATTAAACGCTTCCGGAAAACTGTCTGCTAAATACATTAAAGACATCTCACTTAATCTTTGTGACCAATTAAAAGCTCTAAAAACATGCTTAAATTCTAAAATTAAAAAAAATTATTCCATTAAAGAACTCCTTGAATTATTGCTAGTAAAATTCAATAGTCTTGCATCCAGTTTTCCCGAGGTAATCACAGCATGCTTTTTATTCTTGACCCTTCCAGTTACAACCGCAACGGCAGAAAGAAGTTTTTCAAAATTAAAACTAATAAAAAATTACTTAAGAACTTCGATGGGACAAGAACGGCTGTCAGACATCTCACTATTGTCCATAGAGGCAGAAACTTTAGAAAAACTAAAATCATCATCAGCCATAAATGATTTAATAAATCAGTTTGCCGAAAAACAGGCAAGGGGAGTGAATATTTAAAATTCGATTTTTATTTGTAAAATGGGTAAATTATGTTATAAATAAATATTTCTTTTCACAATATTTTTTTCTTTTGTGAAAAATCTTTACCTCCATATAAGGGCCTCCAAGAAAATTTTGATACGGGGCCCCGACAAGGCACGCTACGCCACTGATACCCACATACCTGTTTAAATTCCATTTTAGATTCGAAGATTCTACGTTGAGATGTGGTCTCGTTGTTGGTTTCAACGTCTTTCGTCCACGTCGGGCATGATTTGTATGGCTAAAAATTAAAAAAGTATATAATGATTATACAGCAGAAGGGCTGCAACAATCGCAATTAATAAATACAGAGAAAGATTCAACGAAATCATTTTTATATATAAATTTTAGGCGCTCAAAGCCAGATGCTCTCCCTAGTCCGTAAGTGATTGGCGAGGTTAAATAACTAGGCTCGCGGTCTGTCCATAGATGGGTGACCGCCAAAGTGGATTAATTTCTAAGCTCCATGCTTCGGAGGGCACGTTATGCTGTCAGTCCCGGTTGTAGCCATTAGGCAACAGTCGTTAAGCCACCAGGATAACAACTGCCTATACGATAAGTAGGTAATTAGAACCTTTCAATCTGGACTTACCATGGTGTGTTCTTCAGTGTTATCTTTAGGTATATCAAGAGCTTCGGCCTGGTCTCTAAAAATACCTTCAGTGAATGCCTTGAAAGTATTCTTTGAACGCTGGTCAGTTGCGAACTCGAACTGCAAACAAACAAATTGGTAGAACTGTAGTTAATATCACACTAATATTATAAAGTCGATAGTTTGTGAGTGTGTGAGTGTGTATATTTGTTTCGAAATACTGATGTAAGAGAGCGTTGTGGTGTGAAAGAGGATGTAGTCACAAAGATTGAAAAAGGCATGCTGAGATGGTTTGGCCATTTAGAAAGGATGAATGAAAGAAGATTGACAAAAGAAGTATACCTGGCCTGTGTGAATGGGACAACCGGAAGGGGAAGACCACGTCGAACATTCTCTGACCAAATTGGAGATGTTCTGAAGAAAGGGCAGGTCAGAAGTACCCTAAACCGGCGAGCATGTATGAAGAATATAATGACAGTAATCGAGGCAAAAGAAGTATGCAACGATCGTGACAAATGGAAATCCGTTGTCTCTGCCTACCCCTCTGGGAAACAGGCGTGAGTCTATGTATGTATGTATGTATGTCTTCACGTCAAACGGCTGGAGCGATTTTGTTAAAATTTGTAACATTTTCTATATTCATTTAGATATTATTTATATTATTACCTGTATAACTTTGTGAGTCAAGTATTCATTTAAATTGTTGTAGCATTTGCTTAATAGGATCGATATTATTTATGATACAATAAATTTCCTTTTTAATTATTTTAAGTAGTTTATTATAAATTTTATTATTATGTCCGGCACAGCAAATGCAAAAGGGATTTAGTTAAAATAAATAAAATAAAATAAAAAAGGTTTTTATTCACGTAGACTTTAAAAAAGCGCTTGTAAATAGTCAGAACATGTTTGTAGTAATATAGTTGTATACATTAGATATTATTTCTAGTAACATAGATATTTAGGTACATCTTGTATGAAAACATTTATAAAATTTATTTTATTACAGAAATGATATTTAGCTAGCTCGTATCAAGTTATTGTCAAGAGATTATGTTTAATTATCTAGTTTAAGTCTAATATTTTACTACATATTGTCAATGGTTGTGTCTATATTAAAGGTATTATTATTATGACGGACCTTGTGTTAATAACGACGGTCGAAAGATATTAAATTCGAACTTATGTTTAACGCTAATGTATCTAATAGATGATGCTATGTAATTATTACAAAACCTAAGTTATTGGCATTATGGAATGCAAATAAAACATTGAATATTGAGTATAGTTTTGAAATGAAATAATGACGAAATAATGAAATTTATTCAGTACTTGGGTATTAACATACACTTGTTATTGTCAAGCTCACAATGCAATTCATAAACATATATAGTTGAATACAGTATTAAATAATCAAACATATTTGAACAAGCCCGTCCGTGCGGTCTTTTACATATATTTTTTAAATCCTTAAATAAGTGATAAATAGCATGTTACTAATGTATTATTGTTATATTTAGCACAACTATATTAAAATTAAAGAATTGAAGTCAACGAGCAGTTGGCTAGCGCATTAGGCTCTCAAACAGTAACTTAATTTAAGCGGCTAATACCCGGCACCCTTATGGGGTTCGCGCCACAGCTCAAGGGGCCGCTGAAGTAAAAAGACTGAATTATAAATGAGGGTCTGATCACGGGATTACCGATCACGTGTTAAGGGGCCAACGCGATGCTCGCCGCTGAGGAACCTACCCTAGCTAGACCGCGGCTTTCTCTATCTACGAGGTGGACGACCCGGAGACCGGGTAGGTATAATTAACAGAGAGGTATAATTAATACTTTTCATTAATACCATCATTTCGCCTGCAAACATTTGTTGCTAGTATTAAAGCGATCGTCGTTATAAACACAAGGTCCGCCATAATAATAATACCTTAATATTGACGGTACCATTCAGACATTATGTAGGTAGGTATTAAAATATAGCTAAAACTATAAATTACGAAAATTAAACTTAAACATAATCTCTTTGACAATAACTTAATACAAGCTAGCAAATATCATTGCTATTATAAAATAAAATTTATAATTGTTTTCATACAATCCGTGAACCTAAATATCTATGTAACTAGAAATAATTATGTATACCTAGCTAGGTACTTAATTATATTACTACATGTTCTGCCTATTCAGAAGTGCTGTTTTAAAGTCTACGTGAATAAAAACCTATTTTATTAATTAATTTATGTTATACTTACCAAGTAATTATACTGTTGAGTGGTCAAGAGTCCGGGGAACCTCTGCTTCCAGGATTGGGCGAGAAGTTGGGTAGTCATGTACCCATCCGACGTCAGGTCTCCTGCAAACGTCAAGTTGAGGCGCGGGTTCCATTGCCAATGTTCCAAAAGGTTTAAGTCAGAGCTGCAGATGCGATGCTGGAAATATAAATTCCAATTAGTTCAAATAATGTTATGCTCCAGTAACTAAGTACAAGTATATCTACTAAAATAATAGTTTAAAAAACTAAAAAAACACGCTGTTAGCACGCACAAAAAATTACAAAATTGGATTTAAGTCACGTGACTATTTTCGTATTCCTGACATTTGATACCCATATCATGGGGGTGGATTTTAAAGAGACAATCCGCCATCTTGGGAAGGCCGCCATATTGGATTTATAATGACGTTTCTTAGCTAGTCATGTATTGTCATCACAATACATGACTAGCTAAGTTTGGTGAGCTCGAAATCAAGTTTCAGTTTCATACGTTGGCATCTTGTGCTAGTGGTACAGAACTCAGAGCGTGTACAAAACTTAATCCTTATCGGAGACCGGGAAGTGGGTCAAATTAAGATTCCAAGATTTTCTTACATATGTACATAGTTACAAGTGAAGCTAAAAAAGCGTGTTAAATAGATTATAAGGCCTGTGACTTATATTTCATCATATAGAATTTTAATTTAATTAATGTGAGTAATTGTTCAGTTAAATAGTAACTGTACGGAAAACAGCTATTCATATTATCTAAATCTATATCTATAATACATATCTATACAAATAAATAAAATTGGAGTGTCTGTTTATAATATTGAAATAACCGTTGTTTACTACATAAATATGAATATATATACGGTACATACACCAAAATCAATTTTTTTTTCAATTTTTGTCTGTCTGTCTGTCTGTTTGTTCCGGCTAATCTATGAAATGGCTCGACTGATTTTGACGGGACTTTTATTCGCAGGTAGCTGACTGAATAAGGAGTAACTTAGGCTGGCTACTTTTATTTTAGAAAAAAAAAAATAATTTAGAAAAAACATAAAAACTAAATAAACTAATTAACACGCGGACGAAGTCGCCGGCACAGCTAGTCCCTTATAAAATACTTCAGTAACAAGCCGGTTAAGTTTACTATAAAAACTCGCTCTATAGAGATATGGCTTCTCTAGTTGCAATTCTCTCGTTTAATGAGGCTATAGCCTCTTTATATCATTCTGTCTCCCGCTTTGCTCTGGAGGGAAGTAGAACTATTCATTTCTAACTCCTCCTTTTTTTTCTTTCTGATTAAATTCGTTGCGGGATCCAAGACAGTTAAAGCCATTCCCCGGGACATGCCTGAGCCTCACCGCTCAGTGTCATTTCATTGTGTGCCACTGTTGATCCTGGCTTACAGGAGTAACAGTGGTGGGTAAGAGGGAGGGACTAGTAAAAAAATACTACCCGCTCTAAGTACCAATACAGTACGGACATAGGTGGATGCTCTCACCTGTCCGTAAGTTATTGGCGAGGTAAAGCAACTAGGCTCGCGGTCAGTCCATAGATGGGTGACCACCAAAGTGGTTTAATTTGTGAGCGTCTCCGTATTTCGGAGGATATTTTAAGCTGTCGGGCCCGCTTGTAACCATCAGGCAATGGTCGTTAAGCCATGTCAAAGGGCGGCTTGAACAACTCTGACAATAGGGTAACCACTGCCCATTCGATAAGTAGTAAGTACGGACACACAGCATAAGTTCTGCCTTAGCTACTCTGCTGACCTTATAAAAACACTAATACTATAAGCGAAGAACCTACTCAACCTACATCAGGCAACAGTCTCTCACAAAATAGGTTGTCAACTCCTATTTGACAACTGTCCATAGGTGGTCCGCAGAGCGCGGTTGCTGTTCATCCGAAGTATAATTAAATTATCAATACTTTGATTCCACGTGCACAGTTTAGCCGCAAATTATTTTTTTTTTTTTTTATATAATAATAATGTCCTCCTAGCCGAATTTCGACCACGGCAGCCAGTCTCAACAGAGATTAGCCATCTGCGCGGGACATATTATAGTGCTCAAGTGGGTGCGCAAACACAAGAGCACTTTCTATTCCATCACTCTCATGATCCGATGGGACGCCTAGCGATACGACCGGAAAGAGGTCAGGTACGGGGCCGACGGCTTTACGTGCTCTCCGAGGCACGGGGGTATAATATCGCCAACTCCCAGACTTCGGGCTGATATTGAGAAATTTTTCTTTTTACAGAAAAGTCCCAAAAACACTTTTTGACCCGACCCGGGATTTGAACCTAGGACCTCGTTCTCTGCGGGTGAACACGCTACCGCTAGACCAACGAGGCAGTCACATTCAGATTTTTATATAATAGGATGGCAAACGAGCAAGTGGGTCACCTGATGGTATGCGATCACCGCCGCCAATGGACACTCGCAACACCTGAGGAGCTGCAAGTGCGTTGCCGGCCTTTAAGAAAAGAATAGGCTCGCTTCTTGAAGGTTGCCATGTCATACCGGATCGGAAATACCTCCACAGCTAATTGATTCCACAGAGCGGTAGTGCGCGGCAAAAAGTTTCTTGTGAAACGCACAGTGGTGGATGACCATTCATCCAGGACAATCCAGGTGATAAGGATGAAATTTCCACTTTTGGCCAGAGGGTCTGTGGCGGAATGTGGCGGCAGGTATAAGCTCGAACAATTCCTCTGAACACTCCCCGTGATAAATGCGGTAGAGGACACATAGACACGCCACGTCTCTCCGCAGGGTAAGAGGATCAAGCCAAATAGTGGGACTCCCGTCGTCAACGACCATCTTATAATATTGTATTTTTTTATTCGTGGACAAGTACATGTTTTACTCTTCACTCATGTTTATCGCAAGTAATGTTTTGTGATGCGATAATAATAAATACATTAAACATGTTGGCCATTATTTAGTTTTCGTTACACAGACCTTCTTCGATTTTGCTCGAGTAGGATAGGTACAGACGCCAGCACTTCCAGTTACCTAGATTAGTTACATAGAACTTTATCACATAAGCATAAGGTTCACTGTCAAATGGGGAAATTGGACAGATTGGGGTAGCTTGATGTGCTGCCGTCTGTACAAATTGCTACAGCTGAAAATGGAAATGGATTAACTTGTCTACTCACTTCGGTGTTTCTGAAGTTGCCGTTCTTGTAGTTGGAGAGGATATTGTTCTTAATATCTGTTAGTCTCTGCAGTTGTTCAAACTCGTCAGGCTCCGGATTGTTGGCGCCGTGGCGGGCGATTAGCCAGAAGGCTATGGGCTTGCAACCTGTTGAACAGATAACATATTATAATCTGATTAATACATTATAATTTAATATATTAACTTAATAACTGATCAATGCATTATAATTATACTATACTAGCGGCCCGGTACGTGCTTCGCTACGTATAAGACATAGTAATAAAAAATATTATTAAGTTAATTTATTCAAACAAAAAAATATTTTTAATTGCTAAAAGATGTTGATTTTACACTTTTTCAAAACTTTTTTAAATTTTCTCTACGTACAAACCTTCCCTGGACTTCCACGAATAATTCAAGACCAAAATTAGCCAAATCGGTAAAGGCGTTGTTGAGTTATAACATTACAACAAAAAGTGGCATTGATTTTTATATATATAGATTATATATTAAAGTTACTAAGTTTAACACAAATTAACATTAAATGGCTGAAATAAATCCTGCTGTCTCCTACTTTGCTGTGCCCGACAGGGTCCATGATGAACTTTCACTTGTACCTACCACCTAGACATACATTGTGGAATGCAATAAAGATTTGAGTATTATACCTGTGTAATTACTTGCAACACTCATTTGGAAGATTGAAAGAGGAGCTGTTAGATGTAAATTCATAAGTTGCAATAAAGTTGACGGGACGGTTGGTGTAATTGATAAATGATTGCCCTTCACGTCGTAGGTCGTGGGTTCGATTCCCACCCAGGACAGATATTTGTGTGCATGCAGAAGTCTGTTTGACCTGACTCTGGGTGTAATTATCTATATAAGTATGTTTTACAAAAGAAAAATAGTATGATTTCTATAGTACAAGCTCTGCTTAGTTTGGGATCAGATGGCCGTGTGTGAATAATGTTCCAGGATATTAGGATATTAAACAAAGTAATTAGGAAGTACGGTAAGTTTGTTAATTAAGCGTGCATTCGAACTATGGTGCCTCACGACAGGTCGAATGCACGTATGTGCAGAACAGTTTTCTCACTCGCTCATCCATAATTTTGTCGAGCTACACACTTGGATACTTACTTACTTATCTTATGGGCAGTGGTGACCCTATAGTTTCAGAGTCGTTCAAGCCGCCCATTAGGCCTCTGACATGGCTTAACAGGACAGTTCCCTCATGGCTACAACCGGGACCTGACAGCCTAACGTAAAAAATTAAACCACTTTGGCGGTCACCTATCCATGGACTGACCACGAGCCTAGTTGCTTGACCTCGCCATTAACTTACGGACCGGTGAGAGCATCTATCATATTTACGACTAGCTGTGCCCCGCGGTTTTACCCGCGTTAAACTTTATTATTATCACAGCTCCTCCACTGTACCTACCTAGGTGATAGCGTGATAATATGTAGCCTATATGTTGACCCGACCTCTTAGTAATATTCATGGAAAATTGAATTGAATTGAAATTTGAAGTAAATCCGTGCAGTACTTTTTGAAATTAGCCTGGACATACATACAGACAAACAGACACACAGACAAAAGTTCTAAATACTATATTTTTGGCTTCGATATCTACTGTAGATCACGCCCCAAGTAACCTTTTAAAAAATATTCAATGTACAGTTTTGACTTTCCTGCTATTTTATTATTATGCGGCTATGAGCACCTCAGATAAGGCAGCATGCAAAAGGGTTCCTATAAAACATTTGTCTACGGAACTCTACAAGGTACCTCAACAATAACATTAATGATGTAACTGGGACAAGATTTATTATCCGATCACGTTAATACCCGTTACGCCATCGACATGTACGTAATATCCGCTCTATCTAGTAAAATGTGTACATTAAAATGTATTTGGAGACTGTACTGCCAAATTCATATCCTCCTTTCGTATGTATACCATTGATTGTGATTCAGTTTTATTTATATAGATTACTAGCGGCGCGGTACGTGCTTCGCTACGTATAAGGCATAGTAATAAGAAAAATTATTATTAAGTTGATTTATTCAAACAAAAAAATATTTAAAATTGCTAAAAAATGTTGATTTTACACTTTTTCAAAACTATTTTTAAATTTTCACTACGTACAAACCTGCCCTGGACTTCCACGAATAATTCAAGACCAAAATTAGCCAAATCGGTAAAGGCGTTGTTGAGTTATAACTCTTATAACATTACAACGAAAAGTGGTATTGATTTTTATATATATAGAAGATGTAAATATATTAGACTGAATAATATTAAATTGTAATTTCATACTTAAGTACATTTATGATCCTCGTTTATTTATTTAAGGTGATGGTTTAGATGCGTGTGTGTGTGTCAGTGTGAGTGTGTGCGTGTCTGTGTGTGTGTGTGTGTCTGTGTGTAATTTTGTTTTTTGTAGACTCCGACGTGCCTCTACTCATCTGACTAAAATTATAATGTGTTTGGACATTTTTGAATCGATTAATTTCCTTCATTTGTTGGTCTATCGTAAACTCGACACTGGCGAAATTGTGGTTGTTATTCCACAAGTAAAACAATTATCAACTGAAGTTGAAGTATATAGTCATTGGTCAACCAGGTACTTCACAGCCCAACGGTCAAACCACTAGTGTATTTCGTAGAGTAGGATTTACCATGAAAATTGCGCTTTATTACGGTCTTTTAACATAATACTCCACATATCGAAGTGCCAATCCGCGCTAAATACATATGTTTACATTACAGATATTCAACACTCATAGTTTACGTCCACGGTTCAAGTTATTACTTAACCCATAAGTCATTGGCTATACTAACGAATAGATAGATAGAATGATTCAAGATTTATTTATTTGACAAATAAAATATTCAAAACAAAAATAAAGACCGACATGTTTACAAATATTTAATATATATAATTTTCAAAACAAACTTTGAAAATTAAGTTTTTAAATCTTCTTAAGAAATGGAAGCATTAAGATTCAATTATTACATAGGTATATATATAGTTTGAGTATGTTTCGCCGGACCGTCTCAACTGGGTCGTGTTGAAACCGGTAGTAGATGAACCCACTGAGTTTGTTTCGCTGGGTCTTCTCAGTTGGGGCGCATTGGATCCGGTGGTAGCATTAAAGCGCGACCGTCGTTATTAACACAAGGTCCGTCATAATCATAATACCTTTAATATAGACAGAACCATTGACAATATGTAGTAAAAATATTAGACTTAAACTAGATAATTAAACATAATCTCTTGACAATAACTTGATACGAGCTAGCTAAATATCATTTCTGTAATAAAATAAATTTTATAAATGTTTTCATACAAGATGTACCTAAATATCTATGTTACTAGAAATAATATCTAATGTATACAACTATATTACTACAAACATGTTCTGACTATTTACAAGCGCTTTTTTAAAGTCTACGTGAATAAAAACCTTTTTTATTTTTATTTATTTTATTATTATACGAGTAACAAGGTTATTACTGTAATTATATTCTTCATGTCTGAAGCTCGCCGGTTTAGGGTACTTCTGACCTGGCCTTTCTTGAAAACATATCCGATTTAGTCAGATAATGTTCTACGAGGTCTTCCCCTTCCGTTTGTACCATTCACACAGGCCAGGTATACTTCTATAGTCAATCTTTTTTCATTCATCTTTACTATATGCCCAAACCAACTCAGCATACCTGGTCATTATCAGTCAGATTTAATTGATATTTGATCCCCGTAATTTCAGTTCACTCATGCACTGACAGTAAACTAGGCAAAAGAGATATGCAAAGATCGCGATCCTGATTAATAGAAATCCGTTGTCTCTGTCTACCCCTTTGGGAAACAGTCGTGAGTCTATGTATGTATGTATATCAAGTTCATAATTATCTTATGGAAAATTTGGCGTATAATTTATTAACCTAGGACGCTTTAACTGCTTCACCGGACAATCGAGTTGAGAAGGGGATTAAACCATTTAGGCTTAAGCCATTTAGCAAATAAGACTTCAAACAAACAACCTCTTTTGGGGTTCCAACCTGGGCTTAGGTTGGTTACTGACGTGGGAATGTATGAGAGCTAAACTGGTAGAGAAAGATTCAATATATGTCATTTTTTTAACGTCATATTTGCTTTTAATAAAACATTTGTTCACTTCTACAGCACCATGCTTCTATGGTATTATAATATTAGGTAAGGTCATTATCAGTCTCTCCGCATGCTTTAATAATTGACATTTGATCTCGTTAATTTCAGTGCACTCATGCACTGGCATATGGCATCCTACATTTAATAAGCTCACATTACTAAAGGTATGTGGTAGGTATATATGTATATTTATGGTCGACTGGCATGTTGGTTTGCTAAGCCAGAGGTCGTGGGCTCGATTCCCACCCAGGACAAATCTCTGTGATGAGCACGATTATTTATTCTGTGTCTGGGTGTTATATATATATATATATATATATATATATAACACCCAGACACAGAATAAATCTAAACGACTGGAGCGAATTTAATAAAATTTGGTATGGAGTCAGGTGACACCCTGTATTAACACGTAGGCACGTATGAAGTTTGATGTGGGTAAAACCGCGGGGCACAGCTATTATATGCATATATAGCTGTGCCCCGCGGAACACCGCGGGGCACAGCTAACGCGGGTGACAACCCGCGTTAAGTTTTATAAATTTTCTTTGCTATAAACCTCGCGGAGCCCGAGACCTTTCCAACGAATGCAAAACCGTGGAAATCGGTTCGTGCGTTCTGGAGTTATAGCGTCAGGAAGGAAAACCCGACTTATTTTTATATACTAGATAGTATCTTACCGGTTTCTAGTCAAAAAGATAAAAAAAAAACATATTTAGGGGTGGGTCAACCGCCTCGTTTAGGGGTATGACAAATAGATGTTAGCCGATTCTCAGACCTACCCGATATGCACACAAAATTCATATTAATCGATTCAGCCGTTTCGGTGGAGTTTAGTAACAAACACTACTCCCACTAATGTTGTTTACTTACAGTTCTTATCCATTCAAATGTTGTCTGCAACAGATCGCTTGAGGCGATAAGTCCGCCCTTTGAACATTATATGTAATATAATAATAATATCTGGGGACAATGTCACACAGATCATCCTAGCCCCAAACTAAGCAAAGCTTGTACTATGGGTACCAGGCGACGATATACATACTTATATAGATAGATAAATACATATATACATAGAAAACATCCATGACTCAGAAACAAATATTCGTGCTCATCACACAAATATTTGCACTTCGGGATTCGAACCCAGGACCACCAGCTTCGTAGGCAGGAGCACTACCAACTAGGCTATGGTGACCGTCTAATGTATATACATATCCAATGTATTTATGTAGTGTATGTTTTTTTACAATAAAGAATATTCTATCTATCTATCTTGTATATCAAAATAATCTTGTCAGATTGGAGTAAAAATTCCCAACTAACCTTTGCAATCCCAAAGTGCTTACCGTGATTACACCACTCCAATGCGAACTAATAAGATATAAATAGGTCCAGTGTCAAGCGCTGACCTCATAAAATAAGATTGATCGAGCTATTAGTGACCAATGACCATTTGTCTACCGAACACCCTAATAGGTCGATTCGCCATCACTTACTGCGGAACTTCATTTAGATTATTGGCTTAATTAGTATTTGAATACACGTGAGGCGTAGTGGTTAAGGTAGTTTCCCCGCCACTATCTCGGTGTCTCGAGCTTCAGGTTCGATTCCCGCACATGACAACTTATTGTGTGATCCATAAATTGTTGTTTTTAATTTAAGTGTCAATTTTGTCACAAACTCATCCGCGGTACAGATCTTTTAAGCCAAGTGCGGTAATTTTCTTAAATTTTAAGAGTGGTGGGGCATAGCGTTCATTCGCTCAAAGAGCAGCATCCTCTGTTGTTGCGGGTGTCACTGGGTGGCTGTGATCACTTACCATCAGGTGACCCACTTGCTCGTTTGTCGCCCTCTGATATATATATATATATATATTTTATCAATATGTAGTAGGTAATTCATAAGTTTACAGTAAAACTATGAAGACCTCATAGATTACCTAAGCTTTTTCATCCATCCTAAATTTATAATAATATTCGATATCTTGCTAAATAAGCTATAGTGAATCCTAATGATTGTCTAAATGTATGATTCGATTTTATATCATTGGTAATCAATCAGTCAAGTGATAGCTAAACGATGCCGATAGATTGTCATAAATAGTTAATATACAGAAAAGCCAATAAATAAATGTAGAATGTAATTATACTTGCAATAAATCGCCGTGAAATTTTAATTAATTAATAAATAAATCGCAACAAAGAAGAAAAGAAATATATTTTAATATGTATTTATCCATATGCGCAGCGGTTGTCAGAGTTGTTGAAAATATTTTTTCGATTATTTTATAACAAAACTACGGTACGGATTTTGATGATACTATTTAGAAATTAATATGGCTTATATATCCGAATAACACTTGGCGGGCAACACCGTGGGGTGCGAACAGTGGAAAAATAAAGTTATTCTAAATTATTATTTTAGTTGAGTTGTCAACAAAATACAAGGTGTAATGTTAAAAGTGGACGTAACTTTAGGAGTTCTATCTACCAATGAAACTGAACTAATTAAACTAAACCAGTTTGTGAAGGTGCTTCTTGGGTGTCACAGTATGGCACCCAAGAAGCGGGAAACGAAACAGAGGACGAGAGAAGAAAAGATGGGTTGAAGATATACAAAATGCGGCAGGTAAACTGTGGACAAGGATAGCAATGGTTTCCATGCATTATTTTTAAAATTAATTTTATTCTCCTTAGAAGCTATCAAGACTCCTTCCATTTTGCAGGACAAAATGGAAGGAGTTGGAGGAGGCTTATGCCAAAGTGCAAACAGACGAAGATAACCGGTATCTTGATAGCTTCTAAGGAGAATAAAATTAATGTTTTAAATAATGCATGGAAATAGAATATATTAATAACTATACTATAAATTAAAAAATAATAATCGAATGTAAAAGTGAGTATGTAATTATTATAATTGTCTGAAGACACCGTCGTAGTTATAATTTTAAGTTTTTAATTGTAATTCGTGTTTCTTTAAAAACTTAATATATGTATTGTTACCTATTGTCTGAATAAAAGGCGTATTTATTGTATTTTTTATTTATTGAAATAAGAAAATATTTTTTTTACATGCCATACAAAATGCATCAGCTGCTTGTCATGATATCAGCCGAAAGGCCCACTGCTGGACAAAGATCTCCACAACCGCCGGTCTTGCGCTATCCGCATCCAGCGCCCCTCACATGACCATAGATTGGTCCATCTTGTAGGGAGCCTGCCCACGTTCCGTCTTCCGGTTCGTGGTCGCCACTCGAGAACCTTTCTGCCCCAGCGGCCGTGGCTTCGGCTCTACGAGCTATGTGCCCTGCCCACTTCCACTTCAGTTTGGCAATTCTTCGGGTTAAGTCGGTTAAGCCCGCTTGAGTATGTTTCGCGGGACCGTCTCAACTGGGCCGTGTTGAAACCGGTAGTAGATGAACCTGCTGAGTTTGTTTCGCTGGGTCTTCTCAGTTGGGGCGCATTGGATCCGGTGGTAACATTAAAGCGCGACCGTCGTTTTAAACACAAGGTCCGTTTTAATAATAATACTGAATTCATACCTTAATATAGACAGAACCATTCAGACAATATGTAGTAAAATTTAAATTTCAATACATAATATTAAAAACTTCAACTAAACATAATCTCCTTGACAATAACTTAATACAAGCTAGCTAAATGTCACTACCGTTATAAAATAAATTGTATAAATGTTTTAACATTCCGTGTACCTAAATATCTGTAATAAGTAACTAGAAATATTAACTGTATTACTACAAACATGTTCTGACTATTTACAAGCGCTTTTTAAAGTCTACGTGAATAAAAACCTTTTTTATTTTATTTACTTTGGTTCGCCTGCGGATCGCAGCATTTCTGATTCGATCTCGCAGGGTTTTATTTATTTATATATAATACAACCACATTATACATATTACACATTTAAAAATATATATAATTACATGGTTTTGCATCTGATATGCATAGCAATTAAGGTATACATAACATTCACCAGCTGTAAATTAGAAGTATTTTTATTGACATTTGGGATTCTCCAAGCATAGCCCTTTCCAATGCTTTTGGCTGATCTTGAGTCGCCCGATAAGGCCCATTGTGAGTGACCACGTCTTGTTCCGTAAGTCATCACTAGCAACATACCATTGGTCGAAAACTTTTAACTTGAGACACTGCGATATTTGGGACGAGAAGATAATTACGTAGCTTCCCGAACGCTGCCCAGCCGAGTTGGATTCTACGATTCGCCTCTTTTTCGTAATTGGACCTACATAGTTGGACAGACCTGTGCTAGGTAAATATAGTTCTCTAGAACTTTGAGTGCAGAGTCTCCAACCTTAACTAGAGTGGGTGCAACATGTATGCGTTATTCTTGTATTGGTGCCTCGTTGGACTAGCGGTAGCGTCTTCACCCGCAGAGAACGAGGTCCTGGGTTCAAATCCCGGGTCGGGCTAAAAAGTGATTTTGGGGCATTTATGTAAAAAGAAAAATTTCTCGGCATCAGCCCGAAGTCTGGGAGTTGGCGGAATTATACCCCCGTGCCTCGGAGAGCACGTAAAGCCGTCGGTCCTGTACCTGACCTCTTTCCGGTCGTGTCGCCTAGGCGTCCCATCGGATCATGAGAGTTATGGAATAGAAAGTGGTCCTGTGTTTGCGCACACAATTGAGCACTATTATATGTCCCGCGCAGATGGGTAATAAATAAATTCGGCTAGGAGAACATTATTATTATTATTGGGAGGTAATTAATTTATATGTATGTTGCATTATTATGTGATTCTCGTCGTTCAGTTTCATAGGCAAATTAGGCTCCTTAACTTACATAGACTATTTATCTTACACCTTGTATATTCTATAGGTAAGTCTAGCTAGACTATCAGTAAATAAAAGTAACCACATAAGAGTCGACAAACTGTGTCACAAGATGAGACGGCCGCCCCTTTCCAGATGTAGGTCGTTTAGCTCGCCAGAATACCCTTGCTCTCGGTTTAGATATGATGTCATTGCCAGGGGCAGATCTAGGGCGGGGAGAATGCGCATTTATAACTAGGCTAACAATGCTATTAGGGCGT
Organism: Pseudoips prasinana; assembly: GCA_951640165.1. Lineage (NCBI taxonomy): Eukaryota > Metazoa > Arthropoda > Insecta > Lepidoptera > Nolidae > Pseudoips > Pseudoips prasinana. Next base: position 30,158,743 of record OX621240.1, read on the forward strand.
AAAAATCACGCATGCGACATGCTTCACCCACAAATAAGCCACCTTTTTTTTACGTGGTGAAAATGCTCAAGTCGCATGTCCGTCGCTTGGCGATGCAACGGGGTATGTTATAGGGCTCGACACACTAAAACTACCACGGTAGCCAGCCTCACAGTTTTGTAGCGGGGGCTATGGGTACTCGTGAACGATAACACCAGTATCCCCGCCGTTCACTGTAGCCTCAGCGAGGCTCTCACCCGGGTAGGGGAGGAAGCATGAGTGCCTCCCCCCTCCTCAACAGAAACAAGCGTTTTTAGGCAACCAGAGCTACTGCAGGTTACTTCTTCCCGGGACCGCTTATACAAGACGAGTGGAGTTCCCTTCCTCCAAACGCCAGCGATATCAGGAAAGATAAGCCACCTGGTTTGATATAACCCTCATGAATATATAAGGAGGTACAGAGCAGAACCAAGCAGTTTCATTATGTTCCTTAGAGTATATTTGAGGCGTGTAGTATTTTAGCTGTGTGGTTTCCGGCCTAGAAATAATAACAGGGGTACCCCATACCATCCCGTGGGTGTCACTCGTGGTAGTCTAACTGCGGTCACCAACTAGCATGCCAAGCGCGGTGACTACGGCAAACCCCTCCAAATGGCAACGTTATAGAAACCATTGGGGGAGACCTATGTCCAGCCGTGGACGATATTAGGCTGATGATGAGTATTTTAAGCAATATCTGCATCAAACTTATTGAACTGTTCTATAAGCAAAATATGTGTATAGGTATTTTCTTTACTATTATATACTAAACTGCAATAAGTATTATGTTTATTCATTTGCCTTCAATGAGTTTAAAAAAAATGTCATACCGTCATATAAAAATATTACAATATTAAAATTGTGTGATGAGCACGTTTATTGACTGACTGTAATAATATGTATGTGTTTAGGATATGTATGTAAGTATTTTTATCAGTTGTCTGGTCGCACTAGTATTAACGCCGCAATAGTCGTATTAACGATCTGCCACTATTCAGAGCCTTCTGACTAGTGGCCGATCGTTAATTGTTCCAAGATATTCATTATTATTTTTATAACAAACGGCAATTCTAAGTATTTACATACGAGTACTTATAAATAATTATTTCTAGTTAAATATTTTACTAAAATTCTTTAAAAGTTTACGTGAATAAAAACCTTTTCTCTATTTTATTTTCGTCGAAGTTTTAGTTAAACTGTGAACAGATAATAACGCTATAAATATGCTAATCACACGTGTCATGTAAATCGTTCATGTGGTGTTAGTTTTCAAAGGCCCCTAACGCAGGTGACGTTTGTTGGAACATGTCCAGAGATAAAATGGGACAGGTCACCGCGTCATAGACAATGAAAATAATACTCTAAATATTAGCAAAATTGTGTCAATAAACAGTATAAGATCTAAAGAATATGTTTATCCTTATAAACCTTTGTATATGAAGATAACAAAACTTTTCAAATAAATATTTCAAGAAAATCAAATGTGGTTGATCACAGTGATTACGTGAACTGGACGCCATATTGGTGTTCTATATTTTTAAAGATGTTCACATCTATAATTCGAATATCAGCCACGGCGAATAACAGTAAAAATAAAAATCAACTTGCCTTTAAATTAAGTTAAGTTTTTAGAAAAAGATAGTAAAGTTATTTTTTTTTATGTTGGATATCTTAGGTATGAGGTCATTTTTAAACTAACAGTTAGATTGCAATAGAAGAATGTAGATTTAATGTCCCGTACAGAAAATCTACATGAAGAATGTAGATTTAATGTCCCGTATAGAAAATCTACATGAAGAATGTAGATTTAATGTCCCGTACATAAAATCTACATTCTATTCCCGGAAAAAAATTGAAACGGTTATATCTAAGTTCTAAACGTTATTAACGTTAACAGTCGATTTTTTTATCCTTTTTATGTTTTCTATCTTTACTAAATTCAACATTAGTTATATTAGTTAACTGGAGTCTTTTGTTTTTCTTCCTTTTCGACTTGCTCATGCATTGGTTATTCTAGTGACAGAGTTGTTTAATCACCTAGGCCTCTGACGGTGCTTTGTGACTTTAATATCTAATGGCTGCAACTGGGATCGACAGCATATCGTGGGCTACAAAGCACGGAGACGCTAAGAAACAATACTAAAGTGGCCACCCATAAATTGACCGCGCACCTAGGTTCACTTACGGACAGTACCTGGCAATGAGTGCCTGGTATTCTGTAATGTGAAGGGACTTATCCTATATAGTAACACGTAGAGGAAAAGCACACTATGCTCTACCTTACTTTGACTTTGACGGTCACCGTAGCCTAGTTGACAGTGCTCCTGCCTACGAAGCTGGTGGTCCTGGGTTCGAATCCCGGTAAGTGCAAATATTTGTGCGATGAGCACGAATATTTGTTTCTGAGTCATGGATGTTTTCTATGAATTTAAGTATTTATCCATCTATATAAGTATGTATATCGCCGCCTGGTACCCATAGTACAAGCTTCGCTTAGTTTGTGGCCAGGATGATCTGTGTGACATTGTCCCTAGATATTATTATTATTATATTATTACTTAAATGTTGCTTCCGATCAACACTACCAAAGAGTCACGTGTTGGGTTGCTAGAACAAAAGCCTACACACACGTTACCATTCGATTCACACTATTTTTTCATTAGGTAGAACGTAATACCTACATCCTCCTAACGTCCTACGATAAATAAACAAGGTGTAACATAAATAGTAGACTTTAAGGAGCCTCATTTAACCATGAAACTAAACAAAGGTCATCAACATAGAAGATACACAGAATAAAGATTAACTTCCCATACAAGCATAACGATCAGTTTGTTGTTTGTTTGGAGCGAAAAAAATATTCGGGCTGCTTGGCTTGGTTGGTAGATACTTGGCTTTCAGGCCGCAGGTCATAGGTTCAATTCCCACCCGGGACATTTCCGCGATGTTTGTGTGCATAAACATGTCTGTTTGTCTTGAGTCTGGGTGTAATCTATACATATAATAAAATAGTAGGAAAGTCAAAACTGTACATTGAATATTTTTTTAAAAGGATACTTGGGGCGTGATTTACAATCGATATCGAAGCCAAAAATATAGATTTTACAATTTTTGTCTGTGTGTCTGTTTGTCTGTATGTATGTCCGGGCTAAACTCAAAAAGTACTGCATGGATTTACTTCAAATTTTGCAAATATATTACTAAGAGGTCGGGTCAACATATGGGCTACATATTATCACGCTATCACCAATGGGGGAGGAGCTGTGATAATTTATTAAATTTAACGAGGGTAAAACCGCGGGGCACAGCTAGTAGAATATAATAGAATACTCATTATTGTACACACAAGCAGGATAAATAGGTAGGACAAAAAATAATAATACAATCTAGTACAATGGGCGGCCTTATCGCACTAAGCGATTTCTTCCAGACAACTTTTGGGTGGATAGGAGCTGTAATTGTTTTAAAAAGTGGGTGTGTAACTAATTAAGTAGTGCATAAAAAGATAAAAAAATGTAATTATCTATATAAGTATGTCTTTACAAAAGAAAAGTGGTATATCAGTTATCTGGTTTCCATAGTACAAGCTGTGCTTAGTTTGGGATCAGATGACCGCGTGTGAATATTATTATTAGTTTCATGTGTGATGGCACTCCCTCTGTGTCCTTGAATATTATGTTAAAACTTGTATAGTAACAAAATATGTATTTTATTTAGGTTATAATATAATGCAATTTAAGTATTATGCTAGAATGCATAATGCATTCAGTCTAATGGAAATAATGATTAAAACATGATGAAAAAACTCAATGTAAAAACAGGAGAAGTGCTTACACGGTTTTTGTAACTTTGTCTGTGTTATTTAGTGTATCAGATTGCAGTGTATTAGGGTTGCACAGACAAATTTGTCTAGAACTCATAGACAATAACTAAATCAGAGCTATGACGAACTGTTGAACTGCTGCATTACTCGAGGATGGAGGGATACGCTTTGTTATTTGTAGGTCATATCTATATTTTTGGCGCTGTGAATGGCGTAATATAGACGGCCATATTCTATAATTTTGTTGGTTTTCTATTTATAGTTGCTGGATCATTTCATAACAAAATTCGTGATTCGATTAGCTATCTAATTAGTAATTAAAATATCATGGCGTCGTTGTGTGTCTGCAGTAGGTATTCAAGTAAATACTCGTATGAAACATATATCAAATTTATATCCAGTATTATATTTTGGACAAAGGCCACCCCCAAAGATCTCCACAATTGCCGGTCTTGCGCTATCCGCATCCAGCGATTTCGGACGTTGGATTGGACGTCTTTCGGCTGATATGATGATGATGATGATTATATTTTAACTTGGTTTTTATAATTCTCATTATGAATTTCTGTTAAGTCACGTTTGAGGTTCAAAACTCTTTTTACTTTCTAATTTAGCGTCATACCATCTTAAGTATTCTATTACTTCATCAATACATCGAACAACTTACAATGTAAGCTTTTAGTGTATAGGTACCCATTTTTCATTGGCGGTAGTAATTATTTTTGTCCCAGCAATTACATAACATTCAAAACTCATATCTGTGAAGTCTTAGACATACGTTTAATCATAAGTTTCCATCCCCGCTTAACATTTACAACGTGTAAGACAAAATATATATCAATAACAGATTTTTTGAACAGATTTTTCCTAACTTCTTTACAAGGTAACGAGAACGAATTAGTTATCCTAATTTTCGGCATAGATAATTCTAAATGCCTACTTAATAATGTTTATAGGATTTTGTAAGTGTTTTTTTATAAGAGTAAAACTGTTTTGATGCGTACAATGCTAGCTAGATTTATAAGCTATAATTTATTATTTCTCGTGTGCTTCCTGCTCATTAGTCCGCTTACTTTTATCTGTCAATGCGTCGCCTTAAAGATGCCCTATATAATAGTTCTTATTAAAGTTTAGTTTGATTGCATCATTTGCAATGCAGCGCGTAAATCTAAACTACAAAATGGAAGTAATTTTATTCCGGTGGGTCTTGAACCAGCATCCTCTGCCAATTCGGGTAGACGCTTGAATGATTGAATTTCATAATGATTCTGAATAATCAATAACTGAGTGTAATATGCTTGACTGGCCTATTGGTCTAGGGGTAAGTGACCCTGACTGCTAAGCCAGAGGTCGTGGGTGTGATCCCCACCCAGGGGCTCTACCGGCTAAGTCGCCGAACATCGATTTCCTAAATGGCATTCAAATAAATAAAGGTTAAAAACATTGACTTATATGTATAACTAGACACGCTGTTTCGAATAAAAAGTCTGTCCCAGTCCGGCTGTGCGCGAGGTGAGGGGCGCGCGCGCGGCGGCCAAAATTGCTTACTGACTTGCAGCGCCCGCGCTGCAACTTAGTGAGCAAATTCTCAATATGGGATTGCGCGTCTAGTAGAATACATATAGGTCAATTGTTAAAAATGAGTTAATCAATCGTTAAATCGGCTTCCATGAGCACATGTGACGTCATAAATGGTCCGGAATCAATTGTCAACGTTGCAGCCGATTTAACGATTGATGAAGTCACCTTTAACCTTTATTTATTTGAGCGCCATTTAAGAAATCGATGTTCAGCGATTTAATGAGCATGATAATCTGTGTCTAGGTGTATGTGTCTTTATCAGTTCTCTGGTTGCAACTAGTCAAGGCTCTGCTTAGTTTATGATCAGATGGCAGTGTGTTAGTTGTACCACGATATTTATTTATTTATATTTAATGCCATGTGTCTTGAAAGCATCAAAGGCTACGGTACCTCCTAACCATCAAGTGGTCGTGTGCTTGTTTGCCAGCCTGATGGTATAAAATTCTTGTACAAATCCCAACCCAATATGTCAAATTTCTTTTATAGATTTTCAACTTTATCACATAAGCATAAAGTTCACTTTCAATTGGGGAAATTTGACAGATTGGGGTAGCTTGATGTGCAGCTGACGTCTGTACAGTATTGTAGTCATTTTTATGTGATACCACAAAAATAATAGTGAAAAGTTCCTCTTATATATATAGAGATCTTATATAATATAGAGAGTATTTGTACCACTCCCCAAAAGAGGCCCTAGATAAAGAGAAATTTATTTTTTTTGGTGCGTGGGATTATGCGGAACTAAAACTAATATTTGATAGCGTGCCAACTAAATGAAAACAATTATAATTATAATTGAAAAGTCTCTATTTTCCGTATTTATAATAAGTCCAGCATTTGTGTTATGTACAAATTTTAGCTAGAATCTGTCCTACTATTTCTCAAAACATACATTTCTTCAAGTAATAAGCTACTACGAGGCATGCCTTTTAAGTTTTGTCGTTTGAAGAAAAAACATAACTAGAAACTTATAGTACTTTTTATTGCTTTTCAAAGTATTCACTAGTACGTTAACACTAGCATGTCCACGCTGGAATTCTAAATACCAGCGATCGACAGGCCGCAGACATGTGCCTTCATCACTGAACACAGATGTTAGCTCTTCAAAACACTGAAGCCTGTCAGGCCTCTTCTAAAGTTGTAGAAAATTATTACACGAACATTTTCCTTGGAAAGATTCATTTTCGCACGTAGATTCCAATCGACGCTGTTACTAAACAATACAATTAATCCTTATACTTTCACACACAGTTGATACTTTATAAAGTATCAACTCTTATTTAACATAGCGACGTAATCTTGTGAGACATTAGTCTTACTGTTCACGGGGAACAGTATTTAATCGTTGTCAAATTTTAGGCCTGTCCTGACTGTCCTGTGATGTCCCGGCCGATTTCGGTCACGGCGACCGCTTCTTCTCCTCCTGCAGCCGACGTCCGTCTGCTCACATGTGACTTATGTAGCCAATTTTAGTAGAAAAAATGTGAGCACACCATTGTAATAATTGTAATTGATCGCCGCAGTTGCTCTGGCTTTCAATTCATCGCGCTTGGTAGGTATCCAGCTCAGTGCGCCTCCCAGACTCGAAGCAGTCGACTTTGCCTTGGACTAAAGTCCGCCATTCTGTCCGTTTGGCTGCCCATTATTTCCATTGCGAGGGCTCTACGCCACAGTTCCTCATGTGGCGCTTAAGCACATCTTTATACCTGAGGAGTTGTCCGCCATGCTTTCGCTTGCCCTCCTCAAGTTCCAAGTAGAAGATGCGTTTAGCCACTCGCTGGTCTACCATGCGTATCGTAATATTTAAATATAAGTTTTTTATCCATCCCAAAAAAGTGCACAACCCTAAAACTGCTTTAGCGTCGATGTACTAAAAAAGGTTTCACTGCAAAAAAAAACTTGTGTGTACTTATGTACACGCGTTAGAAGTTATACTTCTTAATATACAACTTGAACATAGTTATCAATTTTCATACCATCTAGAACTAACGTCATGCTGTTATTTTTAATAATACGATCATCGTATTAATACGTAACATCGTATTAATACGACATTAATACGAAGTATACGACACTAATAAGAATAGTAAGTATACGACATTAATAAGAATAGTAAAAATTCACTCTCATACATTTTCATACCACCTAGAACTAACTTCATGCTGTTAAATTTTTGGTGTCGGTGTGCGCGCGCATCGTAAAAATTCACTCTCATCATTATTCTCCATCGCGCCAAAAGAAGTATAACTTCAATAATTGGTCAAGTTTTGAAATCCAGGGCCCTGGATCTATGCGGAACCTGTGCATACCGTGCATCCGCCACACTTATTCGTTTCAATAATAACAATGTTCTTTCATGCTGATCACAGAGACCGCAGTGATATTATCTGGCACTTTGTGTCAGGTGAACGTCCTGCGTTTTTGTCTGTTACACAATACGGCGGCAGTGTGGGAATTAATTATATAGAATTATGTATACTTAGTTACTAAGCTATTCTTTTGTGTTGTTGGCTGCATTGGTTGCTGAATTATTGGCTAGACAGAGTTCATCTGTGTCATTTTAGAGAATTAAAGCGAACCACAGCTTCCATAATGAAACCAAAAAGTATTAATAACTTTTTTTAAAGACAACGCTTGAGTTAAGGACATAACTCCCTGTACTTTAGAAATATGTAATTTACAGAAACAAAACACACCCAGACCCAAAACAACTATGTCAGTAGGTATGTGAACCATTTTTTTTTCTTTTTCTGTAAAAGACAACTAGGTTAGGGAAACTAATCCATGTGTGCGGGGTCCTTAACAAACATATAATTGACAGACAGACTACATCCAGGCTCAGAACAACTATTTATGGGTCACAGAATTACTGCGAAACACGTAGTAGCGAGGTGACTACCTTTACCACTGCGATACACGTTTAGTCAAATTGTCCTTTATTGTGTAGTTTGTTGTTTGATAGTATTATTGTGTTGTTTTTCTGCTCATTCTTAGCAGAAAAATCTCTAAATCATTATTTTGACCCGACCCGGGATTTGGACGCAAGACCTTTGGAATTTAACCCATGATTTGAATATGCGGTAAAACACTCTTCCGCTAAACCAACCAAGCGAAGACCTTCAGTCGAATTAACGTGTTTAGTTATAGGTAACTCAGTTGTACCTATCCGCAACAACATGAAAATTTAATTCTATAAGCATACGAGTATATACAGGTACATATAACAGATTCATATGTTACCTCACATCTATTGTTACAAGCTGACTCTCTGCCACTGCTAGCTAACTATGTAGACAACATGTCAATGGAAATGTAGCGGTAATATTTAGTCTTTCAGTTTCAGTCTTAGAAATTCAGGCCGTAACTTTTACCCATATGACGACGTCGTGGAGAATTCTCATTTTTGAACCTCATTTCTGAGAACATAAAGTTTAAAATAAATCTATCGTTTCGATAGTGAGAGACAGTAAAAACTATTTTCTTGTATTAGGGCTACATACAGCGTACCTACATATAACAGATAGTCTATATGTGATTAGTAACCTTACTTGAAATTGGAATCACAATAGAATGATGAACCGATTTTGAATTTTAATTCAGCATAAAGAGCGTTTAGTTTTAAGTATTATAACTAGCCAGTGTCCAGATATTATATCATGCTAAGCATAATTAGTTTTATGATAAGTCTGAGACTTACCCATCGATTTCTTTTGATATATAGTTTATGGTTACTTATTTTTTACAGATTGACACGTTTGCCTCGAAAAATCATAAAACCATAGATAATTTATATTCGACGGTGCCTTATTTTAATAGGTGTTAAACCTAAATGACTCCCGATTTTCATGTGATTTAAGGATAAAATATTATAAAAGAATTATTCAATGAATTACATGTGTACGTAAAAGTGATCTTATAGAAGTTCAGTTTGTCCTTTTAAGTTACCTACGGAACCTTTCAACGTTCATACTCAATTCTATCAACTACACTTGAAAATTAGCAATTGTATACAATTCACCTTTGTGGCCATAGATGCCGTTACTTCACTGTACCGTAACGAATCCATACGCGAAATTGATAGGTAAGCAAAATACTAGCACACATACTCACGAAAATAAGTGCCACAAAAATATGCGAGATGGATCTTCCGATGAAAGTTATTTGATATTTATAAATTGTGAACGTGTCTTTTTTTGCTAAAAACAAGGCTTTTCGTGATGTTTACATAATATAGTGTTTCCCTACATTCGACATTTACGCCGTGCAAAGATTTCTGTTTATTTTTAATTCATAACAACACCTTTCTTTTATTAGAAAAAAAAACGTTTATTTCTTAAATACTATGGTACAGTCTGGCTCTTGTTGAGACCTTCTATTTAGTGTAGAACACCTGTGTCAGAAGGTCACGCTCTTCCATATCCAACACTATACGGTACCCCAAAAAGCTTCCTATGGCTCAAATATCTTATATCTAGGTTAGTTAAGGGTTAGTTAAAATTTACGCCTTAAGAGGCGTGACGTCTAAATATTTCACTAAAATACTAATAAATTCACTAGTTCTTCTTATAGAACTAGTGAATTTGGATTTAAATAAGGCGTTAAATATGGAATATTTAAATGTCAACCTTAATTTTGCAATATATACATAATATAGCCTTTCCCTATATTCGACATTTACGTCGTGCAAAGATATCTGTTTTTTTTTTAATTCTTAATAACACGCTTACACGCTTTGAGAGGCGTGACGTGTAAAGATTTCTCTAAAAATAATAATAAATACACTAGTTCTACTAATATAACGTATAAAATTTTACAATAGCACAAGAATTTTGAATATAAAGTGTTCCAAAAAAGGTTCGATTCGTAACAGCGTTAATTTTGGAATATTTAAATGTCAACCTTAATTTTGCAATATTATAAGACCATAAACAAAAATATATGATATGCAAAGTAAGTATAGTAAAATAAATAAGTAAGTATGTTTATCAGTTGTCTGGTTACCCCAGTACAGACTCTGTCTAGTTTGAAATCAGACGGCAGTGTGTTAGTTGTCCCGAGATCTTTAATTTATATTGTTAACTAGCTGTGCCCCGCGTTAAACTTTATAAATTAGGTAATAGCCTATGTGTTGTTCGGGTATATAAGCTGGTTCGGTAGTTTTTCGTGCAAGAGTAACAAACATCCATACATCTTTACTCACAAATTTTCGCATTTATAATATATGTAGGACATACACTTTAATTAGAATGAGGTAGATAATTATCAAGCAAGACCGGCAATTTTGGAGATCTTTGGGGGAGGACTTTGTCCAGCAGTGGACGCCTTTCGGCTGATATGAATACATCTTTACTCACAAACTTTCGCATTTACCTATAATATTAGTAGGACATAGGTACATTTTAATTAGAATGAGGTAGATACTCATCAGTGTTTATCACAAAGCCTGTGACAGTTATTTATAACTCAACGTAATTGATGGTTCTTGACTATTGACATAGGTACAATTAGAGCCAATGACTAAACTAATTAAAGTATACATAGTTTCGTATATACAGGGTGGAAAATTTCAGCGGGGCAGTAAGGGGAAGTACCTTCTCCGTTACAGCTACACAAAAATGGTCTTAGGAGACTATCCATATTTTTTTATGGAATTTTGATCCCCATTCACAAAGTATGAAAAAAAATTACAGTTAAAAAATAACAATTTTACACAAAAACATTTTTTGATGCCAATCAATCCTGTTTATAATACTGATCAAACACTTCTATGGGACCAACCATTGTTGGAGTATTCACAAAAACTTTTAGTGGCGGTTGAGATCTTTTTGTTGACTGAATAAAAAGATACGTTTAAAAACAATTCAAAATTCGAACTCTCTATTATAAAAAAAAACAAACTAGACAGCTTGTTGCGTCAGAAAAGCTCTGAGTGTGTTATACGTTTTACATTAAGTACATAATTGGACAGGTATTGATGAGAGAAAAATTACCTCCAATTTACAACGTTTAGACTTGCTAGAAACATATTACGCACTTAATAAAAAAATCTGCTGCGTTAGAATGATATAGGACCAAATATCCATACGTCATATGCCAACCAGAAAGGAAGATCTTAAACAAGTAATTAGGAGGATGAACAGTAATTATCAAAAACTAGTAATACTAAATGGTACATTACATGTACATTCAATTGTGATAATATTTCATCGGATTGTAAAAGTTGTCGCAGTGAAAGGTATATTTTATGTCCACTGCTTCAATAATTACATTAAGAGCTTTCGCAAAGTCTGTACCAAGTAGCATTCTTCACCGATTTGTGATCTGCGGACATGAATGTTATTATTGTTTCTGAATCCATTTAAAAACTGAGTATATGAAGGGTTTTTCATTAATATTTCAAATACTCTGGATTTAATTGAATTAGTGGCTAAAATTTCACACTATTTAATAATAATAAATAATTACTATTTATTATTATTAAAGAGTCTAACTTAAAAATATCATTGAATTATAAAACACTGTAAAAATGGGTACGGATTACATATTTCAATATTATTAAATTTGTTACAATTAATGAAAATGTTGGAGTATCAAAAATTTTATATAAAATAGTAGGTACAGCTGCTTACACATCTAGAGGTCTAATAACTCTACTAAAGGGCTTTCCACTAAGAAAAACACTCGCATTTGACAACCATCGCTTTTTCAAGATGGCCGCTATGAGCTATCAAAGTTCGCGCGTCTCTAATAAAAAGCCTTTACTTATTTACGATCCAAATACAGATTATAAAGAACACAATTCTGTTTTCCAGAAACAACCTACACTTAACTGTCCTTTAGGAGATTTCCTTACATTTCATTATATAATTAAGCCTTTCCAAAGTTAAATATTAAACCTGCAATTATTAATTTATTACATTCTAAGTATCTATACATATTTATTAAAAGCAATATACGATACGATAAAAATTAATAGAACATTAACGATATTATAAGATATTAAAGTAATTTGTTATTATAGTAGTTATTATTATGCGTTTTAGAAAGTTCTCAGCTTCATCGTAAGTCTAGGTGAGTAAAAAATTTAATGTATTTACGTTGTTAGTGCGCTACCGATGACGCGTTGAAATCTTTTGTTATTAATATAATTTTAATGGATTAAAAACCAGTTCATAAATTAATTATGTCATCGTAATAATAGACCGTTACGTTATTAGGTATTTTCGTGCTCCATGGATCAAATGCGGAACGATGGCTTAGATATGCTTTACAACGTACAGACGCCAGCACATAAAGCTACCCCAATCTGTCAAACTTCCTCAATTGAAAGTGAACCTTATGCTTTTGTGATAAAGTTGAAAATCTATAATATGAAATTGACAGATTGGGGTAGCTGGATGTGCTGGCGTCTGTACTACTAGCGCATACGAATGACTGGATTAATAGGTATTGCATAATTGAATTATTTATACATTGATAAAGGAATCCTATTGAGATCAGTGGTAGTGCTTACAATAGCTGTGATGAACCACATTATAACTAATTATTAGAACGAATCATAAGTCCAACCATAGAATTGTTGGCGTGGTCGGTAGATACGCTGCCTTTCACGCCGCAGGTCGTGGGTTCGATTCCCACCCGGGACAGATATTTGTGTGCATGAACATGTCTGTTTGTCCTGAGTCTAGGTATAAATTAAATATATAAGTATGTATTTACAAAAGAAAATTAGTACATATATCTGTCTCTGGTTTCCATATTCCAAGCTCTACTTAGTTTGGGATTAAATGCCCGTGTGTGAATAATGTCCCAGGACATTATTATTATAATTTTACATTTATAAATGTAACATTTATAAATGTAAAATTACAGTTTACATAAGAATACAAAAAAGAAATGGTGTATACTGTATGTAATATATACGATCAACGCAAAATATATTCGTGAAATTTTCGATACTAATTAGTTAATTAAATTTTAATTAGTTCCTATATTCCTGTCTAATCGCAATGTTCATGATACATAGTTATTCCGATGGAGTTCATGACGAGGCGAGCTTATTCCTTTAAGGCCGGCAACGCTTTTGCGGCCCCTCTGGTGTTGCGAGTGTCTATGGGCGGCGGTGATCACATACCATCAGGTGACACACTTTTTCGACTTCGAAATTATATATAAATAGTCCCCAAATTAAAATACGGAAGACATTATGATGGGTTTGGAAGCAGACTTTCATCTGAGCGAATGCAATTTGCAGAAGTTTGTTATTATTACTTAGATAGATCTTTCTGATTGCCAAACTTCAGTAAGAAACCAGATTTAGATAAGATGAATTATAGATGAATTATATAAGACCGTTCATCACACTAATATTATAAAGGCGAAAGTTTGTGAGTGTGGGACTGTGTGGATGTGTATGTTTGTTATTTCTTCACGTCTAAACGGCTAGAGCAATTTGAATAAAATTGGGCATGGAGTTAGCTGACACCCTAGATTAACACATAGGCTATAATTTATAAAGTTTAACGCGGGTAAAACCGTGGGACACAGCTAGTATTTCGATAAATGCTAAACAGTGTCACTAAAGTACAAGATAGCCTACTGGTTAGACTGGGCTGCGACGTCTGTGGTTTCGAGTTCAAACACAAGGCCACCACTGATTTTTCGAATTTATGTGCGTATTAGAAATTAGTGCTGGACGACGAGATTAGCCCGGCGAATTTAATCTTATTGCTAACGCGAAATTTTACCAAATTACCATCATTTTATTGATGCTGAATAATGTTTACAGACAGAACTGTATTTAACTAACAATCTGTATAATTAAAGAAGTAAAATTGACTGCCTATATACGAATATTAATTTAACAGTCCGAAATACCCAGATAAACCCTGTGAGGTTTTCGTGGTACGGCACGTACTAATGTAAAATTAATATAAGTATATTGAAAACAAAATACCTAAAAAAATACATAGTTGGGTGATTTTTCTTCGATGCTATAAAATAAATAATATTTAAAAATAAATAACTTACCGGGAACTTCATGGGCTCTCATTGTGCTTGGAACCCTATTCGCGAAGTTGTAAGCTGTCTTCGTGCCGAAGTATAAATAAGGTTCTTCTTCCACTGAGAGGCATGTCTCCTCGGCAGTGGCATAGCCAAGCATCAGTATGAAAAGCCAAATCATTTTCTAAAAAATAAGAAAATACTACTGAGTATTTTTTGTATAGTTAGTTTCTCTTTTTTTTAAAGTAACTTTAGTTTTGTGGGAATTCTTCCCACACGAATAAAGTACGAATATATGTCTGTTTCTTCCTCTATTAAAGAAAAATATGGGTAATAAATTGGAATGACACAGTAAGATACCTACTGGTTATTTTAAATACAATATTCAAATAATAGCATCTGCCATATATTAGATCCTCGCCAGCTGAAGGGTTATTTAAATAGAACTATATCATTATAATTGCATATCTATAATGAAATTTTAAGTAGAACTTGACCTTGTTTATTATTAATAATATCTTTTATATATGTAAACTGAGATAGGTATAAGATCATAATATGTCTACATTCTATTGTAGAACCGATAGGTACTAAATAAACATAACTCGGCGATGAAAAAATATCTTGATAAACGAGTTAACAAAACTAAAATGAGGTACATATTGATTGCTTATTTTGGAGCTTTAATTAACCTGTTCTTGGTGTATATTAGAACATAAAAATATTTGCCCTTAAATTAAAATGTAATATTATGAAGTTAGCATGTATAAAAAATATATTTGGTAATATAAGTGGATTTAAAATAATACTTCTAAAGTCATAAAGTTCGAATTGGACACATAAACGAACAAGTAAAAAATAGTGTTTCAAATGAACATTTCAGATTTATAGTTTTTTTATTGGAAATAAACTAAATAAAGATTTATTAATTATGCGTAAATCTGTACTTAGTTGCAAAAGTAGAGATTTACGAATAATGATTTATATCGCTTTCTTTTCAAATCTTGTATCTTTAAAGTAAGTAACTTTACTTTTATCTCTTTACGTTAAAGACACATTGTATGATTTCAGAAAAAAGGTTCTATGGCCTTCAGAATTTGTGCGATTAATACCGGCCTGAGTACAGAATATCCCATCTGATCGAATGGATCACAAAGTATAAAAACAAACGAGAACATCACAAGTTTGAAGTCAAAGCAAACAATCAACAAAAGCGACACAATGCGCTTGAACCCTAAGTAGCTCACTTGAATCACTTCACAAAAAAGTATTATATCAAAAAACTCCCGAACTATTAACTCAATTTACCTTTGCGCGGGAAGAATCGGGATAAAAAATATGGTTTTAGTTTATGGTTATTCGCGCGGGAAATGCGTCAGTCCGCGGGCACGATGGCGGTTAGGTACTGTACTCTGTGATGGCGGTTAACTGACTGACTCACCTACTACTGGGCTAGTACGTCGAGTACATTCGACCTCACATTGCTTGCCTCACGAAAGTCACAACTATGGCACATAACTATACCAACGTGTTCACTATGGAACCTCGTGGCCCCCAGCACATGTTGAATGCTTACAAGTTACAACCTCAAATTATTAGCAGGAATTAATTAAGTAGCGCGGTTGAAGCATACATTAAGTTTAAGCTTACTCTACCTGTCAGCAATATAGTATTTTTTGTTGGCGTAGTTGGCAAAATGCTTGGTTTTGCCGGAGGTCGTGGGTTAAATTCCCACCCAGAACAGATATTTGTGTGCATGAAAATGTCTGTTTGTTCTGAGTCCGGGTGTAATTATCTATATAAGTATGTATTTACAAACAAAAAGTAGTATATGTATTATATCAGTTATCTGGTTTCAATAGTACAAGCTCTGCTTAGTTTGGGATCAGATGTGTAAATAATGTTCCAGGATTTATTTAATTTAATTTTATAGACATTTAAAATGACGGGTTTTATAATAATATTTTAGTAAGAAAATTGCATATCTCAGCCAAAGCTTTTCACGTGACAATAAAATAAAAAGAACCAGAAAGTTATTTTCTAAAATTGGCATAGGTAGGTATGTTATACATATTTATATTTGAAGTTAAGCCACTTTTCAAGTATGTACAGAAGTACTGGTTGTTTATGGTGGAAATTCAATCTGTCATAAATTACTAATAATTCGTGTCTATCAAACTTTTAAAGTGATTTGAGTGCGGTTTTCTTGCCTGAAAACTAATTTCCTCGGGATGTGCGGGATCTTAGTAACATCAAAATTAGTTATTCAACATTTTTAGATTATGTATGTATATGTGTTTTAATGGATTCGAGAGTTTGTTACAGAGAGCAAAAAGGGAAAAGGTTAAATGTTGTTTTGTGTCTATGTATCTCTACACTGAGTAATCCGGCGTTAGTAGAATGATTTTTATTTAAATTAATAAATTTTCGGCAAAGAGATAGTGGTAAAAATAATTATAATAAAACTGTTTTAAAAAAATATAACACAGTCGGTGTTATATTTTTTCAAAGATAACTAGTAAGTATCCAATACTCAAAATCGGATTTTTGATTTTATGATGATGATTTTGTTTTCATATGAAAATAAATCACCTGAGGCATTATGCACGGGGAACAAAGCATTTCGTGGTTTTCTTAGATTTCCTGATCGCTTTCTTTAATTTTAGCTGTGCCCCGCGGTACCTGTTACCCGCGTTAAACTTTATAAATTATAGCCTATGTGTTAATCCAGGGTGTCAACTAACTCCATACCAAATTTAATTGAAATCGCTCCAGCCGTTTAGACGTGGAAAAGTAAGAAACATACACACTTACACAGTCACAAACTTTCGCCTTTATAATATTAAGTAGGGTAATCAAATTGCTAGCAAAAATATGTAAAATGTTATAGCTGATTTTGTACTAGACAAATTTCAAATCGCTCTCCTCTAAAGCTACGATTATGCAGAGGTAACTTTATTCCACGTATAGGTCGGGATAGTAGTAAACGTGGAACTGTGGAACAACCTCCCAAACGACGTGTTTCCACACTCATATAACTGGTACGCGCGGTCCAACTTCGACCACATCTTCACTTGCCATCAGGTGAGATCGTGGTCAAGCGCAAACCATTTTGCATAAAAAAAAACGTAGTTTGTTATATTCTCTTTGGATAGTAGCACCGTATAGGTACATGTACTCAGCTACACCATGGAAGGTAACATCACGTGCTAAGAAAACTGCGTGTGATGCGCCGATACATGCTATAGTTATGTAGGTACCTGTAACAGTTACAGAAGCTGAGAACTTCGCTAATTTATAATAATAAGTTTATTTTTATTAGATTATTCAACTGAATTTCGGATTATATTTCATCAAAATACAAAATCAATATGTAGTGTTAACAATTTTTCAGATATCTTTAAAATTTATTTTATAAAATTAAGTGCGGATGGGAAATTTAATTCCGCTACTTGTGGGTATAATGTGCTTCTTGCATGTGCATATCTTTAGCTGGCGGAAGGGCGGTGCAAATTGCATCTCGTATCGTCGATTTGTACTTTGATATTTGGTATGTAACGCTTGATTTCAGATGTTACTATTTAATATTAAATCTATAATCATAGCAACAAAATGGGTAGGCAGTTCTCTCATCCAGAGGTGTTTTAGGGTTCAAGAGTTCTTCCCTTATGGTCCGCCGGTACATCTAAAAACCTTCTAATGTTATCAAGACAGTTACCTCGCCACTTCGTGTATTACGGTTACACAAATAGAACAATTGTTTAAACATTAAAAAAAATTGATTTATATATAAAGGTACCTATTGCATTTATTTATTTTTATTTTATCTAGGGACAATGTCACACAGATCATTTTAGCCCCAAACTAAGCATAGCTTGTACTATGGGTACCAGGCGACGATATACGTACTTATATAGATAGATAAATTTTATACTTATATACAACGTGTAACAGAAAGTGTGAACGTAAATTAAGGGGGTTATAGGGTATCAGGACGGCTACCTATGGACGAAACTTCAAACAGAAATAATCATTTTTTTATTCAACTAGTAATTTATTTTTATATCGACAACCTAAATCAACAAGTAAGATTACCGACGTTATGAACAACACTAAGCAAAACTCAGCCGCAAGGGTAATGAACCTTACCGAGAACTTGGGTACCTACTATTTAGACTGTAAATAAAAAGTGTGGTTCTGTACAGTCACATAATTTATTACACGTGTTTATTTTAAGATTCAATCAAATGTTTAACTGAATTTTTGCTCTAAATTCATATAAATTTGATAACTAGGAAAAATCACTGAATTTAATTTAAAATGATATTCCGCAAGATGTTGGATCTAGGAGAAATAAATAATTTAATTGACTTATGTAACTGCAGATATTTTTTTGTGTGTTAAATAGTAAGAATATTAAATTTTTCTTTCAGTATGTGAATTTAATCTGGCCGGAAACGAATAGGTACTTAATTTTTAATACAAACTAACCAGATAAACACACGCGGTACGACTACTGATAAATTACGAAAAAATATGAATAATGTACTAGGCTCATATGAACATTAGGGGACATTTCGAATTCCGTCCTGATTTTGTCGCAAGGAACTCTAATACGGCGGCGAATACAAAGGATTGATGTAGGTAAATAATAAATGGTTAAATATTTTTTAATATTCATCAAAGCGGGCCCCGCTCGTGGCGGCGCCTTTGAGAGAGTCAAAGATGCCGCCACCGCGCGCCGCGCCATTTGAATGTGTTCGTGTATAACTCATTGGTCTAGCGGTAGCGTGTTCAACTGCAGATAATAAAGTCCTGGGTTCAAATCCCGGGTCAGGCCAAAAAGTGATCATGGGAATAATGAAGTCCTGGGTTCAATTCCCGGGTCGGGCCAAAAAGTGATTATGGGAATAATGAAGTCCTGGGTTCAATTCCCGGGTCGGGCCAAAAAGTGATTATGGGAATAATGAAGTCCTGGGTTCAAATCCCGGGTCGGGCCAAAATGTGATTATGGGAATAATGAAGTCCTGGGTTCAATTCCCGGGTCGGGCCAAAAAGTGATTATGGGAATAATGAAGTCCTGGGTTCAAATCCCGGGTCGGGCCAAAAAGTGATTATGGGAATAATGAAGTCCTGGATTCAATTCCCGGGTCAGGCCAAAAAGTGATTATGGGAATAATGAAGTCCTGGGTTCAATTCCCGGGTCGGGCCAAAAAGTGATTATGGGAATAATGAAGTCCTGGGTTCAATTCCCGGGTCGGGACAAAAAGTGATAATGGGAATAATGAAGTCCTGGGTTCAATTCCCGGGTCGGGCCAAAAAGTGATTATGGGATTTTTCCGTAAAAAGAAATTTCTCAGTATCAGCCCGAAGTCTGGGAGTTGACGATATTACACCCCCATGCCTCGGAGAGCACGTAAAGCCGTCGTTCCTGTGCCTGACCACTTTCCGGTCGTATCGCTAGTCGTCCCATCGGATCATGAAAGTGATGGAATAGAAAGTGCAGGGGCACTTTCAATTCCACCTTTAAAATTTAGAGTGATACACTCTATATTTTAAAGGTTTCCTGTAACGAAATATTAATCATTCATACAATACATACAAATAAAAAAATATGAATAATGTACTAGGCTCATATGAACAGTAGAGGACATTTCAAATTCCGTCCTGATTATATCCAAAGTTACACTAATATGGCGGCAAAATCAAAGAGTTGATATAGGTAAATAATAAACGGTTAAATATCTTTTAATATTCATGGAAGCGAGCCGCGCGCGTCGTAGATACCTAGGCGGCTCTTTTGAGCGGACTCAAAGACGCCGTCAAAGGGGCCGCGTTCGATGAAAGCCGCCAAATTCATCAAATATTGTGCAATTTCATTTATTTAATAAAAATATTAAAATCATCAGTTGTTCGTAAACTGTTGTCTATTTAGGTCGTGTTTAGTTACTAAATCGTCTAAAATGTCGTTTAGTAATGAGTAAAGTGTTCCGCGAAATCCTTAACTATGTCGTTTAGTGATCGTAATAATTTTGAACATTTCGTGCATTCATCTATGAAAGAATAGCCTCAGACGTGCACTTTGTGATGATGAGGATTCATAGGTCACAGAATTTAAGACTGTTTAATTACGAGGAACCTATGTCGTGAAGGGTACAGTGTCGCGATGGAGGCCACGCCTTTATAACTAAGAAACATGAAAGCTTTACGGTTCTATGAATATGTTGTACATGAGAGAGACTCGTGTTAGTTGGCAAGTCTTAGAGTCAAGCTTTCGGTGTCGGTGCAGATTTTAGTGAACGTGAAATAATGAAATTCTTCCATCAGTACTGAAAACAACTTCAACTAGAAGTTAAACTATAAAAAGATTCTCGTAATGTGTTTGTATATCACGTACTTATACGATGTAAAGTATCCAATAGCTATTCAGCAGTGCTATAAATAAAAAACATAACTCGAAAATAAAACAAAATATGTGTAGTGAGTGCAATCGGAATCAAACTACCAGGCGTGCATAGAAACACAGAGGTATGTCAAACAATTTCTAGCGTAAATCAGAATCAGCTGTGCTGTGTTAGTACGGATGTTCGTTATATCGATAAAAATACTTGTCGATATATTGAATGGTATATTATTTTACGATCAAGATTAAAATGATGGTATTTCGGTATGAGATTTTGTGTATAGGTAGGCTTAAGGAGACCGTATATGCCCCTTAAGTTACGTTCACTCTTTCTGTTACACGTTGTATATAGAAAACATCCATGACTCAGAAACAAATATTCGTGCTCATCACACAAATAATGTGCATTGTACCTAATTGGAAAGAAAAAATTAGTAGGTGATTGTTTTTCTTTACTTTGTTGAAACCAATGTGGGCTCCAAATATTACAGTATGGATGTCGAGTCAATTGAAACACTGCATTTCATTTCTTTATATATTATTCACATCATCATAACAGCTGTAAGAAGTCCACTGCTGGACAAAAGCCTCCCAAGAATCATCTTGGGGGTTTATGCCATAATCGTCTCGCTTGGCAGACGGGTTGATTGGTTGTTTTTATTCACATATAACACTAAAATTAGAATAGAACCATGAGTCTGCGTAGCTAGACTACTATGGACAAGTTCACAGTTTTCGTAGAACCAACACGAACTAAAAGAAATGACGTAAACCGTACGCCCTATTTTCCGAATGCTTGTCTCGTTGTTTGATTAGTATTAGGTAAGTAACCACGAGAGGTATGCAAATGTATGAGAAATCTTCTTTCTAGAAGATTGTCAGTCTTCGAGTACTAAACGAGAAAGTTTTATGTTATCCATATTAAGACTTCCTTTTCATTCTACGTTATTTTATTTTGATTATTATTAGTTGTTATTGAGGCTATAGAAATACTGTTCTAATTCAAGTGGTCTGTTGGACTAGTGGTTAGTGACTCTCACTGCTAAGCCAGAGGTCGTGGGTTCTATCCCCACTCAGGACATTTTTTTGTGTAATGAGCACTATTATTTGACGGTCACCGTAGCCTAGTTGGTAGTGCTCCTGCCTACAAAGCTGGCGGTCCTGGGTTAGAATCCCGGTAAGTGGAAATATTTGTGTGATGAGCAGTATGTATCTATCTATATAAGTATGTATATCATCGCCTGGTACCCATAGTACAAGCTTTGCTTAGTTTGGGGCTAGGATTATCTGTGTCCCCAGATATTATTATTATTATTAGTATTATTGTTGTGTTTGGGTGTAATTTATCTATTCTATATATGAATTTAAAATATATGAGTTGTCTCATGCGCCTCATGAGAGCATGAGGCGCTAATAGCCAGATACTCTCACCGGTCCGTAAGTGATTGGCGAGGTCAAGCAACTAGGATCGCGGTGAGTCAATAGATGGGTGACCGCCAAAGTGGTTTAATTTCTGAACGTCTCCGAGCTTCGGAGGGCACGTTAAGCTGTCGGTCCCGGTTTTAGCCACTAGGCAACAGTCGTTAAGCCATGTTCGAGGCCTAACGGGCGGCTTTAACAACTCTGACACTAGGGTAACTGCTCACACGATAAGTAAGTAAGCACGTTGTCCGGTTGCCGTTGATGTTGGGATCAGACGACAGTGCGTTAGGTAACCCAAGATATTATATAATTATTAATTTAAAAAAATATTTTCGTCAGACGGCCCGTTGACAGACGGACCATTCCCATGGTCTGTCCGAAGGGTTCCTTTTTAGGGTTGCGTATCCGATTACACAGAACCCTAAAAAGAACCCTTATGTGCTACATAATCTATATTTCTATATATATTTATATATATGTAAATTTGTTTATGTATTGATATTATCTACTCATATATACTTTGTGTATGTGTATTTAGTTTAAACGTATTACGCAATTTTGTAGGTTATGTAATTTCTTTTCTATTCTGTACACTATCTTATACCCCTTTTAATATCCATATAAATTTTGGTTCATCCAACTGAATGGTTGCCTGGAAGAGATCGCTTTTAGTGATAAGGCCGCCTATTGCATGAACATTACTGTTATTTATTTTAATGAACTGTATTCTATATGACGCAATAAAGTGTACTTATTATTATTAATCATAGTGGCATGTATTATACAGCTATACTAATTATATTATTAATGTTAGCGATTCCAAACTTAATTAGCCAACCTTCGAGAAACTGTTGTTTTATTCATTGGAAGTTTTCCAATGGATAACAGAATATATTTTTGCACTTAAGTACAATCTATTATTAATTTAGGGCATTTTGTTATTTTATAAATAAAATATCTGCTGCCCATTCAAACCGATTATGATCGAATTTCATCTTGGATTTTTTAAGAACAGGGTAATTTTTTTTATACATGATATATATACTTGTTTAGAAATAAGTCGCATATAGCCAGATGCATTCACCGTAAGTAATCGGTGAGGTTAAGCACCTACGGTCACTCTGTTGATGGGTGACCACCAAAGTTGTTTATTTTTTTAGCGGCAACACACGTCAGAGTAGGTACACGTTAAGCCGTCGAGTCGGTCCTTCATGTAGTCGACAACAGTGAGCCATATCAGATATGTACTGGACGGCTTGCAAAATTCAATACTTATATTCAATTCATACAATTACATACTCGTCTAACTACGATAAAGTAAAAAAAACCGGCCAAGTGCGAGTCGGACTCGCACATGAAGGGTTCCGTAGCAGCAAGTATTTCAGTTGATTAAATGAAAGCAAATTGCGGTTAACGTTTATGACGTATTAAAAAAAAACTACTCGCTAGATCTCGTTCAAACCAATTTTCGTTGTTAGTTATATCGTGATAATGTACATCATATATTTTTTCTAGTTTTATCATTCTCTTATTTTAGAAGCTACAGGGGGGGGGGACACTTATTTTACCACTTTGGAAGTGTCTCTCACGCAAACTATTCAGTTTAGACAAAAATGTCTAATATCATTTTTTTTAACCTCAATGTCATTTTCAAGACCTACAAGTTCTATGTATGGGGACCCCCTAAATTATTGTTCTTTTTCTATTTTTGTGTAAATATTTAAATGCGGTTCATCGAATACATCTACTTACCAAGTTTCTACAGTACAGCTCTTATAGTTTCGGAAAAAAATGGCTGTGACATACTAACGGACGGAAGACAGACAGACAGACATGACGAATCTATAAGGGTTCCGTTTTTGCCATTTGGCTACGGAACCCTAAAAATGACAAGTTGGAACTGCTTGTTATTCCAGTGGTTAGTGACCCTGACTGCTAAACTTGAGCTCATAGGATCGATCCCCACCCAGGGCAAATCTTCGAGTACTGAACATAATAGTTTGTTCTGTCCCTAGGTTGTGTTTAAATTGAAATAATTGGTTTCCTGTAACGAAATATTAATCATTCATACAATACATACAAATAAAAAAATATGAATAATGTACTAGGCTCATA
Source organism: Pseudoips prasinana (assembly GCA_951640165.1). NCBI lineage: Eukaryota > Metazoa > Arthropoda > Insecta > Lepidoptera > Nolidae > Pseudoips > Pseudoips prasinana. The sequence goes on from OX621240.1 coordinate 30,183,108, forward strand.
TGAACAGTAGAGGACATTTCAAATTCCGTCCTGATTATATCCAAAGTTACACTAATATGGCGGCAAAATCAAAGAGTTGATATAGGTAAATAATAAACGGTTAAATATCTTTTAATATTCATGGAAGCGAGCCGCGCGCGTCGTAGATACCTAGGCGGCTCTTTTGAGCGGACTCAAAGACGCCGCCAAAGGGGCCGCGTTCGATGAAAGCCGCCAAATTCATCAAATATTGTGCAATTTCATTTATTTAATAAAAATATTAAAATCATCAGTTGTTCGTAAACTGTTGTCTATTTAGGTCGTGTTTAGTTACTAAATCGTCTAAAATGTCGTTTAGTAATGAGTAAAGTGTTCCGCGAAATCCTTAACTATGTCGTTTAGTGATCGTAATAATTTTGAACATTTCGTGCATTCATCTATGAAAGAATAGCCTCAGACGTGCACTTTGTGATGATGAGGATTCATAGGTCACAGAATTTAAGACTGTTTAATTACGAGGAACCTATGTCGTGAAGGGTACAGTGTCGCGATGGAGGCCACGCCTTTATAACTAAGAAACATGAAAGCTTTACGGTTCTATGAATATGTTGTACATGAGAGAGACTCGTGTTAGTTGGCAAGTCTTAGAGTCAAGCTTTCGGTGTCGGTGCAGATTTTAGTGAACGTGAAATAATGAAATTCTTCCATCAGTACTGAAAACAACTTCAACTAGAAGTTAAACTATAAAAAGATTCTCGTAATGTGTTTGTATATCACGTACTTATACGATGTAAAGTATCCAATAGCTATTCAGCAGTGCTATAAATAAAAAACATAACTCGAAAATAAAACAAAATATGTGTAGTGAGTGCAATCGGAATCAAACTACCAGGCGTGCATAGAAACACAGAGGTATGTCAAACAATTTCTAGCGTAAATCAGAATCAGCTGTGCTGTGTTAGTACGGATGTTCGTTATATCGATAAAAATACTTGTCGATATATTGAATGGTATATTATTTTACGATCAAGATTAAAATGATGGTATTTCGGTATGAGATTTTGTGTATAGGTAGGCTTAAGGAGACCGTATATGCCCCTTAAGTTACGTTCACTCTTTCTGTTACACGTTGTATATAGAAAACATCCATGACTCAGAAACAAATATTCGTGCTCATCACACAAATAATGTGCATTGTACCTAATTGGAAAGAAAAAATTAGTAGGTGATTGTTTTTCTTTACTTTGTTGAAACCAATGTGGGCTCCAAATATTACAGTATGGATGTCGAGTCAATTGAAACACTGCATTTCATTTCTTTATATATTATTCACATCATCATAACAGCTGTAAGAAGTCCACTGCTGGACAAAAGCCTCCCAAGAATCATCTTGGGGGTTTATGCCATAATCGTCTCGCTTGGCAGACGGGTTGATTGGTTGTTTTTATTCACATATAACACTAAAATTAGAATAGAACCATGAGTCTGCGTAGCTAGACTACTATGGACAAGTTCACAGTTTTCGTAGAACCAACACGAACTAAAAGAAATGACGTAAACCGTACGCCCTATTTTCCGAATGCTTGTCTCGTTGTTTGATTAGTATTAGGTAAGTAACCACGAGAGGTATGCAAATGTATGAGAAATCTTCTTTCTAGAAGATTGTCAGTCTTCGAGTACTAAACGAGAAAGTTTTATGTTATCCATATTAAGACTTCCTTTTCATTCTACGTTATTTTATTTTGATTATTATTAGTTGTTATTGAGGCTATAGAAATACTGTTCTAATTCAAGTGGTCTGTTGGACTAGTGGTTAGTGACTCTCACTGCTAAGCCAGAGGTCGTGGGTTCTATCCCCACTCAGGACATTTTTTTGTGTAATGAGCACTATTATTTGACGGTCACCGTAGCCTAGTTGGTAGTGCTCCTGCCTACAAAGCTGGCGGTCCTGGGTTAGAATCCCGGTAAGTGGAAATATTTGTGTGATGAGCAGTATGTATCTATCTATATAAGTATGTATATCATCGCCTGGTACCCATAGTACAAGCTTTGCTTAGTTTGGGGCTAGGATTATCTGTGTCCCCAGATATTATTATTATTATTAGTATTATTGTTGTGTTTGGGTGTAATTTATCTATTCTATATATGAATTTAAAATATATGAGTTGTCTCATGCGCCTCATGAGAGCATGAGGCGCTAATAGCCAGATACTCTCACCGGTCCGTAAGTGATTGGCGAGGTCAAGCAACTAGGATCGCGGTGAGTCAATAGATGGGTGACCGCCAAAGTGGTTTAATTTCTGAACGTCTCCGAGCTTCGGAGGGCACGTTAAGCTGTCGGTCCCGGTTTTAGCCACTAGGCAACAGTCGTTAAGCCATGTTCGAGGCCTAACGGGCGGCTTTAACAACTCTGACACTAGGGTAACTGCTCACACGATAAGTAAGTAAGCACGTTGTCCGGTTGCCGTTGATGTTGGGATCAGACGACAGTGCGTTAGGTAACCCAAGATATTATATAATTATTAATTTAAAAAAATATTTTCGTCAGACGGCCCGTTGACAGACGGACCATTCCCATGGTCTGTCCGAAGGGTTCCTTTTTAGGGTTGCGTATCCGATTACACAGAACCCTAAAAAGAACCCTTATGTGCTACATAATCTATATTTCTATATATATTTATATATATGTAAATTTGTTTATGTATTGATATTATCTACTCATATATACTTTGTGTATGTGTATTTAGTTTATACGTATTACGCAATTTTGTAGGTTATGTAATTTCTTTTCTATTCTGTACACTATCTTATACCCCTTTTAATATCCATATAAATTTTGGTTCATCCAACTGAATGGTTGCCTGGAAGAGATCGCTTTTAGTGATAAGGCCGCCTATTGCATGAACATTACTGTTATTTATTTTAATGAACTGTATTCTATATGACGCAATAAAGTGTACTTATTATTATTAATCATAGTGGCATGTATTATACAGCTATACTAATTATATTATTAATGTTAGCGATTCCAAACTTAATTAGCCAACCTTCGAGAAACTGTTGTTTTATTCATTGGAAGTTTTCCAATGGATAACAGAATATATTTTTGCACTTAAGTACAATCTATTATTAATTTAGGGCATTTTGTTATTTTATAAATAAAATATCTGCTGCCCATTCAAACCGATTATGATCGAATTTCATCTTGGATTTTTTAAGAACAGGGTAATTTTTTTTATACATGATATATATACTTGTTTAGAAATAAGTCGCATATAGCCAGATGCATTCACCGTAAGTAATCGGTGAGGTTAAGCACCTACGGTCACTCTGTTGATGGGTGACCACCAAAGTTGTTTATTTTTTTAGCGGCAACACACGTCAGAGTAGGTACACGTTAAGCCGTCGAGTCGGTCCTTCATGTAGTCGACAACAGTGAGCCATATCAGATATGTACTGGACGGCTTGCAAAATTCAATACTTATATTCAATTCATACAATTACATACTCGTCTAACTACGATAAAGTAAAAAAAACCGGCCAAGTGCGAGTCGGACTCGCACATGAAGGGTTCCGTAGCAGCAAGTATTTCAGTTGATTAAATGAAAGCAAATTGCGGTTAACGTTTATGACGTATTAAAAAAAAACTACTCGCTAGATCTCGTTCAAACCAATTTTCGTTGTTAGTTATATCGTGATAATGTACATCATATATTTTTTCTAGTTTTATCATTCTCTTATTTTAGAAGCTACAGGGGGGGGGGACACTTATTTTACCACTTTGGAAGTGTCTCTCACGCAAACTATTCAGTTTAGACAAAAATGTCTAATATCATTTTTTTTAACCTCAATGTCATTTTCAAGACCTACAAGTTCTATGTATGGGGACCCCCTAAATTATTGTTCTTTTTCTATTTTTGTGTAAATATTTAAATGCGGTTCATCGAATACATCTACTTACCAAGTTTCTACAGTACAGCTCTTATAGTTTCGGAAAAAAATGGCTGTGACATACTAACGGACGGAAGACAGACAGACAGACATGACGAATCTATAAGGGTTCCGTTTTTGCCATTTGGCTACGGAACCCTAAAAATGACAAGTTGGAACTGCTTGTTATTCCAGTGGTTAGTGACCCTGACTGCTAAACTTGAGCTCATAGGATCGATCCCCACCCAGGGCAAATCTTCGAGTACTGAACATAATAGTTTGTTCTGTCCCTAGGTTGTGTTTAAATTGAAATAATTGGTTTCCTGTAACGAAATATTAATCATTCATACAATACATACAAATAAAAAAATATGAATAATGTACTAGGCTCATATGAACAGTAGAGGACATTTCAAATTCCGTCCTGATTATATCCAAAGTTACACTAATATGGCGGCAAAATCAAAGAGTTGATATAGGTAAATAATAAACGGTTAAATATCTTTTAATATTCATGGAAGCGAGCCGCGCGCGTCGTAGATACCTAGGCGGCTCTTTTGAGCGGACTCAAAGACGCCGCCAAAGGGGCCGCGTTCGATGAAAGCCGCCAAATTCATCAAATATTGTGCAATTTCATTTATTTAATAAAAATATTAAAATCATCAGTTGTTCGTAAACTGTTGTCTATTTAGGTCGTGTTTAGTTACTAAATCGTCTAAAATGTCGTTTAGTAATGAGTAAAGTGTTCCGCGAAATCCTTAACTATGTCGTTTAGTGATCGTAATAATTTTGAACATTTCGTGCATTCATCTATGAAAGAATAGCCTCAGACGTGCACTTTGTGATGATGAGGATTCATAGGTCACAGAATTTAAGACTGTTTAATTACGAGGAACCTATGTCGTGAAGGGTACAGTGTCGCGATGGAGGCCACGCCTTTATAACTAAGAAACATGAAAGCTTTACGGTTCTATGAATATGTTGTACATGAGAGAGACTCGTGTTAGTTGGCAAGTCTTAGAGTCAAGCTTTCGGTGTCGGTGCAGATTTTAGTGAACGTGAAATAATGAAATTCTTCCATCAGTACTGAAAACAACTTCAACTAGAAGTTAAACTATAAAAAGATTCTCGTAATGTGTTTGTATATCACGTACTTATACGATGTAAAGTATCCAATAGCTATTCAGCAGTGCTATAAATAAAAAACATAACTCGAAAATAAAACAAAATATGTGTAGTGAGTGCAATCGGAATCAAACTACCAGGCGTGCATAGAAACACAGAGGTATGTCAAACAATTTCTAGCGTAAATCAGAATCAGCTGTGCTGTGTTAGTACGGATGTTCGTTATATCGATAAAAATACTTGTCGATATATTGAATGGTATATTATTTTACGATCAAGATTAAAATGATGGTATTTCGGTATGAGATTTTGTGTATAGGTAGGCTTAAGGAGACCGTATATGCCCCTTAAGTTACGTTCACTCTTTCTGTTACACGTTGTATATAGAAAACATCCATGACTCAGAAACAAATATTCGTGCTCATCACACAAATAATGTGCATTGTACCTAATTGGAAAGAAAAAATTAGTAGGTGATTGTTTTTCTTTACTTTGTTGAAACCAATGTGGGCTCCAAATATTACAGTATGGATGTCGAGTCAATTGAAACACTGCATTTCATTTCTTTATATATTATTCACATCATCATAACAGCTGTAAGAAGTCCACTGCTGGACAAAAGCCTCCCAAGAATCATCTTGGGGGTTTATGCCATAATCGTCTCGCTTGGCAGACGGGTTGATTGGTTGTTTTTATTCACATATAACACTAAAATTAGAATAGAACCATGAGTCTGCGTAGCTAGACTACTATGGACAAGTTCACAGTTTTCGTAGAACCAACACGAACTAAAAGAAATGACGTAAACCGTACGCCCTATTTTCCGAATGCTTGTCTCGTTGTTTGATTAGTATTAGGTAAGTAACCACGAGAGGTACGCAAATGTATGAGAAATCTTCTTTCTAGAAGATTGTCAGTCTTCGAGTACTAAACGAGAAAGTTTTATGTTATCCATATTAAGACTTCCTTTTCATTCTACGTTATTTTATTTTGATTATTATTAGTTGTTATTGAGGCTATAGAAATACTGTTCTAATTCAAGTGGTCTGTTGGACTAGTGGTTAGTGACTCTCACTGCTAAGCCAGAGGTCGTGGGTTCTATCCCCACTCAGGACATTTTTTTGTGTAATGAGCACTATTATTTGACGGTCACCGTAGCCTAGTTGGTAGTGCTCCTGCCTACAAAGCTGGCGGTCCTGGGTTAGAATCCCGGTAAGTGGAAATATTTGTGTGATGAGCAGTATGTATCTATCTATATAAGTATGTATATCATCGCCTGGTACCCATAGTACAAGCTTTGCTTAGTTTGGGGCTAGGATTATCTGTGTCCCCAGATATTATTATTATTATTAGTATTATTGTTGTGTTTGGGTGTAATTTATCTATTCTATATATGAATTTAAAATATATGAGTTGTCTCATGCGCCTCATGAGAGCATGAGGCGCTAATAGCCAGATACTCTCACCGGTCCGTAAGTGATTGGCGAGGTCAAGCAACTAGGATCGCGGTGAGTCAATAGATGGGTGACCGCCAAAGTGGTTTAATTTCTGAACGTCTCCGAGCTTCGGAGGGCACGTTAAGCTGTCGGTCCCGGTTTTAGCCACTAGGCAACAGTCGTTAAGCCATGTTCGAGGCCTAACGGGCGGCTTTAACAACTCTGACACTAGGGTAACTGCTCACACGATAAGTAAGTAAGCACGTTGTCCGGTTGCCGTTGATGTTGGGATCAGACGACAGTGCGTTAGGTAACCCAAGATATTATATAATTATTAATTTAAAAAAATATTTTCGTCAGACGGCCCGTTGACAGACGGACCATTCCCATGGTCTGTCCGAAGGGTTCCTTTTTAGGGTTGCGTATCCGATTACACAGAACCCTAAAAAGAACCCTTATGTGCTACATAATCTATATTTCTATATATATTTATATATATGTAAATTTGTTTATGTATTGATATTATCTACTCATATATACTTTGTGTATGTGTATTTAGTTTATACGTATTACGCAATTTTGTAGGTTATGTAATTTCTTTTCTATTCTGTACACTATCTTATACCCCTTTTAATATCCATATAAATTTTGGTTCATCCAACTGAATGGTTGCCTGGAAGAGATCGCTTTTAGTGATAAGGCCGCCTATTGCATGAACATTACTGTTATTTATTTTAATGAACTGTATTCTATATGACGCAATAAAGTGTACTTATTATTATTAATCATAGTGGCATGTATTATACAGCTATACTAATTATATTATTAATGTTAGCGATTCCAAACTTAATTAGCCAACCTTCGAGAAACTGTTGTTTTATTCATTGGAAGTTTTCCAATGGATAACAGAATATATTTTTGCACTTAAGTACAATCTATTATTAATTTAGGGCATTTTGTTATTTTATAAATAAAATATCTGCTGCCCATTCAAACTGATTATGATCGAATTTCATCTTGGATTTTTTAAGAACAGGGTAATTTTTTTGGGTCCGTGGCTTAGGCCCCCAGTGGTCGAGGCACCTGTGGCCGACGCCCCCGATTCCATTATTTTAATTCAAAGCAATATTTGATCAAATGTACTATCAGGCACAAAAATCTTTTACAAAAATAATAAATGTCTAATGGTGGTATATGTATAATACATTAAATCATAATTATATTTATGTCATAGCAATGCTTTTATATTGGATGTATGTTTTGAAAAATGAAAGTCTTAGTTATTTTTCATTATTTTCATATATTGTTGTAGATTGGAATTTTGTTACTGTACTTTTCACTCGTAATTTTCCAATTTTCGTTACATACAATTTTTAATAAATAATGGACTTATATCCTTATTTCTAGAACGCAACGCAAATCCAGCGTGCTACAATGTTTTTCCAACAAGTCTATATTTAACTATATTGTAAATATTTCGCACAAGCCCTTGTGAAGGATCTTCGCTCGTCATTATGAGATGACTTTCGTATCGGTTACATATTGCAATATTCAATAACTTGACTCAGGTGTGAAAGAGATATACTTAATATCTATTCATACCTCCTTATTATTTTAAATGTTGTAGACAAAAAGATGGGCTTTTTATTGTTGCCAATAACTGGTTTGGCTCAGTTAGCTAACGATTTGGTTCAAGTTGAAAGATAATATTTCTACATGGTAATTTATTATAAATGTATATTAATATATTTTATATTAATAACATTCACTAACATTTTATATGAGGTCTTTTTAATTATGTACAATCACATAATAAATATGTTTTTAATGTAGAAAAAGGTGTGTAAGGATAAGGTTAAGTGGCGATCTATTTTCTGTGCAATTTGATAGATAACTTTTGTTTGGCAAGAAATAATATTATTATAGTGAAACACTTTTCTCATTTACTGTACTAAGTGAAAAAGCACAAAAATAAAATGATATAAAATAAATCCGATCGGGGGCGTAGGCCACAGGTGCCTCGACCACTGGGGGCCTAAGCCACGGACCCATTTTTTTTTATACATGATATATACTTGTTTAGAAATAAGTCGCATATAGCCAGATGCATTCACCGTAAGTAATCGGTGAGGTTAAGCACCTACCGGTCACTCTGTTGATGGGTGACCACCAAAGTTGTTTATTTTTTTAGCGGCTACACACTTCAGAGTAGGTACACGTAGAGCCGTCGCGTCGGTCCTTCTTGTAGTCGACAACAGTGAGCCATATCAGATATGTACTGGGCGGCTTGCACAATCCAATACTTATATTCAATTCATACAATTACACACTCGTCTAACTACGGTGAAGTAAAAGAAAACCGGCCAAGTGCGAGTCGGACTCGCACATGAAGGGTTCCGTAGCAGCAAGTATTTCAGTTGATTAAATGAAAGCAAATTGCGGTTAACGTTTATGACGTATTAAAAAAAAACTACTCGCTAGATCTCGTTCAAACCAATTTTCGTTGTTAGTTATATCGTGATAATGTACATAATATATTTTTTTCTAGTTTTATCATTCTCTTATTTTAGAAGTTACAGGGGGGGGGGGACACTCACTTTACCACTTTGGAAGTGTCTCTCGCGCAAACTATTCAGTTTAGATAAAAATGTCTAATATAATTTTTTTTAACCCCAATGTCATTTTTGAAGACCTATCCATAGACATCCCACAAGTTTGGGTATGATGAAAAAAAACTTTTGAGTTACAGTTCTATGTATGGGGACCCCCCAAAATTATTGTTCTTTTTCTATTTTTGTGTAAATATCTAAATGCTGTTCATCGAATACATCTACTTACCAAGTTTCAACAGTACAGCTCTTATAGTTTCGGAAATAAGTGGCTGTGACATACGGACGGACGGACGGACAGACAGACATGACGAATCTATAAGGGTTCCGTTTTTTGCCATTTGGCTACGGAACCCTAAAAATGACAAGTTGGAACTGCTTGTTATTCCAGTGGTTTGTGACCCTGACTGCTAAACTTGAGCTCATGGGATCGATCCCACCCAGGGCAAATCTTCGAGTACAGAACATAATAGTTTGTTCTGTGCCTAGGTTGTGTTTAAATTCAAATAATTGGTTTTATATGATCAGTGTGATGATCGTGTGATGCGTCCCTAATAGTAAATACGATGTCGTTGATCACACTGAGCATGTCTGGTTAGATTATTCATAACAACTTTTATGTAAGTCAATCAATGAGATAACAATATATATTCAACCTACGTATAGACGCCAGCACATCCAGCTATCTCTTGCGGTTTAAATATCTCTTCATACTACCTGTATTAGATAGAGAGGTGATGACATTAAAATTAGTTTAATGGCGTAATAATCAGAATCGCATGCATTAGCACCTTGAAAGAAAGATAAATAACTGTTAAATGCACAACTATCTAGTCACCATTCAATTATAATTTGTGTGCGATGCCATCTGCAGTCCACGGCTATTTATGTACCTAACACAATTTTCTTTGTTAGTACCATCGACGTCTCGTCGTCGGTGTTTTTATTCAATTCAATTCAATTCAAAAGTATTTATTTCGGAAAAATATCCATATAATGTTAGTATAACTTCGCCTAATGTTAGTATCAATTACATTAATTATATTAAGGGTGTCTGGACTCTTACCCACCTGTGTAAAAGGGGAGAGTCCCACCGATCACAAAACACATTCAGGATGCCATTGGAGGAGAAGCGCAGCGCCTCCGCATGATCGCGGCGAACCCGTCGACGCACGACTCCGCGAACATCCCCGACGCGCTACACCGCCACGGCAACCCCAAGAGCACCCTGAATGCGTTATTGTACTGTACGCGCAGGTCGCTGTATACTTGGTCCACAGACTGCACGTGTAAAACGACTGGCAGAAGGCCTTAAAGAGCGTCATCTTAACTGGGTTAGTAGTTTTATTACGAAGGGAGAAGAGGCAGTTTTCCTAGTGGACTTGTATCTACTGATTTAGCGTCGACTGTAAGTAAGTAGGTAGGTAAATATTTAATCAACTGCATTCTGTTTTTCTTCTGTGCACTAGCTTAGAGACGATGTGCGATGTGGCAGTAGGGATTGTCTAATCTAAAATGGGACTCGCATCCTATCAATGAATATTGTTGTAAATGTTGCTAGTAGGTTATTTTTTCGACATTAAGTTTACAGTGTCTAGGCTTTCACCATTTCACTGGATAATAAAATAAGACGGTCACCGTAGCCTAGTTGGTAGTGCTCCTGCCTACGAAGCTGGTGGTCCTGGGTTCGAATCCCGGTAAGTGCAAATATTTGTGTGATGAGCACTAATATTTGTTTCTGAGTCATGGATGTGTTATATATATATAAGTATTTATCTATCTATATCAGTATGTATATCGTCGCCTGGTACCCATAGTACAAGCTTTGCTTAGTTTGGGGATAGGATGATCTGTGTGACATTGTCCCAGATATTATTATTATTATAAATGCGAGCGTCACGGCGGCGTGGGCTCAATCCGTCTCTACTACAAATCAAGTAGGTATCCGCGTCAGAGAGCGCCGTCTTTCACCATAATGTTAGTAGTTATACCTAGCGTACTAACTTTATTATTATTCCAAATTCCAAACTTAATTAGCCAACCTTCGAGAAACTGTTGTTTTATTCATTGGAAGTTTTCCAATGGATAACAGAATATATTTTTGCACTTTAGTACAATCTATTATTTATTTAGGGCATTTTGTTATTTTATAAATAAAATATCTGCTGCCCATTCAAACTGATTATGATCGAATTTCATCTTGGATTTTTTAAGAACAGGGTAATTTTTTTGGGTCCGTGGCTTAGGCCCCCAGTGGTCGAGGCACCTGTGGCCGACGCCCCCGATTCCATTATTTTAATTCAAAGCAATATTTGATCAAATGTACTATCAGGCACAAAAATCTTTTACAAAAATAATAAATGTCTAATGGTGGTATATGTATAATACATTAAATCATAATTATATTTATGTCATAGCAATGCTTTTATATTGGATGTATGTTTTGAAAAATGAAAGTCTTAGTTATTTTTCATTATTTTCATATATTGTTGTAGATTGGAATTTTGTTACTGTACTTTTCACTCGTAATTTTCCAATTTTCGTTACATACAATTTTTAATAAATAATGGACTTATATCCTTATTTCTAGAACGCAACGCAAATCCAGCGTGCTACAATGTTTTTCCAACAAGTCTATATTTAACTATATTGTAAATATTTCGCACAAGCCCTTGTGAAGGATCTTCGCTCGTCATTATGAGATGACTTTCGTATCGGTTACATATTGCAATATTCAATAACTTGACTCAGGTGTGAAAGAGATATACTTAATATCTATTCATACCTCCTTATTATTTTAAATGTTGTAGACAAAAAGATGGGCTTTTTATTGTTGCCAATAACTGGTTTGGCTCAGTTAGCTAACGATTTGGTTCAAGTTGAAAGATAATATTTCTACATGGTAATTTATTATAAATGTATATTAATATATTTTATATTAATAACATTCACTAACATTTTATATGAGGTCTTTTTAATTATGTACAATCACATAATAAATATGTTTTTAATGTAGAAAAAGGTGTGTAAGGATAAGGTTAAGTGGCGATCTATTTTCTGTGCAATTTGATAGATAACTTTTGTTTGGCAAGAAATAATATTATTATAGTGAAACACTTTTCTCATTTACTGTACTAAGTGAAAAAGCACAAAAATAAAATGATATAAAATAAATCCGATCGGGGGCGTAGGCCACAGGTGCCTCGACCACTGGGGGCCTAAGCCACGGACCCATTTTTTTTTATACATGATATATACTTGTTTAGAAATAAGTCGCATATAGCCAGATGCATTCACCGTAAGTAATCGGTGAGGTTAAGCACCTACCGGTCACTCTGTTGATGGGTGACCACCAAAGTTGTTTATTTTTTTAGCGGCTACACACTTCAGAGTAGGTACACGTAGAGCCGTCGCGTCGGTCCTTCTTGTAGTCGACAACAGTGAGCCATATCAGATATGTACTGGGCGGCTTGCACAATCCAATACTTATATTCAATTCATACAATTACACACTCGTCTAACTACGGTGAAGTAAAAGAAAACCGGCCAAGTGCGAGTCGGACTCGCACATGAAGGGTTCCGTAGCAGCAAGTATTTCAGTTGATTAAATGAAAGCAAATTGCGGTTAACGTTTATGACGTATTAAAAAAAAACTACTCGCTAGATCTCGTTCAAACCAATTTTCGTTGTTAGTTATATCGTGATAATGTACATAATATATTTTTTTCTAGTTTTATCATTCTCTTATTTTAGAAGTTACAGGGGGGGGGGGACACTCACTTTACCACTTTGGAAGTGTCTCTCGCGCAAACTATTCAGTTTAGATAAAAATGTCTAATATAATTTTTTTTAACCCCAATGTCATTTTTGAAGACCTATCCATAGACATCCCACAAGTTTGGGTATGATGAAAAAAAACTTTTGAGTTACAGTTCTATGTATGGGGACCCCCCAAAATTATTGTTCTTTTTCTATTTTTGTGTAAATATCTAAATGCTGTTCATCGAATACATCTACTTACCAAGTTTCAACAGTACAGCTCTTATAGTTTCGGAAATAAGTGGCTGTGACATACGGACGGACGGACGGACAGACAGACATGACGAATCTATAAGGGTTCCGTTTTTTGCCATTTGGCTACGGAACCCTAAAAATGACAAGTTGGAACTGCTTGTTATTCCAGTGGTTTGTGACCCTGACTGCTAAACTTGAGCTCATGGGATCGATCCCACCCAGGGCAAATCTTCGAGTACAGAACATAATAGTTTGTTCTGTGCCTAGGTTGTGTTTAAATTCAAATAATTGGTTTTATATGATCAGTGTGATGATCGTGTGATGCGTCCCTAATAGTAAATACGATGTCGTTGATCACACTGAGCATGTCTGGTTAGATTATTCATAACAACTTTTATGTAAGTCAATCAATGAGATAACAATATATATTCAACCTACGTATAGACGCCAGCACATCCAGCTATCTCTTGCGGTTTAAATATCTCTTCATACTACCTGTATTAGATAGAGAGGTGATGACATTAAAATTAGTTTAATGGCGTAATAATCAGAATCGCATGCATTAGCACCTTGAAAGAAAGATAAATAACTGTTAAATGCACAACTATCTAGTCACCATTCAATTATAATTTGTGTGCGATGCCATCTGCAGTCCACGGCTATTTATGTACCTAACACAATTTTCTTTGTTAGTACCATCGACGTCTCGTCGTCGGTGTTTTTATTCAATTCAATTCAATTCAAAAGTATTTATTTCGGAAAAATATCCATATAATGTTAGTATAACTTCGCCTAATGTTAGTATCAATTACATTAATTATATTAAGGGTGTCTGGACTCTTACCCACCTGTGTAAAAGGGGAGAGTCCCACCGATCACAAAACACATTCAGGATGCCATTGGAGGAGAAGCGCAGCGCCTCCGCATGATCGCGGCGAACCCGTCGACGCACGACTCCGCGAACATCCCCGACGCGCTACACCGCCACGGCAACCCCAAGAGCACCCTGAATGCGTTATTGTACTGTACGCGCAGGTCGCTGTATACTTGGTCCACAGACTGCACGTGTAAAACGACTGGCAGAAGGCCTTAAAGAGCGTCATCTTAACTGGGTTAGTAGTTTTATTACGAAGGGAGAAGAGGCAGTTTTCCTAGTGGACTTGTATCTACTGATTTAGCGTCGACTGTAAGTAAGTAGGTAGGTAAATATTTAATCAACTGCATTCTGTTTTTCTTCTGTGCACTAGCTTAGAGACGATGTGCGATGTGGCAGTAGGGATTGTCTAATCTAAAATGGGACTCGCATCCTATCAATGAATATTGTTGTAAATGTTGCTAGTAGGTTATTTTTTCGACATTAAGTTTACAGTGTCTAGGCTTTCACCATTTCACTGGATAATAAAATAAGACGGTCACCGTAGCCTAGTTGGTAGTGCTCCTGCCTACGAAGCTGGTGGTCCTGGGTTCGAATCCCGGTAAGTGCAAATATTTGTGTGATGAGCACTAATATTTGTTTCTGAGTCATGGATGTGTTATATATATATAAGTATTTATCTATCTATATCAGTATGTATATCGTCGCCTGGTACCCATAGTACAAGCTTTGCTTAGTTTGGGGATAGGATGATCTGTGTGACATTGTCCCAGATATTATTATTATTATAAATGCGAGCGTCACGGCGGCGTGGGCTCAATCCGTCTCTACTACAAATCAAGTAGGTATCCGCGTCAGAGAGCGCCGTCTTTCACCATAATGTTAGTAGTTATACCTAGCGTACTAACTTTATGCTTTGGACTCCTACCTGGACTCTGGGCTGTTACTGACGTAGTAATCTAGCTGCCGATAGGTTGTTTTATGAACGTTTGTGAAACTGTCGCTCTACATTTATATATACGTAAAGACTCGTGCCTCTCGTCCAATTCAGGACCGGAGATATGTGCCCCGTCCACTGCCACTTCAGTTTTGCAATTATTCGGGCTATGTTGGTGACTTTGGTTCGCCTGCCGATTTCGACATTTCTGATTCGATCCCGATATTTATATGTACAGACGCCAGCACATCAAGCTACCCCAATCTGTCAAATTTCCTCAATTGAAAGTGAACCTTATGCTTATGTGATAAAGTTGAAAATCTATAAAAGAAATTGACAGATTGTGGTAGCTGGATGTGCTGGCGTCTGTACCTTGAAATAATTATGTTTACTTAACTGTATTACTACAACGGGAGAAGGCATTGTTTAGATATGAATGCAAACAAAAGGTCATGAAGGACGCTGGTGACAGTGACTGGTTCATAGTCGTCCTCTCGGCCGGCGAGTAAAAGTAGTTAGTAAGTTACGTGAGATGTGAGACGAGATGCAATTGACAACCTTTACCACCAAATGACTTGGATGGTACTGGGCCAAACTGGGATAAGTATAACCCAGTTGAAGGTCCTTTATATACCTACATTACATCACTTATGCGTTGCCAACCTGAACCGTTTCCTTGCCTCTAGTGGCCCTACTTCCATGGAGGAGCAAAGGTAGTTTGCTGCCCGAATAATCCCAATATAACTTTATGGGAATATAAATAGCCACAGATAATGTCAAGAGCGCATTATCTGTGGCTAACGTGTAACCGAGATCACTGCTATTGAAGACACAACAACATTCAGAACCCGTTTAACCAGTCAGAAATATACGGGTATAAGTATAAATCGGTGTTTGCGACATTTCACGGGAACATTAATCAACGGTTTATTCCAGACACGTGTTACACATGTAAATATTAGATCTGTGCCAGCTTCTCACTGGTCACCGTCGTAAAACATTGTGATCGCGTAAGTCGTAATGTGTCTGTGTCATGTAAACTATAATATATCTTCAAAGTTAATAGTATATTGCAGTTGTATGAAATGAACGGCTTTTCTCATGAATTTTCATGAATTCATTCATATAAATATAGTTTAAACTATAAATTTCGATAATTAAACCTAAACATAAGTAATCTCTCCGATAATAACTTAACACAAACTAGCTAAATATCATTAGATACTATTATTAAATAATTTTTATAAATGTTTTAACAATCCGTGTACCTAAATAATAATAATAATATTATCCTGGGACATTATTTACACACGGCCATCTGATCCCAAACTAAGCAGAACTTAAGCTATGTATATGAAATTACTGATGTACTACATATACTACTGTACGATATACTAAATATCTATATGTACCTAACTAGAAATAATTATGTATGCTTAACTATATTACTCGAAACATGTTTTGACTATTTACAAGCGCTTCTTTAAAGTCTACGTCTGAATAAAAACCTTTTTTTTATTTTATTTATTTATTTATTCAATCCTTGGACAGCGCTTACCCTCCTGTCTAAGCCGTGCAAGCCTTAGGCAGGAGGTGGGCCCACGTCGCTTCTCGACTGTTTTCTAATGATATCAGCATTTAAAGACAGCTTAAAGTGCCGCAGCACGGATTGTTCAGAAATTACATCATTTTGGCGGTAACCCATCTATAGACAGATGCTTTATGATGACAGATGCCACGCACCCGTAGATGCTTTCCCACGTCGATCGTTTTCGAGTAGGTGAGGGCTTTGATAGTCTAGCCTGGCTCATGGAGGCTTATAAGCCAGGCTAGGCTATGCCTATGAGAGAATCGGAACATACGGATGGGCCAGGATTTTTGTTTAAGCCCATTTAATACATCCCTACAGTCATACACATTTATTACTTAATTTATATTATTGAAATCACTAGTTCTCATAGTTGTAGATGTTGTAATGAAGATATTGCAATGATTTATTTGCAGCACAAAATGGAGTAAACACTTTTTTTTTCTATTTTTCCTCAATATATTTAAATTAAACACATCATAATTGACTGCCTCGTTGGTCTAGCGGTAGCGTGTTCACCCGCAGAGAACGAGGTCCTGGGTTCAAATCCTGGGTCGGGCCAAAAGTGCTTTTGCGACTTTTCTGTAAAAAGAAAAATTTCTCAGCATCAGCCCGAAGTCTGGGAGTTGGCGGTATTATACCCCGTGCATTGGAGAGCACCTAAAGCTGTCGGTTCTGTACCTGACCTCTTTCCGGTCGTGTCGCTAGGCGTCCCATAGGATCATGAGTGGTGGAATAGAAAGTGCTCCTGTGTATGCGAACACACTTGTGGACTATAATATGTCCCGCGCAGGTGGCTAATCTCTATCGAGACTGACCGCCGTGGCCTAAATTCGGCTAGGAGGACATTATTACCTAAATCATCAAACTCCGTCGATTAACATACATTCTCATCAACGCAAATAGATCAGACCACGGTAAGACGTGATACCGTCCAAAACGTTCCTGTGACGACGGTGTTAACGGGAGTGGACGATGTATTTGACAGCGGCGTCAAATTCAAATTTGTTTAGCTCACAAAATAAGTAGTAAGTCAAATAATTACGTTTATACAAAAACATGTAACCGAGTGCAACTATTATTTGTAAAACACTGTCACTTCAAAATTTGTATGATACCATCTCGAGATAATTCCTCATCGAATTAAAAATATCAACTATCAATTAAAAATATCAAATAGTCAACGTATCATAGTATCAAAATCGTTAAGACATAAGAAACAACTAAAAGAATACAGTCAATTGGTAAACGATGGAACTCTTTTCTATAAAACAAATGAGTACCTACTTAAATTTAATTTTGTAAGTAAATAACTGAGTCATAATTGGTTATTATAAGTTTGGAGCGCTACTGTTTTTATAATCCCAGGTTCATACGCATACCACAAATAGCATACAAAGCACTTGAATCCCCTTATCAAGCAATTTCATAACTCTTATCTGAGCTTGAGTGCAACGCTTTCTTTATGCTTCGTAGAGAGATGCGACGACACAATTTATACGCTCATACGTATTACTTTAGTTAAAATGCATTATATTTAGATAATGCTCACTATTATGTCTTTTTACGACCATACTATTATAAATACTATTACATCTCCCTCTAATATAGCTCGTATGAAAAGAACAGAGCATACATAGAAGTGTTAAACTACTTTAAACGGCAATTCATAAGCGACACGTTGGAACCTGCTGACTAATTACTCAGCAAAAAATTTTCCAAAACTGCAAACAACAAAAGATGCAATCTCCTTTTCATATAAACTATCATGTTGTAAGTCGTATGTCGTTCACTTCTGGACAAAGGCCTCCCCAAAAGATTAATACTGAGGAGTTGCCTCCGGAGTATGATAATCATGGTAAATAAAGAGACGCTGCTGCTCGTTCTGTGGGAGATTTCTCGGGACGATTTCTGCGAAATGGGGTGTTGATGTTCTTGCCATCAACCACACAGCATATGAGAACACTATTAGATAGAAACGCAATGATATTAAAATGATTTTAGTTGGTGTTGCATAGAATCGGGAGCATTATTGCTCAGTGGGTCGCTTCCGCAAAAATGCTATCATAATCCTTGTCAGTTAATTACGTCAAATTTGTGACATAAATGCATTCTTATAACGGATCGATGTCGATTAACAGTAAAAATATTGCGGTCCAGCACGGAGAAATATTTTCTTAATTTTTCTTTGCTGTTCAAACCAGTAAATAAATTAAAATACTTAAAAAGATTTAATTCGATATAAAATTTTATTTTTCAGTTAGATATATACTATGATAACGTCCTCCTGTTCTAATTTCGGCCATGGTGGTGAGCATCAGCGAATACCAGTTTCCGTAAGACATATTATGAATTGCCAGACCTGAAAACTGCTGAAACTACCGGCACCGGTCGCATAATTGATCGACAGGTTCTGACATGTCACCTATTTTTTTCTGAGTGATTAGCGCCAAAACTAAATTGATAGAACTGATGCTCATGAATAAAAAATATATACCTACAATGATAATAAAATCAGTTAACTTAGTATTACATAGAGTTGAGAGGAAAAACTGAAAACACATGAATGTAGCAATTGTGTTGTAGTATCTTAGCGCGTACATCTTAGTGCAACGAGGTCACGTCACAGGTTTTGTAGAGGTAAGTACTGTAGTGTACTCATGGCGCGTTTCTTTCGTCACCATTGACTTCGAGACGCCCGGCCCTACGGTTGATTAATACGGTGTCAAGTATTAAATTGTGCGCTAAGTAGAATATTAGATTTACCCATTCCATTTAAATAATTAAAATTATCTTCAACCAATTCTGTACCTAGTTTTTTTTATTTATACTTATATAGGTTCCTGACCAAATTATTTAGGGAAATGCTGGTGATTTCGTAGTATCTGTGCGGTGCGGCCCAAAGCTATATGCCATGATGTGTAAAGCT
The DNA here is from genome assembly GCA_951640165.1 of Pseudoips prasinana. NCBI lineage: Eukaryota > Metazoa > Arthropoda > Insecta > Lepidoptera > Nolidae > Pseudoips > Pseudoips prasinana. The sequence continues at coordinate 30,202,529 of OX621240.1, forward strand.
GCTAACATTCTGCTACTGCTGTTATTTTAAATTACATAGGTACATATATAAGTATATCTTGAGACATGTAACACACTGCCATCTGCTCCCAAACTAAGCAGAGCTTGTACCTACTATGGAAACCAGATAACTGATAAATATATACATAAATAATTATAAATACACGTGATTATTTATTCTGTGTGTAATCTATAATATGCATAGATAAATTATCCCCGGACGCAGAACAAATAATCGTTATTTTCACACAAAGATTTGTTCTGGGTGGGGTTCTAACCGATGACCTATTGCTTAGCAGTCGGGTCATCAATTACTAGACCAACAGGCCCATCGCATGGCTGTTAAACATTTGATAGCCCAGACAAGTATCTACTTGACTGCGTTATAACAAAAGAAAAGCATAATTAACATACGTGTTCACGTTAGCCCGAAATAGCACTATATATACAAATAATATTAATAAATTATAGAATTTATATATAATAAATTATTTATATTATATAAATAAAAATGTAACATATTAAATTAACATTAAATAGCGAACTCCCGCTCGCATAAAAACCCCTGTGGTGGTTTAAGCGCGGGTCGTATACCTATATCTAAAAACATATTATGGAAAAATTGTTTGATCAATAATAATAATATCCTGGGACAATATTCACACACGGCCATCTGATCCCAAACTAAGCAGAGCTTGCACTATGGAAACCAGATAACTGATATATTACATATACTATTTTTCTTTTGATCAATTAATTATTAATAAAAAAATATATATCTTACATACTACAGATACTTAACTATAAACAATTGCAATGATATAATTTAATGATCTATTCAGTGATCGAGAATAGGGAAATACCTATAAAGCGTTTAGTAAGTAGCTACTATGTGTGTATGCAGACCGATGTCCGATGTGCATACTCCACGTGACCTCAATTTTCATGTGCGGTGACCCGTCAGCGGCGGGGCATCTACAAATGCACGTAGACATAGTCATGTAATAGGTAATATCTAGATACCTACAGAATAATTGGATCGACTATTGTCAATTTACGTTGCGCAAATAAACGTTTTATTGTTTTAACCTAATGCGCCCGATAATAATCGACTGCGTTCGAGATGCAATCGAATAATTGAGCGTAAAAACAAGCAAAGTTTTGTAGTTAAAATATGATGCATAATAATTATTGATTTTTTTCTATTCTAAACGTCCATTTCACGTCATCAACCTGATTTCGTCCATTGCTGGACATAGGCGTCCCCCAAAGATTTCTATAACGTCGTTATAGAAATCTTTGGGGGACTCAATTATTCGTTGGAGGGGTTTGCCATAATCACCGTGCTTGGTATGTGAGTTAGCGACCAGTTTGATGGTGGCTAGTATACACAGGTGACGTTGCTGCCCCACTACCTGATGTATCTTTTAGGCGCCTTTTATGACACCCATGCGCCACGGAATGGTATGGGGTGGCCATGTTATTTTTGATGTGAAACATCTATAGCCGCACGTAAAACAGATTTCTGGCGTGGCGACGCATGCCGTGCGCAATCGACTTTTTTTTATTTTATCATTATGACATATTTAGTTCCTATCACAATATGTTCTTTTCTGCATATTACTTTTACAAAATAATGTCGATGTTTCACATCTGCCAGGCGTCCCGTGACGGCTCACATTTTTCTAGGCCGAAAACCACACGGCTAACGTTAATTTATTTTGCTAAAGCGGCTTCCTACGTGGACTTCTATTAAATATATTTTTTTATCTTCTGGAACGTTCTGGAAATTTTATTCTAGAACTTTCTAAAATATTAGGTAAATTGCTGGCTCCTATACACGACACCCACCTTCATAACTTAGGTAGATACATTTAAATACCCCTTTCTTCAAACGTAACCCTTGCAGGTCTAAACAGAAACCTTCATGAATAATGGTTTTATGGAAATGGGTTACAATAATACTAGTGTATATAACAAATACACAAAAATTTTTTTAGGGAAGCAATGGGTATGCAGGACGTTTAGAATTATACTCCACTATGGTGATCAACTATTACTGCCCAAATGATCATATATCAGTAAATACAATATGGCGAGCATTCAATATATTAAATTGGTGTGTTATGTAAAAATCCAACAAGCTTTAGTTATAGGCTGTGTAGTCACTATGGGCGGTGCGTGCATGGTGTGTTGAAGGTACTTTAGTAATAGCCCATGAAACATTAGAGACTCATGGATCAGCCATGTGTCTCTAATGTTTCAAATTTATATATAAAAAGCGCATGAAATAGTAGCGCTTAGTAAATCCAAAAATAACTGCATGTCACAAGTTCATGTAATTTACTTTATCGATTTAGTTCCAGTTTTTTCAAATACATTAACTAGCACCGCCCCTAGCGGAAACTTTATTGAACTTCAAAACGTCTATCCTACAAAACGGTAATTTTCTTGGAGTAAGTAATATAAATGAAATCGCGGTAAAGATATTGTATTGCATAATATTTTGAACGATTATTATTTAACTACGACTATAAATTATCGGGAAACTAAATTAAAGTTTTTTCAACTTTACTCATACAATTACTCCGGCTATTATTATTGTCTATGGTTTGTGAGCCTTACCGTTTTGTTTTTACACCATAATGGTATAATTTTAATGATAATAAAGAATTTTAAATTATAAAGTAGTAATAATTTAAAAAGTCCTATTATTTGGCCTCTTGATGAAATATTCTGGTGTATTATCATTAAGAATGACAGTCTTTTAAAGATAGTATCGTTTTGAATAAGTACGCTAACGAAACGTTAATAAACCATTTTGAATTTGAGTGAAAGTAAAAAAATCGGACTCTATGGTCTGTCACTAATGGCGTGTCTTCCTGTTACACACGTTAAATCGTCAAAATGGCTAAGAAAAAAGGCGACGAGAAAGTGAACCCAACACCTCAGAGTGATAATGAAGAGCAGAATTTTGACGAGGAGCCTGATTTTGACGATCCCGAGGGATTTGTAGATGATATCTCCGATGAAGGTGGGCAATTTTCAATGACAAGTTGACCGGCCATATGCGTCACCCACGCATTTTACAACTTTTCATTGATGTTGTTACTATTTTTAACATATTTGTGAGGCTAAGTGCACGTTAGGAAGCCTCGGTGATTAATGTTTTAGACTTTTTTTGTGTATTCGAGCGAAGTGATAAAGTTGTGAAACCTAACCTAACTTTGACGTTGCAGAGTTGTTGGCCGACCTTTTAGAACAGAAACCGAAGGAATCGGACAGTTATGAGAATGTGGTTGTGGTAGACGGGTGCCCGCAGGTCGGACCCGAGCGCCTTGAAAAGCTCCAAAGTGTAATAAACAAGATTTTCAGCAAGTTTGGAAAGATAGTGAATGAATATTACCCAACTCAGGAGAATGGAAACACCACTGGTTTCATCTTCCTGGAATACAGCAATCCTCAGAACGCTGCGGAAGCTGTTAAGGCGACTAATAATTGTAAATTAGATAAACAACACACATTCTTGGTGAACTTGTTCACTGATTTCAAGAAGTAAGTATTACAAGTGTAAAGTTCCTGTTTCTTATGCTACCTAAATACCCATATTTTCTCATAAATGACCTGCTAGAGACCTTGTGTGAAGTTAAGGTCATAGTCATAAGTTGGGGTCAAATATTTGAACATCTAATATTTGACCATCATCATTACTAATCTAGAGTTTTGGTGGTGATTACTTACCTTCACATGACCCTCTAGTTTGCCTTCAATTCAAAAGCATTTAATTTAATGATTGCACTGAGATTCTTTATACTGTAGGTCTCAATATTGTTTGTAACATTACATATTTTCATATATATCTACAAAGTTAAGTAATAAATTCCTTATGCTGCCACATCTTATTGTAAATTAAGTCTTGGGGCTGTTTCGCTTTTTAACCACTATTGCTTACTTATGCATTATGTCAGTACCGTAGACTAGAATTTCCTAATTACTCATAAATTGGTGTAATTAATAATGATTTAGTATAGTGTCTGGAACAAATACTGCATAACTTAATAAATGTAATAAGTTACTGTTTTGTTTAAAAGATGTTATAATCGAAATAGGTGTAATTGGACCTACTAAGAATAATTTTCTCACACAGTAAAATCCTCATTTGTGATGCAAATTATTACTTATGTAAATTAAAATATCTATATGGATATATTTTATGCTCCATAGTATCTCTATCAAACTGATAATACCAATAATATACTAATCCTATAGTTTGACTGTTAAATGAATGTATTCTAGACAGGTATTATCAAATTGATGGTATATCATTAAATTGGCATTGGATTTACAGAAGATAATTATAGTTTAATAATAATATTTGTTAGTTAAATTTAATGTTAAATTGCTGTGTGGTGGTAGTGACGGCATAGAACATCATCACCCCATATCATCCCATGGAGGGCATAAAAATCGTCTGAGGGAATACCTACCAGAGAATGGGCAGCAGCTTTTTTCCTGCAAACTATGCCCATCAGATTGCAATCACCAACCTATCTGCCAAGCGTGGTGATTGGGGCCTATCTCCCCATTCTTTGGGGCCTCCCAAGCCAGCTGTGGACATACTTTGGCTGACATCATGATGAATGTAAAATAGAACTGCATAAGATATAAAACTACAAGATGGTCAGGAAGACATTCTTTTCTCAGTTGGAATTTAATCTTATATTAGCACTTATTGACATAAGACCTAGAATTAGATTAAATTCCAGCCAATCATATTAAATTCAAGTTAATTTATTCCTTTTTAGATATTCCGATATTCCAAAAGAATGGGAGCCACCAGCACCTCAGCCATTCAAGGTCCAGTCAGACCTACAATGGTACTTGATGGACCCTGATGCATATGATCAGTTCTTGGTGGGCATCGGCACTGGAACTGCACTGCAAGTTTGGCAGAATGCTTTACCTGAACCAACATTATTGCAGGAGAGGCCGGTGAGTGAACTCTTTAGTTATTGTTATGATATTGAAAGACCTTTCCTAAGTCCATTGCAATATTTAATATTAAATATTGTTTGGTCATCATGCAGATTGCTGCACCTAACTACTATTATTATTATATATGTGCAGAATGCATGTAAATTAAATCAGAATCAGATCAGAAGAACCTTTATATTTCTTCTCAGAAGTCTTTATATTTTTCCATTCAACTCTGAGAAACAATGTTGTAAATATTGTATGTATTTTGGGTAATAAAAAAAACTAAATTCTATTCCCTGTTCATATTCTGAATTACCTATTGAACATGGTACCATTAGACCAATAAACTAGAATTTAGAGTAAGGTTATGGCTATCTGATCCCAAAACTTGCAGACACTTAGATTTTAATAATTGCCATACTTGTGCTGTTTTGAGGTTATTAACCCGGCGAGCATGAGGTGATAAAAAGTTACTTCAAGAATGTGGCAGGGTGGGACATACCCTTATCTTAATGTACTGTAAAATAATTCTTATTGTTATTTTTTCAATTTTTTTTATTTATTTTGTATTATAATGAATTAATTAATGGATTTAAATGAAATAAGTTCCATATAAAATAATAATTATTTATACATTCGCGTTTTTCTTATACTTTAATAATTGTAGGTACAAAATTTAGGGTGTTACAAAAATTTTAAATTAAACAAAAACATTTATCTTTGGAATGTAAATCAAATTAAAACTAAAAGATAATGAGATCCTCCTCGTAATTTAACTTGTTATTATTTTTTTAATTGAAAATAGGGCTAATCAGTACTGTTGACATACTGACGACTGGTCAGCACAATTATCGCAAATAAATTTTGCATGCAAACATTCTTGCGATGCTTGTGCCAAGCCCATATGTTTGGATTGGCACAAGCATTACAAGAATATTTGGTTTTTCTATCCTACTTATTCCGTGCTTCGGAGGGCACGTTAAGCTGGCGGTCCCGGTTGTAGTCATTAGACAACAGTCGTTAAGCCATGTCAGAGGCCTACTGGGCGGCTTGAACAACTCTGACACTAGGGTTACCACTGCCCATACGATAAGTAAGTAAGTATCCTACTTATATGGAAAATCCTGGAATCTGACTTATCTTCTAGATACATTTGCATGTCTAGGTGAGGGCTCACCGAGCTAATAATAATTAAATGTTTAGTAAATAAACTAATAACAAAACCATATAATATAATAATAAAAAGAATTAAATGCTAAAACATCTAACAAAAACGGACAAGTTTGGGCACGTATATTCCGGCTGGTAATTCGCGCCACACTGCGATCACGCCACTACCCCATCCCGCACACCTCTGCCTTCAGCTACTGAGCGAGCTAGTGCCACCAGACGAGGATTTTGAAAAATACACTACTTTTAAAGTTTACCAGGGTGTGAGATACCCTGGCTCATGCTCGCCGGGTTAATAGAATTGGTAATATAATATAATATCCTGGGACATTATTCACACACAGCCAAACTAAGCGGAGCTTGTACTATGGAAACCAGATAACTGATATACTACAGACAGTACTTTTCTTTTGTAAATACATACTCATATAGATAATTTCACCCAGACTCAGGACAAACAGACATGTGCATGCACACAAATATCTGTCCTGGGTGGGTATCATACCCACAACGTCCGGTGCGAAAAGCAAGCATTTGCCAACCATGCCAACAGGTCCGTCAAATTGTGTAAAGGAGTGAGCAGCAGTGTTTGCAGACCAACTCACACACTATAATATAAACTGTGTTGTGGAATAGTCTCAGTTGGGAATGTCCACCTTTGCTCTATATATTATATACCCACAAGAATAACTTTGGTCCTTTTAAAAGCTACAAGATTATCCTTCATAAGCAAAAATAATAGTTTTTGCTGGAAGGGACATATCCTACAAAATAAGTTGACTACTATATACATATTTGCTAGTTCTGAATAGCTATTTTGGCAAACTTATGCATGACTGAAAATTAATGTAGTAACTTCCATTTACCATAGCCCTTCAAATGTTACCCATTGTGTACAGCTGAGCAGCTAAATGTAAATTGCTAGAGCAGGATTCAATTTATAAATTAAATTCATTATGGAATATTCCATTGTTTACCTATAATTAGATGCACAATTAGAATTAAGTTTTATTGTATACTACATGTGTAAGTGAAATATTGTTGCTTCTGTTGGTAAACTTAATAAATAAAAAAAAATTCAAAAAAAATTCCATAGTAGAATGGATTATCCATTCTACTATCCACATACTGTCCATCTTTTAGTAATTACTAAAAACTACAATAACAAAATGGTAATAATTATGTAAATTTTAGTATCATGTTCATAATATTAGCACTAATTATCCTAACTTCTTTCTACAGAACTGGACAGAAACATATGCTGTATGGTCACCTCTTGGTACATACCTCGCGACGTTCCATTGGAGGGGTGTGGCACTCTGGGCTGGCCCCAAGTTCTCCCAGTTCCAGAAGTTCTTCCATCCTGAAGCTCGGTTCATTTCATTCTCCCCATGTGAAAACTATATTGTTACATTCTCACCTACAGGGGACAGGGGGGAGGATAAGAAGCTTATTATTTGGGATATCAGGTTTGTCGAATTCTGTTATTAATTTCTTAGCAAGTAACTTTGCAATTATCATATTTGATTATGCGGTTACACCCAGTAATGCAAGAATGTTACTGTCACCAGCCAGAGATTACATTAGCTCTCAAGTCTCTTCAAGTACAGTAACAGTTTCAAAAGCATTGTCATGTCTGGAACTGCTTTGAGCCAAGGTTTCAACCCCAAAGAGGATAGTGAGGGTTACTTAGTTCGAAAACTAAGTTCCCAAGGGGAACTGAGCCCCTACTTGCCTCCATTGTCTGGTGCAGCAGTAAAAACCTGTTAGGCTTTAAACAACACACAGTGCATCACAATGCAGGTTGTGTGTGACTACCTTCACGCACAACCTGCATTGTGATGCACATCCCGCTTTTCACTTCCCTCTAGAGCAAAGTGGTAAACTATGATAAAGCGAAGCTGGAGAAATCCAACTAAAAAAGCCATTGAAAAATGTTGTATGATGACATCATCATGATGATAAACTAAAATTGAGACATAAAGCACTTTTGTTCACTAACTTCTGTTTGTAAACAAATCTAAAGCGTCCAAATTCCATCTGATTTTAAGATGTGTCTATTTAAAGTTAGAAGGCAGATTGATCATCAAGCTACTTTGATAATGGAGACAAGGTGTGGGTAACAGGGAAATTGAGATAAATAGGTAGTAAATGCATTGTAAGCCATGTGGTTTCCAGTCCAGATATTTATTTATTTAATAACACCTATCATTACAGGTCTTGACCTAATGCGATAGTGTTGGTATTAAAATTACAGTACCACCCTATTTCTTCCCATGGTGCAGTAAAAGGTGACTATGGGATACACCAGGTATTTGGGCAGTAGCGCTGTGCTACCTATGTATAAACTACCACAAATCTGCGGTAGCAATTTCGCACGTCATGAGCGGTGACTACGACAAACTGCTCAAAATGTGGATACTTTTGGGGGAAGGCCTATATTCACCAATGGACATCTTTTTTTTACTTTTTTTAAAAGATAATACCCACACTAGTAAATTGAATCCCAGTCTCACGGGGGTACCTCACCAACATTTTTTATGGATACAAAGTACATCCAGACTCAAAACAACTATTTATGGCTCACACAAATATTTGTCCAGTGCCCAAATAGTTGTCCAGTGCGGGAATTGAACCCGGTTACGAAATGCTGAGGTGGCTCTTTTAACTGCTGCGACATACATCAACAAGTCCGGTCAAGTCAAATCAGGCTGATGATGATGTAATGTATGGTTTTGACTGTATAATTGATCTTTTCAATGTTATGGAAATTAAGGCGCTTTTTATTCAGGTTATTTAAACCATGAGATTTACTCCATATTTTAAAAAAAATCTTACTCAGGCCTCTAGTCTTGGAGACAAAAAAGATATAGGTCATAAGTTAAAATTTTTTGTATTTTTGCATTATTATGTACTTTCATTTTATTGAAGTACTTACGTAACGTGTTCTCTTCTCTAGGCTTGACTTTGGGAGTAAGCAAGTGAATGCGTGACGACTGTTACGTAAAGTGTGATTGGGCGAGGTTAAGTTAGTGAAGAGAGAGAGAGATATGATTCATATATTAACTGTAGAGGCAAGAGAGGGAGGTTCGATCACACATTTCTTTCTCGTATACTCAGTTACATTTTGTATATCTAAGTTTTACTTCAGTAGTGTCGTTTAAAGAACACTTGTTTTGTTAAGGTATGGTAGGCTTGTTTTGTAAGGGCCTGTTAGCGGGGTTGGTAGATACCCTGCCTTTCACGCCGGAGGTCGTGGGTTCGATTCCCACCCGGGACAGATATTTGTGTGCATGAACATGTCTGTTTGTCCTGAGTCTGGGTTAAAATTATCTATATAAGTATGTATTTGCAAAAGAAATAGAAAAGAAAGAAAGAAGAAATAGTATATGTAGTATATCAGTTATCTGGTTTCCATAGTACAAGCTCTGCTTAGTTTGGGATTAGATGGCCGTGTGTGAATAATGTCCCAGGATATTATTATTATTACGAGAATACCAAACACGCAATGTATGTATGAATGTACAGAACTGTTGAGCTTCCATAAGCTATCTATATGATTTAAACATGGTAACGAAAAAATTGGAGCACATTTCTAACAGACTTTGCAACTTTCTTTCTTGAAATGTCTTGCATAAAACCAGTTTCTTACATTATGTATTCAAATGGCGCGCGGTGCGACAGTTAGGATTTAAGCAGGCTATTGCCTTCTACATTAAACAACTTTTGTGTACTGTGTTGCTTGAATAGCATTTTTAATACATAGAGTAAAGTATAATGGAAAGTAATAAAGGTTTAACTTACCCTTATAAATGTGGATGTATTGCCTTGGGAAACGCTTTCTTTGTCATTCAAATGATATTTTAATTTCGAGCGAAAGGGACAAAACAATTTCATGGAAAGTGGTAATTGGTTATGTGGCATTTAAGTAGTTATTCATTAGCTGTAATAACTTTGATTTTTTAAAGAACAGTATATTATTATTAGTGTTGTTTATTTAATTAACCTAGTAGTAAAGTACCATTATTTTCCTTAAAGTGATTGTAGATACTTATGTATAGGACATATCAGACTCCAGTCTAGCTCACAACGTAATGTATTATAGTACTGCCTAAATAACTCACAAAGTATTGTATTATTTCATTTATTTAATAGTAATAATAAATACAATAGTAATACGTACGCTCATGGGAAGCGTGACGTGATGATAACGCGAGTTCCATGATTTTTGTTCAACCAAAAAGTGCTCAACGCGCCTAAAGAATTTCTTACTTCAATAACAATAGCTACATTGATAAATATAAATTTATGCTTTTATTAATTTGTATTTATCAATGTAGCTATTGTTATTGAAGTAAGAAATTCTTTAGGCGCGTTGAGCACTTTTTGGTTGAACAAAAATTATGGAACTCGCGTTATCATCACGTCACGCTTCCCATGAGCGTACGTATTACTATTATATTTCATATTATTTAGATTAGAAGCGTAAAAAATAGTTTTCACTTCTATCGGTAGTCCCCAAAGTCTGTCCCGCATACTTACCATATGACAGGCTTAAATTTGACAGGCATTTTAAGGTTTAGACAGGCGTGCGGCTGGCATAGGTCTGAGACAGGCATTTTCGCAGGCTCTCGTCGACGCCCAGTGGAGTAGAGACCGAAATCGGCTGACAATTGAATCAGTAAAAGCAATATTGATTATACAAGAAAATTACAAAACTGAATCTTGTCAAGATTTTTACGTTTTGATATTAGAAAAGAAAGAACTATTAAAAAAATAATGTCCTCTGACAAATATCAGTAATAATAATATCCTTCTTCATTATTATCTGTTTGCTTTAACTTATTACCTACAGTGTTCAGACAGGCATTTTCAGATCAGGCTCTCTATTAATATATAGTAACCCTAGTCCCTCCGCATGTTATTTTTTGCGTGGAAGTAGTAAGGATTGTACTACTAAATACGTTTTAAAACTAAACTTTGAACACTAATCCTTGTATTGCAATGTACTTTAGAAACATGCAATGCACGGAGAGTAAGCAGACTGAACAACTATGTGTTGTCTTGATCGGGTTCTAGCCAGATGAACGAAAAGACTACCTTAAACACTGGCAAACTTGCATTCATAATCATACTAATTAGTGCACTTTTGACATAGCTGGCATCTTCATAATATGGCATTGGAAGTGAATCTAGTTGAACCATTATTAAGGATTGTAGTCAACATTTGTCGTTGCTCGTTTGTCGCCCCGCATATATATACATATATATACTAGCGGTCCGGTACGTGCTTCGCTACGTATAAGGCATAGTAATAAATAATGATTATTAAGTTCATTTATTCAAACAAAAAAAAATATTTTAAATTGCTAGCTAGTAAAAACTACGATTTTACACTTTTTCAATACTTTTTTTTAAATTTTCTCCGCGTACAAACCTTCCCTGGACTTCCACGAATAATTCAAGACCATAATTAGCCAAATCGGTAGAGGCGTTGTTGAGTTATAACATTACAACGAAAAGTGGCATTGATTTTTATATATATAGATATATATATATAAAACATAGAATATATGAAATAATAAAAAAAAACATATTTCGAGAGTAGTAGCTACAAAGATTTTAACTACATTTTTGTTCACATATATAGTCTTCCTTTTCTATTGGGGTGGTGCATCATGCTACTGTTAAATAAACGTGAAACAAATTGAAAATAAGTCACTGAAGTATTTAGATTAGGTTTCAGATTCTATTAGGCACTTGTAATCATATGTGTTCATAAACAGTTCAATGTATAAACGAGGGGCGGAGTAGACCTTCAACCAACCAGTTCCTGAAGTAAACCTATGTGTTTATACATAGAATTGTCCCGTGAGGAATAAATAGAGCACGCGTCTTTTGCTACAAGGCAGCTGTGCCAAGAAGCTATTAATTTAAGCCCTGATCGATTTGTAATGAAACCTGAGTAATACCGACATACGACAATTAAACAATTGCATCTGTTGTGGAAGTTGACTTGATCGCATCAAAAGCGCTAAGAACCATTATGCAATCACTTTTTTTGTCTATGTGTTTAGAGCTAGATGCTAAGATCCCTCAGACACAAACTTCTTTTTAATCTGCATATTTAAAAAGTTAGATTTTTGTCGATGATATTGACAATTTATTTTTATTGTGTTCTAGAACGGGTCAAGAGAAGCGTAGCTTCCCGCCTCCGGACGAGTACGTGACATGGCCCGTGTTCCGCTGGAGCAAGGACGACAAGTACTTCGCACGGCTCGGACAGGATATGCTCTCGGTGTACGAGACTCCCAGCTTCGGTCTGCTCGACAAGAAGTCCATCAAAATCCCTGGAATCAGGTAAAATTTCATAAACGTATTGCGATGCATTCTAACTCTATCCTCTTCTAATAGAATTGCGAATCTAAGATTTATTTATTTAAAAAGCTTTTTGCACATAAACGTATAGAGTCAGACTTAGGCGATTGGCACATGACTGCCCCGCATGATGCAGCGTAGTGTGTGAGTGCGTGTTCTAACGTTGCTTGTAAGTATACAAACGGACATACCGTTTGTATAGAAAACACGCACAGTCCAACACACAGAACATGCATCTGTATGAAAGCACTGTTACATCCCTATTTCCGCTGTTTACTGCTGAGTTGCAATAATCGCCGAAGGACGCAAATACTAACCAGCAAATCAGCAGTAAATACTGTATATAAACTCGCGTTTTTACTATTTCCATCAGTGTATTATTCTTTGGTGTAATTGCTGCCCAGCAATTTCACCAAATTGCTGCTTCAACTAGCTTGCTGAAAGCCAGCCGGCTGGCTTTCAGCAAGGGAAGTAATATATTCCAGGTCGTCACTCTGCCAAAAAAAGTCCAAATAACAAAGTTATTATTAGTGTTTCCTATTAGTTAAATACAGTGTAGTGTTAAAAGTAAAATAAAAGTAGTGCTATTCACTTATGTAGTTATTTTTATAAAACTACCGAGCCGCACAAACTAACAGCATGTGGATGCATGTTCTGTGTGTTGGACTTAACGTTAGAATACACACTCACGCACTACTCTGCATCATGCGGGGCAGTGTGTCAATCGCCTTAATGCTTAAGGCCTTTTCTAGTAGTTGGTATGGCTAGATACCACCCTCATGTAAATCTTAGACGCCAAGCATTATTGCCTTGTTACTTCGCGCTGATAGCGAGGTGCTCTCACCGATCCTTAAGCGATCAGCGAGGTTAAGTAACTAGGTTCGCGGTCAGTCCATAGATGGCTGACCACCAAAGTGGTTTAATTTCTGAGAATCTCCGTGCTTCGTTTTTCGTCCAATAGGCCTCCGACATGACTTAATGATCGTGGTCTAATGACCACAACTGGGACCGACAGTCCCAAATTATTAAGCATATTAAGCCATGTCGGAGGCCTATTGGACGAAAGTTCCCATGCGATAAGTAAGTTCATGACAAATATGTCAGAGCCAGTGCTAGAAACTATAACTACGCCGGCGATGTTGTAGTTGCAAGTGTGTATAGACTAAGGTAACGAGGGCCAAGACTACTCGTGTGGCGCAGCGGCTAAGACAGTCGCCCCGCCGCTTCGTGTCGTGGGTGTTCCCGCGCCAGACAACTATTAGTGTGACCCATAAATAGTCGCTCGGAGTCTGGATGTAATTTGTGCTCGTCTATTGTATGTTTGTAAAGTACTCCGCCAACCAGGGATGAAATAACATAGTACGGACGTTGTCTTTTAAAAATAAATGGTTTGGCAACACAAAATTACACGATTATGACTGCTTGACGTAGTGGCAAAGATATAGTTTGTTATTCGATTCGTATTACTTCGCCATTGGACTGGCTGTATGTTAGTTTGCTGACTGGTTATAAAAAAAATCTAAATCATTTTTTTTTTCTCCTTACAGAGACTTCAGTTGGTCACCTACAGACAACACTTTGGCCTACTGGGTGGCCGAAGATAAGGATGTGCCTGCTAGAGTCACGCTCCTCGAGATCCCCAACCGCACAGAAGTCCGCTCAAAGAACTTGTTCTCCGTCGCAGACTGCAAGATCCACTGGCAGAAGAGTGGAGACTACCTCTGTGTCAAAGTAGACCGTTACTCTAAAGTCAAGAAAGACAAAAACGAAATCAAATACTCTGGCATGTACTACAATTTCGAAATCTTCCATATGAGAGAGAAAGAAATTCCTGTGGATTCAGTAGAAATTAAGGAACCTATACAAGCGTTTGCTTGGGAGCCTGTAGGATCGAAATTCTCCATCATTCATGGTGACCCGGCGAATATCTGCATTAGTTTTTACCAAGTCAATACGGGCCAAGCTCCAACGTTGATGAAGAAGTTTGAGAGACAGCCGTTCAACCATTTGTTCTGGTCGCCGTCGGGACAGTTCATTGTGTTGGCTAATCTTGGGTTGACTGGTGGTGCGTTGGAGTTCTTGGACTCTAATGATTTCACAATCATGAATGTATCGGATCATTACCAGGTTTGTAACAGTTTTACTTGTGCTTTTTTAAAACTGGCTTCATTGCCGATTTATACCCATAAGGGTCACCCCATAAGTGTGCCCTCAGGTATTAGTCACTTAAATTAAGCTACTGGTTGAGAGCCTTTTGCGCTAGCCAACTGCTCATTGTTTTCAATTCTTTAATTTGATATACTATGGCTAAATGTAACAATAATAGCTTAGTAACTTGCTGTTTATTATTTATTGAGGATATTAAAAATATATGTGACGAATAAGCCGCACGGACTTCAAAAAATTTGTTGCTGTAATTACTGTTTTTGAACTGTGTTTATGTAATACATTGTGAGCTTGACTAGTACAAGTGTATGTAAATACCCAAGTGCTGAATAAATTTCATTACCTATTTCATTATTTATCTGATGAAGAGTCATATCAGAAGAAAACAACTACCTTTTTTTTGTGGACTGCACACAGTATAGCCAAATAAATTAAAGCCATAGCATTAATATTACAGTAATTCAGAATAGCAGATTTAATCATTTTCCAACTATCTATAAAGCAAAGAGCTTTATGAAAATCATTTGCTCACGGCTGGCGACATAGAATATCGCCACCCCATCTCATCTTGTGGGGGGCGTTTAAGTCTTCCCGAGGGCATATTTCTCAGACAACGGGCAGCAGCATCTCTCTGTGTACTAAGACCATCATACTGCGATCGCCAACCCGTCTGCCAAGCGTGGCGATTATGGCGGGGATATGCCAAATGATGGATACAACTCCATTGTGGAAATCTTTCGTGGAGGCCTTCGTCATTCGGCTGACATGGTGGTATGAAAACCATTCCTACAGTGGGACAAGGATCTTTATGAACGTGACTGACATTTGTGGGAGGGCGACACTATGGCGGCAAGGGTTGCTTTTAAGAAAATTTCCCTAATATTTGTGGAAAATTTAACAATGGTAATAGTATCCATTGTATTTTGTATCAATTGTATTCTATAACTTTGACGGGCCAGTTGGCTTAGTTGGATTTTTTTATTCCCAGGACCAGGACAGATATTTGTGTGCATTAACATGTCTGTTTGTCCCATGTCCAGGTGTTTAGGTATGCATTTACAAAAGTAGTATATGTAGTACATCAGCTATTTGATTTCCATAGTAAAAGCGTTACTTATTTTGGGGTCAGATCAGATGGCCGTGTGTGAATAATTTCCCAGGAATATCTAACTCTAAAAGTTTATAGGGTACCCCATATATTATCGATTTATTATTATAAATAATTTAATAGCACAAGGGACTAAAACAGTAATTTTTATCTTTATAAATAAATTTATTACAAAATTAATATTTCATTCACATTACTTAATACTACATTAATGAAAAACTTCAAACGAAAAACTAATACACGGTTGCGACTTTAAAAATCAAGCATGGTAACATTTATCTATCGGGGCGGCAACTCGCTCGTTAACTTTTTCAAATGGAATTATCAAGCCTTCACTGTGTTTTTCTTTCATGTAAATTTCCTTAACCTTTAGGACTATTTCCCTGACACCACTTTTTATCACTTTTGGCATATTGTTAGTGTTTTAAACCAAATAATACAATAATAAACGTAGGAATAGCAGTCAGCAAAGCAAGCTGTGACAGAACTGTCAAAGAGACACTTTTAAAGATGGCAGTGTTAGTTCCACTTTCAGCTACATTCATAAAGATCCTTGTCGCACTATACCTTGAAATTCTTTCATTGGATATTGTAATTATCTGTCATACTTTTCGCGGGTACAGTGTAACAGTGTACTAAGGAGGCATAACCTGTGCGAAAATAGCAAACTACTTGAATGAATATAATATTGTTTATTTTGTAACATATTTTTTTTCTGTTCAGATGTCTGGCATTGAATGGGACCCTACTGGCCGGTTTGTAGTGACCGGTGTGTCTTCGCTGAAGAGTAAGATAGATACTGGCTACTATATTTGGTCATTCCAAGGCAAAATCATAAGGAGGTAAGGAAACTACTTTTCTATGAATTTATTATTAAATTGCTGAGAAACTTGGAGTTTATTGCAAATGTTCAAATATAGACTTACAAAGATTTTCAATTTCGCTGAAATATACTGAGTTCACTACAAAAACATCAAGAGTTACTTTGAAATATCATACATTTTGAATGTGTTCGATTATGTTAATCCTTACTTGCATTTAATCAATATTCACTATCCTAAATATGTATTAAATACTGTTAATTCTCTCTTGACATTGGTGAAATCGTGTGTGGATGCCATTGAATAAATTAGAATTAGAGATTTATTAATTGGACACATAATTTTTGATGTAGAAATAATTTTCTAATATAGATCTTTATATAAATATATATTAGTAATTGGGCGACGGTGTGTCTTGGCGACACGGAGGTCACGAGTTCTCCCAAAGATTTATCTTTAAACGGATAGAAAAGATGGATTGTCTTTTTACGTGATTACACGTTCGTGAGCCGATTTTAGTTAGGGCAGAAAGGTTCTCGAGTGGCAACCACGAAGCGTGGGCAGGGTCCCTACAAGATGGACTGATGATCTTGTGAGGGTCGCTGAAAGCCGCTGGATGCAGATAGTGCAAGATCGGCAATTGTGGAGATCTTTGGAAATGCTTTCAGATTTACCATATAAGTTTTGTTCCAATTCATTTGAAGTGATTTCGAATGACATATCTGTATTCAAACTGTATTATCATAACGAATATCTTTTTATAAGTGATAATGACACCACCCACTAAGTTTGTTTCGCTGGGTCTTCTCAGTTGGGGCGCATTAATGCGCGACCGTCGTTATAAACACAAGGTCCGCCATAATGATAATATCTTATTTTAGACCGAATTCAGACAATATGTAATAAAATATAACTAAAACTATAAATTTCGATAATTAAACTTAAACACAATCTCTTTGACAATAATACAAACTAACTAAATATCATTGCTATTATAAAATAAATTTTATAAATGTTTTCATACAATCCGTATACCTGAATATCTATGTAACTAGAAATAATTATCTATACTTAATCATATTACTACAAACATGTTCTGACTATTTACAAGCGTTTTTTTAAAGTCTACGTAAATTTAAACCTTTTTTATTTTATACCTTAATGCCTGGCAAAAGTGTATTTATTTTAAACCTGTGTTTACCATCTTCAGGGTGATGAAGGAAGGCTTCGCTCAGTTCAACTGGCGGCCGCGGCCCCCCACGCTGCTGTCGGAGAAGCAACAGAAAGACATTAAGAAGAACCTCAAGAAATACTACTCGCAGTTTGAGTCCAAGGACAGGATGCGCAGTAATAAGGCCAGCAAGGTATGTCTTGTGTTATTTTTTGTAATATCTATTAATTGCGTCATCAACTGTCTTCAACAAACATATAACAAACATACACACACACATAAACACACGCCCATTCAAACACACACGGACACACCATTTTACTGCATGTTATTTGTATCTAATTTAGTATCTAAGTAACTGTAAACTAATATCTAATACACATCTTAACTATTATTGTTACTGTTCATACCAAAGGGAAGCGGACTGTTGTTCCTTACTACAGGTTAGTAATTAACCTATCAAGGATAACAGAACGACCCCACAAGATTGTATAAAAATAGTTGTAAGAACTGCCATGTGAAACTATTAGTTGTAACTACAATCACTTTTTATGAAATAAAGATATTATTATTAACTGCAGTTATGAGATTTTTGGTCCCAGGTTAGACCAAAAAGAGTTGCATTGATTTACTGTCTAGAAAAAACACCTAGTAGCAAGCATCCTGGAGGTTAGTAGGTCCTTGGCCAAATCTCTCCCGACCGTCCCATGGGATTATGAGTGTTATGGAACAGAGAATGCACCTGGACACACAGTCACAGCAATATGTCTTGGCTAGTATCCTGTAAAATTCGCCGTCGTATTTGAAATTCGGCCATAATTATAATTTCTAGCGGTTAAAAATATGCCACATCGACAAAGTATTTCACAGTTAATCTCATTTTTAATTGGAGTTCTAGCTCTTGGTAGAAGAGAATAGTTTGAGAAACTGGCTCATTGGACTGTATCTCCGAATTCTTTCATTGTGTTTTCTTAGGTTTCTTTCTTAAAATAAAAATCGCTATTCAGAGCCTAGTTTAAATTCCAACTTGAGCTAATTTGCATATCAAATAATAATAGCTTAACCAGTTCCTCGAATTTAAGTATGACATCCTCATTTAGTTCAAAGTTAAGAAATAAGTGCATTAAGAAATATTGAATGGATTGTATAAATTCGAGTCGCAGAACCACCGTGCGGTGGCGGAGCTGTTAACTCACATGGTCGTGGGTTCGATTATAACCATGATAAAGTTCTTTTTTCGTATAATAATAATATCCTGGGACATTATTCACACACGGTCATCTGATCCCAAATTAAGCAGAGCTTGTACTATGGAAACCAGATAATTGATATACTATTTTTCTTTTGTAAATAAATACTTATATAGATAATTACACCCAGACTCAGGACAAACAGACATGTTAATGCACACAAATATCTGTCCCGGGTGGGGATCGAACCCACGACCTCCGGCGTGAAAGGCAGCGTATCTACCAACCACGCCAACAGGCCCACCCTCAATTAAATTTATAAAATTCACTATAAAGTTGTCTGAAAATTGATATGTAATTTTAATAAAATAATTAAGAAGGGGGGATCCCTCCCTAAATTTTTTAATTAAGAAGTGAGATTTATAAGTACACTGACCTTATCATCGACAATGCTAAAATGAGTAATAAAGTGAGTTACACTTGTCTATGTACTATCTTCCTAAAAAAACTATTTCTAATCTTAACTTATTTTGGTATTTTGTAATGTTTCCTCAGGAATTGGTTGCGAAGCGTACGGAGCAGATGAAGAAGCACGTGGAGTACCGCGAGGCCAAGATGCAGGAGTGGCTCGAGCAGAAGCCGCGCCGGCTCGAGCTCAGAGATTGTACGTAGCACTTGTTACTTTTGATATTCTTTGTGTTTACCCTAATTCAATGTGGATGGCGCCCGAGAGGTGCCATGGAATCTCTCGCTGCGCAACTGAACTGAAAATACGTGGCAAATGAAGAAAACCCAGCAAGTTACAATTCATGGTGAATGGCGCTTTAGGGGCGTTTTCACATTCCCTCGCGCTTGGCTCCTCAGAGGCGTCACTACCAATATTTGCTAGCTTACCGCACTGAACCGGTTAATGGTAGAACGTCAGGTACTGAATTCGAATCGCGAGTCGAGTTCTGTTGATTAGGAATCTATTGTCATTCATTATGTAAAGTGACGCAGTAAGTCGATGGAAATTACCATGAACTGAATCATTTTATTGTCAGGCATTTAATAAAATAAACATTTAGCCAATTAAATGAATAAACCCTCAGACTCGGGGCTCGTCGGAGATTTATTCGGAGTGATTAAATTCTAAGTTTACATTGTTGAATGGCTATTCAACAACTTAATTGAAAATATATGTAGCGATCGCCTACCGCACTTTGTATACTAAGAGTTTATTTTTTTAACCCCCGACGCAAAAAGAAGGTTGTCATAAGGTAAACGGCGATGTCTGTCTGTCGTCGTATCGTAACACAAACGGATCGACCGATTTCGATGCGGTCTTTTTCATTTGATGTTTGGTTAATATCGGTCCAGTGTAAGAGTATCTGTTCTTTCCATAATTATGAATTTATGGTTGTAGTCGGGGGTTTTCTAACGGTTAGGTTATTTTGAACTAAATCCAAAATCCGTTTCATTGTTGATGGTCACCGTAGCCTAGTTGGTAGTGCTCCTGCCTACGAAGCTGGTGGTCCTGGGTTCAAATCCCGGTAAGTGCAAATATTTGTGTGATGAGCACGAATATGTGTTTCGGAGTCATGGATGTTTTCTATGTATAAAAGTATTTATCTAAAGTATGTATACCATCGCCTGGTACCCATACTACAAGCTTTGCTTAGTTTGGGGCTAGGGTGATCAGTGTGGCATTGTCCCTAGATATTATTATTATTGTATTCAACTGAAAGGTCCTGTGTTGATTTATTTTATTTTATTTACAGATGTAGACACAGACGGTCTCGACACCGACTCAACGAACACAGTAGAAGAAGTAGTAGAATTTTTCGTCAAAGAGGAACAAACCACCATCGAGTAGTCGCCATTCCGTTCGCACGTTAGAGGTCGGTGTTACACCCGACCTCGTGAAAAAGTCCTACAAAAGGATCAATTTTAAATAAAAAAGACCACAGAATACAGTTTTTTTGTACCTACATCCCGGTAAAGTCACAAAAACCTTTTATACGCGACTTGTATTATGTTCAGTGTAAGATTTCGTTTCGTAAATTATACAATAGGTAATGTTTATAGAGATCATATTAAATTGATATGTTACAAATGGAAAACTGCCTTTTAATGCCAATTTATTTTTGTTACATTTATTTTATGATATGGTATGAAATAAACTGATGAACATCGATGGGAAATTTGATTATTTTAACCAATTCAAAGTACTCTTTGGTTCAGAAATGATATCGTAAAATCACGTCCACTTAAAGATGTGCCAGGAAGCTGATCAGTGAGATGATGGGAAGCAATATTGTGGAATGGGTGTGCCATTTTCTACCAGACCTGTAGAGGATGTTGCATGACTTCTAGGGTCTAAACACACTATGCCGAAAGTACGCGACCGAAGTTCGGCATGATTACGCCTGCAATGTTATTTGTATTACTGACGGCACATTACGCCGAAGTTACATTGCGTTATAAACGCAACGTAATTTCGGTCGGGCGTAAGATCAGCGTAGCGTTCAGCTGTAGTGGACACATTATACGCGACCGAAGTTCGGTTCGATTGCCGACGAACATCTAGCGGGGGAGGGGAGTAGGGGAGCATACTACACACGCATCAAGTAACGCAACTGAATTTCTGACGCGTAAGTTCGGCACTTATAGTGTGTCATATCAGCCGAACACGTCGGAACGAAATATCAGCCGCGCAACTTCGGACACGTAACTTCGGCATAGTGTGTTTAGACACTTCTGTGGCTCCGATCTCTAAATGTTATAATAGATGACACCCTCTTGTGCATGCTGGTGCTAAAGTCATGTACAGACGCCAGCATATCAAGCTACCCCAATCTGTCAAATTTCCCCAATTGAAAGTGAACCTTATGCTTATGTGATAAAGTCGATAAAAGAAATTTGACAGATTGGGTTAGGTGGATATGCTGTACATAAAAAATAAGAGCCTATGTCAACGTGAGCAAATAAGCTTTTCGGAATAAGTCTTGAGCGGGTGGGTCGTCTTAGGTCGTGAAATAAAACTACGAAACACGAGTAGATAACTGACGGTCAGTCAAAATGAACATCTTTTTTACCTTTTGGTATCATTTTGCCAAGCTGTATGCTTAGCTTTATTGGTGGCTGCGTCCGTACATTTGTTTTCTATTAGATCCATCTCTTCCTTCAAGCATTGTCTTAAAGTTAGCTAAAAGTAAACCAATAAATAAATAAAATGCAGAAACGTATTATTATTATTCGTTTGGCAATATCCTTACTTACTTTTTCAACTTCGAGCCAATTAGCATTCTTTTTTTTTTTTTGTGTGTGGGTATTCTTAGTTTTTTCTGGAGTATAATCGTCCTCGGTGTCGTATATAGGTTTTAATACAATAGACATTAAAAGAGTTGTCAACGGGACTTTGCTTATCATTACAACATGGTGGCAGCGGTGGGATCCGAACCCACGCCTCCGAAGAGACTGGTGATTTGTGCTCCATCTTCAGAATGTTGACCTTGTACTCCATCTGGAGACCCAGCAAGTCACCCAGCATCATGACGGAACGCGCCGGCGGGCTGCCGAACGCACGGTGTAGTACTAACCGGGACATTGTGGGGTTGAGATGTTTTACTTATCACAATTTTTTTCATAGCTTCCACAAATTTCTGTATTGACTGTGCATTCTGATTTTTACTCTCTATCTTGCAAATAATATACTGTTTCATAAGTGACGGTTGCCGGAGAAGCTTCTCTTTTGTGTTTCTTCTGTGTATTATCTTTGAGCTGTTGCAAAATCTGCATCACCTCATAATTGCACAGGAATGCAGCATTAGGTTTAATGGTTTCCATTATATTTTCTAACAATACTTTTAAAATCCTCGGATTACTCAACTCGATTCTGATGGAAAAAACATCATTCACACATAAACAAATTATACATTTTTTTTTTTGGAAGACTCAATTTGAGCTATTTGCTAAAGCTTCAGGAGTAGGTACGTAAGGAAAATAAAGAAGTACAGGCAAGTTTAAAGAGAGAGACAGTGAAAAGACGGATGTGGATGTCTTGTTGAAAAAATTAATGTCAAGGTATACTTTCTTCAGAAGAAATGAAGAAAAAGGTGAGACAATAAAGTAATATGTGACGGCATTAAAGTTGCTGAGTAGATATTGTCAGTTTAATAGGTTAGAAGAAGAATTGATTCGTGACCGCATTATTTGCGGAATTAATAATACAGTCGTTCGGGATCGTCTGTTGAGAACCGAAGATTTGGATAAAGCAGTCAAAATATGTGAGGTTGAAGAGATAACTAGAAAATTATCGACTGTTTGATACAAGTAGCACGAGCCAGGCGTCTGGTCAAGTAAATGCTATCGGTATGAGAGGTGCTATTTACAGAGGGCGGTGGCGCAGTGGAAATGCGCGTCGGGGACGCGGGTTAAATTTTGCGGGAATCGCTGGAGCCAGAAGTATTTAGCATGCGTTACCGTCTTGCCGAAAATGTGGAGGTCATTGTAGTATTCCAGCTGAATGTCCAGCGGTTATGGCCCAATAATAGAAAATGGAAAATTATTTTTAAAGGGAAGATGTAGCTAGTTTATATCAAAATGGTACCTAAGGGTAAAGAAAATGTAATATTTTTTATTTAATTCTTATTATTTTTAAGGGGAAGATGTCGTATATAGGTTTTAATACAATAGAATCTCTAAATTGTTCCAAATTTAAAACATTCGTAAGTCATATTTTTCTATCTTGAAAATTCGCCTATATGACAGATTAGTCGTAAAATAAAAGAGTTGTCAACGGGACTTTGCTTATCATTACAACACTCGGACATAATAATTTAGAACTTAATCAATTATTTAGATTAATATTTTACCAAAAATTTGATACTCAATAGCGTATGTACGATGCTTGCTTGGACGAAGTAGGCACAGTTAGTGCCTGTAAACATTAATTTACTTTCAATCACCTAACTCTTTACTTATAAAAGTTACGAGAAGAACTTAAGAAAACTGTATGAGTAACGTTACTAATAAACACTGTTTAAGAAGATACAAACAAATACACCGAGTAAGCTTACAAACAGGGTGCCTAATGCGTATTGCGTATGTTAAATTTCCAAATTAAATTAGTCCGTTTCCCCGATTCTTTGATATTTTCTTTGGATGGTAATATAATATAATGTTTTTAAGTGCTTCATTTCTGATAATATATAACTGTTGTAATTAATGGCTGTGGAATTCACTAAGGAATCTACTAGTAGATAAACTAAATTTTGGACGATAGATAAATGCAATAAAAGTTGAACAGTATGATCAAGAACGGACTAAATAACAATGAGCGCTGTATTTGTACGTTTTTTGCTAATTACGAAATAACTATTTATAAAAAATATTTCTGGAATCGTAAAGTTATTTAAAATTATGTCTTGTACGACACTATACTCAAATATTAGTTTTTTTTTAACACATGTAAGGGTTCGTTTTGATTTGAGAACATTCACAAGAAAAGAATATTCACATTATTTTTACATATTTCTTACGGTAATCCCTTTATGAACCAACTACCCACCGAATATAAAATCAACTCATCTTTGGTGTTTCATAAACTAGAATAGATGTAAGTGAAGAAATAGAACTATGAAAGACTGTCTATATTTTACATCGTCTTCAATAACACATCAAAAAATCATAGAAGGGCAATATTTTTATTTTATAAGCTAATTTATGCGATTATTATTCTATATATTTTGTTACATTTAGTATACATTTAATAATAATTTAACCTTTAAAATGAATTGAAACCATGTAATTTATGAGTAGGATATTATCAGTATTATCAGAGATGCGCCATATAATTAAAATATTAGGCCTATAGGCGTCATAAATATAAGTTATAAATTAATGTTTCGTTCATTTACCTAATGAAATATAAAGGACAGAAAATTACAACGTCATAAGAATTTGATGTAGGGTAGGTTTCGGGTTAGAGCCTAATAAGTTCAAAAGGAGTAAGTTAAGAACGTGTGCAAGTGGAACTTACATTTCAAATCATTTAGGTACAAAATAAATATTAAAGATTACTTTTAAAGTTAACCTTTTCTTAAATGTATCAAATAGTTAACAAATTATTTAATTTTAATAATTGTGCTTACGTCTATTGGTTGGAAACTGGTTTCTAAAAATTTTGGTTTAAAATGTGTTGGTTATGAAATCTTAACTGTTATTTTGTATTTCTTTCGTAGATTTAGAATGTGGTTATTCTGTTTATTTTGAAATAAAGCAAGAATATTAGGCTGTGATACTGGGCAGACTTTTACCTATAAATATTGATGTTTCTATTAAAATCAGGGAAGTCTCTACCGATAGGCAACCCTGATGAAAGTAAAACGTTATTGAGTTTTGGCGCCAACGCGGAAAAAGACGCATCGAGGCTATGTTTTATTGTCAAAAACTGGTGTAAAATCGAGTTTTTAGTTTAAATATGGTGGATTTTTAGACATAACATCTTCGAAAACGTACACAAGTGGAGGAAAATGCGATATTGCCGTCAATTGTGATTTTCCGTGTTGTAATCAAAACTCCATAAAAGCCTCTAGTAAAGTCTCCACTGCTTTACTGGGGTTGGACAAGGACTATGTATGACTTGACTGTGACCTACTTT
The DNA here is from genome assembly GCA_951640165.1 of Pseudoips prasinana. NCBI lineage: Eukaryota > Metazoa > Arthropoda > Insecta > Lepidoptera > Nolidae > Pseudoips > Pseudoips prasinana. The sequence continues at coordinate 30,228,152 of OX621240.1, forward strand.
ACTTGACAATGACGGCAATAAATGATATAAAATATATTTACTGAAGGCTCATAAGGCCAAAGAAGCCAGAGCCGTAAAATGGAATTTAAAAAAAAAACTTTATTTATTGTTCATTCAATTTCAGTCATTCATTCATTTTATGATTTGTACAATGAAAATGTTTAAAGCAATGAAACTGGTAGGATTTGGGCTACTTCTTAGACATCTTCTAGACACGGTACGATATAAAATGTCGTGAAAGTGGTCCAAACCGCGGGTCGCGAGTTAACTGTTTACATAAAAACCGTTCAAGTAGGTATGTATGGGTCAGAAATTAAGAATTAGATGGCGATAATAAATTTGTTATAATAATCGAAAAACTTATAATACCTATCGCTATAATATCCGTCAGTCTGTACGTGGCGTAACTCAGAAACTCTAGGTAGAGAAAAGCTGTAATTATTGTTGCATGTGCAGTTAGAAAATGAATTTATTTTTGGGGTACACGTAAATCCCGCCAAATTTTATAATTTGTTGGTCGATTTCACTGAGTGGCGGCACCCGACAAAATGAAATGGCCGACCAAATTGAAAGTTGTAATTTTTGTAAAAGTTACATAAGTAATATGGTATTCTTCGTTTAGATTATTCTAACTAGTATATAATTATAGTTCAAAACAACAGAATATCAAGAATTATGCTGTAATAACAACTTTGCTAATTCAGTTGATCCGATTACCAATTTTTACTTTAACTTAGTATCGCATAGAATCGGGGGCTTTGTAACGCTTGATTATTCGAATATTCCCTTCACTATTTATGTTAGGTATACCAATCATTAATTGGAACTTAAGCAAAACATCATTGTCATACCTATCTCTCCATGCTACTCTAAGCCGAGGTTTTATTTAACTACAAATGGGGTGCCCTTTGGTGCTTCTTATTTGTTAGATGACTTCCATTGTCCGGTGAAGCAGTGAAAGCAGTACTGTAAATGTCAGGTTAAAAGAAAACTAATTATTTGAGCGATCCATATTACCTAACTATTTACCAAATATTATATACTAGCTGTGCCCCGCGCGTAGTTTATAACACTAAGCACCTATATAAATTACAGCCTACATGTTATTTGGATATATCCGTTATATTACTACAAAGTTTTTGCGTGAAAGAGTAACAAGCATCCATACTCACAAACATTCGCATTTATAATATTATTAGTAGGTAACTTTATAAATTACAGCATATAATTATCATCGGTGATATTCTAATACCGCGTGAATAAAAATGATTCCTATCTACGCATATATAATTGTTACGGACCTTATTAGGGCTATTATTGCGTAGCAAACATTATCAGTCACGTGGTATTAAATTATCACTGACGACCCTTTCTTCAGAACATGCAAGAATCGTAATTTTGTGCGTTTTATGTATGTAATGTATGTAGAACTGAGTGTTATATATTTGTACTCCTCATTTTCTTGTGTGTTGTGCTGAATTAAATGTTTTTCATTAATATCATTTCATTTGTTATTTGGACATATCAGCTATAAAAATGTCATTAAAATCCGTACGGTCGTTTTTGCGTAAAAGAGTAAGAATTATCCATACATCCACTCTCACTAACATTTATTTATAATATTAGTAGGATTAGTAGGATAATAATGTTAAGTTAGTAATATAAGTCGATCTAATGACAACTTATACACCGTTTCATTCACATCAGTTTTAGCAAATAATTTTGATCTCAATAGTAGAATCTTAACTGAGAGAGAGAAAAAGTGCCTCTATTGTTATCTATACAAACATTAGGTCAATGGAAGACGTACTCATAAATAAAAATGATTGCTACGCTTTATAATCATATTGTCACGGACCATATGATTATAAAACGTAGCAAAGACCTTAGGATTATAATTGCGTAGCAAATATATTTAGTTACGCGGTATTGGATTATCACTGACGATATGTTATTTAGATATATCAGTTATATTACTGCAAAGTTTCTCTAAACTCCGTTCGGTAGTTTATGCGTGAAAGAGTAACAAATATACATACATTAATTTTTTTTATGTCAGAGGGCGACAAACGAGCAAGTGGGTCACCTGATGGTAAGTGATCACCGCCGCTGATGGACACTCGCAACACCAGAGGAGTTGCGGGTGCGTTGCCGGCCTTTAAAAGTCAACAAACAAGTGTTGCTGACCCTCCCCTCCACGCCAATGAGCTCTGGCGACCTTACACACACTCGGAAACACAACATTAAAATTATTAATGATATTATTAAGGAATGTCTTCTATAAGGTGGAGGTACTTCCCCAGTCGGGCTGCTCTTTGAGGGAATGAAATCTATGCCCTACCTCTCTTTAAATTTATACTCACAAACAGTCGCATTTATAATATTACTAGGATTAGTAGGATAATAATGTTAAGTTAGTAATATAAGTTGATCTAATGACAACTTATACATCGTTTCATTCACATCAGTTTTATCAAATAATTTTCTCAGTCTCAATCGAATCAGATCTCAATAGAAGAAATAATCTTAACTGAAAGCGAGAAAAAGTGCTTCTATTTTTATCTATACTAACATCAGGTCAATGGAAGGGAATAAGTTTATCTAAATCCAATATAAGTGCCAGCTCGGACCCAATAACAAAAAACTAAATTACTTGTCCTAACTCTGCTTAGCCGATTTATCTTATTTTCTCGCGAAATGAGTACGCAATTAAGTCTGTCAGTTTTTGCTTGAACCTATAGGAGTTCTGGTAAAATGGATGCTTCAGGTTTATTTTTTAGACGGTCACCATAGCCTAGTTGGTAGTGCTCCTGCCTACGAAGCTGGTGGTCCTGGGTTCGAATCCCGGTAAGTCCAAATATTTGTGTGATGAGCACGAATATTTGTTTTTGAGTCATGGATGTTTTCTATGTATATAGGTATGTATTTATCTATCTATATAAGTATGTATATCGTCGCCTGGTACCCATAGTACAAGCTTTGCTTAGTTTGGGGCTAGGATGTTCTGTGTGACATTGTCCCCAGATATTATTATTTGGCAGAATTATGTGTGTTCATTTTCTAATAGCCATATGAGAGTTTTTGGATGTTGACATACACATAACTACATGAAGTCTGCTGCAGGAAAATGCCAAGAATGGAGTACTATCGACATTAGGTTTCCAAGAATGGAGGACTATATAATGGACTTTAGGTATATTTCTATGACGGGCTGGTTGGCGGGGTTGGCAGATACTTGCATTTCAAGCCGCAGCTCATGTCGTGGGTTCGATTCTCATACAGGACAGATATTTGTGTGCATGAACATGATTGTTTGTCCTGAGTCTGGTTGTTATTATCGATATAAGTATGTATTTACAAAAGAAAACTAGGTAGTATATGTAGTATATCATATCAATTATCTGGTTTCCATAGTACTAGTTCTGCTTAGCTTGGGATGAGATGACCGTGTGTGAATATTGTACCAGGATATTATTTATTATTATTGTGTTAATTTTCTAGAAGGTATATCATATATGATAAGGCCATCGAATAATTAAAAACAAGCATCAAAATCGGCTTAATAATCTATACTTACATATAATAAAATCGTAGGAAAGTCAAAACTGTACATTGAATATTTTTTAAAAGGATATTTGGGGCATGATCTACATTCGATATCAAAGCCAAAATAAAGATTTTAGAATTTTTGTCCGTTTATCTGTTTGTATGTATGTACGTCCGGGCTAAACTCAAAAAGTACTGCATGGATTTACTTCAAATTTTACATGAATATTACTATGAGGCCGGGTCAACATATAGGGTACATATTATCACGCCATCACCTACAGGAGAGGAGCTGTGATAATTTATAAAGCTTTACGCGGGTAAAACCGCGGGGCACAGCTAGTATATAATAAGGCAATCGAATAATAAAAAAAGCATTATACAAATCGGCCTAATAATATTGGATAAATTGCGACAAATGCATACAAAAATAAAACAGGCGAAATTCTCCTGCTTTTGAAGTTTTGTGTATGTAAAATTATAAAGTGTCAGTGTATGGCCCACCCAAAATAGAAAAACATTGTATTCGAACAATCTATACTATACATATATACCTACAATAATGAATTGCTACGAGCTATAAGCTATAACTATCCCATAGACAACTCGTAGCAAACTTTCCACGATTCAAGAGAAACCGGAAATTACACTTATGTAGGTCCATTGAAACGAGGCGTGATATATATTTTGCTAGCATATCGGTTTTTGACTGAATCGTTGGTCTATGGGTAGCATGTTTAAGCGCAGTTAATAAGGATCTGGGTTCAAATCCCGCTTCGAGCCAAAAAGTGATAGTGAGATTTTTCCGTTACGAAAAGGTCTCAGTATCAGCCCAGAGTGTCGAAATTGGCGGATGGTCTTCGTGCCTCTGAGAGCACGTAAGGCCTTCGGTCCTGTACCTGACCTCTTTCCGATCGTGTCAGCTAGTAGCCTCATCGGAGCTCACGGTCCGATGAGGCTACTACACGGGAGAGGGAACAGAAAGTGTACCTGCGTTCGGGCATACACTTGTGCACTATAATCTGTCCCGCGCAGAAGCTAGTCTCCATTCAAGTCAGTCTTAAAATTAATTTTATGTCCATACATTACAATATACTGTTTTGCTTAATATTTGTATACAAAATCAACAAATTACAATGTAAGACTGTAAGCATTCCAGACCCAAGCAGACGCAAGAGAGCAAAACCCCAGTTTTTTCCATAGAACATCCTACGGAAGACGACAATAATGACCACAGCCCAAAACTATAGAACTCCATAAACAAAAAAAATAAATATCTCTAGTCTAAACCCACGTTAACTCAAAACTAAACTTACTGCTTATAACAACTAGACTGCCAATAGACAGCGGACCTAGAAGAAGAAGAAGTACACTTTATTACAAAAATAAGTAAAACAAAACAACGGTTACAAACAAGGAAATAAACTTATTATGCAATTGGCGGCCGCCAATTGCAATAAATCTCTTCCAGGCAACCATTTTGCGTTGAATGGACCAGAATTGATAATAACCTGATGAAGGTAGCAGAAGATGTACTAATTGAAGTTATAAATCCAAATTAATCTAATATTACGTACGAATACGTAACAAGAGTCATACGATTATACATATACATAAATAGATACATACATATAAATAGATACATATGTATAAATATATTTACAAATATAAGTGTACCTAAGGATATTATTTCACAAAAGGAAGGCAGTAGATTTATTGCCTAGTAGATATCGTCAAATAGTGCTGTTTCACCATATTTTTAAATACATGCTGTGATTGAGCGCACTTGATCTGTATTGGCAGCGCATTCCATAAGCGCACAGCTGTACACTGAAGGATTTGTCGGTGTAATTAGTGGAATGCGCTGGCATTTTGAGTCGTAAGTTTTCTGAAGACCGCAAGAGTCGCGAATGAGTTGAGTGAAGAAACTTGAAGCGTTCCTTGAGATAGAGAGGAGTAGCGGGATTGAACAGAATACTGTATAGAAGCGTGATAATGTGAGTATTCCGACGAAGTCTTATGGGCAGCCACTTGAGTTTAGTGGGAAATTCAGAGACGTGATCATATTTACGCAAACCAAATATGAATCGTATACAAAAGTTTTGAAGTCGCTCAAGTATATCAAGTCGGTCCTCCGTGACATCAAGATAACTGGTATCACCCACTTTCTTTATATGGGTCTTCCATTAAAATTACCTTAACTCTCCAGATACCTCCACAAAAATACATGATACCCGCGCCCGTTTACTCATACACACACACACACACAAAATAGGTTAACTTTAACTATGTACAAGCAATTGAATTATAATAATAAATATCTTGGGATAACTAACCGTACTTAACTAACCTCATCGCACAAAGACTTGTCCTACGTGGGGAATAAACGACCTCTGGCTCAGCAGTCAGGGCTACTAAACCACTATACGAACAGGCCAGTCAAATATTCGAACATTGGAATTCAATGATGTATGATAGCGCAGTACATTCCACCGTGTCACGTTTTACGCCAGAACACTGTCTCTCCCTCCAGCCTAGTTGGGTTAACAGTGTCAGTACCTTTTGTAAGAAATCATTTGTGCAGAATGCGAATTTTTATTAGGTGTATAGTGCCCCCGTAGGTGATAGCGTGATAATATGTAGACTCTATGTTGACACGACCTCTTAGTAATATTCATGCAAAATTTGGAGTAAATCCATGTATTACTTTTTGAGTTTAGCCCCGACATACATACAGACAAACAGGCAAGCTTCGATATCGATTGTAGATCACGTCCCAAGTATCCTTTTTTACAATTATTCAATTTACAATTTTGACTCCTGCGATTTTATTATTTGTATAAGTGCCCGCGTACTTCATTCCGCGTTGTAAATATTTTTGGCCCTGCCCGTTTGTCCCGCAACTTGGATTACATTATTCAAGTTTAAGTAAAGATTTTTGTTTAATTATGGAATGTTTCATCAATTTTGAAAATCGGTTCAGTAGATCCAGAGATTATCCCTTGCAACGTCACAAACTCACAACCTCACAAATTTACAAACGTTACCTCTTTATAATATTAGTATAGGTAGTATTTGTTGTATACCTTACTTTATTTCAATTCTTGTAGTTTTCATTTTGGTTACTTCTAATTATATTATCTTTACAATTAGAATATATATTATATGATTAAGAGTAAGATATTCTCAAATCATTTCAATAGAAGGTAGCTTATATTGAGTCGAAGAATAAAAATTAAAATATGCCTCTCTATTATATTATTTTTATATTTATTAATTTTGGAGTTACATACACCTAACACATGTACATTCATTTCACGGACACAAAATACATCCAGACTCAGTAAGTACATAAATAATATTCTAATATTTATACAGACGCCAGCACATCAAGCTATCCCAATCTGTCAAATTTCCCCAATTGAAAGTAAACCTTATGCTTTTGTGATAAAGTTGAAAATTTATAAAAGATTTTTGATAGATTGGGGTAGCTGGATGTGATGACGTCGATACTTGGATAAACATATGAAAGTTTATCTTTTGTACATGTCCTATAATTTTTTTTTTAAAAAAAGGCCATAGCTTCAAGTTCTTAGTGACGTACCTACAATATTTCCAATAGCTATAAAACTTAAAAACAAGTGACAAATAGATGCAACCAACTGCATTTAAAAACCAAAAAGATCCATTTTTTAATATCGTTATTAGTTTTTAAATTTAATGAAAGTAGCCAGTTCAGAAATATGATATAGAGGTTAATATCTCAAATCAAGTCGCCTTCAAACGTAAGTAAATTCAGGGGGGAGGGATGGAGGGGGGAGGGGGCTACCCTCCTGTACCATCCCCAACCCGCGGAACCCCATGGTTATGGAGATATCCATGGTTAATGTTTTTCTAGCGCCAAATGGTCACCGTTCTAACCTTACCTAGCCCAAATTATTTCATAAAAGTGCAGTTTTGCAAAAATGGCGCGTCTCCGGCAGAAAAAATGCGTTTTATCACTTAGTAGGAACCCCCTTAACCCCCCCATATACACACTTAACTCAAATTCAGGCGACTCGATATGAGATCCAACCCGATATAGATTTTGAACATGAATTTTCAATTTTGGAATAATATCTGGAACAAAGGTATGTACCCACCCGTTAGTTGATAATTATTGTAAACTCGTAAAGTCCCTCTCAATAAAAAGGTTTATTTATCATTCTGTAAAAAAAAAAACGATTTTCTCACATTGTAATCCTGATAATTCGGCATAGAAGGTATGAATTTTGGTTTTAATTTAATTTTAAATGTCGATTATTCCTATGCAAATCTATATCAGGGGTAGGATAAATGTCTTAGGTTAAACATTAGTCATAAAGCAGCCTGTTTATAGGTTTCAATCTTGTTCAATAAATACATATATTATTTGATTATTTGAACAATGATGAGTAGCTTCACGGTAACTTGTTATTGGTTCTCAACAAACTTAAATTTCATTACAGTCAAGAAGGAACGTGAACAATCTAATTATTCTTCGGCGACATAGACAAATATTTATGCGTGTTTTGTTTGAAGCTGCTTAGAGCAGACTGGTTTATTATTATATTTGAAGATGGCTCAATTCATTAGCTCCAACTAGATATACTACGTATACTTAAAAAATCTTCCTGACTGCCTCGTTGGTCTAGCGGTAGCGTGTTCAAACGCGGAATATGAGGTCCTGGGTTCAAATCCCGTATAGGGCCAAAAAGTGATTTTGGGATTTTTCCGTAAAAAAGCAATTTCTCAGTATCAGCCTGAAGTCTGGAAGTTGGCGGTATTACACCCCCGTGCCTGACCTCTTTCCGGTCGTGTCGCAAGTCGCCCTATCGGGTCATGAGAGTGATGGAATAGAAAGTGCCCCTGTGTTTGCGCACATACTTGTGCTCTATAATATGTTCTGCGCAATTAGCTAATCTCCACTGAGAATGGCAGCCGTGGCCGAAATTCGGCCGGAAAGACATCATTAGCATCATCAATTAAGTATTAAGTATTAGTTATAAGTATTATAAGTTATTTGTTAAACTTGTTGGAGAAAGGACTCATACCCAGTAATAAGTATCTGGGCATGCGGTCGGTTATAATCGTTAACTGTCAAAGTGGTTATATTTCCGAACGTCTCCGTGCTTTTGAACGCACGTTACGCTTTCGATTCTGGTTGAAGCCATTAGACAATAGTTATTAAGTCATGTCAGAGGCCTAATGGGATGCTTGAATAACACTGACACTGTGGTAACCACAGCCCATACGATAAGTAAGGATTACCAACCAATATCTCTTCACCCTTTTACGATACCAAAGGGAACATAGGGACAGACATTCGACTTTTATAGAAGAAGATTACGGACATTTGATAAGAATCTCATTGAATGTGACGTTAGAAACTGCCAACAAAAATATTGGTTTAGAAATTTTAACCAGAACAGTGACAAATTATTAATTAATTTAAATATACCTATTATACAAACATAACAGGCAGAATAAAGGTGTTAATTAAATTTATAGAATTTTATATTTCATACAAATAAATAAAATTGGGGTGTCTGTTTGTAATATTGAAATAACCGCTTTTTACTACATAAATATGAATATATATACGGTACATACCCCAAAATAATTTTTTTTTACAATTTTTGTCTGTCTGTCTGTCTGTTTGTTCCGGCTAATCTCTGAAATGGCTGGACCGATTTTGGCAGGTAGCTGATGTAATAAGGAGTAACTTAGGCTACTTTTATTTTAGAAAATGTCTTTTATTTACTAAAAAAACTAAATAATTTAATTAACACGCGGACGAAGTCGCGGGCACAGCTAGTTATAAATATATCTAGTTTGTAACGTAACAATCACTAAAAGTGTAACGGAAACAAGAAAAGTGTATAATAGAGAATTATCACATTTTGCTCCATAAACAGTCATGTGTTTTGTTTTTTAATTGTTTTTTTTTTAAAGACAACGCCCTCACTCGGAAATCCAATCCCTGTGTGGCGGGGTACTTTACAAACATAAAATAGACGGACACAAATTACACCCAGACTCAGAACAACTATTTATGGATCACACAAATAGTTGTCCGGCGCGGGATTCGAACCCGCGACACGATGCGGCGAGGCGACCGTCTTAGCCATTGCGCCACACGTGCAGTCATGTGTTTTGTTTGAATATTATAAAAAAAATCTAACTGTATCATTTATCTTAACCTAAAAATGATCTAACATAAACCAACGTCATTAAACAGGAGTTCTAAAAATAAACATACAGTTAGTTTAAAACGACATGCACTTTATTAAGAGCTAAGAGTTCTAAAACGAGACATAAAATAGTTCCCGCAGAGTGGATGAAAGAGGAAGTAATAACTGCGGTGCCAGCAATGACAAGTCTCCCTTATATTATTGGACTGCTTGAGTTGCCTTGCAGAGAATGTACAGAATTTTACTCGCTTTTAGAACAAACCCCTAAGCGCCAGTGCACTTAAACACGAAAATATATTTCCTAGGTTCTAGCTAAAGCGCGAAAAAGCTTAAAATCCCATTGGAAAAACATTCGCTGTAGCTAACATGAGCGCGCATGAGCGTTATTCAAGTCAACTCCATTCAGAAGCGCCGCCCTTCAGTTCGCCTACAATTTTCTTCTGACCGCACGCTCGGAGACGCTTTCCCGCGCATTACGAATAGCGAACTAATTTGAATTTTAATCGTAAAGTTCGCGATTAGTGGCCAGTAAGTGTGATTGTGACATACGCGAAAAAAGGTTTCTAACAATAAGTTTGAAGTTTTATTGAGTGTTTATTGTTTTATTATTAAAGTTTTAATTTTTGTTTTCGGATTCTTTTTTGTTCCGGCTCTTCTACTCTATTATTCGGTAAGTAAAATTACTTATATAATAGTATTTAGTAATTAAATTAGTTAGGTAGTGGTAATTACGTAATTTTAATGCCTGAAATATTACAATACAATTTTCCAGAAAAATAATGTCATTAAAATCCTACGTAATAATTATGAATATGTGTGAATATCTATACATATGTCTATTTATTCATTTATTTCTTAGGTTTTTTCTACCTAGCTATCTATAGCCATAGTTAAGATGAAAGAGATTTAATTAAAAAGACAGCGCACCGTCTGTCAATCAGGCGTCGGGCGCATCGGAGCAAATAAATTTATATCACAAACAAGTTGTTATATATATAAAAACGGCGTTCGTTACTGCGGATATATGTCACAAATATTTATGAGGACATTAAAACTACAAAATAAAAGACATGCTATAATTTCTTCACACTTATGGTATTTTTGGACGAAACGTAAATGTTAGGACATTAAAATTAACGAGCAGCAACAAAATGTGGACTTTAAAATACAGCTACATAATTATATATAACGTATCATATGACATGAATAATGAATTAGTGAAAGTTACTATTTTTGAAGTCATTTGGACGAAATATAAATATCACTAATTGTTACGATCTTTAAACTAGACAAGTCCTTCACCGCATATATGGTGGCCAATACAACAACTACATTTCTTCTGCAGATGCAGTTTCAGTTCGAAGCTACATAAGTAGTGATTTAAGTCTCTCTTTAATTTCGGTTATGATAAGGCGCTTATCGTCAGTTATACTCGCCGCCCACGTCGGTAAGGTACTGGCGAGGTAAAGCACCTTGGCACGCGATCAGTTTATAGATGGGTAACTATTAGAGTGGGTTAATTTCGATTGAACGGGTGGCGCAGTGGTTAAAGTAGTAGCCTCACCTCGGCGCTCTCGTATTCGAGGTTCGAGTCCCCTTTTAGGACAACTATTTGTGTGAGCCATAAATTGTTGTTTTACATTACATTCAATATACTTCGATTTGTGCAGTATTTATAAATAATCAATAATAAAACCTATGAATTTTCGATTATTCTCACTAGTACGACCGTCGAACTTATTTTATAACGTTGATTTCATTTAATTTATAATTTGTATCTAATGATTTTTTATATAACGTTCATTTAGACAATTTCTCATATTTATTACATTTCAGCCACATTTCTCTAATAAGCAAATATCAGGAAACATATTATATTCCCATCTAACCGAAATTCTTCGCCAACAATAGAGGAATCTGGCGTTAATGCTCACTGTTCTAGCCTAGGCAAAACCCAAATGATTGGCTGGCGTTTAAAATCTTATAAGTTTTTAAAGCGTTTTTAAATTCAGTTTTTTTTGTTTCTCGATTAAAATACAACAGTTCAACAGTTGTATGAATTAGAAAAACAATCTCAGTAGCTTGACGAACTAATGACAAAAAATACTCACTGATTCGAAGGCCGAACAGACGACCAAAGCCTTATTTTTAGGCAATCTAAATATGCATTTTTCATTTTCCTTAATCATATTATTATGTAAAAGAGAAAGACTCATTCGGTCTCTGCTTAAACATGAAACCTTAAAATAACAATTTTAAAAATATTACATCGTCATTTATAAGTCTATATTATTATGATAACCGATGTAGAATAAATGGATTACTAAATTTTAAAAAAGTTGGTATTAGTTCGCGTACAGTGGAAATGCGGAAAGTGAAATTGTGTAACATAGGATTTTTCAAAAAAAATATTTTTGCATTCGGAATATTTGACAAGTCACGCCAGGAACTGGAATCATACCATAAAAAAGTTAAAAATTGCTCAAACTAAACAAAAAAAAAGATTAGATTTCTGAGTTACATGTATATAAACTCGTAAGGGAATTTCATTTTATTTATTGCAAATCATGTGTATACAATGTTGTTACAATTGGATTATTTATAATAATAAACATTTATTTCAGACAAGGTCCATATTTTGTTAGCAACAATGTGCTTAAAAACTAATGTTAGTAATTGGTAACAAAAAATTAAATTTCTATGTGAAGCCGCACCCATCTTTGCAGCATGGGGGACTCCCACCGATCCGTAAAATATATTTATGTTTCAAATATATTTATGTTTCAACATGACACATAAGGTTTCAGCAACATTAGGTACACGCAAGTTGCACGGGTTTTACTTTTACGCTTACAAATATAAAATAATGATTTCATGAGCGCAAAACATGCGGGCAAATAAGAACCTGGGGCCACGTAACACAAGGCACTAAAAATTCCAAGGGATACCCTTGGAATTCGTCATTTTACTGCCTTTTGTTACAAAACATGATGGATATAAACAAATTGGTAGGGAAGAGACGTCAGCTAAGAATAGATTTTACTGTACGGCTGAATTAAAATAGTCTAATTATAATTCACGAAACGTTTTTTTTTTGGTTTGTTTTTAAAAAGACAACGCTCGCACTAGGCAGTCTAATCCCTGTACCGCGGGGTACTTTACAAACATATAATAGACGGACACAAATTACACCCAGACTCAGAACAACTATTTATGGGTCACACAGATAGTTGTCCGGCGCGGGTCTCGAATCCGCGACACGAAGCGGCGAAGCGACTGTCTTGGACGCTGCACCTCATGGCGGGCGACTATTATATAATTCCAGATGGTTACAAGTGAACAAAAAAGTGTTCGAATAACTACAGTGATCTAAAATGTGAAGTAATTTGTGGTTATAATAATACAAATTTTTACCTTCAATTTCGTACGGCTAGCAACAGATTCAGCTTCCTGGGTAGCATTTGGAACATACAATATGCCATTAAGATTTACAATAACACATTACTGTACTCTAATGTAGCATTTGAATGATTTTACACTTTAAATACTTCTAATTATAAAAATGATTCCACTTAATTCCTTGCAATTTTTTCTCCGTGTTGCTATTGTTAAAAACATGAATCAATAATAATATTTAAATATGTCCATATCAAGAAATTTTCAGTATTGACTTTGAGTTCATTTCGATGTTTAAGTATGAACTTGATATTGATCGTATTTATAATAAAAAGAGCGTTTATGTTTCTCTACATTTAGCTAAATATTGCTTTTATTCATCTTTATATCGACATGAGCTAAAACATTTTGTCAATTACCGCCTGATGGCGTGTTTGACAAATGCTTGCTTTTCACGCCGGAGTTCGTAGGATCGATTCCCACCCAGGACAGATATTTGTGTGCATGAACATGTCTGTCTGTTCTGAGTCGGGGTGTAATTATCTATATAAGTATGTATTTACAAAAGAAAACTAGTATTTGTATACCAGTTATCTGGTTTCCATAGTACAAGCACTGCTTAGTTTGGGATCAGCTTAGATTGCCACTCTGCTTAGATTGTATGGCCGTCTGTAAATAATGTCCCAGAATATTATTATTAATTACTTATAATATTGTATATCAGCTAACAATATTGTATAACAACATCAAACATAATTTGTTCATTATTATAAACACAGATTCTCAACTATTACAGTAACATTAAATCTTTTCAGCACTTCAGCACTGCATAAATATTTATGGCAGATCAAAGCTTGTGATTTTTATGAACAAACATAACTTTCATATCGTATTACATGTAATAGTACCTATATCTTACTTTCATTGTTATAATGATTATAATTGTACGTGGAGATTTACGCTCACCTATTGTGGTATCATGATCTGCGTCTTTTTTATTATTGCTTAAAAAAAACAACGCTAGCACATCAAGCTAGCCCAATCTGTCAAATTTCCCCAATTGACAAAGACCTTATGCTTATGTGATAAAGTTGAAAATCTATAAAAGAAATTTGACAGATTGGGGTAGTTGGATGTCCTAGCGTCTATATTTACTATTTTTGGATCCCAAACTAAGCAGAGCTAATACTATGGAAACCAGATAACTGATATACTACATATATTACTTTTTTTGGTAAATACATACTCATATAGATAATTAAACCCAGACTCAGGACAAACAGACATGTTCATCAACACAAATACGAGTAGGTATGTGCTACCTGCAGAGTGAAAGGCAAGTATTTATCAAACACGCCAACCTGCTCGTCTATCGCGAAGGACTTTACAAACATGCAATATCCGGATACAAAGCTTATCTGAACTCGAAACAATTACTATACAAAGTTGCCCTGTGTGGGGATTGGATATCACCAAAACACTAGTGCGCCATAGCATTACACGTGTAGTCCCAAAATATTTATCGCACAAAATATCAATTTTCGCATCAATTGACGCATGAATAACGTGATTTGTGTATGCTTTAAACTTAGTATCCTACACAATTCTTGCATACTGCATTATCTATATATTTATTTAGCTATATTTTATGGACAATAACAGTATTTTATAGATATTCTAGGTAAGATAGTAAGATCCGATATTACAATAAAATAAATTTGTTAATTAACTTATATATTACTATCATACATTTAATGATAAAAAACTGTATGTCTAAATATATACGTGTGAACTAGTATTTATTTATTTATTTTATTCTGATTGTCGGTTAAGTTGTTAGTGACCCTGACTGCTACTGCTGTGGGTTCGATCCCCACCTAGGACAAATCTTTGGGTGACTGAGCAAGATTGATGGAGAAGATAAGTTCGGTGTTAGGGTGTAATTGATCTATACAAATAAATAAAATTGGAGTGACTGTTTGTAATATTGAAATAAACGTTTTTTACTACATAAATATGAAAATAAATACCATTTTAATATATAAAAATAACATTTTTTCAATTTTTTTTACGTCTGTCTACTGATTAACACGCGGGCGAAGCGCGGGTACAGCTATTGTCAATAAAAGTATAACTTAATTTGGAATAGGTAAAAATAAAATGAAATGTTGTTTTTGTTAATGTAGGTATCATTATAAAGACAAAAATATTTAAGAATCGACTGTTAGGCGGAACGATGTTCACCGGGTCAGCCAGTCTATAATAATAATATGTATGTATTTAAAGTATATAACTATGTTCTTCAGTTGTCTTGTTGTTATAGTACGGGCTCTGCCAAGTTTGGGATCAAATGGTAGAACTGTTAGTTGTTCTTTCTCTTTATTCTTTATTGCACACAGAAAACAATAAAAAGAAATACAATTTATGAAATAACGACATGTACATAGGCGAGCTTAACTCAATAATGAGTTTGAGTTGAGTTGTTCCAAGATATGTAAATATAAAATTGTTTTAACTATATAATGACGAACAGGTTCTATATATTTACAAGGCCTTATTTAGATACCGTTTAAAAAGAAACCGTTTTTATTTTAATTTAATACTCTTTGTAATCTTGGAAAAACAGCGGCGAATATCTTACTCCAACCTGCTCGTTAGGAAATCAGTCATCTCGGCAAGAACAGCCATGCCCATCTAGTACAGTATCTTTTAAATTGTATAATATTTATGAAAGATTACTTATATTATAGAAAGTAATAAGAAAGGTAATTAATAAAAAATATGTCTTCCCGGTAAAAATTCGACCACGGCGGCCAGTCTCAATGGAGATTAGCCAATTGCGCAGGACATATTATAGTGCACAAGTATGTGCGCAAACACAGGGGCACTTTCTATTCCATCACTCTCATGATCCGATGGGATGACTGGCGACACGACCGGAAAGAGGTCAGGTACAGGACCGACGGCTTTACGTGCTCTCCGAGGCACGGGGGTATAATACCGCCAACTCCCAGACTTCGGGCTGAAATGAGAAATTTCTTTTTATGGAAAAATCCCAAAATCACTTTTTGTCCCGACCCAGGATTTGAACCCAGGACCTCATTGTCTGCGGTTGAACACGCTATCGCTAGACTAACGAGGCAGTCTAAAAATCAAAGTCAGAATAAAAAATACGAAGATATCGTATTTCAATCCTATAATACACTTTCTCGTTCTTTTAAGATTAGGTTAGAAGAAAAGGAAAATATATTATCTATCGGATACAGTATTTAAAGATAGTCTGTGACACCAGAAATAAATGTTAAATCGTGTGTGCACATTCATGCTATAACCATATCTACTTTTAACTAAAACTAACTAACTCTACATGAATCATTTTAATTCCCTTTGGAAAATAAATATATTATACAGGAATTTAAATTATTAATAAAAAATTAAAATTATTACAGAATTATAAAAAATAAATTATACAGGAACAAAAAAGAAACACAGACCAATTCCAAATCATACTTTACAATTTATAATTCTTTATAATTATACAATAATATTAAGTGTATTGAAACTGAAATTGAAAATGGAAATTTTGTTGAATTCTGAAAATAATCTTAACATTTAATTATTCCGATTGAAGTTGAAGTATTCTTAACTTGCAATTAAATGATCAATACCTTTACATTTAAATAAATACGCTTTTAATCTGAAGTAAGCTTGTAAATACGCTTTTAATCAGAAGAAAGCTTGTATTTGCTAACAGGTATTACATTAAACGGTAAAGCCTTACAATTTCTATTAACTTCTGACCTTTCAAACACTCGTTTCCTTCCCAACTTTAATTGTTGTAAGTTGAAAGAATTGAACACTTTGGAAAGTATATATAATCATTATAATAAATCAACTTATTTAAAAATAGCATTATTTAAATTATAATAAACTAGCAGTGCCCCGCGGTTTTACCCGCGTTAATCTTTATAAATCATAGCATATGTGTTATTCGGATATATAAACTATATTACTACAAAGTTTCATCAAAATCTGTTTAGTAGTTTTTGCGTGAAGAAGTAACAAACATACACACTCACAAACTTTCATCTTTGTAATATTAATGTGATTACAACAAAAAAGCATGGCCACGTCCTGAGCCCCAAAAAAATTGTTTGCCATCGACACGCTAAGAAGAATAACAACTAAAAACAATTTAAATACAGCTTTCTTATTTAGTTGCAAATGTAAAAGTCGTGTCTATTTTACTTCATGTGCTACATTGTCCTTATGTCCTCCCAAATGATATTACTTCCTAAATGTCGTTGAAGAAGAAGAAAAAAAAAATATTTATTCAAAAATTGCACGGACACCAAAAATATAAAATAACAATAAAACGAAAAGTAAAATAAAAACATAGACACTTGTTGTCCGTGCAAGCCTGACATGACACCATCTCAGGATTTGCTAGAACATTTATTGTTCTAGCGCTGGTTGACTACGCCAAAAATTTTTTTAACGTAGTACGTAGTCGTAGCTTTTGTAGTTCGTAGCAGCTTGTAGCCGTGGCCTTAGTGCGTAGTAAAGTGTCAAGACCCGACCTATAATTCACAAGAACCTATAATTTATATTTTTTTAAAATAACATATGTATTATATGGTATTTAAAGCAAAATTATAAATTCGTAGTCGGGTGTCTAGACTTCATTACGTAGGTACTAATGTCTAATAACTTCTACGAAGTACTACTACATATCAAACCATTATTTTGAAGTTAAAGTTCTAGATGAGTAATTTAAGTTATTGTGCTCAAGTTATAATGTAAATACTGAAGAAACAAGCGGTGATTATATTTGTAGAACTACATATAAATGCAGCTGACTGTACCTAAACAAAGAAAATTGTAAGCTTATATAATTTTCCAAAAAGGTACAGTCAAGAACAGGATTAAAAATTATTTCTGTTACTTTTATAGGGGTTTTTGTAAGATTAAATAATTTCTTTCTTTGTAATTAGTAGTCACAAAAGACACAAACAAAATGTTTGTGTTGATATTTATTTAAATATATAAACAATAAATAAAATAATAATATTAAGTAATATCTTACTGTGTGGTAAGCCACACATGTAGGACGAAGAATGTCGCCACCCCAACACATCCCGTGGAAGTGGTAGAACTCGTCCGAGGGGTGATATGCTAGGAAATGAGCAACAGCACTTCTCTGAGGACAGTGACCATCATACTGCGATCGTCTGTCAAGGGCAACGTTTATGGCATACTAGCTGTGCCCCGCGGTTTTAGCCGCGTTAAACTTTATAAATTATAGCCTACGTGTTATTCGGATATATAAACTATATTACTACAAATTTTTATCAAAATCCGTTCGGTAGTTTTATCGTGAAGAAGTAACAAACATACACACTCACCAACTGACAAACTTTCGCTTTTATAATATTAGTGCTCAATGAATTTCATGGGGCTGACTTGATGTTGATGATGATATATTTTTACATCCCAAAAGCTGAGGAATAACTGTTATTATTTTAACCTTAGATTTTAATTTTTTTTTTCACTGTCCTTATAGTGTACCTACCATGTTTTCTCTGCATCACCCCTAGGTTGACTGGCAGAGAATGCCTTTGGCATTAGGTCCGCCTCTGTACATCTTTGTGCATGAAGCTTAAAAATAAAAAATAAATAAAATAAACTGTTTTCCCATATTTAGGAGCTATTAATGATTATTATTAGTAGAATAGAATATTTAGACTTATTGCAATCCGTACATTCGTTCACTAACTTTGCTAATTGCTGTTATTATTCAAATGACCTACAGTGCCTGTTATTTATTATACCAGCAATTTGATCACGGGCTGTAATCCGCCTGTCAGAGTTTCCATTAATTATTAGATTTATCACTGAGACTGAAATTTCGATCGCGGCCCAATAAGATTTGCTGAATGGACAGTGAAGTCTGACGTAAAGACGAATTTGTTTATGTCATTGAGAGACTGTGACCCCGGATTACTTATATAAATTAACTAACTTGCGCCTCCAGCTTTAGCTGCGAGTAAACTTACTATGGCATATTTTGTAACACGGTCATTTTGCAAAATAAACTAAAAGTATACGTAGTTAAAGCTGGAGACGCAATTAATATTTATATATATATATACCAGCTGTGCGTTTCACCAGCGTACATCTATAAAAAATATGATAGTGGCGAACGTAACGTAGAAAATATTTTAAAAAGTGAATTGGAATATTCTATAATTTTACAACATTGTTTAAGGGTAAAATAAAATAAATAAAAAATACAAAAGGT
The DNA here is from genome assembly GCA_951640165.1 of Pseudoips prasinana. Lineage (NCBI taxonomy): Eukaryota > Metazoa > Arthropoda > Insecta > Lepidoptera > Nolidae > Pseudoips > Pseudoips prasinana. The sequence continues at coordinate 30,247,607 of OX621240.1, forward strand.
TTTTATTCACGTAGACTTTAAGAATGCGCTTGAAAATAGTCAGAACATGTTTGTAGTAATATACAGTTATTATTTCTAGTTACTTATTACATATATTTAGGTGCACGGAATGTTAAAACATTTATACAATTTATTTTATAATAGTAGTGGTATTTAGCTAGGTTGTATTAAGTCAATGTCAAGGAGATTATGTTTAGGTTTAATTATTGAAATTTATATTTTACTACATATTGTCTGAATGGTTCTGTCTATATTAAGGTATGAATTCAGTATTATTATATCGGTTGTCTGAATGAATATTAATTATAATCTAAATTAATATTCATTCAGACAACCGATCGAGCAGATATTGTGTTCGCCTACTAAATAATTACTTTAAGTGGACCAAATCCCGTGTTAAGTATGTTTCGCCGGACCGTCTCAACTGGGCCGTGTTGAAACCGGTAGTAGATGAACCTGCTGAGTTTGTTTCGCTGGGTCTTCTCAGTTGGGGCGCATTGGATCCGGTGGTAGCATTAAAGCGCGACCGTCGTTTTAAACACAAGGTCCGTTAGGTTATTTAGGAAACAAAAGAAAAACATCGAAACAAGAACATCATTCATTTTGAGACAGAGTCAATAAATTTAAATTTAGTATATGTTAGCAATCATATAACAGATAGTTCACGTAACTCAACAAATTAGTCATGTCTATATGACTTCAAGATCTCCAGCGAGCAATGTGCAGGTAGGTGGTGAGCGCCAGGCGTCTTTGTCATCGATGTACTCTTTAGTGGTATAATAACCCCTAGCCATAAGTACCCGTTTAATATGTGTCTTGAAACTTGTGTCAGGCAGATCAGTAATATGAGTAGGAAGTATTAACGCAAATAACTTTTATTGATATTTTCCGGACGTTTTGACCAAGTTACATTGATCGTGGTCACGGGCTGACTGGCGCACCGCTACTGACCCCGTCGAGTTTTTTAACTACCCTCACTGAAACGTTTATCACACTACTAAGGCCGGTTCTATAATTTTGTAGACCTGTACCTAGGCACAGTATAAATATAGGACAGTAAGGTAACTAAGCCTAGTTGATAAAATAATTACCTACCTCTACTGTAGCTGTAGGGTTTTAACTTTTAATGTTTTAGATACCTATTATTATTTTTATGGACTGCCTCGTTAGTCTAGCGGTAGCGTGTTCAACCGCAGATAATGAGGTCCTGGGTTCAAATCCCGGGTCGGGCCAAAAAGTGATTTTGGGATTTTTCCGTAAATAATTTCAGTTTCAGCCCGAAGTCTGCAAGTTGGCGGTATTACACCCCCGTGCCTCGGAGAGCATGTAAAGCCGTCGGTCCTGTACCTGAAATTTTTCCGGTCGTGTCGCTAGGCGTCCCATCGGATCATGAGAGAATAGAAAGTACCCCTGTGTTTGCGCACACACTTGTGCACTATAATATGTCCTGCGCAATTAGTCTCCATTAAGACTCCATTAAGACTGGCTGCCGTGGCCGAAATTCGGTCGGGAGGACATCATCATCATCATAAATATAGGACAGTAAGGTAACTAAGCCTAGTTGATAAAATAATTACCTACGTCTACTGTAGCTGTAGGGTTGTAACTTTTAATGTTTTAGATACCTATTATTATTTTTTATTAAAACACATTTATTTTATAAATCAGCAAGACGGTTAAAATACGAAAGCTTCCGTTTTAACGACGCCGAGTTCCAACAGCCGTATATTATAATAATAATAATAATATCTAGGGACAATGTCACACAGATCATCCTAGCCCCAAACTAAGCAAAGCTTGTACTATGGGTACCAGGCGACGATATACATACTTATATAGATAGATAAATACTTATATACATAGAAAACATCCATGACTCAGAAACAAATATTCGTGCTCATCACACAAATATTTGCACTTACCGGGATTCGAACCCAGGACCACCAGCTTCGTAGGCAGGAGCACTACCAACTAGGCTACGGTGACCGTCATTAAGCAATACGCTCGAGGTTTTCAAAAAGATTGCGGAGATATACTTATACACACCATTTGTTTTGACGCGGCACTCACTACTGACAGCACCACGACCGACGCTTAGGGCTCTCGTCGATGCGCATGTGTGTGTGCGTGCCGTTTTGACCGTTTGTAGGTAGTTTCCGTACTGTCTATTTTTATACTAAGACCTAGGTCACAGATAGTGACACGTCACTATTTCATGTCAGCGATGTTATATAATATATTCATCTTATTTTTATAAATTTTTTTTATATTGGCCAATAGTCGAACCAAAAAAGTTACTCTATGTTACAACATTAAAAGTTTTCGTTTCAGTTCCGGACACATTCCTTCTAGAAGCTTTGCTTTTCTTATGAAAAAAGTTGATTTACCAAATTGTGAACAGTGTGGAAAACGAGAAGATGTTTACCATATATTGAGAGAATGTGTCCGTAACGGTAGTAGGCGATGAGATGATAAGAAGGTTCAATATAAATTTAAGAGATGTTGGTGTATTTCATAGCATTTTTGCTAGTACGATGGGATTGGCATCGTCATTCCATGTACGAAAATCCTGTAAAATAAATAAAGATTAAAAAAAAAAACATAAAACTATAATTATTACATTAATCTATTCGTTTTCTTACATCGACGGACATTTATTGCTCGATTACTAAGACATAATGTAACATTTTAGTTCGGCAAATTAGCAAAAAAAAAACAATTTGTAGACGAGGGAATAAATCTAGCGGCTTGTAACATTAACGAGTTCATTATCCAGAAAAGATTTATGTATTCAGTAACACATAAATTAATATAAATGACTATTATTTACTCGTAGTATGTTAATACTTTTTATCGCTAATGATGCTGTACAACTTTTTTCATGTCGCAATATACAAGTGAAACACGCGACCGGTCATGCGGTCATTCATTTATTTTACGGGTGGTTTACTTCTACGCGACTGCAAAAAATAACTGTTATGTTTTTTGGCTGAACGATTATATATTTCCTCAGCGATACGACATGTCGTTCTTTAAACGAGGTTTAAAAAGGTTAATCTGACGGTAGGCAGCAGTTTATTGTGCCCCTGGCATTGAGTATGTCTATGGGTAGCGGTTACCACTAAAAGCCTGCCTCCAGAAGCAATAAAAATGTGTATACTTTTTATTCCACCATTTACATACTTCTAAACTGACTTCAATTTAAGTGGCAGCTTTGGGATGCCAAATTTTTTTAATGAATCTTTTTAACTGAACATCGAATATAATTTGGGTATATATGTATATGTATTTAAGTAAATATTAGTATGTAAGTGTATTATGGACCAATATTTATTCCTGTTTTTCTATGAAATTCGCAGTTCTTATATACTACTGGTATCTTGGCACTTTTATAAATAATATTTTATGTATAAACAGTACATAAAATAAGTAAATATTTTCTTAAAGCAACTAGATTATCTGTCTCAAGGGCCACTTGTCTTAATAATAATTTGGGTAATGTGACCAATTAATAATTAATAAGCTCTAAGCGGGTTCTCGAGTAAGTCTTCAAAAATTAAATGAAAACAAATAACTTTTGTACCCTTTCAGTAAAAGCCGATTAAGAAGGTTAAGAAAATATTTAATGAGTAAATTATGATAGATGCCCTACCACCACTGTCCAAATCACTTGTAACAAATGAATGGTATTAGAATCACTTGGATTAAAAGTGAAAAATAATGTTTATCTTTAACTTCTAAAAGCTAGTTGTATGTGGTTGTGTATCTTTTGGCCAATGGGCGACTTTCGACTTTTACTAAAGTACATCTAGCTACTCCAATCTGTCAAATTTCTTTTATAGATTTACAACTTTATCACAAATGTATAAGGTTGAAAGTGACCTTATACATTTGTGATAAAGTTGATAAAATTGGGGAAATTTGACAGATTGGGTTAGCTTGATATGATGGCGTCTCTACTCATTGTATTTCGAAAATTCCTATGCAATTTATACATTGATATTCTGTATACTGGAAGCATACTGTACGAATACCGTTGTTATTTAATTTAAATTTAAATTGAATATTTAAAATCTACTCAATGCAGTATCTATTAAAACGACATAAACAATTTGTCTTATAATGTCACACATACGTCGTGTGTTTAATGTGCCTATTTCGGGATCAGATGGCAGCGTGTTAATTGTCCTAAGATATTTATAAATATCATTTAAGCATACCAACAAATTCCCAAATAGCTTTTTGTTAATCCTGGCCCATCCAACGGATGCCTCGAAGAGATCGCACTAACCAATAAGCCCGTCATTTCTAGTCCAGCAAAATGTGTTAACATTTTATTAATGTACCTAATACTTTGGTGTCCCTACTTCCTTACGTAATCTGTGGAACAGTGCGGTATTTTATCGTCTTTTTGTTTATTTTAAGAATCGCGTTTTCAACATTTCCATTTGACGCGACGTGCGACATCGACACGTAGTTTTAACACTGCCCCAACACGCCCCACTGCCACATTACTATGTATGTGGTTGGGGCAATGTTCAAATTCCGTTAAATCTTTTTAATTGTTTAAGTGAACATAATCTGACATCAAGACATTACTAAAAACTTTACGGATACTTGAAATTGGACTTCAAAAAGGAGTAGTATTTAAATGTTAATTATATAAATGTTAAATTGTAAATGATATGTTTTTAACAGATTTCATTCGATTACATATTTTACATTTTCCTTGTAAAGCACCGTGCTACTGTGGTTTCTTTATAGGAGAGTACGGTTATGTTCGTAGATCCGTATGAAACTATTCACACTATTATTTTGACTGCTTGTGTGGCGCAGCAGCTAAGACAGTCGCCTCGCCGCTTCGTGTCGCGGATTGGAGTCCCGCGCCGGACAACTATTTGTGTGACCCATAAATAGTTGTTCTGAGTCTGGATGTAATTTGTGTTCGTCTATTATATGTTTGTAAAGTACCCCGCGACACAGGGATTAGATTCCCTAGAGCGGGCGTTGTCTTTAAAGAAAAAAAAATATCAAATTTTAGCTATAGCCTTTAGGTGATGGTTTTGACGTCTCATCAGGGAGATCTTTTTGTGTGATCAATTCATTCGAACCTAACCGAACTCAAAGTAACATTGAAACTAAAAGGTCAAAGTAACTTACAAAGGGCTTAGTTAAGTACATTGATAGTACAAAACAAGGGTACCTAAATATGAAAATATCTACGTATACCCAATTAATTTCGTCACCCGTGGCCTTAAAATTCGGCGCTTGATAGAAAAGCTTCAAATAATTATGCTGGCCCAATTTAATTAGGTACTTGGCTCCATAAGTACGTACCATTAAATATACTTAAGGAAGGGAGTTTACAAAAGTCAGGGGTCCAGCAACGTTGTGACGTAATAATTTACAATTATGTAACTAATACATGTAAATAAATGGCTTTCATAAATATCGGTGACTTAGTAAAAAATTAGTTGACTTTTTAAATAAGAGGAGTTGTTTTAGTACCTACTTTAAAAGTAATAATTAATAATTATGAGATATGGTACATATATTATATATTTTTAGGAATTTAAAGGATTTTATTATAAAAATGAGGTTTATTCACATTTCAGAATAAATAATTTAGAAATCAACAACAATTTTCTTATGACAAATCACTTATAACGATAAACACAGTAAACATACACTTGAGCTTGAGATTAATCGTTACGCAATCCGGCAGCGTTTCCGCTCTCTGTCGAAGTCTGGTCCCAAAAAGAGGGAGAGGTACCGGCCGACTGGGTTCTATATAGGCAAAGTCTGACGTGATTCAGGCTTCAAAATTCCTAACAATATTATATATTATGTTTTTAGTCTTTTGTGTTCAAACTTGGATTTTAAGAGTTAAAATGACAGTACACAATTTATAAACTTTTATAATTATTTTTTTTTATCATCATAACCTTAAATTAGCACCGTACATGTACTTGCAATCTGACAAAATATGAACATCATGGGGGCAGAGATTTATGATATATGCTGAACTGCTGTATTATACTATAATAATATATTTGAATTTGTCCGTAGTACTTAATCTCACTGATTATAATGTATGTGTATATGTATATTACATATACACATAATACAGTCTTAAATTATTTCTATAGTTGTGCTAATATCATCACATATTTTTTTTTAATAACAACCGACTTAAATAAAACGTTACATAAACTTAATTCGAACAATAAAGGAATTAAATAATATTTACAATATACATACAAAAGCCTAAGTCAAGGGTAATTTAAAAAGTCTCTTTGGGCGTCGAAAAACATTTCGGCTTCGCTGCCTTTGAACATCGTACCCAGAATAACTTGAGCATCGTGCTAAATCATTGAATAATAATATGTATTATTACATTTCAAATTGTTCTACGCAGCTAAGCGTCGCAACACTCATAATGCGCAATAATTAATCCGATCATTAGCATAAAATGATCCCATTAATTTCAATTTGAAGACTAATACGGCAACACTGGACGTCAAATAAAAGGTCAAGACAATTAACATTACATTTGTAAGTGAATTCATTTATTTTCTTTAGTTAACATCTTATAAATTAATATGTATTTATCTGACGTATTGTTATTTACATTTATAAATCATAGCGTTTTGGAAACGACTTGAATAATTGAAAACCTTTATAAATAAAAGTGCGACAAAAACCGCCTAAATTTTAATTTTCTTATAAAACCAAGTACATATTATATAGCTTAATGTGTCCGTATCTGACGGCAAATGCAAAATAAACGTATTGAATTTATATGTATATATATATTATAGGAGAAATTATTCAATGACTTTTAAAATCAAATGTAAAATATTTGCCATAAAGACACTTGGATTAAAGTTAATATCCTTTGTAGATTGTAGGATGGTCAAACTGGTCAATTCAAGTCAGTTTGCCTCATTGAGGCTCGTTCCAGAGTCAGTCAAGGCAATATCTTAGGCCCAAATCATGATAAATTACTTGCAAGCCTCATTAGTGCACCAGAGTTTCATGTGATCTCCAACGATCTAAAGCTGTTCTTGCGTATTGGACCACCTGAAGACCAATGGTTCTTCAACGTGATGTAAATAGCGTTGTGAAACTGAGAGTCTTTTGTCAATTAAGAATATTTTGTCAGTCTGCGAGTTGCGTTATAAGCAAGATCTAATCTTGGAAATTATACCGCACATAAAGAGACTCATATAACACTAGAAACGCTCAAAACCTCACGTCAGCAAAATGCACTTCAACCAAGTCGTGTAAGCCCCATGTAATGGAACCCACGAACTATAATAGGCTGCCGCCTAATGTCACAGCGGCTCCAAACTTCTCTTGTTTTAAGTCTCGTCTCAAGTGTTGGCTTGCTGAACAAACGTTCTATATTTATGACGAATTTTTCACGGCCAAGAATTTACACCTGCCATTTTACAATTTTTAGGGTTCCGTAGCCATTTATTTACCATTTATAATTTATTTTTGATAATTTGTAAACCGCAATTTACCTTCCATTCAATCAAATAATAAATAAAAAAAATATATTTTGTTACTTGCTGCTACGGAACCCATAATGGGTAAGTCCAACTCACACTTGGCCGCTTTTTTATCGTGGGTGTAAATTTTTTATGATATTATTTTAAAAGAAGCCTCACAAAGATAATATAATAATATCTTATTATATAATTATTTATTTAGATAGTATAATTATTTACACACGGCCATCTGATCCCAAACTAAACAGAGCTTGTACTTTGGAAGCCAGATAACTGATATATGTACCTACTACATATACTACTTTTTCTTTTGTAAATACATACTTATGAAGATAATTACACCCAGACTCAGGAGAAACAGACATGAATCGAACCCACGACATCCGGCGTGAAAAGCAGCCAATGCTTGCTTTTCACGCCGGATGTCGTGGGTTCAATTCAACCACACTAACAGGCCCGTCAGATTGCGATTGATAATATCAAAATGTGTTATGTTATCTATACATATAATAAAATCGTAGGAAAGTTAAAACTGTACATTGAATATTTTTTTAAAAGGTTACTTGGGGCGTGATTTACGATTGATATCGAAGCCAAAAATATAGTTTTAGAATATTTGTCTGTGTGTCTGTTTGTCTGTATGTATGTCCGGGCTAAACTAAAAGAGTGCTGCATGGATTTACTTCAAATTTTGCATGAATATTACTAAGAGGTTGGGTCAATATATAGGCTACATATTATCACGCTATCACCTACGTTGGAGGAGCTGTGACAATTTATAAAATTTAACGCGGGTGAAACCGCAGGGCACAGCTAGTTAATAATATAATTTCTACGTTTTTTTCAATTCGGATTTTTGTTTCTTCTACCTTAAATGTAACAACGATACTTCTTGCAATAGTTAGTTCCATTTCCTTCGCAACAAAACGGCTGCAACTTATATCAGTAGGTACGTAGGTATGTATATACAAACATTACACTATTTCTTGCCGTATCTTTTTCTCATCTCCACCCAATAGAATTTATCTTCATTAACTGAAGATTAAGGTCGAGTTTTTATCTCTAGTCAAGGAAAACGTAAATATAGTTTAACCGTTGGTTAAAGAAAAAGGTTCCTGACGGATATCGCAGCGACCCTCTAGGGATATGTTTTCAATTTGGATTTACGGAACCGTGAAAAGGCAAATGTCTGATGACATTGTGGGTTGAGATGAAAGAAAGTTTCGCTTTGAAGTTACTTTTTATTTTCTAGATTGTGCGTTTATTTTCTTGCCGCTAGTTCAATGAAATATAACACAAACCATTAGTCGGATACCGAGACCTTACCACCATTTAATGACCCTTTAGTGACTCAAAGTACGGTCAACTTAAAATCGTATTTACGTCTGATTGATAAAGTGTATTTTCACCGAGAGCATATTAACCCACTTATTTTTAAGCCATTTATCTTGCAAAAGTCCGGCGATAACATAAATTGCGCAAATTTACCTATGTGAAATATAACACAAACCATTAGTCGGATACCGAGACCTTACCACCGTTTAGTGACCCTTTAGTCACTCAAAGTACGGTCAACTTAAAATCGTATTCACGTCTGATTGATAATGTGTATTTTTCACCGAGAGCATATTAACCCACTTATTTTTAAGCCATTTATCTTGCAGAAGTCCGGCGATAACATAAATTGCGCAAATTTACCTATGTGATCGTAATGTGGACGTTAAAACCTTATACATATTTTAATTAAATTAAGTTAACTATTTACCGAATATCCCGTATTTTCGTTACAATTACATTAAGGCACTTATTTTTACGAATCGTGCAGAAGCTAAATAAATAATAAAAACTTGAGAGGTGTCAAGGGACACCCGGAAGGAACGAAGTTATTTCTTATTATTTATTATGTACAAATAAACCTGTATACATTCAATAAAAATAATCGTCACGACACCACACTGTTCAATGCGAAATAAAAATGAAAATATCTGGCTTGCTTTCTATAAGAGAGAGAGACAGAGAAACATGCGCACGCCGCACAGCTGCAAAAAGTGTCGTGACCACTTATAGTAAGAATTTTTTCCGTCTAGCCCCCTTTCACAACGCGCGATAAGGAACTTCGTTCCAAAAAAGAATTGCTCAAACTCATGTGATGTATCAGCGATTCCTTATCCGAATTTACAATTGAAGAGGCATAGTGACATTTGTTTTAGGTTAGTATATTAAAGTTATCGATGTTTAGGTAATATTTTGCCATATTTCTGTTTGTAATTAATTGTATCAACTTTTAACTGTTACATAGTTTAACATACATTATATATAAAGAAAAGACGCATATAAGGAACTATGTCTATTCGTAATATTCTAAAATAGAATAAGCTGCTTACATTTATATTAAAGAATATGGACTGGTAATTAATGGCAGTCTATTAAAAATAACACAGGTCGTTTCAAAATGACTTACCGGATGAAATGAGGAAATCTCCTTATTCTTAGGGTCTTTATGTATAATAATTTTGAGGTTACACAAACATCGGTATTTAATTTCCATTTTTGGTTGAAATGTTATATAGCAAAAAATTAACATTGATGAATTGATAAAAACCATTTGAGCTTGTGTCGCTGAAAAATCAGTGTTAGGCAGTATAGATAAATAGTGAACATAAATTAAATTCGCTGGTCTTAATAATAAAACCATATTTGTTAATAACATCATAGAATGGAACCTGTACAGTGTAAACAATAATTAAATTTAAGTAAATTAAATTAAATTGAAATTGTAGTAGACGCTCTCACCTGTGGGTAAGTGATCGGCAAGGTTAAGCAAGGCTCGCGGTCTTTCCATAGATGGGTGACCGTCATAAAGGTTTAATTTCTGAGCACCTCCGTCCTTCGAAGGGCACGTTATTCTGTCGGTCCTAGTCGTAGGCATTAGGCTACAGTCGTTAAGTCGTGCCAGAGGCCTTTTGTTTGTTTTTTTTTAATGTGGTGGAAATGCCATTCGCACGTTGTGTAGGGCCGACCCACTAAAACCGCCACGGTAGCCAGCCTCACAGTGCCTGTAGCGGGGGCTCTGGGTACTCGTGAACTATCTCGCCAGTACCCCCGCCGTACACTGAGCGTCTGAGACTCTCCCCCGGGGACGGGAGGGGCCCGAATGCCTCCCCCCTCCCCATCACGCACAAGCGCGTTTAGGCCACCTGAGCTATAGCAGGCTACCTCTTCCCGGGACCGCTTATACAAGACGAGTGGAGTGCCCTTCCTCCAAACGCCAGCGATCCCAGGGCGTGCCAGAGGCCTAATTTGAATAACTCTGACACTAGGGTAACCACTGTTCATACGATAAATAAGTAAGTAGTATACTAATTACCGAACGAACAGTGCTTTTAAATTCCTAGTCAAGTGCTTTAAAGTTTTCACTATTTTACATTCTCTATATGTCTCCTCTGGAAATCATATTGCTTTTAAGAAGGTTTTGCATTACCCACTACATGTACCAAAATTTTCAAGAAGGTCTAACTCAAAAATTGGTAGGCTTATGATGTGTTCCACGTGATCTTTGTACGGATTCCCAGGAGCGTTATAAGGGATCATAACAGTAATAGCATCCACCTGCTTTCTATCCATCCCTTGTCTTGAGTGGTGATTTTCACATACCCCTGAGAATTGTAATGGCACGTCTCTATGATTCAATTTTGGCAAATGTAACCTTGAATTTTGATACACGGAGTAATATGATAGGTAACCTTTGTTTCCTTTGTCAGGGGCATAAACAAACATATAATGGGTGTAAGAAAAAGCCTAACGTAAATTGAAACCATGAATCATCATCCATTATTCTGTTTTTTATACAAATAAGATCAGCGCAATATGTCTTCTTCATTGTTCACGCAATATTCTTTTTACACAGTTAGGCTGATTTCAGAGTAACGCGCGCGGCGCGCGCGCCGCCAGCCAGCGCGTTTGAACAGCGCGCGCTTGACGCGCGGACCATCTGAAACGAGTTTTAGTATCGCGCGTTACTTTGCAATTTACAGTTGTGTATAATCGTCACCATGGAGACAAACCGACTAAGAGGATTAGCTATTTATTTTTTATGGAAAAGGGTGCAACAGCAACTTAATTATCAAGCAATTCCAGCCCGATTTCCTCCCAGGCTTTATTTTTAACAACCCTGTCCTTATATTATTGATAGATCGATAGATAAACTCTTTACTGTATACCTAAAAAAATAATACAAAGCGACAACATACAAATTATAATAGTACAATTGGCGGCCTTATCACAAAGTGTGATCTCTTCCACGCAACCTAGGTAGTGAAAGGAGAAAGGAGTTACAGAGATGAGGGAGTAATTGTACAAATTACTATATTAATGCAGTTGCAAGTGTACAAATTACTATATTATAAGGTAATTTTTGTACCATACTTAAAAGTATATATACCTACTTAGTAATTATATGTAAGTTCATACTAATAATACGTGTCATTATGTGAACTATGTAGTTTTGAAATAGTGATCCTTGACAAGTCTTTGGAATGTATTTAGTGATTGTGCACGCCTAATAAACAATGGCAACGTATTCCACCAACGAGCACCTTGTACAACAAAAGTTATCAAGAAACTTTGTGGAGTGCGTCGGTATTTTTAACCGCTGATTGTTAATGGATCTCAAGGCTCTCGAATGTGATGCATGTGTGATATTATATATCTGAGGCATCCCACAAAATCTTTTTAAACGAACTTCGTCGATCAGACGCCCCGTATCGAGGAACATAAAATCGTTACTCATTTTAAGTGCAAAGAGGATAAAAGCACTACGTTTTATTTAAGTGTACGCAACAGCGCGTGCGACCCGCGTCACTCTGAAATGCTAACTGCCAGTAGAGGACCTCGGGCCGCATGCGCTTCGGCAGCACTGGCCGACGGCGCGCGTCTCACCGGCGGTGCGTTTGAACTGCTTGACTGTGAAACGCAACTACTATCTAGTATAATTATAAGCGCGCGCGTTTGGACGGCGCCGCTCGCGGGCGCGACTATGAAATCAGCCTTTATAACGATGCCAACTGCCAGCTTAGTAAAACACGTCGATCAACAGCCCTGTAAGCCAACATACGTACGTATTCTATGCAAACAAAAGCGCGCGGAGTGTGCTCTATAACAGATATTGTTCTGAATCGTGCAAACGTCGTGCGCACATTATTTTCTGACACTCAAATCGGGACATGACCATCATCGACGGTCACCGTAGCCTAGTTGGTAGTGCTCCTGCCTACGAAGCTTGTGGTCCTGGGTTCGAATCCCGGTAAGTGGAAATATTTGTGTGATGAGCACGAATATTTGTTTCTGAGTCATGGATGTTTTCTATGTATTTAAGTATTTATCTATCTATATAAGTATGTATATCGTCGCCTGGTACCCATAGTACAAGCTTTGCTTAGTTTGGGGCTAGGATGATCTGTGTGACATTGTCCCAATATATTATTATTATTATTGTAAACTTTTTAATTTATTTTGTCATTAACATTTAAAACTTTATCTCATATTATTTATTTATTCTTCATTAAAAAGGTAATGGCCCATTTAGTATGAAAAATATACCTACGGCGTACAGAAATGAAATATGGGGGGAATCAAAGACAAATGATTATACTTTTCAATGGTAAGTGGTGCATTACATTGTATTATTGCGCGACCGCAACAAAGCTCGGGTGAGACCGAGACAGCAATATACGTGTTATTTATTACCTGACCGAACGAGTTTGCTATATAAGTGTCATGATGATATTTTTATTTAACAAACCAATGGCAAAGTAAGTCTGCTTGTTTCATTTTCAAGTCTAAACTACTGAACCGATTTTGGTTAAATTGCTTGCCCCGTAGAGATATACATGTAAAGAATGAGTGTTTGTTTAATACCTTAGGTGCATAGCATAGATTAAGAAAATACATTATTTAATTATTTTTTATCTATCATGTCATGTCAAATTCCTATGAATAGACAAAAAAATATATCTTATATACATATTAGATTTGTAGACGGACATAGTAAACTTTTTATCCCAGTGACATATTTCCATGGGATAAAATAATTTAGAGACGCGCGAAACCGCTGGTGCAGCTAATTATTATCCAATTTTGATCGGTCTACTGCAAGATCTCTCCATTGAATTATTTTTTTCTTTTTACATATAATGAACAGTGGGTTATGCCTGCATTATTTGCCATCATTTTCGTTTTTGTACAAAAACATTTTTGAACCGGGTCGGATTATGGGCCATGACCGACTAACAGGCTGTCATCGAATAAATTTGTTTGTTCTAGAAAATTTTGAGTGCAACAACTCATCAATCACCGAAGTTAATTTCCAGGACTGGATGTGTATGTGTGTGATTTGTGACTACAATGTATTTCATGTGACTAGTCCTACCCTCTAACTGCAACTCTTGCGCAAAATGCACTGTGCGGTGTGGCTCAGGCATCCCGGGGTAATGACTACTGTTTAGAACACGCTACGAATTTGATCAGAAAGAACCAATGAGAAGTTACAGAAAAGTAATTCTACTTCCCTCTAGGGTAAAGTGGGAGACAAAATTATATAACGAGATTAGAGCGAAAATGAGAGAATGAAGAGACGAGAGAATTTCAACAAAAAAATCCAGCTGAAAAAGCACCAAGGGTTTATTGTAAAGGTCCTATCAATTGAGCTCACATTCACATATTGGTTCCAAGTTATTTAACATAATATCACGCTAGTTTTGTAAAAGAGCGGTGGGTGGTCTCTTCATATTTGCAACAAGTTGATCAAATAGAGATGGCAAAAGTATTAATTTAAAACTAAACTAATTACTTATAAAATTGAACGATTTCAAATAATTGATGTGACCCTTAGTAGTTAGTAGTAGTAGTAGACCCTAGATATATTTCATCTACATTGCCATTTATTTGTCATATCGTCATTCACGTCATCTGTAGGTATAAATAGCCTATGGGTTTGGTACGGTCTCGTGCTGATATAAAATTATTTTCCACAATCTTTGAACTACAAGATGAATATTATAACTTAACGTGAGCGTCGGATTTGTGAAAATTTACGTTCCATCAAACGGCTCCGATAGTAACCTAATAGCCCACACTGGGGAGCCGTAGTATATGCAAGATAGGTTATATAGAGTAGAATGACCAAACCGAGCGTTTGCGCAAATCAGTCAACTACCGCCATCGCATCGGGTGTGTCTTTTATCACATCAGATTTTTTTGGTAAGTTATCCCCTACACACGACAGATACCTAGCCTCCCAACAGATTTTTCTCTTTTGTAGGTACATGTTTTTTGTAGTCACTAGTTATTTAATACTGTATTGTAGTAGTCTCTAGACATGACCTAGATGATCAGGTATCATGTTTGCGGTCACAAATAAGATTCTTGGCGTAACAACTTTATTATAGCCGTCATCGATGAATAGCGGAGTATTACTACAACGAGTTGTATGTTATAAGTATCACAAATAGTGGAATTAATCTAAGGAGCACAGTCTCCCCAAAAACCTGAACGAGGGAATGATTTTTGCAAGATACATAAAAATAAGATTAACTTATTTGAATGTATCTTGCAAAAATGATTCCCTCGTTCAGGTTTCTAGTAGTAAGCTGATCGTTATGCTGAGAAGCATAACGATCAGCTTACTGTCATCTTAGGTTTTGGATACGTTGTACCATTCTCAAAAAATATCACTCAAATGAGTTTTTAAAATTCCAATTAAAATATTGGTTTGTCTTATGGAACTCTATTTATTTATTATGTTCGAATACTATATGTACATACATTAGAAGTTGTATACCAATGTACATCAAAATACTATTGAGGTTTAAATACAGACAAGGGTCACAAAATCTTCTAAAATCTATCTAATAATCTTAAAAATAAATATACATTTGTCAGTATTTTCTATCAGATTTTTATAGTACAAGCTCCTTTGTTTAGGATCAGATGGCCGTGTGTAAAAAATGTCCCAGGTTATTACTATATAGAGTAGGTCGAAACAGATAATCGGTATTTATGTCCATGTTTATCTATGAGGTCGTGAATCTATATTCCATTTTTATCTATCAATAATCTAGATGCGTCATTTCGTTTCAATCGTACAACCTAATGAATTGCATATAACGAAATCACATCCATTTATGGAAATTGTTAGTTCTATTTGTTGAATTAGCATTTGTAATTAATGATCCTAAGTACTTAGGAAGCAGATACTTAATTAAATGAACCGCTTCTGCTGCTGAAAGCAGCACTATAAGAACCTTATAATATTTTAATATCATCACCCTATCTAATCCCATCGGAGGCGTCGAAGTACTCCCGAGGGAATATCTACCAGAGAACGAGCAGTGGCGTCTCTCTTTCTACTATGACGATCATAATGCGATCGCCAAGGGTGGCGTTTATGGCATACTAGCTGTGCCCCACGGTATTACCCGCATTAAACTTTATTAATTATAACCTATGTGTTAATCCAGGATGTCAGCTAAGTCCGTACGAAATTTTATTAATATCGCTCCACCCGTTTGGACCAAACATACACACTCACACAGTCACACACTCACAAACTTTTGCATTTATAATATTAGTAGGATTCTCCCTAATGAAATGAAAAAGCGGGTATGCTGCTCCAGTGCCCCCCTTTTGCGCCATGTCCTGGTTGGTCGGGACACGTACCCTGGGAGGGCTCTAGATTTCCCTCCCGAGTTGTCGAATCCTACCAGTCTGGCACAGTGACTACGCCACAAACAGATCGATGTCTTCCCAGACCTGCATGTACGTGGCGTCAGTAGAATAATAATAATAATATCCTGGGACATTATTCACACACGGCCATCTGATCCCAAACTAAGCAGAGCTTGTACTATGGAAACCAGATAACTGAAATATTACATACTAGCTGTGCCCCGCGGTTTTACCCGCGTTGAATTTTATAAATTATCATAGCTCCTCCCCCGTAGGTGATAGCGTGATAAAATGTAGCCTATATGTTGACCCAACCTCTTAGTAATATTCATGCACAATTTTGGAATTTGAATATCCATGCAGTACTTTTTGAGTTTAGCCCGGACATACATACAGACAAACAGACACACAGACAAAAGTTCTAAAAACTTTATTTTTGGCTTCGATATCGATTGAAGATCACGCCCCAAGTATCCTTTTAAAAAAATATTTAATGTACAGTTTTGACATTCCTACGATTTTATTATATGTATAGATACTATTTTTCTTTTGTAAATACAAACTTATATAGATAATTTACATCCAGACTCAGGACAAATAGACATGTTCATGCACACAAATATTTGTCCCGGGTGGGAATCGAACCCACGACCTGCGGCGTGAAAGGCAGCGTATCTACCAACCACGCCAGCAGGCCCGTCAAGAAGACACTTATCTTCCTGCCGCCGGCGCAGAATCGGCTCGTTCCCGATCCCGCTCAGCGGCCTCCTTTTGGAGCATGACTGCCTCAGAGAAAGAAACCAGGAGGCACCCTAAAAAGAATGTTCTTTAAATGCACATCGTTACCAATTTACCGCTATCCAGTACTAAAAGTCTACTAGTCAAGTCTACCGCTTGTTCTGTGTCTGGGTGTAATTTATCTATCATTTGTATGTATTTTGAAATGTAAGTAAGCTTATCAGTCGTGTTCAGTAAAGGACAATTTAAGTAATTGTAAAACTATAAACTCTCCCGGGTGTTGTTGGGCAGCAGTTCTAGCTAAACGAATAAATAAGTGGACTTGTTACGTTTTGCTTGACTCAGAGGTATTTGGGTTTATACTTTCAATTTAATACTTTCAACCATGAAATTAGTGTAGGTCTAGGTTGGTAGGAATTGAATAAAAATTATATAACTGATTTATGAACTAAATGATATTTATATGAATAAGAAACAGTGCTTTTAACCCTGACGTTCTCATTACTGTAATATTTGAGAAATGATTCATTAGAAAATTAACCAACTTAACTGGAAAAGCACACGATTGTAAATTGACCCGCTATCGTCACAAGTTTTACGAAGCTCGGAGAGTTATGGGTTCCAAGCTGACACCCCATTAAAGTCCGCCAACTTTTGGCTAGTGATATATTATGTAACTATTGTATCAGCTTTCTTAGCCACTAAATCCAGTGTTGTTCAGTCATTGCGTCAATAATTTACTGCAATATATGACACGGCCCTTGTGGATATATTTAAATGGAAATGTTTAAACGTATGCGTTTTTTTTTGCCGCAGCCATTGTCTACCTCCTTACTCTTAGTTTGCATTCCCACTCTTATCTGCTTCCGTCTTTGTGTATTAACGTGATTAATTAAAGTGATCGGTGCACAAAACGTCCCTAATAACTGACCCTGCCATCTTACCTAGTTGTGGTAGTTTATAGTATTATTTGCTGTTTCGATTAGAGTCCCCGTTCGTAATATTAATTGTCCGGTGAACCAAACTCCAAGTCTAACTGCAAACGTCATTAAATAAAAAACCGGCCCAGTGCGAGTCGGACTCGCCCATGAAGGGTTCCGTAGCAGCAAGTATTTCAGTTGATTAAATGAAAGCAAATTGCGGTTTACGATTTATACGTATTAAAAAAAACTACTTGCTAGATCTCGTTCAAACCAATTTTCGTTATTCGTTTACATGGTAATGTATAATCATATATTGTTTTTAGTTTTATCCTTCTCTTATTTTAGAAGTTAGTGTCCCCCACACTCATTTTACCACTTTGGAAGTGTCTCTCGGGCAAACTATTCAGTTTAGAAAAAAACGATTTTAGAAACCTCAATATCATTTTTGAAGACCTATCCATAGACACC
The DNA here is from genome assembly GCA_951640165.1 of Pseudoips prasinana. Taxonomy (NCBI): domain Eukaryota; kingdom Metazoa; phylum Arthropoda; class Insecta; order Lepidoptera; family Nolidae; genus Pseudoips; species Pseudoips prasinana. Next base: position 30,265,977 of record OX621240.1, read on the forward strand.
ACACATGTATGGGAACAATGAAAAAAAAAATTCCTGTTTCAGTTCTATGTATGGGGACCCCCCAAAATTATTGTGATTTTTCTATTTTTGTGTAAAAATCTTAATGCGGTTTACCGAATACATCTACTTACCAAGTTTCAACAATACAGCTCTTATAGTTTCGGAAAAAAGTGGTTGTTACATACGGACGGACAGACAGACAGACAGACATGACGAAACTATAAGGGTTCCGTTTTTTGCCATTTGGCTACGGAACCCTAAAAATAAAAACCAGTTCCCAATATATTATAATGACTTGGGCATACTGAATGATATGAAAAGGGCTTAAGTAGGATTGTCGACTTGACGTATTCTTCAAGGCAAGAGAATGTAACTTCGTAACTTGGGGGTTCTAATGAGAAATGTTATGAAACAAATATTATTATTATCTTTTGGCAGTCCGATCAAATCATTAAGTCAGATTAAGAAGTCTCAAGTTCGATTACTGAGTTATTATAAAGTTGATTTATATATTGATTGTACATACATACATAGACTCACGCCTGTTTCCCAGAGAGGTAGGCAGAGACAACGGATTTTCATTTGACACGATCTTTGCATACTTCTTTTGCCTCGATCACTGTCATTATATTCTTCATACATGCTCGCCGGTTTAGGGTACTTCTGACCTGCCCTTTCTTGAGAAATTCTCCAATTTGGTCAGAGAATGTATATATTGTATATTATTAAAATATGTAATGCTTCGCTTGTATTATTATTATTTTTTTAGTAGTAAGTAGAGCATAGCGATTTTAACTGTAGGAACAGTTGGCAGAAGTACCACCACTTTACAGAATATGATAAATATACTTCAAGAATTATGTGTTAAACTTGTAATCTTAGGTGTGAGTTGGGCACCAAAGTTCATCATAGAAGAAAAAAGGGTTGGCACATGATCTACTATCTATACATATAATAAAATCGTAGGAATGTCAAAACTGTACATTGAATATTTTTTAAAAAGGATACTTGGGGCGTAATCTACAATGGATATTGAAGCCAAAAATATAGTTTTTCGATTTTTTGTCTGTTTATCTGTTTGTCTGTATGTATGTCCGGGCTAAACTCAAAAAGTACTGCATGGATTTACTTCAAATTTTGCATGAATATTACTAAAAAGGCGGGTCAACATATAGGCTACATATTATCACGCTATCACCTACGGGGGAGGAGCTGTGACAATTTATAAAGTTTAACGCGGATAAAACCGCGGGGCACAGCTATATAAAAATAAGTCGGGTTTTCCTTCCTGACGCTATAACTCCTGAACGCACGAACCGATTTCCACGGTTTTGCATTCGTTGGAAAGGTCTTGGGCTCCGTGAGGTTTATAGCAAAGCAAATTTATAAAATTTAACGCGGGTAACACCGCGGGGCACAGCTAGTGCTATATGTATCTTTAATGCAAAGCCCTAGCATTACTTTTGCATTCGCTATTGTATACACGCCAGCACATCCAGCTACCCCAATTTGTCAAATTTCTTTTATAAATTTTCATCTTTATAACAAAAGCATAAGGTTCACTTTCAATTGGATAGATTGGGGTAGCTTGATGTGCTGGCGTCTAGTAGAACACGTTGTAATAATCGGCCAGTGCTAATTTAAATTTGAATAGAAAGCCTTTAATTCTGTTGCCAACACAAGTCGACTCAATTAATTTAGTAAAGTATGAACTCAGTCCTCTTATAAAGCATAATTAATAACAAAAGCTAATTAGGACGATAAAAGGACAAACAATACCCAGCAAACAATGAGATTTAATTTTCAATTATTATTTTGTCCGTAATTCTACATACTTTTATCATCATAATCATCATTTCAACAGGGTCCATCGCGGCGTTAAGGACTCTCCAAATATATCCACATTTGCCGCTTTTGCGCTACCCGCAACGACTTCCGGGGAGCCTCACAAGATAATCGGTCCAATTTGTGGGCGGCCTGCTTATGCAGCGTCTTTTGGTATATATGTATATACCTAGATATCTTTCCGGTCGTGTCACTAGGCGTCCCATTGGATCATGAGAGCGATAAAAAATAAAATAGAATAAAAAAAACTTGTGTGTACTTATGTACACGCGTTAGAAGTTATACTTCTTAATATACAACTTGAACATAGTTATCAATTTTCATACCACCTAGAACTAACGTCATGCTGTTATTTTTACGCTCGGTAAGAGAGTGAATTTTTACGATGTAAAATTCACTCTCTTACCACCTAGAACTAACTTCATGCTGTTAAATTTTTTGGTGTCGGTGTGCGCGCGCATCGTAAAAATTCACTCTCATCATTTTTCTCCATTGCGCCAAAAGAAGTATAACTTCGAAAAGTTTTAATTCACGTAGACTTTAAAAAAGCGCTTGTAAATAGTCAGAACATGTTTGTAGTAATATAGTTGTATACATTACTAGCTGGTGCCCGCGACTTCGTACGCGACAATTTTGAATGATAACCAATATACCTACTTATTTCTAGCTAAATCTAAAAAATATAACTTTCAAAAGAAATAAGCATTATAAATTAAAGAAAACCTAACCTATAAATAACCTAGCTATGAAATAAACTAAAGACTACTTTACTACTGTTATTTAAAAAAATTACCCGATGTCATCAATTGTCCTTAAGTAAAGTCAGTAAGTCAACTAAAATAATAATCAACGATGCATTAATCACAAAGGTAACTCCCATTAGATTAGGTTGACCCGACGTCTAAGTAATATTAATGCAAAATTTGAAGTTAAACCATGCAGTGCTTTTTGAGTTTAGCCCGGACAAACAGACAAAAATTCTAAAAACTATATTTTTGGTTTCGATATAGATTGTAGATCACGCCACAAGTATCCTTTTAAAAAAATATTCAATGTACAGTTTTGACTTTCCTACAATTTTATTATATGTAAAGATAAGATCACAGCTCCTCCCCAGTAGGTGACAGCGTGATAATATGTAGCCTATATGTTGACCCGATCTCTTAGTAATATTAATGCAAAATTTGAAGTTAATCCATGCAGTCGTTTTTGAGTTTAGCCCGGACATACATACAGACAAACAGACAAAAATTCTAAAAACTATATTTTTTGGTTTCGATATCGATTGTAGATCACGCCCCAAGTATCCTTTTAAAAAAATATTCAATGTACAGTTTTGACTTTCCTACCATTTTTTGTATGTATAGATAAGATCACAGCTCCTCCCCCGTAGGTGATAGCGTGATAATATGTAGCCTATATGTTGACCCGACCTCTTAGTAATATTAATGCAAAATTTGAAGTTAATCCATGCAGTCGTTTTTGAGTTTAGCCCGGACATACATACAGACAAACAGACAAAAATTCTAAAAACTATATTTTTGGTTTCGATATCGAATGTAGATCACGCCCCAAGTATCCTTTTAAAAAAATATTCAATGTACAGTTTTGACTATCCTACGATTTTATTATATGTATAGATAAGATCACAGCTCCTCCCCTATAGGTGATAGCGTGATAATATGTAGCCTATATGTTGACCCGACCTCTTAGTAATATTATTGCAAAATTTGAAGTTAATCCATGCAGTCGTTTTTGAGTTTAGCCCGGACATACATACAGACAAACAGACAAAAATTCTAAAAACTATATTTTTGGTTTCGATATCGATTGTAGAACACGCCCCAAGTATCCTTTTAAAAAAATATTCAATGTACAGTTTTGACTTTCCTACGATTTTATTATATGTATAGATAAGATCACAGCTCCTCCCCCGTAGGTGATAGCGTGATATATGTAGCCTATATGTTGATCCGACCTCTTAATAATATAAATGCAAAATTTGAAGTTAATCCATGTCATTTTTGAGTTTAGCCCGGACATACATACAGACAAAGAGACAAAAATTCTAAAAACTATATTTTTGGTTTCGATATCGATTGTAGATCACGCCCCAAGTATCCTTTTAAAAAAATATTCAATGTACAGTTTTGACTTTCCTACGATTTTATTATATGTATAGATAAGATCACAGCACCTCCCCCGTAGGTGATAGCGTGATAATATGTAGCCTATATGTTGACCCGACCTCTTAATAATATTAATGCAAAATTTGAAGTAAATCCATGTCGTTTTTGAGTTTAGCCCCGACATACATACAGACAAATAGACAAAAATTCTAAAAACTATATTTTTGGTTTCGATATCGATTGTAGATCACGCCCCAAGTATCCTTTTAAAAAAATATTCAATGTTCAGTTTTGACTTTCCTACGATTTTATTATATGTATAGATAAGATCACAGGTCCTGCCCCGTAGGTGATAGCGTGATAATATGTAGCCTATATGTTGACCCGACCTCTTAGTAATATTAATGCAAAATTTGAAGTTAATCCATGCAGTCGTTTTTGAGTTTAGCCCGGACATACATACAGACAAACAGACAAAAATTCTAAAAACTATATTTTTGGTTTCGATATCGATTGTAGATCACGCCCCAAGTATCCTTTTAAAAAAATATTCAATGTACAGTTTTGACTTTCCTACAATTTTATTATATGTATAGATAAGATCACAGCTCCTGCCCCGTAGGTGATAGCGTGATAATATGTAGCCTATATGTTGACCCGACCTCTTAGTAATATTAATGCAAAATTTGAAGTTAAGCCATGCAGTCGTTTTTGAGTTTAGCCCGGACATACATACAGGCAAACAGACAAAAATTCTAAAAACTATATTTTTGGTTTCGATATCGATTGTAGATCACGCCCCAAGTATCCTTTTAAAAAAATATTCAATGTACAGTTTTGACTTTCCTACGATTTAATTATATGTATAGATTATTTCTAGTAACATAGATATTTAGGTACACATTGTATGAAAACATTTATAAAATTTATTTTATTATAGCATTGATATTTAGCTAGCTCGTATCAAGTTATTGTCAAGAGATTATGTTTAATTATCTAGTTTAAGTCTAATATTTTTACTACATATTGTCAATGGTTCTGTCTATATTAAGGTATTATTATTATGACGGACCTTGTGTTAATAACGACGGTCGCGCTTTAATGCTACCACCGGATCCAATGCGCCCCAACTGAGAAGACCCAGCGAAACAAACTCAGTGGGTTCATCTACTACCGGTTTCAACACGACCCAGTTGAGACGGTCCGGCGAAACATACTCAAGCGGGCATGAACACGGGATTTGGTCCAATTAGAGTAAGTAATTATTTAGTTGGCAAACACAATATATGCTCGATCGGTTGTCTGAATGCTTACGTCTTTCGCTATATATATACCAATATACAGGGAGGCCGAGGAGTTGACGTTCAAACGCAAAATTTAGATACTTATGATGAGGAGCCTGATATCATCCACTCCTGGACATAGGCCTCCCCCAAAGGTTTCTATAACGTAGCGTTGACAGTCACCGTAGCCTAGTAGGTAGTTCTCCTGCCTACGAAGCTGGTGGTCCTGGGTTCGAATCCCGGTAAGTGTAAATATTTGTGTGATGAGCACGAATATTTGTTTCTGAGTCATGGATGTTTTCTATGTATTTATCTATATAAATATGTATATCGTCGCCTGGTACCCGTAGTACAAGCTTTGCTTAGTTTGGGGCTAGGATGATCTGTGGCATTGTCCCGAGATATTATTATTATTATTTAGAGGGATTTCCCGAAGTCACCGCGCTTGGCATGCGAGTTGGCGACCGCAATTAGGTGGTAGCTGGTACACAGGTGGCGCTGCTGCACGACTACTTTAAAGAGAGGTAGGGCACAGCGTTCATTCGCTCGAAGAGCAGCCCGACTGGGGAAGTACCTCCACCTTACAGAAGACATTCCTTAATAATAACATTAATAATTTAATGTTGTGTTTCTGAGTGTGAGTAAGGTCGCCAGAGCTCATCGGGGTGGGGGGAAGGGTAAGCAACACTTGTTTGCTGATACTTAAAGGCCGGCAACGCACCTGCGACACCTCTGGTGTTGCGAGTGTCCATGGGCGGCGGTGATCACTTACCATCAGGTGACCCACTTGCTCGTTTGTCGACCTCTGACATAAAAAAAAAAAAACTACCTGCTGTATCCCTTAGTAACCTTTTACGATACCCTGAGATACCGTAGTAGCATATTATATTGTAAAACATTTACATGACTAAGTATACACTTCACTATATTCTACGTATCGCACTCTGCAACAAAATTGTTTACATTCATCCCAAGAATTTACAACCAATTCAATAAAGTATATTGACGCATCTTCGTATGAATGAATCCATCGGTATTTTTTAATATCCATTGTGTTAATATAAACAATAGTGTATTGACAGAGCTCATTGACCGTTCTGTAATTATTTTGACTGCTAAGTACTAAATGTTTTTAGTGAGATAAAATACTTTAATAAATAATACATTTTGGTTTGGGTGGCGTAGTTGGCAAATGCTAGCCTTTTACGTCGCAGGTCGTGGGTTCGATTCCCACCCGGGACGGATATTTGTGTGCAGGAACATGTCTGTTTATCCTGAGTCTGGGTGTAATTATCTATATAAGTATGTATTTACAAAAGAGAAGTATTATATCAGTTATCTGGTTTTCATAGTACAAGATCCGCTTAGTTTGTTATCGTATGGCCGTGTGTGAATAATGTCCCAGGATATTTTTATTATTGTTAAAAATAAATGAAAATTCAACTGCACATGTGGCGAAGCGGCTAAGATAGGCGCCTGGCTGCTTTGTGTGCCGAGTTCGAATGCCGCGCCGGACAACTGTTTGTGTGGTCCATAAATAGTTGTTCTGAGTCTGGATGTAATTTAAATTAGGAACAGACCGCACGGACGGACTAATTCGAAATATTTTGTTGCTTTATTTACTGTTTTTAAACTGTGTTTATGTAATACATTGTGAGCTTGACAAGTACAAGTGTATGTAAATACCCAAGTGCTGAATTAATTTCATTATTTCGTCATAGGCCCATAAATGTTTGTACCCCGTAAAAGAACCCCCCGACACCAGGACTGGATTACATAGTGCGGGCGTTGTCTTAAAAAAATAAACAGTAAAACAACGATGGACACATTGACAATATCTTCATTACGTATGCTATTGGTTAGGTAACAGAATAGGGATTTGTCCCTATTCGTTCTGGTACCTATATGGTCATGATTATAATAATATCTGCTCATTACCCCTTGTTTAGTGTTAAGTTGTTTAATGTAGATGGTATGGGGGTGACATTATCACTAAGTGATAAAACCCCTTAAAAAAATAAAGAAAAAAACTTGAGAGGTGTCAAGGGACACCCGGATGGAACGAAGTTATTTCTTATTATTTATTATGTACAAAAAACCTGTATACACTCAACAAAAATAATCGTCGCGACACCACACTGTTCAATGCGAAATAGAAATGAACATATCTGGCTTGCTTTCTATAAGAGAGAGAGAGAGAGAGAGACAGACAGAGGAACATGCGCACGCCGCACAGCTGCAAAAAGTATCGTGACAACTTTTCGTAAGATTTTTTCCGTCTAGCCCCCTGTCACAAAGCGCATTAAGGCACTTCGTTCCAAAAAAAAATCTTCATTACGTAGGCAATAGGGATAGTTTTCCTAAAGCAAGTGTATAAGCTGACATGGTGTGAAATAAAAGTAACTTAGTAATAAATAACAATGACAAATCGGCGAACAAATATATCACGCAATTGTTTTCCATACTACATGTACTTTTACTTTATTGTATGTACAGTCAATTAGTTAAGTTTGTAGTGGTCTGTAGGCTGTTGGTTTAAGGCAGTTGAATGCTTGCGATCTCGTTCTTTATATCTTTCTATTTGTCCACTCCATTATTTCTCCTAGATATCGACAAACACAGTTGCCTCTTCAGTGTGATTAGTGAACCTCACTTGAGTTTTATTCGAAATCAGAATGCAGTAGTTAATTTCAAGTAAGTAGACGGCTTAGAATATCACCACCCCATCTCATCGTCCCGTGAGGAGCGTAGAAGTCAACCAGAAGGTATATTTGTATATCAGATACCAGGCAACAGTCCTCTCTGTGTACTATGACTATCATACCGCGATCGCCAACCTTGGCGGTATCGTACCGGCGCATGTAACATGCATTTTTATATTATATAAAGGGCACCTTCAGTATAATATCGGAAAGGGTTCCTATAACTCTTCAACTTCGATAAATCACACTGGGATGAAACTCCGCGCGCGAGATTGAAGCGTATGAGGTGTGGTTTGGAAGAATTAAATAACACAAATCACTAAACTCAATAACTTACAAATTTATTAAAAAAAAGTTAAATGGTCATGGGTTATAAGCCCGTCAATTATTATGCCCTATGGAGGTAGGCGCGCCAAGTACTCTCCTGGCTTCGACGATGACGGTGGTCACGCGGAGATCCAGGAGGTTGCCAGGCTGGAGGATGACCCACTGGGATAAGGCTGGGCTGTAGTGTGGCGGTGTCGGTGACCGCCAACCAGCTACCGGTAGGTGCGATGATGCAGTACGGTTAACGACCTTTGGACCCTCGTAGGCCGAACTTTGGATCCTTGTAGGCCGAACTTTGGACCACAATATGGGGTCGTCACTGATTGAACCATTTACGTAAGAACTATATTTGAGAAGCTCTCAATTGCTTTAGCACGATAGACGACACACAGTAAAAGAAAAATAAACGTTTCTTATTAATACTGTGCATACGTGCTAACACATCGAGTGCACTCTCGAACTGAATCCCCACCGATTGCTTAGCGACCGCTTGGCGGCTACCAAACTGGTTTAAGCGGCGGCGAACTAATAATAAAATGAACTAAGGAGCGTTGAATAGACATACAACGTTACAAGATAACAACGCTTTTTGGCGCAGCCGTAATTTAACCCTCGGACCTCAATATCTGCGGTTGAACACGCTATCACAGGACCAACAAGTCAGTGTAAAAACATAAGACTTGCGAAGTAAAAGTTCGTTATTTCGACATTTTCCTCAATTGATTTTTTCTAAGAATCTCGTCGTTATCTGAAAATTGTTTCAATTCAGCGAAATTAATGTTACCTACATTTTGTATTTGTTCGTCAAATTATATCTGGAATTACATCTATTCAACCATGGGAGTCGGGGAACAGGGACAAATTGTCATTTGTTCAACACAGGGCCGGAAGACTATTGCGAAATAAAGTTTGTATTTTTCCTAATATAATATGTAAAAGTTAATATAGAAGATGTCTATCGTCGTTATTAAGACAAGGTCCGTCATAATAATAATACCTTAATATAGACAGAACCATTGACAATATGTAGTAAAAATATTAGACTTAAACTAGATAATTAAACATAATCTCTTGACAATAACTTGATACGAGCTAGCTAAATATCAATGCTATAATAAAATGGATTTTATAATTTTTTTCATATAATGTGTACCTAAATATCTAAGTTACTAGAAATAATAATGTATACAACTATATAACTACAAACATGTTCTGACTATTTACAAGCGCTTTTTTAAAGTCAACGTGAATAAAAACCTTTTTTATTTTATTTTATTTATTTATGATACTATATCTAAATCTAATCATGTCAACCGAATTTAGTCCATAGCTGGACAAAGGCCTACCCAAAAGATTTTCACAACGGAGTTGTCTCCATTATTTGGAGGGATATGCGATAATCGCTACGCTTGACGTTGACAAACAGGTTGGCTATCGCAGTATGATGGTCACAGTAAACAGCAATAATAATAATAATATCTAGGGACAATGTCACACAGATCATCCTAGCCCCAAACTAAGCAAAGCTTGTAGTATGGGTACCAGGCGACGATATACATACTAATATAGATAGATACATACTTAAATACATAGAAAACATCCATGACTCAGAAACAAATATTCGTGCTCATCACACAAATATTTGCACTTACCGGGATTCGAACCCAGGACCACCAGCTTCGTAGGCAGGAGCACTACCAACTAGGCTACGGTGACCGTCAAGTGAGGCGCTGCTGCTTCTACGCCCACCGCGGGATGAAATGAGGTGGAGATATTCTTTGCCGTCGGCTACACAGCAAATACATATCTAAATCTAAACTTTTACATAATAATTAAATGTATAATATATATTAATAAGGTCGCCAGAGCTCATTGAGGCGGGGGGAAGGGTCAGCAACAATTTTATAGGCCGGCAATGCACCCGCGAAACCTCTGGTGTTGCGAGTGTCCATGGGCGGCGGTGATCGCTTACCATCAGGTAAGCCGTTTATCAACTTGCTCGTTTGCGCCCTCTGATAAATATAAAAAAAATATAGAAGAAGAAGTTCACTTTATTGCATAAGCAATATACATAGTACAATATGCATAGAAGATTATTTATTACTAGCTGTTCCCCGCGGTTTAACCCGCGTTAAATGTTATAAATTATCATAGCTCCTCCCCCGTAAGTGATAGCGTGATAATATGTAGCCTATATGTTGACCCGACCTCTTAATAATATTCATGCAAAATTTGAAGTAAATCCATGCTGTACTTTTTGAGTTTAGCCCGGACATACATACAGACAAACAGACACACAGACAAAAATTCTAACGAACTTTTGTCTGTGTGTCTGTTTGTCTGTATGTATGTCCGGGCTAAGCTCAAAAAGTACTTAAAATTTTGCATGAATATTACTAAGAGGTCGGGTCAACATATAGGCTACATATTATCACGCTATCACCTACGGTGGAGCAGCTGTGATAATTTATAAAATTTAAAGCGGGTAAAACCGCGGGGCACAGCTAGTACGTTATAAAGGGTGATACTATACACATAGAAACCAGCCAAATACAATTTACCTCCCCCGTTAATGATAGCGTGATAATATGTTGCCTATATGTTGACCCTACTTCTTAGTAATATTCATGCAAAATTTGAAGTAAATCGAAGCGGTACTTTTTGAGTTTAGACCGGACATACATACAGACAAACAGACAAACAGACAAAAATTCTAAAAACTATATAATTGGCTTCGATATCTATAGTAGATCTCGCCCCAAGTATCCTTTTAAAAAAATATTCAATGTACAGTTTTGACTTTCCTACGATTTTATTATATGTATAGATTAAAATTAACGTTAATATAGTTTTTAGATTTTTTGTCAGTGTGTCTGTTTGTCTGTATGTATGTCCGGGCTAAACTCAAAAAGTACTGCATGGATTTACTTCAAATTTTGCATGAATATTACTAAGAGGTCGGGTCAACATATAGACTACATATTATCACGCTATCACCTACAGTGGAGGAGCTGTGATATTTATAAAGTTTAACGCGGGTAAAACCGCGGGGCACAGCTAGTATTTAATACGTATAATGTGTTAAGAGATTAAAAGATTTCGCAAATCTGTTCCTAAATCCGTGCCCCTGCCGGGTAAGTCGTTAATGCGAACCTTACCTGAGGGCCATAACATAATTTCTGCTCGTGACAGCTACCCACTACCCACGATTTGGCCACATTTGGTACGTTCCCTACATAGAGAGGTATACAACAGAGTCTTGTGTTCCTGTTTTTATTTCATCCGACTCCAATAATGATATATTGACCGGATTACTGCGAACCATACTTCAACAACTTCGTTACATAATCAATGCTAGTTTTTTTTTATGATAATATCCTGGGGCATTATTCACACACGGCCATCTGATCCCCAACTAAGCAGAACTTATACTATGGAAACCAGATTTTTGGAACGAAATTCCTTATCGCGCGTTGTGAATGGGGGCTAGACGGTAAAAATTCTTACGAAAACTTGTCACGACACTTTTTGCAGCTGTGCGGCGTGCGCATGTTTCTCTGTCTGTCTTTCTCTCTCTCTCTCTCTCTTATAGAGAAAGCAAGCCAGATATTTTCATTTCTATTTCACATTGAACAGTGTGGTGTCGCGACGATTATTTTTGTTGAGTGTATACAGGTTTTTTGTACATAAGAAATAACTTCGTTCCATCCGGGTGTCCCTTGACATCTCTCAAGTTTTTTTATTTCATGTGTCTCCAAAAATGATATATTTACTGCGAACGGCCGTAATTACTGCGAACCATGGGTTAACAGCTTCGTTACATAATCAATGCTAGGACTGTTTCCAGAATTATACTTAGAGTGCACATCCAAGCCATCTGCACAGAACATTATTATGTTGCACAAGTGTGTGCACAAGCGCAGATGCACAGTAATAAAATCATTTGTTTAGCCTGGTTTTAAAGTGTAGGTCTTATATTGATACTAGCCGTGTCCCGCGGTTTTACCCGCGTTAAACTTTATAAATTATAACCTCTGTGTTAATCCAGGGTGTCATCTAACTCCATAACATTTTTTTTAAATATTGCTCCAGCCATATAGACGTGAAGAAGTAACAAACATACACACTCACACAGTCACAGACTCACAAACTTTCGCCTTTATAATATTAGTGTGATACATTATTCAAAATATAACATTTCTTAAAAAAAATGTCTTTGTCAGCTGTAGTTTGTTAAAGATATTTTATTCTGTTTTTTATTTACATAAACATACTTAAATAAAGTGGAAACATAAATCCTCTGGGGTTTACCTGTATGCCACAGAACAGTAAACGAGCACACGTGTATTTTGATAAGTCGGTACATTATAATATTTATATATTGATTAGACAGTTCTGTTTTGTAAAGTCCCTTGAGAAGTCTATTTAATTTTGACTAACTTTTTGTATAAGTCTGAGTGATTTATAGATGATGATAACAAAAAGATCTATTGGTAGGTAATAATAACATGATGTACAGACGCCAGCACATCAAGCTACCCCAATCTGCCATATTTTCCACATGATTTTTTTTATACGAGCGCATACATAACTTATATGAGCTTTTAAATCAACAATGTTGGTCAACTATTGTATAATTGTGTTAAATTTCATCTACTTCTTAAGTGTTTTTGTAATCATACGATATTAGAATATTTTGATTTAGGCTATGATAATTCTTTAATTGAATAAATTTGTTTATGATTACCGTCAAAATGTGTTCGTTTAACCAGTTTGTCACTTTTATTATAATATAATTAAGTGACTGTCCTCAGGTTTAACGGATGCAATAAATAAATATCTCTATAAATTTAGCATAGATTGGGTAAACAGGTTTGTGCGTGCTCCTAGCCCTCTTGGGGGTGAGCTTCCACAAAGGCTGCAGTGTTCATCAGGGGTTCTGGTAGTGACCGTTTTCGTGTTCCCAGAGCCATAATGCTATGGCTGCGAGAATGGCTATCGCGGTGGGTTTTTGTGGGTAGACTGCTATGCTAACTAAAGAAACTATGCTTACTAAAAGCCAAGCATAGGGTCAAACGCATCAAATATGCCCACATAAATCAAACAACCAGCCCGTTGGCCTAACAAAAAACGACTTATCAATATAAATCTGTGATCAAAAAAGGCAATAATATACCTCATATAAAAGTACCATATTGAGAGCTAACTTGCTAATAAGTTTCATTGCGAACATTACCTAGGAATATTCGCAATGAAACATTTTCGAGAAAATCAAGTTACCCATTGGAGAAAACTAAATTCAAATCAATTTAAAAAGATAGACTCACTCTCGACGAAATATATAAATAATTGAAAAATTATGTTCTTCTGAAATCTAGACCGTGTCAAATGTACCTGTCTGGGGTAAGTTGATACTATACATAAGTCGCCATCTTTTATTGCCAATAAACGCTGACAAATATAAAGTGTTGAGATGTTTATTAGGGATAGTCCGATTGCCTAGGTTTACGGTTTTAGCCTTGTTTCGGCTTATACTCATCTGTCTACCCAATTCTTGAAGGATAAAACGACCGATGTATCATCTTGGCATTGACGTACGGAGGTATTATATATCTTTCAAATAGACGGATAGACTTGAGTTTTAATGTCACGTATTCGCTGTGTTACAGACAAAAAACACTCCTAATGCCTACGAAATAAAGATGCTATGAATGAAGTCCAAACGTATTTACTGACGCGACTTCATCTAGGTACAGGTGTCTCAATAAGTATATCTGTTTTGTTTACTGCGTGAACGCAACGAATCAAGGGACTGGAAGACACGTTAATTAGCTGCTTGGCTCTTGGGAATTCATTTCCTATGGAGCGTTTTAGGCAGCGAATCATGCGTTGTGCGTAAGAATCACACTAATATTATAAAGGCGAAAGTGTGTGAGTGTGTATGTTTGTTACTTCTTCACGTCTAAACGGCTGGAGCGATTTCAATAAAATTTGGTATGGAGTTAGCTGACTCTTTAGATTAACACATAGGCTATAATTTATAACAATAAGGGTAAAACCACGGGGCATAGCTAGTGTTTAATAAAATATGGATTTTACTATTATAGCACGTACAAGATGCAATTGCGAAGTTTAGCATCGTGGATAATTAATCAGTTTCTGAATATGAAAGGCGACGTGTAGTTACAATGAATTCAGACCTTTATGTTAACACTAGCTGTGCCCCGCGGTTTTACCCGCGTTAAACTTTATAAATTATAGCCTATGTGTTAATCCAGGGTGTCAGCTAACTCCATACTAAATTTTATTGAAAACACTCCAGCCGTGAAGAAATAACAAGCATACACAGTCACACACTCACAAACTTTCGCTTTTATAATATTAGTGTCATTTAGAAGCTGAGAGTACTGGGAGCATACAAACGGTATTATGACGAATATTAGTGCCATTAAAATAAAATAAAAAAGGTTTTTATTCACGTAGACATTAAAAAAGCGCTTGTAAATAGTCAGAACATGTTTGTAGTAATACAGTTATTATTTCTAGTTACTTATAACAGATATTTAGGTACACGGAATGTTAAAACATTTATATTACTGTTATTAGGCTTTTAAAAGTAAGAAAATAGGGATTTGAGTCACGTTTCCTTGTAGATTGAACGAAAATTGGGATTTGGATGTTAGAGCAACGGAACGAAAGCGACATTGGTACATCTTACTTGCCTTTTTCACGCCTCCCCATTACTATTGAGGTCGGTTCCTAGTTTAACCTGATACAGTGTCAGAATATTGATGTATGTACTAAATTATTGAATGGAAAGCAATGTGAACTAAGGATTTTGCATTCGATGACTTGATGACACATATATTTTAGATAAAATATACCCAGAAAATGAACAAAATAATCGTACTCATTACACAAAGTTTTGTCCTGGGAGGGGATAGACAGACAGACACCAACAGGCCAGTCAAATTATAAGAAACTTAAACTAAATTTATTTACGCGACTATTCCGAAATCATTCATAAAAACTAAGTATGAAAATCGGTTAACACACAAGGGAGAATACGCGTAATATATACACAAAGATACAAAAATAAATATACAGTCAAATTCATAACCTTCTTATTTTGAAGATTTTTTTAAAGACCTCTCCCGTACAATGTAATTTAATCCCTGTGTTTTCCCCTCCAAGTACTTTACAAACATATAATTGACGGACACAAACAACTATTTTTGGGTTACACTTATTGTTGTCCTGCTCGGGAATAGAACCCGTGGTACGAAGTGGTGAGGCGACTGTCTTATTCCCTGCCCCAAACGTACAATCAAAGTGGGTTAATATTACTTATCGTTATAGGCAGTGGTTACCCTAGTGTCAGAATTGTTCAAGTCGCCCATTAGGCCTATGACATGGCCTAATGGCTACAACCGGAACCGTCAGCTTAACGTGCCCTCTGAAGCCTGGAGGCACTCAGAAATTAAACCACTTTGGCTTGCTTGCAGGCTTGCTTAACCTCCCCGATCACTTAGGGACCGGTGAAAGAGCATCTGGCTATAATAAAATTGAACATTGTCATATAAAGGTTGAGTATAAGCGTGTTTCAAGAGAAAGCAATGAAAAGGTTGGAGTATCTACTTCCGTGTTGTTTCCGGTTAACATCATAATATTTTCGTATCGTTAGTAAAGTGGTTTACGTTACTTATTAGATAGGCAAACCTTTTGGAACGAAGTTCCTTATCGCGCGTTGCGAAAGGGGGCTAGACGGAAAAAATTAAGACTAAAACTTGTAACGACACTTTGTGCTTTTTTTTATTACTAAAATTGAGCCTGCTGACTAAGTTTATATTACATTATATATGTTAATAATAAAAAATATATTATTATAACTTAAAAAAAAAACAATATTTTATTACAATCCCTTCACTAATTAATCGAAAGAAACTTCGTTCCATCCGGGTGTCCCATGACACCTCTCAAGTTTTTATATAATGTTTTCCCGACACCGAATAGAGGTAGTGCTTGAGTAGAGTGCTCTCGCTTTGTGATATATCTTGCAAATCTATCACAGATTAATATTAATAAATAAATATCGAGAGAAAATTAAGCCACAGCCATGGCAAACAGACTGGTAAATATACTTATGAATCTCTAATTAGTTACGTACACATAATGTAATTCTTTAGTTGTTCAAATTTTTGTTAGTACATACATACATAGACTCACGCCTGTTTCCCCGAGGGGTAGGCAGAGACAACGGATTTCCATTTGTCACGATCTTTGCTTACTTTTCTTTTATGTTAATAGTCTAGTTTTATCGGATTACTACATTTCCAAATATTTTTCCTATTAAAAAAGAAGATATATTGCGCCCAGACACAGAACAACCCTCATTATACAAAGATTTGCCCTGTGTGTGTGTATCGAACCCACAACCTTTTTTTTTTATATATACGGGACTAGTCCCTCCCTCTTACCCACCACTGCAACTCCTGTAAGCCAGGATCAACAGTGGCACACAATGAAATGACACTGAGCGGTGAAGCTCAGGCATGTCCCGGGGAATCGCTTTAACTGTCTTGGATCCCGCAACGAATTTAATCAGAAAGACAAAAAAGGAGGAGTTAGAAAATGAACAGTTCCACGACCCACCCACGACCTGTGACTTAGCAGTCAGCCTAACTAACCACTAAACCAAGAGGCCAGTCGATATATGATGTGCATCATGTACCGATTCTTTGCCGTGTCTGTGGTATTGAATACTAAGGAGTCTATCTTTAGGAACTCTTGAAGATAAACTCCTAAAGTATTTATGGCATTAGTTGTCAACAAGTAGACTTACAAGGAATTCACAGTTTGGGATATGACAATTTTCATCTTTATAACAGAATCTAAGCTATGTATAGATAGAAGAACTGAAAATAAACCGTAGACATGCCTAAAATTATTATCCTACTAACATGATAAATGCGAATGTTTGGGAGTATGTATGTATGGATGTTTGTTACTCTTTCACACAATAACTACCGAACGGATATTGATGAAACTTTGTAGTAATCTAGCTTATATATCCGAATAACACATAAGCTATAATTTATAAAGTTTAACGCCTTTCTTGATCCTGGCTTACAGCAGTTGCAGTGCTGGATGAGAGGGAGGGAGTAGCCCCAATAAAAAAGCTAAAAATATGTTTTGACATACTTTTAACCAGCTTTACTAACCTGATAAACGAATATTGTATTTATAATTAGTAATTTGAATACTGAATGTTTAATAATTGCTGACAAAAATTAAATTCATTAAAGAGTCGAATTAAAGATATTGATGGTTGGCATTAATATGTTTAATTTATCTCCTTAACGAGCTGTATCTTATGAGATATTGACGGTCACCGTAGCCTAGTTGGTAGTGCTCCTGCCTACAAAGCTGGTGGACCTGGGTTCGAATCCCGGTAAGTGCAAATATTTGTGTGATGAGCACGAATATTTGTTTCTGAGTCATGGATGTTTTCTATGTATTTAAGTATTTATCTATCTATATAAGTCTATCTATATAAGTATTAAGTATTTATCTATGTATATAATATATCGTCGCCTGGTACCTATAGTACAAGCTTTGCTTAGTTTGGGGCTAGGATGATCTGTGTGACATTTTTCCTAGATATTATATTATTATTATATTACATTTCGTACATAGGTGCACGTTTTACTCATTCTATCTCATAACCGTTATACTAACATTAAGAGAAAGGTCAGGTGGAGGAACGCCGACTTGCCTTGCTTTTTGAGGTACAGGTGTATGTAATTGGCAATAATCCCAACTCTGGGTTGCTGCTGAGATATTATCGTCTCAGGAATAACATTATTAGGCTGTATTCAGCATTGCAACGGTCTTTTGCGATTAAATATGCTATCGTTAGAGTAAGAGGCAGTTATTGTTAAAGCAATGTTATTGTTTCGCTGGGTATTCTCAGTTGAGGCGCATTGGATCCGGTTGGCGCATTGAAGCGCGACCGTCGTTTTAAACACAAGGTCCGTTATAATAATAATACTGAATTCATACCTTAATATAGACAGAACCATTCAGACAATATGTAGTAAAATTTAAATTTCAATACATAATATTAAAAACTTCAACTAAACATGATCTCCTTGACAATAACTTAATACAAGCTAGCTAAATGTCACTACCATCTATACATATAATAAATCTGTAGAAAAATAATTTTTGTACATCAAAAGAAAATCCAAAAAGAATAGCCAGGGTATTAAAGAACAACCCATTTACAGCATTTTTAGAATTTTTGTCTGTTTGTCTGTGTGTCTGTTTGTCTGTTTATATGTTCGGGTATCACGTAAAATATACGAAAGCAATGTAGATAACTTTTATACACAACGATTGAGCGTAACTTGAGGTAACATTTAGTTTTTGTTTTATTGCAATCGGTTCAGTCTATCAAAAGATATTAGATTTTAAAGTAGTCATGAAAAAATAACACACATTTCGTAACTTCAAGATGAACTAATGTTTATAGTTGAACTACCTAACTGTCCGATAGATGTCATTGTGCATATTTCTGAATGAACTAGGTTGATAGTTGATTTTTATTTCGATAGAAGATGTCGTTGTGCATTTCTTTTGACTCGCGGTGTTAAGATTTGCCCGTGTTTGCTGATTGCATGAGTTATGTAGGGTTTTGAATGTTCTGAATTGTTTCGAAATAAGGTCTTGGTTGCCTAGAAGTATGTCGTTGTCCAAAATTGGTTATTAAAAAAATCTGTTTTCTTTGGGCAAATTGAATTATGTAGAAGGTTGGATTAATTATAATTTAATTTTAAATTATTGATAGTTGGTTTTTATTTCGATAGATGTCGTTGTGCTTGATAGTTGAATTTTATTTCGATAGATGTCGTTGTGCATTGCTTTTGACTCGCGGTGTTCAGATTAGGGCTTTGAATGTTTCGAATTGTTTCGAAATAAGGTCTTGGTTGGCTAGAAGTATGTCGTTGTCCAAAATTGGTTATTAAAATATTCTGTTTTCTTTGGGCAAATTGAATTATGTACAAGGTTGGATTTGTTATAATTTAATTTTAAATTATAATGTCAGTCGATCGAAAGTTTGTGCTGTCGATTCGTTTGTAACGCGAATATACAGACGATTCGAATTTTATTGAGCCTGTCCGATTGAATGTATTTGAATGTAGTAAATAAACCCTGTCTCTCATAATTTTCTCAGCACAAATCTATAAACCTACCTATGTAAAAGAGGAAACTGGCTGACTGACATATCAACGCACAGCCTGAACGGCTTTGGAACGGAAATTTTGCCGGTAGGTACTTTTTATGACGTATGAATTCACAAATCCTTCGTTTTTGCAAATACTGGGGGTAAAATAGAGAGTGAAAGATTGTATGAAAATCCGTCATTTTTGAATTTAAAGGCATTGAAACTTATATTTAGTAGTTCAGCTAAAAATAAAAATAAATATTTTAGAATTTTTGGATATTCCATCCCAAGGGCGTAAAATAGGGGATGTAAGTTTGAATGAAAAGTGCGTAATTTTTTAAGTGAAATGCATGAAAATTGGTATTTGGCCTTTACGTTAAAAATAAAAATATGTATTTCAGGATTTTAGGAATTTCCACCCCTAAGGGCGTATAATAGGGGATGTATGTTGCGTGTGGGTTTACCTATAATGGTTCTGAGGAATTTGAAGCCACCTAAACATTGCAAGGGCCCTAGGCTTCAAGTCAAAACTTTGCATCGTGTTATAGAGGCTACTATTATGCCTGGATCCGCCCAGGGAGAAACAATGTTGGTGTCACGTATTCCGTTAGTGCCAAACGATTTCCCTTTTCAGTTTAAAATACTGTAGTTCCATATAAAAGTGTGTGTCACGATAACCATCAACAAATCACAAAGTACAACTCTCAAGTTAGCTGGAATTGACTTAAGAAAGGTTCACGTGGCGTGCTCACGTGTGAGTTCATCCCACAGTCTGGTCCATGTAGTGCGAGGACCTACGTCTTTTGAACCTACTGAGCTCCGTAAAGTTGATGATATTGAACATCCCACATACCAGGCCGCTTGCCGAGCACGCCATTTATTAGATGGAGGTCAGCATTGGGATGACGCTCTAGCGGAAGCATGCGTGAGCGATAGATAGTCCACATCGCTTGCGACATTTGTTTGCCATCGTATTGACCTTTTGTGCGTTATCGGGTGCTAACCAGTTATGGCAAAAGTACCATGACAAGTTTGCTGAAGATTTTATGAGACATGTACAACTAAATACTGATGGAGAAATTCCTGACAGGGTACGTGAAATTTGTCACAACAGGTCCTTATTGGCTATTCAAGAGATAATTATAAGTATAGGAGGGAGCCCGATCAGTCAGAGGCTGCGAAAATGCACAGGAGTTTTGCAATTTATTGTAACAAATAGGCGATGGCACATACCCCGTACAAGAAGATGGACGTTATTTTGATTGGTAATCTCTGCTCTTACGTTACATCACAGCAGGAGCTAATTTCTTCTGTGTACGGTGATACCACAAACATGGGAAATCAAGCTGGTTCTTGGCTATGTCAGCGAGCTATTTTGACTCCCCGCAATGACCAAGCTGCGGCAATTAATTTCAAAATATTGACTCATGCGTCCGGGAATAGTAAAGAATATATCTCAATAAATACAGTTATGGAAGAAGATGACGCCACGCACTACCTGGTAGAATTTTTGGATTCCCTCAGCACACCCGGACTTCCAGCCCACAAAATAGTTTTAAAAATCGGTGTACCAATAATTCTCCTCAGAAATGTATGTCCTCCCAAACTTTGTAACAGCACTCGGCTCAAAGTCACAAATCTGCAGCAAAACATTATCGAAGCTGAAATATTAACAGGTTGCGGCGCCGGTGATATTGTTTTTATTCCAAGGATACCTATAATTCCTAAAAACTTTCCTTTCTCTTTCAAACCAGTGCAATTCCCAGTCAGTCTCTGTCATCCCATGACAATTAATAAAGCTCAGGGCCAGACAATATCCGTTGCGGGGGTGGATGCTTTTCCCATGGTCAACTATACGTAGCTCTTTCACGCGTAAACAACCCCAATAACATTTTTGTGTACGCTCCAGATGGTTCCACAGGCAAAATAAAGAAGCACTAAATTAAATTTAAAAAAAAATTGTATCGGTATCCTCCCACAGCGCTTTACACTAAAAAATACATTGTTAAGTTCCGACATCCACGCGAACGAAGTCGCGGGCACAGCTAGTAGGTAAATATTTTCATAAAAATTAAAATTTTAATGAAATGGCCTATCCTTAGTTATTCACATTCATTACACAGTTTCTAAAAGCGAATCTTGCACGTATGTTAGGACTTTTTGTTGTAGGTTACATTGGTCATCATTCAAAATTGTCGCGGACGAAGTCGCGGGTAACAGCTAGTTATAAAATAAATTGTATAAATGTTTTAACATTCCGTGTACCTAACTATCTGTAACAAGTAACTAGAAATAATAACTGTATTACTACAAACATGTTCTGACTATTTACAAGCGCTTTTTTAAAGTCTACGTGAATAAAAACCTTTTTTATTTTATTTTAATGACCTTTGCAATTTAGATTCAATTACTTTGTATGTTAAACACCGAATAGTAAATTAATTTGTTTTATACCTACTGCGAGGCACGACCGCGGATCGCGCGGCGGAATAGGTAATACCATACGTATACAACAAATTATAATAATAATATCTAGGGATAATGTCAAACAGATCATCCTAGCCCCAAACTAAGCAAAGCTTGTACTATGAGTACCAGGCGACGTTATACATACTTATATAGATAGATAAATACTTAAATACATAGAAAACATCCATGACTCAGAAACAAATATTCGTGCTCATCACACAAATATTTGCACTTACCGGGATACGAACCCAGGACCACCAGCTTCGTAGGCAGGAGCACTACCAACTAGGCTACAGTGACCGTCAATAATAATGATAACCATTTCTTAATATTCTTACCTGCAGCATTTTATATGAATTTAGTCGAGCTGCTAACGAGCATTATTCTCTCCATGGAGGAATACTCTACACCTATCTTGAACATAGCCCATGTGTTATCCCTCATTATCCGCTCTCGATAATCTAACCGCAAGTACATTTACTATGTTGGGATCTTGTATAATGTTGGAATTTACCTCATAAACTCATCGATTTATGCCATTTTCCAAACAGACAAGCGTAAAGCTGAATAGATTGCAAGTTACTCAAAAGTCAGCACTTTATTAAAGACGCACCAAATTGACAGATTACAGAGAAATCATTTTCGTGGAGAAACTTCGCAGACTTCGCTATAGACACCAGATAGAGTAACCAGTAATTCTGATAATAAAGTTTTTCTATTATAATTATAATGAAGTTGGGTATATGGATACCGACTTATCTGTTTTGAAGTAATTTTATTAGAATTGTTTATAAAGTATCAACCCTTTAACTTTAGGCGCATGAATGTATATGAATAGAAAACGAGTTTTGTAACTTCTTAATAAGAAAATTTCGGAATCCATAAGGTGACCTAGAAAATACAGTCAGCAACGTAAGTCGGTTTCATGGAGCTATTACAAAGAGGAGACGTTGTAATTCGATTTTTCTATGAAACAACGCGTGACATTTTGCGGGGGGGGAGAGGGTGTTAGATCCCGCCTACTTCTTTGTTTACATCTACCGGTCAATAGGTAAACTAATCGCATGTTTTGTCGACTATCATTAGTAGTAATGTAACTTTCTTACACTAGATGTCACACAGTGCAGGATGCAACAGGGCCGGACTCATAACTTCGTTCCCGGGAGTACTGTATTTTTTTTACTTTTGCGAACCATAATGATATCCTTTTTTATTGACAGTGATATTATTATAAAATAAATGTTAGAATAAAAACGTCATTGATGAATGACGATTGAAGATTATAGGATTTTGTTAATTACTTATTTTACAAAAATAGCGGCTGAGTCGGACTCGCCCATCAAGAGTTCCGACCTGCAAGTGTTTGAGTTTATTGAATGAAAGATAAATTGCGGTTTAAGATTCATGACGTATAAAAAAACCTACTTACTAGATCTCATTCCAACCAATTTTCGGTGGAAGTTGGCATGAAATTGTATATCATATATTTTTTTAGTTTTATAATTCTCTTATTTTAGAAGTTAATAGGGATGGGGAACAAATTTTACCGCTTTGGAAGTGTCTCTCGCGCCACCTATCCACCCCACAATGGGTATAGTATGGGTTTGATGAAAAATAAAATATTGAATTTCCATTCTGAGTATGGGTAACCCCCAAAATTTATTCGTGTTTTTCTATTTTTGTGTGAAAATCTTAATACGGTTCACAGAATACACCGACTTACCAAGTTTCAACAGTATAGTTGTTATAGGTTCGGAAAAGAGGCTGTGATATACGGACGGAAACGTTCACTAAAAACAGCGGTTCCCAAATTCCAGGTAATCATAAAGTATTACAATGGTTGGTGTTAGATGTAAGGTTTTAATAAAACTTCATAATTTACAAAAAGTAAACAAGAGACTGACTAAGAAAAATGTTTCCTTAAAAATATAATTAATTTACTTCAAAAGAAACAATCGATTGATAATTCAATATTTTCCGATTTGACTAAAAAATTTGCGGTTGCAGAATTGTTTAATGGAATGTACATTAAAAATAAAAACAGTTGTACGAGGGCCTTCAAAAAACATTCTCCGGGTACTAGAAAATTTACCTTAACTCTGCATTTTTACTCGCCATCTGCTTATAAATATGTACGTGAAATGTTTAATAGATGTTTACCTCACCTCCATACATTATATGAATGGTATCGAAGTGTAAATGCGGAACCAGGGTTTTGTACCGAAAGCAACATTGCAACAATGAAAACACTGGGTTGAGAGTTGGATGATATAAAAAACTTAAACACTGATTGAAACACCAAAGTGCTGATTATAATGTAGTTTTATTTTTAGACGCGTGTCATATGTTAAAACTGATGCGGAACACCTTTGAATCTAAGAGAGTAATTTAAACTATTGGTCCAAAATCAATGCAATGGCAATATTTATCGGAATTAACTTGCAAGAAGAAAACTGCTTACAACTGGCAAATAAACTTTCACATCGACATATCCATTTTAAAAACAACACTTGTAGATGTGGTAGGCTCTGTAAATTTTCTTTTTAACTGTAATATAAAGGATAAAACAATAATACAATACTGAACATGAAATTTACTAATTTTCAACAAAAACAAGTGAAACTAGTAAATAAAAACTGCATACTAATAAATATTTTATTTTATTCCAATATAATTATGAATACAATTCGGAATATTAATAATAGTTAACGCTTAATTAAAACCTAAACTCAAAAAAATATCAAATTCAAAATTCGTACCAGTGGGTAACGTTCCTAGAATACTGGCAGCATTGCCACGTTGAATAGCAATGTTCAGTTGTTGAGCGAAATACAGGCCATAATTTCGGGAACGTGTCGTTTCTAGAACTACTAGTCAAGCTGCCGTTTCTCTATAGATGGTCGATGACTTATTATTAATATTCCGAATTGTTATTCATGTTATATTGGAAATAAAATTAAATATTTTATGGGTAAAAAATGCATTGTTACGAACCAATTTATCCCGTTTTAAACAAGGTAAAGTTCCCTTCTTTAATTTTCTAAGGCCTTTTTTTGTTACTACGAAGTCTTCATCGTTAAAATGGCAAGAACAAATTTTTGTATATTTAGGGGGAGACCAGTCTTGTCTGTTAATTTTTGCTATCCATTTTTGTCTAAGGTTATCTTCAGATGGCAATCTATAACATTCATAATTTTAAAATTTGACTAAATAAACTAGGTAGGCTTGAAGTACTTAATTTAAATTAAGTAAACAACGAGCATACTAATGAAGGGAAGTAGGTACTTTAATTAAATTACTGTACATAGAATATTTAATTTATAGGAGATTGTATTTTTTTTGTGCAGTGCATTCCATGTTTAAGTACTTTCTATTTATGATACAGCTGCGGGACATTAGGTAAAATAACTGGATCCT
Source organism: Pseudoips prasinana (assembly GCA_951640165.1). Classification (NCBI taxonomy): domain Eukaryota; kingdom Metazoa; phylum Arthropoda; class Insecta; order Lepidoptera; family Nolidae; genus Pseudoips; species Pseudoips prasinana. The sequence continues at coordinate 30,291,376 of OX621240.1, forward strand.
AATTACGGCCCTGTTTTTGTTATGTTCATATTTGTTCGATAGATGGCGGTTTTTTTTTTTATTATATTAAAAGCTACAAAAATGTATTTTGGCCATTAAAGGGGTTTTACGAATGAATGTAAAACAAATTTCAGTACATACGATTATTAGATTATGATAGTACTGAGCTCTGCGTACCTAAATATTTTTTATTCCCATGACCCCAAGTATCGCCATCTAATGTCGTGTAGAATTATGTTTCGAAACGCCGACGTTAAGGGAATTTTCTAGAACTATTTTGATAAAAAATCGAATAAAATTACTTACAAATGAAATTTGATGCCATCCATAGCATTAGAACGTCTGTCCGAGTAGTTTTTACAAGATAAAACACAACACTTCATTATTTTTATCTTCTAGCGCAAATATAGCTGAAAATTGTAAACGTGACGTAGATGTGCACAGGACGAACGCCAACAATACATTGACTTAGGCCACGCCTACATGATGACGTTTGGACTCAGTTGAAAATCACAGTTCTCAGTTGCTTAGGCCGTCTCCTCTTTGTAATAGCTCCATGGTCGGTTTACAGGAGCAATACTGTAATAATATCTGGGGACAATGTCACACAGATCATCCTAGCCCCAAACTAAGCAAAGCTTGTACTATGGGTACCAGGCGACGATATACATACTTATATAGATAGATAAATACTTATATACATAGAAAACATCCATAACTCAGAAACAAATATTCGTGCTCATCACACAAATATTTGCACTTATAATACCCCGTATAAATTACATATATATTATACTTCGGCTAATGACTAAACATAAATGTATCAGTATAGATTTAAAGGCTAGGTATTTAAAAGTTTAAGGGATTGTATAGCTAAAATATGCCGGCTACATACTCATGGGCTAAGTCTTAATGCATCGGCCGTACGTTTAAGGGCCAGCTTGGTTGGGGTGTACTTACGTACAGCACTTCGACCCTTCAGGATCTTTTGTACTATCCCCCATTGGATTTTATTCTATCCCTAGAGCCCTGAATGAAGTCTGCACATGATCCAGTACGTTTCTCAGGGGTAGATCCTTGTAGTCTCCTGGTTCTGGATATGCCAGCCCCAGGATTGCCATTCTGTGTTTTGCCAACGCATCGCATTGACATATTAGAGGTATATGCAGCATTGTTTCATTTTCATGGACTAGGTCCAAACGCATCGGCTAAGCGTTAGGTCTATGTACACTCATATAAATAAACAATCGTCGATATTTCAAGTTCTTAAATAATAGATATTGATAATAATAGCCCCTTTGAAGTTACTTATATTGCTGATCATACCTACTTTCTTACAGTAATAGACTAGATGATTATGAATGTGATATTTGGTCCGTGCTAAAGGCTTGGTATAACTTTTCCTTTCATGATATGGAATTTATATGCAACCTATTCTTAATGTTCTGTGTTTTACGACGACAATATACCTAACACTGATCAACCGCTGACTGCTTCGTTGGTCAGCGGTAGCGTGTTTAACCGCAGATAATAGGGTCCTGGGTTCAAATCGCGGGTTGGGCCAAAAAGTTAATTTACGATTTTTCCGTGAAAAAAATTCTCGTGTTGGCGGTATTACAGTATTACACCCCCCGAGCCTCGGAGTATGTAAAGCTGTCGGTCCTGTACCTGACCACTTTCCGATCGTGTCGTCGTTCCATCGGACCATGATGAGAGTGATGAAATAGAAAGTGCCCCTGTGATTGCACACGCACTTGTGCACTATTATATGTCCTGCTCAGTCGGCTAGTCTCATAGAGACTGGCCGCCGTGTCCGAAATTAGGCATGGAGGATATTATAATAACATCCAACATTTAAAAGCAAAATAATATAAAAATTTATCGTTTAGCTTAGAACTCGCAAAAAGAGTTGTCTGGTTTAATTGTTGCTTACTTGTTTAACAGAATTGGATATAGGTATATTATGTTACCACTTATCTATATCTATATCATTAAGAAAGATCCCTTGTGATGGCTTCCACTCATGCTAACTGCCTTGTCCAAAATGTATAGCCATACCTACTGCATTATATCAGGTATCTTAGCACATACATATATAGAACTATTGCAGAGAATTAACTTGGTGATTTGTACGACATGATTCTACAATTCAAACCTATTAAAATATACAAAGCAAGAGATTAAATAAGATGAATAAAACAAGGACAAAGTCCTGGCTTTCTTCTACGGATTGTCTACTGAGGTAGTTAGTGAAAGCTGTAGGTTAGTTAGCATATAATCCTTTTTTATTATAGAAGACAAAGCCCGCAGTAGGGAATTTATCCCTGTGTCGCCGGGTACTTTACAAACATATAAATGACGGAAACATATTACATCCAGACTCAGAATAACTGTTTATGGGTCACAGAAATAGATGTTCCGCGCGGGAATCGAATCCGGGACACGAAGTGGCGAACGACTGTCTTAATGCGAGGACGCCGTTTTTCCGCGGTGGCGACTCTTTTCCTTTCACGTCATCGGTACCTTGAAACGTGGTTGAAATTGGCGACCCTGAGGGGATTGGACGTCGGATCTCAGGTGGTTGTGGTTTTTGCTCATCGCTAGATTAGTTTCTTAGTCTAATTCTGTAGTATTAAAACACCATAATTTTAATATTTATTTTTTTATTTTATTTATTTATTTCAATTCAAATTACAATATCTTTACAGCATACACCAAAACGATATTATAAGCTATAATTACAATTTAATACAAAGTTTATACATCAGAGTTACATACAATGCACCTTTGCGCGACTTCTGCGAATTTTAGCAGGCTACAGTGATAATATGTCAATTTCCGCTGCTATTAAATTTATGAGTCGTATTTGACTTAGTCGTAATATACTTATTAATGTCATATTTGACTTTTTTATGCGGTTCGGTGGTTGGTAGATACTTGTCTTTCGCGTCAGGTCATGGGTTTGATTCCCACCTAGGACAGAAATTTGTTTGCATGAACAAGTCTCTATCAATATAAGTATATATTTATAAAAGTATAAAGTATATGTAGTATATCAGATATCTGGTTTCTATAGTACAAGCTCTGCTTAGTTGGGGCTCGTGTGTAAATAATGTCCGAGCATATAAATTATACCTGTAGTATTATATGGTTGAATTATCAATAGCTATCCTATGCGGTAATCGAACTTGTTAAAAGCAGAGCCACTAACTAAAAAACCCCGACGTATATTACCTATGTTAAACACTGCGCCACATATTATGCAGCCAATCTGTCTCCCGCTCTTTCGCGGAGGGCAATATTTAAAAGATAAATGTTTGTTTCTCAACTCTTCACAAATTTTCTCTCTAATTAAATTCGTTGCGGGTCTCAAACCAGTAATCTTAACTCGAGACGTGCCTTAGCACCAAAGTTTGAGGCTTCTTTAGCCGACTTAATAAAGAGGAGGTTCACAATTAAATTGTATGTTTATACTAGGTACTAATCCTACTAAAATTATAAATGCGAATGTTTGTGAGTATATATATATCTTTGAAAACTTTTAATTGGCCTTCATCTTCTATTCTGTGTGTCATTTGTATTCTAGCTGTAAGTTTTCCTTAAGTAATAAAATAAAAAAATAACATAAAATAGATGGATGTATGGATGTTTGTTACTCTTTCACGCAAAAACTACCGAACGGATTTGGATGAAACTTAATATAGCTGAACAACTAATATAGTTAAACGAAAAGTAATATAGCTGATGTGCTATAAAGTGCACACGGTTGCGATACACAATCCAACAATAGCATATATATCCGATTAACATCTATACATATAATAAAATCGTAGGGAAGTCAAAACGGTACATTGAATATTTTTATAAACGATTCTTGAGGCATGATCTACAATCGATATCAAATCCAAAAATATAAGTTTTAGAATTTTTGTCTGTGTGTCTGTTTGTCTGTATGTATGTCCGGGCTAAACTCAAAAAGTACTGCATGGATTTATTTCAAATTTTGCATGAATATTACTAAGAGGTCGGGTCAACATATAGGCTACATATTATCACGCTATCACCTACGGTGGAGGAGCTGTGATAATTTATAAAATTTAAAGCGGGTAAAACCGCGGGGCACAGTATAGTCTAAAATTAATAAAGTCTAACGCGGTTAAAACTGTGGGGCACAGCTAGTATTATAAATGCGAAAGTTAAAGCTAGTATTATAAATGAGTATGCATGTATGGATGTTTGTTAGTCTTTCACGCAAAAATTACCGGGCGTATTTTGATGAAACTTTGTAGTAATATAGCTTATGTATCCGAATAACACATAGGCTATAATTTATTAAGTTTAACGCGACTGAAACCGCGGGCCACAGCTAATTTTTTTATATTTTTAGATTTGTTGGTCAAGCGGTAGCTTATTAAACTACCGTTAATAAGGTCCTAGGTTCAAATTTCAAGCCATTAAGTGTCATTGAGATTTATTGGAAGAGAAACACTCAGGGGCAACTTGAAAAGTTGGCGGTTTAAGACGCCTGTACTTTGGAGAACATCTGAAGATCGTCGCTCTTGCGTATGTTTTCTTCGGTCGAGTCCATAGGATTATGATAGAGTTCACCTGGGTTTGAGCATATAATTCTGCACTATGACCTGGGGCTCTACCGACTAAGTCACCGAACATCATTTTCGTGAATGGCATTCAAATAAATAAAGGTTAAAAATTACTTAATTAATCGTTAAATCGGCTTCCATGACCACATGTGACGTCATAAATAGTCAAGAATTGATTTTCAGCGTTGAAGCCGATTTAACGAACGCCATTCACGAAAACGATGTTCGGTGACTTAGCCGGTAGAGCCCCTGTGTAGTTGGCTAGTTTCCGTTGAAATGGCCGCCGTAAAACTATTATTCAGCTCATAACCAGATGCTCTCACCGGTCCGTACGTGATTGGTGAGGTCAAGCAACTAGGCTCAAGGTCAGTCCATAGATAGAACCGCCAAAGTGATTGGCGAGGTCAAGCAACTAGCTCAAGGTCAGTCCATAGACAGAACCGCCAAAGGGATTGGCGAGGTCAAGCAACTAGGCTCAAGGTCAGTCCATAGATAGAACCGCCAAAGTGATTGGCGAGGTCAAGCAACTAGCTCGAGGTCAGTCCATAGATAGAACAGCCGAAGTGGTTTAATTTCTGAGCATCTCACGTTAAGCTGTCGGTCCCGGTTGTAGCCATTAGGCAACAGTTGTTAAGCCATGTCAGAGGCCTAATGGGTGGCTTGATCAACTCTGACACTAAGGTAACCACTGCCCACACGATAAGTAAGTGAGTGTGTATGAATTACTTGCATATGAAATACTGTTGCCACCAATAGGTCGTGGCACCACGGTATCCACTTCTTTCTTTTGATAGTATTCAACGTAGCTCGAATCGTCGTTGGCAATGAAGGTCCCATTGTCTGGCATGATTCCCTTGCCCTACGGACACCGTGTGCGATATGCTTATATTTTATAAAGAAAAATTAAAGTCAGTAAACAGTCATTATTGTGTTCCTTAAATTTGTGGGAAATTTAAGGAACACAATAATGATAGTACACACATCAACACAATCTAGGGATATTGAACATTTCATTGATTATCTAGAAAACTATAAACATTTTGTTATGACTGTAAATGGAAGAATTAAAGATAATTTCATGGCCGATATTTAAACATTAACAACACGATGCGATTTTGTTTTTCTAATTAATAAAAGTCTTAAATTAATTAAGCCATAGAAAATTACTGAGTGAACAAAATCATTTTATTCTTATAAAATTATTCAATCGAATTAAATGAATAAAAATCTTACCAAATCTGATAATCAGTAATCGGTATTTCCTCCTCTAACATTAATCACACAGCGGCAACGATTTTCCATACTTAAAATTAAGGTGTCAATGTCTTGCTGGGGTATGCAGTCCCAAGTTCTTTTTAAATGTTCGAAAAGTTGTTCTTCTGTTGTCAAGTTGGGCGGAAAATCCCTCAATGCTCTTCGCTGTAACATGTCCCAGGCGTGTTCAATTGGGTTTAAGTCTGGCGACTGTGGAGGCCAATCTAATACCTGAACACCGTGTTCTCGAAGGGCGGCCCTCACCAGCCGCGCTGTATGGGAAGGTGCATTGTCATGCATGAGCTGAAATTCTTGCCCCGTTAGGGCCCTGAGCGGGACAATGACACGTTCTACTACCTCCTCACGGTATCTATGGGCAGTCATGCTGCCCTGAATCCAAATGAGTTGGGTTCGTCCGCCGATTCGTATTCCTGCCCACACCATAATTGTCCCGCCTTGGTAAGAGTGGACCTCCTGTGGATGTCGGAGACGGCTGACCCTGCCTGGAGTTCTCCAAACGCGTGTTCGTCTCGAATCTGGATGAAATCCATAGCGGGACTCATCAGTGAACAGCACCAATGACCATTGTTGATCACTCCATGTCAAATGTTCTTGAGCCCATAAAAGTCGCCTACCGCGATTGCCACGTCGCAGCGCTGGGACTCGTAGCGGTCTGCGAGCATGAAGACCAACTTCATGCAGCCTCCTTCGCACGGTTTGGTCGCTCACCAGCAGCTGCTGACCCTCCTGGAGCCTTTGCACTAGTTGCATCGCTGTGATATTGGGTAGTCTTCTGGCGGTCATTTGGAGAAATCGATCCTGTCTCTGAGTGGTAACACGATATCTACCTGTGTGCCGTTCTGCCACATCTCCAGTAGCGCGATAACGTGACCACAGCCTGGATACCACATTTTGGCTTGTGCCCAGAGACTCAGCAACGACGCGTTGAATAGCACCGTTTTGTAACATGCCAACTGCCCGTAACATTTCATCTCGACTCAAATGATGGCGTGGCATGACGCTAAAAAGCTTACACAACCAATTGAGAAAAGAAAATAAAACAATTTATCAGGTTTTCTTCAATTAACACGCAAAAAAATTTTTAATGCAACTTCTTGAAATTAGATACAACTCAAGATTGCGCTGTGCTTTGCGTGTTTTCATTTGTTTCTCATTTTAATTTTTAAATTTTGAATAAAGAATAGACAAGGTTTAAATCTGTAAATAAACTTTTTAAGGAAACTAAATAGGTTTTAAACAATAAAGCCATGTTTGATTTCAAAATAACGTATCCCTAGACTTTGTTGATGTGTGTATTTGTGTGAACGTTTGTCCTGAGCCTGGGTGTCATTATCTGTATAAGTATGTATGTACAAAAGAAAAGAACTATATGTCGTGTATCAGTTATCTGGTTCTCCATAGTACAAGCTCTGCATAGTTTGGGATGGCCAGATGGCCGTCTATGAATAATGGCCCAGGATATTTGACGGTCACCATAGCCTAGTTGGTAGTGCTCCTGCCTTCGAAGGTGGTGGTCCTGGGTTCGAATCCTGGTAAGTGCAAATATTTGTGTGATGAACACGACTATTTGTTTCTGAGTCATGGATGTTTTCTATATATATTAGTATTTATCTATCTATATAAGTATGTATATCGTCGCCTGGTACCCATAGTACAAGCTTTGCTTAGTTTGGGGCTAGGATGATCTGTATGACATTGTCCCCAGATATTATTATTATACATAAGAGTAGCAGTGATAAAAAAAAACAACAGAAATCCTTTGTAATTAAGTAAGTACGAACTGTACCACATATGTGTGCGTATATTTCACTGGACATCCATTCACGAATAAAATACACTTTGCCGACTTCCCATTTCGTGTAAATGTGGTACTTAGACCTACCATTATACGAAGCCGTGATTGCTTCCGTTCGAGTTAAGCGCTACAACAGAACTATGTTGTACTCAAATAAATCAGTTATCTATCTTGGCACTTTGGGTCGAAACTTCGTCGAGTTTAAGTGGACACCATTGGTAGTTTGTACTTAGTTAACAAGTCTTATTAGTAGCGGGCTGCCTGGTGGGGCTATTGGTAGCGTGATCAATCGCAGATAAAGAAGCCCTGGGTTCCAATCACGGGTTGCGATGAAACCTTTTTTGCGTGTTGTCGGAAGTAAAATAAAGCTTACGTGCTTACGTAAATAAAGTTTACGTGTACATTACGTGCTTCTTTAAAGTTGTATTGGAATGTGTTTGCGAACACACTCGTGCACTATAATTGTTGGGAAGTTGGCAAGCCTCCGTTGAGCATTACCGCCAAAAGCTAATATATGGCCTGAGCCATTGTGATTAGTAGTGGTTTGTAGTGTAATTGGCTAAGCAATATGCAGTTAAGGCTACGCTGTTTATAGGATGCTGTCAGTCATTTTACACATACAGTCTCTGGGTTAACTACACGTACAACCTTGCAATACAATACACATACAATGCCTTGCGTGTTCAATACTGTGGTGTTGATGGGGATGCCACGATGCTGCAGTGTTTCAGGTATGTTCGCAGAGGCAAGAATTTATGGTTTTCATGCTATCATGCGAAAGCGATCTGCTTCCACGATGCACAGGGTACGCTAAAGCCCCAACAGCATTCTAAACATTATAGTTGATAGGTGGGACAGCCCTATACTGGGCCATTGGATACGTCTACATACTACTGTGGCGTAAATTGTTGTAGTTTATTCCTTTTAGATATAAGTAACTAACCCTAGTTTTTAAGTTATATTTGTACATACTAATCTATCTATCTATACATCCACGTTCTCAAATAAAAGGTTTATTATTATCATTTATCTGATACACCTTGACGAAAGGTGATATCAGCTAGATGACTAAATGAGACTAAATGAGAAGGGGTTCGATTACTTTTATTTTCAGCAACCATTCTTCAATAGCAAATTAAAGTTATATAGGTTACCTTATATGATTCTGGTAATTTATTATACTAACGTACTTAACATAGTCTAAGGGAAACTGGTCCATTTTAATCGGTATATTAGCAAAGCTATCATCAGCACAACAGACACAATACGTTCTTTATCACAAGCTGTTATTCGTTAGAAGTATATATATGGTGTGAGGTTTGTTTTGAGTGTTGGTGGCATAGAGTCATATTTGATGCGGCAAAAACTACGGTGGTGCAGAACATATCACATGCATGTCTGAAGAACGAGTGGCGAAGCGTACCTTTTATTCTGAACTGAAGGGTCTCTTGAAATCTCTTGAAATATAAATATATTCAAAAACAGTATATGAAAAGATACCATTTCGAACCCATTAAGGAGGAAGGACTAGCAACACAATGAATAGAATTATGCGGGCTTGCCAAGAGGCAAATTCACATGATCTTAGTGTAATGAGAACGATTATTTGTTATGTCTGATACATGTGTTATACGTAATATGATTGTATTTAGAAATATATAAGTATTTTATCAGTTGTCTGGTAGCCATAGTAGAGGCTCTGCCTAGTAAGGGATCAGATGGCAGTGTGTTAGTTGTATATATATTTATTTTCATGGTATTTTAGATTTAGATCAACTATCCATACATAGGTTGCATAAATAATTGTTCTGCGCTGAAATCGAACCCGAAACATTAACTCAACCACATCAACACACGTGCTCTCAGTCAGTTTTCCCTTCTAAGTGGTATTTATTATGCATACATGCTAGCTACTTGTTTCACTTCTATGTTTGTTCTAATATTTATTTTCCGTAGTAAGCTAATTTTCTGCGTCAATCTTAACTATAGAATTGAAGAAAGGGGGTAAAGGTTTTGTGCGTGTGTAATCAAAGGTGCGGCTTCAATGAAGGTTCGAATGAGGTTGCGACTTACTAGTGTTACCATTTCTTAGATGTTTGGGAGCCGTTGACCTTTCGAACCAATATTGTCATATACTACTTTTCATACTCACATCCGGACATCAATATTCAAATATTTTGATGTGGTAACTATTCATGACACATAAAACCTGAAAAGAAAATACTTTAGTGAGTTTTTGTTATAATATTTTGGTTGTGGTTATTTTGATTACACTCAAAAAATTTAATTGGGTTTTGTGTGGTCTAGAACGTTGTCTATAGCATTACATTAGCTACATGCTTTCTGAAGTTTTTGAGATGTATTAAAAAAGGATAGCGTCAAAAATTAAATCAATATAGAAATAAATAAATTTAATCTCCAGTCAACCAGAAGTCACAACAACGTAAACAAAAACAAACTTAGATAAACACCCCAACAGAAGTCATAAAGCGTTTTAAAAATTAAGATACCTTTTTAAAACATGAACTCTAAATACCTTTTACTCTAGAAGAAAAGCGAAATGAGAAACTAAGGAAAAAAGCAAAAGCTGGCCACCAATCTCTTACCGATCATCACAACATCTGTAAGCCAAAATCAATACATACATACATAGACTCACGCCTGTTTCCCAGAGGCGTAGGCAGAGCCAACGGACTTCCATTTGTCACGATCCTTGCACAACTCTTTCGACTTATTTACTGTCATTATATTCTTCATACATACTCGCCGGTTAAGGGCCAGAATCAACAGTGGCACATAATGAAACGATTTTGATTATTAAGGCCCAGGCACGTCTAGGAGAAGTGCCATAACTATCTTGGATCCCGGAAAGAAGAAAAGCAAAGAAAGAGAAGTTACAAAAAGTTGTTCCACTTCCCTGCAGAACAAAGCCGGAGACAGAAATATACATATAACGAGATTAGAGTCATTATGAGACAGCATTATGAGTTATAGTAGCTCGAAATAAATAAAATGAATACATAAAACAATAATATACAAATAAATACGTAAAAAACAGTGCTCCTGCGCCGGGGTTATATGCCCTAGGCCGCCGGTGGTGGCGACAGAGTGCGGAAGCTCCTCCTTATTATTAGCCTCATAACAGGAAAACATTGCAACTTGAGACACCAACTGCAAAAACAAAATGGCACCATATAGGTATTTAATATCCTATAACAAATGAGAAGTTATACTTTATTCTAATAAGTAAGTAAAGCGTTTGAACGAATGGTAGCATAATATATTCTATATTATGCTACTATTAGCGTATTATTAACCTTTATCAATAACTATTAATTTAAATCTATAAAGCAAAATGGATAAAAGAACACCGATAATGTATCGCGTGCTTTATATAAAGTTTTAATATGACAGGCGGATTTTTATCTATGGCAATATCGGGAAGTGTTGGAATGTTGCCAACTCCGCTATGGATAAAGGCGATTGATTATATGTTAGTTAAACTTTTAATGTCAATGATGTGGTGACCTAAAGCATCGCAAAAATAATGCTATCAGCAATGGAACTCTAATTCCAATATTGTCTTAAACCTTATCAATATTTAGAATTTTGTGTTTATACACAACATTTCATCCGGTTGCGAGGAACACCTACCACTTCGTCGCTCGCTGGGATTAAACAAATCTTCATTCAGTCACTAAAAGTCATCTCGCTAAGGATCTAATATGCGGCTTACCTTTTTTAGGGTTCCGTACCCGAAGGGTAAAAAGGGACCCTATTACTAAGATTTCGCTGTCTGTCTGTCCGTCTGTCACCAGGCTGTATGTATCTCATGAACCGTGATAGTTAGATATTTGAAATCAGTTCACAGATGTGTTTCTGTTCCCGCTATGACAAATACTAAAAAACTAAATAAAATAAAGATTTAAGGGGGTTCCCATACAACAAACGTGATTTTATTTGCTATTTTTTATAGATAATTGTACGGAACCCTTCGTGCGCGAGTCCGAGTCGCACTTGGCTGGTTTTTATTTTTGATAAGGTAGGGGGAATGATTACGCATGCCACCTGCAAAAAGTGTATGTCGGAATTGCACCGACTAAACCTATCCTGCCGTGAACTTCTTTTGGTATCAGATGGGAGGAGCCCCGGGAACGCGGGTATGCTGCTCCGGCGCCCTCCTTTTGCACCATGTCCCAGATGTTCGGGACACGTACCCTGGGAGGACTATGGATTGCCCTCCTCTAATATGCTGCCTACCTAGCTACCACCTCCAAATTCAGATTTAAGTGCCGAGTGGTGATCACTGATCGCCGTCGCGGTGATCGCTGTTATGTGCTGCCAAACTCCGTGGACACTGTCCATGGCTTTTGTCCTTCGGTTATAAGAAATGTAATAACCGTATTGACTTCAACTTTCACTTCCCACTTTCACCAATCTAACAAAAGAATTCTGAAAGCATTCCTTATCGAACAAAAAATAATGATCTAAATAACTTCAGAAACAATGATCTTTGAGTAACATATTTGTAAAAATATAAACAGTAGAACTGATAACCTTCTTTAATTCGGTTGAAAATATGTTCTATTGTAATGATTTGGTATCTAATAACAATTAAAATTATTATTTATGTTTAATAATTAAAAAAATATCAAAATCTGTTCACATACAAAGGACTAATTGCGTAACGTCGTAATAAAAATACATATAGTAGAATTTATAATCAACTAGTCGGGCCCGCGGTTTTACGCGCGTTAAACTTTATAAATTATATAGCCTTTTTGTTATTCCAATATATAAGCTATATTACTACAAAGTTTCATCACAATCCGTTGGGTAGTTTTTGCGTGAATACTCTTTCACGCAAAAACTACCCAACGGATTGTGAAACATCCATTCATACTCACAAACGAAGGCGAAAGTGTGTGAGTGTGTATGTTTGTTACTTCTTCACGTAAAAACTGCGTGAAGAAGTAACAAACATACACACTCACACACTCTCGCCTTTATAATGTTAGTGTGATTTCTTTTGAAAGAGGTTGAATAAATACTGTATTGGTATGGTATCGAATAACATTTAAAATATATTATATATTACTTTTGGTCAACTATTTAATAATATTGTATAAATCATACAATTGTTATATTCTTAAGGATATTTTTAATAAAAATAAATAAATTTCATCTAGGTTTGTGAGAGTCAAAGCAATTTGGGTAGTAATAGAAAATATGTCTGTATACCAGCAGATTTGATAAGAGTTAAACCAAAAAAAAAGCATTAATTAATATAAAGCAGTCAATATACAACGTGATATTTCCTCAGTCCTGTTAATGACAGAGATAAATCACACCATGTAGTAACAAAATAGCCTTGAGCTTTTTCCCGTGGCTTTCTTTTGAGACAGGGATACCGCGTTATGTTTTTGATGGTTGTTTTTCCCTGAGTAACGCATTTGAACGATTCGAGGAATGTCCTTGTTGACGCTCATTTTTGGGATAACGTTACGTAATATAACATTGTGTTAATGACGAATATATTTGAATGCCTTGTTGTGTTGTAAACCAGTCAAGTACTAGTTAGATTCGCTCAAGTCCAATTGTAAGATTTGAAAATTTTTCTTTACCGTCTTGCAGAAAATTTTTCTTTACCGTTTTGAATATATTTAGTCATAAGTTAAAAAGTAGGCAACGTAAGATTAAGAATACCTTTTTGGATGGTCCAAATAAATAGCATTCATATTCATATAATTATAATTTCTATGTACAGACGCCGGCACACCAAGCTACCCCAATCTGTCAAATTTCCCCAATTGAAAGTGAACTTTATACTTATGTGATAATGTTGAAAATCCATAAAATAAATTTGACAGATTGGGGAGCTGGATGTGCTGGCGTCTGTACATAGAAATACTACCTACTTCACTTTTCTTTACTTAAAAATTATGTGTACTTAAAACAGAACAAATTACACGAAAGAGGCTCAGCGTGGATAATTGTGCTTAAAGCATTTTCTATGTCTAATTGGTTACTGGTGATAAATATTTTTATTTATAAAGAGGCGCTGGTATCCAGATACTCTCACCAATCCGTTAGTAATTGGCGAAGTCAAGCTACTAGTTCTTGACCAACAACCGGATGACGCAGCGTGTGCAGGCCCCATAAACCCCCTAGGAGATGGATCGATGATCTTCTGAAGGTCACATGCGTTACCCGCATCCAGAGGCTTCCAGATGCGGGTAGACAGACAATTGTGGAGATCTTTGGGGGAGTAGTAGGCGTCTTTTGGCGGATATGATGATGATGTTGAAGCAAATATGCTCGTGGTCAATTAATGAATGGGTGACCGAAATGGTTTAATTTCTGAGCATCTCTGAGGGCACGTTAAACAGTCCATCTCGGTTATAGCCAATAGTCGTTAAGCCAAGTCAGAGGCGTATTGGCCGCTTGAACAACTCTGACACTATTGTAACCACATAAGTAATTAACTATAAATAGTATTAAAAAAATGAGAACTGAGGTACTGGTTTAAGTCTTCTATATCATCTACATGCATGCGGAAGTATTCAATGAACAGCTTTGAAATGTAAAAATACACTGGTATATAAATACCTACCAATAAAAATAGTTTTATTGATCTGTTGAGATGATTGATATGACTAACAAGTCGAGCATCCGAGCCATTCTAATTCAAAGCGAAAAACAAACACTTCGTCAAAATATAAACATCATATCTATAGGTACAAACAAACAAGCGAGGAAGTTATTTTAGTTAGCGTCGTTCTAACAGTTTCTTGTTCTTTTTAGTTATTGGAACGAAGTTCCTTATTCCGCGTTGTGAAACCCCTTTCACTAGACGGAAAAAAATCTTACGAAAAGTTGTCACGACGATTATTTTTGATGAGTGTATACAGGTTTTTTGTACATAATAAATAATAAGAAATAACTTCGTTCCATCCTGGTGTCCCTTGACACCTCTCAAGTTTTTATAAAATGATAGTGTTAGTTTTAATATATTTTATGTCCTTATACAGGGTGGCCGAGGAGTTGACGTTCAAACGCAAAATTTAGATACTTTATGATGAGGAGTATCTGACTCACCCCCCTGCCTTTAGTTATGGGCGGCGCAAGACCAGCCATTGTGGATTTCCCTATTACTTTGTCCAGCGGTGACGTCTTTGGTCTTGAAATTATGATGATAATATAAAAGCACGGAGCATATCACTTTATGCTCATTATTAATAATAATATCCTGAGACAATATTCACACACGGCCATCTGATCCCAAACTAAGCTTGTTCTAACTAAGGACACTTCTAAATGCATACATATTGTAGATAACTTAGACCCAAATAATCGTGATCACCAGACATAGATTTTTACTTGATGGGAATTGAATCAAATCTTAGCAATGACACTAATACCGATGTCGATTATATACTAAAAGCGCCGAATATTAGTTAAACAGCTTATCTAGAACTCAATTGAACATGATTATTTAACAAACAAATCGTACAGTTGAATCATCATTAGTAGTTGGATGATTTGATTGGAATAGTAAATTTGAATTACCATTTACTGGTT
The DNA here is from genome assembly GCA_951640165.1 of Pseudoips prasinana. NCBI lineage: Eukaryota > Metazoa > Arthropoda > Insecta > Lepidoptera > Nolidae > Pseudoips > Pseudoips prasinana. Next base: position 30,306,628 of record OX621240.1, read on the forward strand.
CAAATTATCTGGTGTATTAGTAGCAGGTGCCTCGTTGGTTTAACGGTAGCGTGTATAACCGCAGAGAACGAGGTCCTGGGTTCAAATCCCGGGTCGGGCTAAAAGTGATTTTGGGACTTTTCTGTAAAAAGCAAAATTTTCTCAGCATCACCCCGAAGTCTGGGAGTTGGCGGTATTATACCCCCGTGCCTTGGAGAGCACGTAAAGCCGTCGGTCCTGTACCTGACCTATTTCCAGTCGTGTCGCAGGGCGTCCCATTGGATCATGAGAGTGATGGTAGAAAGTGCTCCTGTGCTTGCGCACACACTTGTGCACTATAATATGTCCCGCGCAAATGGGTAATCTCTATTGATACTGGGCACCGTGGCCGAAATTCGGTTAAATGATTATTAGTTATAGTTATAATATTGACGGACCCGTTGGCGTGGTTGGTAGATACGCTACCTTTCACACCGCAGGTCGTGGGTTCGATTCCCGCCCAGGACAGATATTTGTGTGCATGAACATGTCTGTTTGTCCTGAGTCTGGGTGTGTGAGCTATCTATAGAAGAATTGGGGCTGGGTGAATTATCTATAGAAGTAAGTATTTAGAAAAGATAAATAATATATGTAGAATATAAGTTATCTGGTTGCCATAGTACAAGCTCTGCTTAGTTTGAGATCCCAGGATAAATAATGTCCCAGGATATTATTATTATTAGTTATATAAATTAAGATCAATTCAATCTCCTAAATCTAAATTAGGCTTAGAATTACTGTGAAATGATCTTCTGACGGTGTTTGAATGTTTATATTATAACCTTGAATTAAGATATATTTGACCTCCTGCCGTTTTAGATAATCGTTTGGATACCTTAAATGTGAGACAAGTAACAATAGACTACGTGAGACTAGACGGAAATAGGTGTTACGTAACACCCGCGTCATTAGCCATGGCGCTCATAGCTAGATGCTCTCACTGGTCGGTAAGCGATCGGCGAGGTTAAGCCACTAGGCTCGTGGGCAGTTCATAGATGGGTGACCACCAAAGTGGTTTTATATTTGAGAGTCTCGGTGCTTCGGAGCGCACGTTCAGCTGTCGGTCCCGGTTGTAGCCATTAAACAATAGAATACAGAAGCATTTCAGATCAGATAAAAAAATTGATTTATGAAAAGTGAACCACAACTTGACAGGCGAGACACAAAATAACTCATGATGTCCAATTGATAGTTTCCTCATAAAATAAATCATATAAAAAATTGTTACAAATTTAATGGAACCCGGCTGTAAATAACGTTGCATAATTAGACTGTAACAGCCCAATGTGAGACTTATATTTTATCCGCTGATAGACAGACAGACGATCATGACGAACTTATAGAATTATTATGGACAATGAATACGGCCTTAAATATTATAATCTGGCTTATGCAGACCACACACTACAAAATACTGCACCGCATTACGATATTACGGTACAATATGCGGTCCAACAGACAGTTAGATAATACATACTTATATGGGCTGGCATATGGCAGTTCAATTATGATGAGACAAAAAAATGAATGAAAACATATAACGGTCACCGTAGCCTCGTTAGTAGTGCTCGTGCATACGAAGCTGGTGGTCCTGGGTTCGAATCCCGGTAAGTGCATTTTATTTGTGTTATGAGTACGAAGATTTGTTTCTGTGTCACGGATGTTTTCTATGTATTTAAGTATTTATCTATCTATATAAGTATGTATATTGTCGCCTGGTACCCCATAGTACAAGCTTTGCTTAGTTTGGGTGTGACATTATCCCTAGATACTAGCATTAAAAAAAAAATTGTGCGAACCGTTTATAGTTGCTGCAGTACTGTTCTCGGCCACATATAATTCAGTGATTTTGTGAAGTTTTGATTAATGATGAATTTATTATAAGGAATGAGTAGTAGGGTGACGTTTTACAGATATGTCTCACAGTAAAGACTACGCATGAAAAAACTAGCAGGCATAAAATACCAAATATAATGAAGTTTATTTTAAATCAGTAAATTGTTTTATACCAATATCAAATATGTAGCTAATATCTGACGAAATATTTTAAAATATTTATTAAAATATTTTTATAATTTGTAAAATATTTTGTCGGATCAAAACTCATTAAGTATTCATTAGAATTTATATTTAATATATCTTTCTACTTTTTTCTTTATATAAATCAAATCAAATCAAAAATCTAGTTTAGACATTTTTTAAATTGCGTTATAGTTAATTTTTTAATGTCATCTGGTATTTTATTGAATATTTTTTGTTTTATTTTAGTTTTTCTATACAATAAATAAAAATATAACAACTTTTATTTTAGTTTTTCTGTGTGTACATAAAAATAAGCGCTTCAGAAATACAAATTCATAACCAAACTATGAAGTACATAACTAAAAGCCAAATTTATGACTAAATCACACATTTTATTGTCCAGCTATCGAGCCTGCACTCTACTAATCCGGGGTAGGCACTCTGCCGGTCAAGTACAAACGACACACACCAGCAGATCATATTATGAGTTCCCTTGTTAATCCTCACGGAGTTTACGCTTTGCATTGTAAATAATGCCAAGTAAAGATGTATCTACATCGATTTAAAATAATATTACACTGTGTACCAACGCGTAGTGCGTTACAATGTGTTCTCCTCCTTAGATCCACAAGATATTGATACGAAAACCGCAGTTCAGTAAGGGCATCGCCCTCATCTGATTTATTAGTTATTACTAGGTTTCATTCACTTGTTATGACGTCATGCTTATACCCGTTTGAATAGACGTGGTGTTTGCTGGAATCGACAAATAATTCTAAGATCCGATGAACTGACATTGAAGATGAAATATATGGATGCTTATCTGAACTAAATTCGAGAATTATATATAGAATATTATTCTGGGATGAACATTTCTGGGAATATATCTATTTTGTTCGATTCATGTATCGACGTTCGGTATGGATTCGGCTTTCAGGTAGCAATAAACTATTTATTTTATTGCTTAATTTTACGATTCTGTATAATACCTACTTAATTATTTGATCAAGATTACTTTTTAAATAAGTAAGTATTAGTCATTCCAGTAAACTACCGAAATAATGGTACTAGAATTTGCGGGTGATTTAAAAAAAAATGTTCAATGGTACTTTCGATTGGAAATCGCATCCTTTGTCGGTATCTTGGTAACGGGGCTTCAACTCCTAGTGGGTATGGCGTTGGTGCGTCTGAAGATGGTTGCCATAGCTAATATTTTTAGTACGTATAAATGGTCGGAATGGATTCAGTAAATTTCAGAAATAGTAATGGTGTTCCTAACATATAAGAAATTATATTTTACTTACTTTAGGTTCCGTAATTACTGTCAGGAGAATACGTATTCTTATTGAAAATAAATTGAATTCTGTTTTAATTTATTGCCTATTTAACACCATCGTAGATGACTGGAGGAGGCATCTAAGCCTCTTAATGAAATTATCATTAACTCATAATAAATTGAGAATCCACACGGTCTTTATAGAATGCATCTCAATTTATGTACATATCACATCATGAGGATGTTCTTCAAGAGCTTTACCTGAGGATTTGTGTGTGTTTTTGAATTCTAATACTATATATAATGTGATATTTTAGATGTAGAAGATTTGCTTTTGTCTATCATAGGTCTTAGTTTTTTTTTTTAATTTATACCTTTACATTAAACGTTAAACTACATTACTATTATTATTAAATGGCACTAAAGACAGTAAAATAATTATTTTATTTTATTTTATACGCTGTATTAGCTACACAGTATTACTAACTGGTGGAAATAAATCCAGAAGCAAAAATTTTGTTTAAAATACATTCACCGTCCTAGAGGTTTCGTTAAGGAATAAATCGAATTATGAGGACGGGAATTACTCAAATTTAAACATAGAATTAATTTATATATCAATGGAGAGCTTCCCTATTGGTCTGGAATGTAGCTAGCGGAACTGACAGTAATGACAGTTTTCAACCTGAGATTATCGAAAATCTCCCCAGATCCCTCTACTACTAACGAATTTATTAATTGTTGTACTCTATATTATCTATATAAGGAGATACAAACTTTGATCTATTTAAGTTCTAACTTTATATTATTTACTAAATTGCTCTGAGTAGATACTAACTATGGACTTATTTAATTACTTACTTAACATTACCTACTAAAATACACTAAATAGAAAAAAAATACCTTAAATAAGACCAATCAATCATTTATTGCTGAAAATAGGTAAGTACGTATGTATAAACATTTCAAGATATCAGATAGACCTATAGTTCAATATGTCCTGCCTGACAGGGCAGGAAAAATATTTAACAGATTCACAAAACTAATTTAAAGAATTAATAATATAAATTTCGCGATAACGACTGGTGCAATCCATGCCGAAACGTCGGGTAACCTAAAGGTACCTTAAATCGTTATCGCGATTGAGACCCGTGTCCACAGTACATAAAATTGTGTACAAATCGCGAAAGTTTAAAACCATTAATATAAATTTAATTTCATGTCAATTATAACTTTACATTTAGCAATAACACATTAATTGTATAATTGCATTGTGATATTGCATTTTGATTAATTTATGTGTTAATCCGTAATGTTGTTACACACTTTTCCCCAAGTAGGTAGGCAATTGAGACCCGTGTCCACAATATATAAAATTGTGTACAAATCGCGAAAGTTTAAAAACATTAATATAAATTTAATTTCATGTCAATTATAACTTTACACTTAGCACTAACGCATAAATTGTATAATTGCATTGTGATTAATTTATGTGTTAATCCGTAATGTTGTTACACACTTTTCCCCAAGTAGGTACAAATATTATCTTAATTCAACTACGTTCGTTATTATTATTAAAATACAAACAAAACTTAAACCTATTGTATACCTAAACAAAACTTTGAGTTAAGACATTTTTTAGGCAGTCAAAGACCTTTTATGGGGTAACTCCGTAATGGTACGTACCTCTGTTGACAAATGCACAACGTTTATCATTTCCTCCAATACGGCAGAGGAAACGTCACGAAACCCTCACGTTCATAATAGAAACAATGGGTTAGCTGAGTGCCTGCTCGTAAAACAACGATAACTTACACCCCTGTCACATTATACATTTCGTAGGTAGGTAACACATAGAAAGTGTTCTTCCCTCAAGAAGGTAATTTACTTCTCTGTAATTCCGCTACTGTAGGTACTATCTATAGCGTAGATAAGATTTAATAATCTTATCTACGCTATAGATAGTACCTACAGTAGCGGTATAATTACCGCAAAAGATTGTAACACTGTAAAGCGTAGGTTAATTAAGAATGTCTGCTAAAAATGGTAGTACTTCGAAGTCGGCAAAAGCATGCATATGACCAGATGCAAAGGGTTTATCGTGACCAATAACGCTTGCAATATGCATGGTATCACTGAAAGGTTGCCGACGATTTTCCTGCCTCGATGAGTTCTGGCTTAACGCAACCTAGAAATATATATTTTTTTTATTGGCGGTGGCTAGTCTCTTGTCAGAGCGTTAAAGGCGATCAGTACGTCTCTGACATAGCTTCAAACTATTAAACTAGTGACTATTAAAAACCAAAGCCTTTTTTTAACAGTATAAAAACTTGTGTGTACTTATGTACACGCGTTAGAAGTTATATTTCTTAATATACAACTTGAACATAGTTATCAATTTTCATACCACCTAGAACTAACTTCATGCTGTTAAATTTTTTGGTGTCGGTGTGCGCGCGCATCGTAAAAATTCACTCTCATCATTTTTCTCCATCGCGCCAAAAGAAGTATAACTTCAAAAACAGTAAATAAAAAAATTATACGCATATACCACAATCTTGGTTTATGTCTTATTGCACACCTACTGCTATTAATTAATGTTCAGATCGTACCCATCCTAAGGTTGTCTGGAAGATAAGACTTTTGTACACACGGCTACACATCGAGCTATACATTTCCAGTATAAGCTGATCCCGCATTATATAGGATTTCCATACAATGAGAGGTCAGCTTATAGTGGAAATGTATAGCTTCATGTGTAGCCGTGTGTACAACTTGTCTATAATATTAATTATGGGGTACAATAAAGAGTATTCTATTCTAACTTACCCTCCGTAGCAATTGTCCGATAAGGAAGTCTCCGAAATTAATCCAATTTTGTGGTCTCCATCAAAGACTACGGCAATCTTTTTGACCCATAAAGGTTACCCGTTTGTAAACTCTCGATATGGATGAAATAATTCTGTATTACTTCCAAAGGACCACCCATTTCCATACCCCCTACATGAAAAAATTGCAGTTCGATGAATATTGAAAGTCAGACATATTATTATTAGCAATGTTCTTCTATTGATAATGTTATTCATACCACAGCTGTAACAGTATGATGGATGACTTCTTCGAAGTTGTAAATTTCATTATGATTTCACTCGTCTAATATTTTCCTACATGCTAAGGTCATTGAACCGCGTTCGTCTACATAGAGTCCGTAGCACTCGCTTACACAGACAAGAAGAATATTGTTTTTCTTCAAATGTTTGTTAGAAAATATACGCATTGAGTTTCCTTATCAGATTTATTCAGCTGTTTTTATAGATTTGTACAAACTTTGGCCGATCAAGAGTCTTTTTATGACTATTTTTGCTTTCAAGCTGAGTGTTCAAGCGAGTGACAATTAAATTAAAGTTCTCCGGTCTCTTTTGTTCTATTTGGAAATAACAAGAAAAAGATAGATAGAGGAAGGTTTTTCAGTTTTAGAAGTTTAACTTACGAAATTCAAATACAATTTTTGACAAATGCATATGACTCTTGAGTAAGTATCGACGATTTATTTAATTACGTAGATAAGCTAACGATTTTCTCTGTCGCTGCTCAGTGTTTTTAGACTCTATTAGAGTAGTTTTTGTGCAATTCCAGCAGTTTACAGTGCAATAAGAACTAATTATGATTAATGTTCATATTGAAACATAATATAAATTCTTTTCAGCAGCTAAGTCACAACTTTCAGGATAGTTAATTACACGTTAAATGGTCTCGGAAACTGACCGACAAGCGTGATGCACGCTAAATCCATGAATAAATTATACGCTTATTAATATGAGGCGGAGAGCTGAATACTCCATGAATAACTGAATTATAATAATTCAACGTCGGAGAAAAACAATTCCATATATTTTGCTTTTGTTTCGCTCTCATGTTAATTTCCATTTTAGTTCGCCAGTCGATAGGAACTGATTATTTTTACACAACTAATACACTACATCTGATCCCAAACTAAGCAGTTGTATGGTTGACATGGAACAGGACTATAAAAAACATATTCCTAAATATATTGACACGAGTGATGGGTCAGGGGATTGGAAATATCACTTGTGTTTGCGAACGGATCCTTTATTGATGTATCGATCAACTTTGTCGACATTGACAATTGGTACAACACTCAGATCACGGAACTCACTTACATGCACTTAGAGTGCCGGCGATAAACACGGAGTGAGAGTTCACACGTGGCGCATTTACAGAGTCCCTGCGACGAGCATTGTGCGAGAGTCCCGACATACACAGTACACTTCTTAATTATTATTATTATATTTCGCTGACCATTTGGACTGATCACTTGGTACTGTTCATGTATTTTTTTTCACTTTTACTTCTACTTGATTGCCTTTGACTTCCCTTGAATTAACACTGCTTATATACCCCTTAAATTGTTCTAAATATCAAACATTTCGAAAGTATTATTTTAATTTCGAGAACCTTCACTGGAGTTCCAAATTAATTTGAAATTCTCCACCTATCTTTTTTATGTTCTATGTAGAATTTACTTAAGAATTCGCACTATGTCTTTTTTTTCGAACCATCAAATTTAAATTTAGCATTAAGGACCGTACATGTCTTTTTTGATAAAAACGCCATGGCAGTGCCGCGACAGTATTATTGATAAGTTCTGGGGCAGAGAGGTTCTCGAGTGGCGACCACGCATCGGAAGACGCAGCTTGGGCAGGCCCCCTACAACGTGGACCGACGATTTTAAGGGTCGCGATGCGGACAGCCAACACAAGACCGGCCACTGTGGAAATCTTTGGGGGAGGCCTTTGTCCAGCAGTGGACGTCTTTCGGCTGATATGATGATACCTAGACATCGAAGGAATTATCGTGTTTATCACACAACAGCATGTCCTGGGTATGGATCGAAACCAGGACCTCTAGCTTGGCAGTCAGCGTCACTAACTACTAGACGAATAATCTAATTTATGTGAGTACATAAGACAAAATACCTCTCAATTTGATCGGCGTCGCATAACATTTATAGGTAAGCTATAAATCTATAAGCTGTCGTCCACATTTTTAAAACTTCATATACTCAGGTACATTTATGAGTCAAAAACTTATTTGCGAGTGTATCCCAATCCAATTTATCCGTTCCAATCACATATAAATTGTTATCTTTATTTGTTTATCTAAAATTGCGGTGTAATTTGATCTTTCGACAAACCTCAAATAATTCTATCTTGCCTTTGAAGCTATCCTCGGGCAACCAATATATCGGACTTCGTCTAATCCTGGTTTCGAAATTTTTGGTACTATGTTTATTAAACAAGTAGCTTGTTTGTAGCATTGTGTTAAAATAGGGTTTTGAGTTTTAATTATATAGTTTCACTCTCCTTAATTGGATGAATCGTTGTTGTGTATTAACGTAGGAAGACAGTTATAAGGTAGATTAAAAACTAAAAGAAGTTGCTCAAAACGTCTATAAAACCAATCGTCTCATACATCTTCTGCCCCTGAGCCGAGATTCAAACTCCTTCCCACTCAAATGTCAATCCCCTTTTTTTTAACAATTCTGACATTAGGGTAACCACTGACTACAGTTTGAGTAGTATTAAAGTTTGAGTCTAATGCGATCAAATCCTAATAGCGAATGTGAAATGGTAATTACGCCCCATTCCCAATTCGCCGCATGAGTTCTCTCGTAAATTATTCTATTCATACTCAGTCATTTATAAAGCAATTATAATTACAATTATAATCTTTTTGTATCAAACGTGATGTCATGACTATTATGAACAACTGATTTGATTGCTGGATAATTCAAATAGAAATGAGGCTTTAGCATTTAATAGACTACCACTACACTACAATCATTAGTATTTGTGATAACTCCGGGTTTCCATAGAATTCTATTACCATTGCTGGTAACAGCGAGTTTCAGCCGAATATGCTATTAGCATTGGTGGTAATTCCGGATGTCCGCGGAATTCTATTCACATTGGTGGTAACTCCGGATATCCACCGAATGCTATTAGCATTGGTGGTAACTACGGGTTTCCACCGTTTGCTATTAGCATTGGTGCTAACTCCGGGTTTTCTTGTGAATACTATTAGCACTACTGTTAAACTCAAACTTAAAAGTCATTTATTCCGTTAACATATTACATTTGTGTAGAATCATTATTTTTTTTTACCCTATCGTGCAGTGAATGACGTGGCAGCTACTGAGAAACACTGCCATAAAACTCAGTAGAAATCCTTTTTAAAAATATTTATTTATATAGTAATAATAGTTATATACAGGTTTCCACCGTATGCTATTAGCATTGGTGGTGATTCCGGATATCCACCGAGTGCTATTAGCATTGGTGGTAACTACGGGTTTCCATCATATGCTATTAGCATTAGTGGTAACTCCGGGTTTTCTTGCGAATACTATTAGCATTACTGGTAACTACAGGTTTCCACCGTATGCTATTAGCATTGGTGCTAACTACGGATTCCCACCGAATGCTATTAGCATTGGTGGTAACTCCGCATTTTCTAGCGAATACTATTGGCATTACTGGTAACTACGGGTTTCCACCGTATGCTATATTGGTAGTAGCTCGGTGTTTGTACCGAATGCTAAAAGCTAATATGGTACAGTAATCTTGCTTATTAAACAGGTACATAAATTTCAACCACGGTGGCCATTCTCAACGAATATTAGTCAACTGCGCGGGGTATATCATTCTTTCTTCACTTTCTCTACCCTCACTCCTTTGAACCGATGGGACGGTTATCTAACACAACCGGGAAGCGATCAGGCACATGACCGGGGGCTTTTCGTGCTCGGACATGGATGTACAACACCGCCAAGTTCCAAACTCCGGGATGCTATGGGTTTTCTTTTTTGCCAGGGAATCCCCAATTACACAATTATATGTAGTAAAAATATTAGACTTAAACTAGATAATTAAACATAATCTCTTGACAATAACTTGATACGAGCTAGCTAAATATCATTGCTATAATAAAAAAAATATATAAATGTTTTCATACAATGTGTACCTAAATATCTATGTTACTAGAAATAATAATGTATACAACTATATTACTACAAACATGTTCTGACTATTTACAAGCGCTTTTTTAAAGTCTACGTGAATAATAACCTTTTTTATTTTATTTATTTATTTACATTTTTTTCCCGACTTAAGACTATTTTTTTAATACAAAACTCACACTGATTTAATGAATCCCTGTGTGACGGGGTACTTTACAGGTACAGGTACAAGCATATAAATATTAAGGGACACGAATCTCCCTCAGATTCGAAATAAAATACATATTTGTCTTATACGGGAATCGAACCCAGGGCAAAAGGTGTCGAGGTGGCTGTCGTAGATACTGCGCCACATGTGCAGTCAGATGATATTTAAACCCAGGACCTCATACTTGCGGTTTAACACACCCACGACGTAGTCAAAACTTGTTTAATAACATTTATAGTCTATGTCTAAATTACAATAATAATTCAACTGAAGTGAGATAGAGGTGTAACTTCGTATACGTGTTTGCGAGCGACAGAATTAGATCCCGAACTGATACGGGTCGCCGCTGTAATTTATTGGGATCCAACCCCGGGCTGTGACTAAGCATGCTTTAATTGAAACCTTTAATTACAATTTGCTTGGCCTTCGAGCTTTATTAGACGTCTAGGCTTTTACTTATACCTGATATTTTAATTACTTAAACGTAACGACTAAAATCGGGATCGACATCTTAACAGATTCGTTGTGACCTTCTATTTTCGACCACTTAAAACTACTTACTAGATCTCGGTAAAACTATTTTTCGGTGGAAATTTGAAAATAAAAATTTTGAGCTTAATAAAGAAATCCCAAATTTATTGTATTTTTGTGTGAAAATCTTAAAGCGGTTCACAGAATACATCTAATTACCAAGTGATGCATGAGCAGACAGACAGATATGACGAATCTATAACGCCTCCGTAATTTGCCATCTAGCTATGGAACCCTAAAAAGGCATGAGGCTTATTTTGAAGTCAGTTAAACATAATAAAAATATATTTGTACTTGCCTCAATAAGCTTTGACAAGTTGTAATATTAATATCCGTGTGGTAAGTTAAAAACTTCCGTTCAGCCTCATAAGAGCCACTCTAATAAAATAATCATATTATATTAGGTCTTTACCTATGAAATTGCCGTTCTGCAGTACTGGCCATTTCAAATCAAAATAATTTTTGTTTGGCTAAGAATTCTAATTTCAAATTAATTTTATTTTAAAAACATGGATTCTTTTTTCCAAAAGTAGTCATTTCTTTATTGATTAGTGTTACATTTTCATCGCATTTCAATCTTTTTCGTCATCATGGATACGTTAAAAATTCGAGTAATTATGGAATATGAGTACCGTCGTGGCAGCAACGCGGCACAAGCGGCACGCAACATCAACGACGTTTACGGAGCTAACACTACAAACCAACGCACCACCTGTTATTGGTTTGCTCGCTTCCGTTCTGGAAATTTCGACCTGAAAAATGAACCTCGCGGTCGTCCGAAGACTTTGGTCGACAATGACGAATTAAAGGCGGTTGTGGAAGCTGATGATACACAATCTACGGCTGAATTAGCAGCAGCTTTCGACGTTAGCGTCAAAACAATATTGGTCCATTTGCGTCAAATTGGCAAGGTAAAAAAGCTTGACAAATGGGTGCCCCACGAACTCAATGATCGCCAGCGCGAAGTACGCGTCGAGACGTGCCTTGCACTGCTCAACAGACACACAAATGAAGGAATTTTGAACCGCATTGTTACCTGCGATGAAAAATGGATTCTGTTTGATAACCGCAAGCGCTCAGCAAGTTGGTTGGATCCTGGTTCAGCACCTAAACAATGCCCTAAACGAAAACTTACCCCTAGAAAAGTGATGGTCACTGTTTGGTGGTCTAGCGCCGGTGTGATTCATCACAGCTTCTTACCAAACGGGGTGAGCATTACTGCAGATGTGTACTGTGAAGAACTGAGCACAATGATGGAGAAGCTGGCGCATCTCCAACCAGCATTGGTCAATCGCTCGTCTCCGCTGCTCCTGCACGACAACGCGCGACCTCATACTGCACAGCAGACGGTCTCCAAGTTGCAAGAACTGGGGTTGGAAGCTCTCCGTCATCCGCCCTACTCACCAGACCTTGCGCCTACAGACTACTACTTTTTCCAGAATTTGGATAACTTCTTGGCGGGAAAAAAATTCAATACCCGAGAGGCAGTACAAAATGCCTTTGAAGAATTTGTTGCCTCCCGTCCAGCTGATTTCTTTAAGAAGGGCATCAATAAACTGCCACTGCGATGGCAAAGATGCATTGATTGCATGGGTGATTACTTCGATTAATACAAATAAAAAAATTCATGAAAAAAATTCGTTTAAATTTTTTCATACAAAACGGCAATTTCATAAGTAAAGACCTATTATTAGAATTCTTTTAAATTTTTTTTTTTGTAGAATACCTTTATAATAATCATATTTTATTTGAACAACTCTCTAGATACATCGTGTTTAAAAGGAATTCTAATAAAATATGATTCTTATTTTATTAGAATTCCTTTTAAACACGATGTATCTAGAGACACTAAACGACTTTCAAGTTTAATGTAGTTCGTTTTAGCAAATCTAAGCACAAAAATCTAAAAGCCTTTATATCACTAATGGAAAGTTGCGTAGCGTGTAGCATTCTCCACCGAAAAGTCACGGACGCCTGAATGAGGCATCCTTTTGAATTCAACAAATTCTTTACATTTTACGGGCTATACATAACTTAAAACAAGTATTTCCATTTGTTAAATATCTTACGTTTCTAAAATGGTCACCGAATTCGGGGGTTTTTCAGATTTGGTACGTGTTTAGAAACGTTAGGACTTAAAAAGAATACGGATGTGTTCACATACGTAATAGAAGTACTGATGCTTTTGGTGTGAAATTTTGTCTCTCTCTATCATAGATTACAGTTATAAGTCTGACGCCGATGTGTGTCTTTGTGTGTGTGTCTGTCTGTATTATTATTATTATTTTAATTGGGGCTTGATGCCTTGTTGGCATCTTGCTACCTCAACAATTTTTGATTTATTGTAGCAGAGCTCCTTGATTGTTAGAACTCTAACAATCAAGGACCGCTTAATCTTATAGCTTTAATAAACTTCCAGATTGATTTTGCAGTGAGTGTTTGTATCTCTTCCGGTTGTATGATATGCTGTCCTAAGTAGATACTTCTGTAACGCATTAGTGGTCCGCACGAGCACAAAATGTGCATTGGAGTTTCCTCTGATTCTTGGCAGAATCTGCAAATTGTGCTGTCGACCAACTTTAGGTTGTACATGAGCTTATTTAGCTTGCAGTGTCCGGTGAGGATTCGGTGTCTGTCTGTAGCATCGTAGCTCTAAAACGGATGAACCAATTTTGTTTTTGTTTATTTTGTTTGAAAGGTTTTATTATTGTTTTATTAGTCGGGAGTGTATTAACTAATTTTGATGATTTTTATATATTGAAAATCGGTTCAAGATAGCCACCGCCGAAAAATGGCAGGTAACTTTTTTTTACAACACTCTCACAATATGGGTATCATATGAAAGGGCTTGACTAGTAGAATTTTTTTATTAAAAGGTTTTTTGTTTTGTTGAATTGATTTTAGTTCTGTTTCATTTTTTATTTTAATTATATTTAATTATTTTGTGACACACCTCAATTGTCTTTGGTATAGTTATCAAAGTAAATAGTTCGTGATAATCAACTGGTGCCATCAGAATGATCAGCGCTACAGCAATAAAATAATTAGATACAGCCATTTAAACAGTTTTTTTTTCTGAACTGAACTTACAAAATAAATTAAAAGTACAAGAAGAATTAAAGTACTTAAATCGTTACTAAATTTAAAAAGATGAAACAAAGAGATAACGTAATAAAAAAGCCAGCCAAATGCGAGTCGGACTTGAGCACGGAGGGTTCCGTACTATTATCTATAAAAACCGGCCAAGTGCGAGTTGGACTCGCGCACGAAGGGTTCCGTACCATTATATAGAAAATCGAGCGAAAATTCACATTTGTTGTATGGGAGCCTCCTTAAATATTTATTTTATTTTATATATTAGTATGTATTTGTTGTTATAGCGGCAACAGAAATACATCATGTGTGAAAATTTCAACTGTCTAGCAAATAAAACTTCTTATTCTTATGTATATTTATTAGAAGACCATGAATATATCAGGTAGCCAGACAAAAATAGTCAAAGTGTAATTAAAAACTTAGATTTTGCTATTGAACTAATCCTATACATACATACATAGACTCACGCCTGTCTCCCAGAAGGGTAGGCAGAGACAACGGACTTCCATTTGTCACGATCCTTGCACACCACTAATCCTATGTGTTAATTAAAGGTATAATGTAACTTCATTTCAAATTAAAACTAGATCCGTTCGGCAATTTTTGCTTGATTGGGTAACGAACATCCAGATACCCAGAAACACGTTTAAAATTTATTTTATTTTATTTACAGAATATTTCTTCTCGCGTTGGATGTCATGAAAGTATAAAGGATAATATGATAGGACAATCAAATCAAATAAAACTCAGTTTTTACGTTAGTTTTGATGATTGGTGGTCTATAAAAATACAATCACTTTTAAAGGCTATCTCGCAATATCATTTTCTATGACGACGGTCGGGACTCGGTAACGAATTTTTATTTAATATAGGTAATTTATTATTCCAAAATAATTAAAACTACGGAAATTAATTTAATTTAACCCTGTACAGTCAAAACAAATTGAAATGGACCGTAAGTCAAAGTAATACGACTTTTTAATCGCAGTTTTATTTGTATACATACAAATTCCTTCATTCAACACAAAATAAAGAAAAATAAACTTTATTCCAAGAAACTTATTTAGTAAATAACAATGCATATACATGTTAAATAAAAAATTTCGTGTATGTATTATGATTACAACATAATATTCTAATTGGGGTGTCTGAGGGTGTGCGTTAATTACGTTACGTGTTGTATATATATTTTAAGACAACGCCCGCATTAGATAATCTAATCCCTGTGTCGCAGGGTACTTTACGAACATAATAATTATAATAGACGGACAAAAATTACCTACATCCAGACTCAGAACAACTATTTATGGGTCACACAAATACCAAAAAACCCGAGACACGAAGCGGCGAGGCGGCTGTCTTAGCTGCTGCGCCACCCGTGCATATATATATATATATATATATATATAGTACAAGCTTTAAGCTTTACTTAATTTGGGCTAGGTGGCACTGCACGATATATTCCAGTTATTTTTTTTATAAATCAACAGAGACGTGGTCGCTCACTATGCGCCTTATCAGAAGACTCAAGGTCACCCAAAGAGCAATGGAGAGGGCTATGCTCGGAGATTCCCTGCGGGATCGAATCAGAAATGTCAAAATCCGCAGGCGAACCAAAGTCACCGACATAGCCAGAAGAATTGCAAAACTGAAGTGGCAGTGGGCGGGGCACATAGCTCGTAGAACCGACGGCCGTTGGGGCAGAAAGGAGCGTGGGGCCTGCCCACGCTGCGTCTTCCGGCTCGTGGTCGCTACTCGGTCGTCCCTAAAAGATGGACCAATGATCTTATGCGGGTCGCTGGAAACTGCTGGATGCGAATAACGCAAGACCGGCAATTGTAGAGATCTTTGGGGGAGGCCTTTGTCCAGCAGTGGACGTCTTTCGGCTGATATGATGATGATGATTTTTTTATGACATAAGATTAATATTTCAGTCGGAGAGTACCTAAGCACAGATTGTATTGATCTATATAGTTTTAGTAAAAGGCTAATACGGTCAATATAAGATATGCACATATTATTTATTGATAATATAATAGCTTTCTAGGAAATTAAGCGTTTTATGAATTGTCATGAATGAGAGTATAAATACTATTGCCGCATCTCGTATAATTCCTTCATTAGTAATGGCCATAAACTAAACGCATTAGGTACTTCTAACAAACTTTAGATAAATTACCGACTCTTGAATTGATATAGCAGCCATCATTGTTTTTTTTTTTTTTTTTTTTTTTTTTTTTATTGTTTATTCATAAAAGAAAATTTCATTTTTACTATTAAATTGTTCCTCGCCAAGCGACAAAGCTTGTTGGCGAGACGCGCTCGTTTATATAATATTAACAGTATATATCACAATTATACTATATACTAAAATATTTTAAAATCTCTGTTTGCAAAGATTTCCTTCTGAAATTGATATATAAATATTAAAACCTTGAGCCAGTAACACCGCTCAGACAGACAAACACCCATTACACATATAAGTTTACTGCAGGAAGATCTGCGCAACACACATATGTATAATATCAAAACTCAAGAAACGCACATTTATTAGTTTTTATATTTTCTGTGCTATCGGTAATCTATACATATAATAAAATAGTAGGAAAGTCAAAACATTACATTGAATATTTTTTTAAAGGATACTTGTGGCGTGATCTACCTCCGATATCGAATCCAAAAATATAGTTTATAGAATTTTTGTCTGTTTGTCTGTATGTATGTCCGGGCTAAACTCAAAAAGTACTGCATGGATTTACTTCAAATTTTGTATGAATATTACTAAGAGGTCGGGTCTACAAGGTTACGTATTTATATCTCTTACACCTACGGGGGAGGAGCTATGATAATTTATAAAGTTTAACGCGGGTAAAACCGTGGGGCACAGCTAGTAGCTGAATATTTTGTTAAAATACATCACTAAACATATCAAATTTTACTACTGAATTTACCCAAGGGGTAGGGTAAATTCAGTCGTAAATATTAACGACTGAAAAAATGGCACTATAAAACTATTCATACAATAACAAGGCCTAGTTTTAGAGAACGTCTAAAATTAACTTCATATCGGTATTCTCGAGAACCAACCGCAAATCCATTGAACAGTAAACGTGATCGGTAAATGTTCAAAGTTGATACGTGAATACTTCATTGCCTCGTGTGTATTACTATATATTTGATTGACACGTAAATTATGACGTCATATGCCGGAGATCTTTAAATCGAAATACAATAATAATAATAATATCTGGGGACAATGTCACACAGATCATCCTAGCCTCAAACTAAGCAAAGCTTGCACTATGGGTACCAGGCGACGACATACATACTTATATAGATAGATAAATACTTAGTTAAATAGAAAACATACAGAAACAAATATTCGTGCTCATCACACAAATATTTGCACTTACCGGGATTCGAACCCAGGACCACCAGCTGCGTAGGCATGAGCACTACCAACTAGGCTACGGTGACCGGTGACGGTGACGGTACGGTGACGGTGACGGAATACAATAAATTTAATTAAATTGACGAACATATCTTTGAACAATTATCCATTTATTGTATCTTATTACTACCTATTTACTTTTATCATTTATTGAAATATATACCTATACCAACGATGTTATTTTCTGAACTTAGTAATAACTATTTATATTGTATTGCTGTACCCTAACATAGTTCATGTTGAAAAAAATATACCTGTAACACCGATTGTGAACCAATGAAATAAGCAATAAATAAAGATCGAGTGCAAATTTTACATAAATCAACTTTCATTATTGTAAACTGACTTTGATGCAAGTTTTCTTCCTAAGTGCTCATTTAAAGCGTAAACACAATTATCTCCTAATTTGTGACCAAGGCAATGAAAGGCAGACGCCATTGCTTAACTATTGTGGCGGTAAAATGTGCCGCTTAACGAATAAACCTTTCGATCTCTTCACTTTCTTAATCCGCCGAGATGGCAATCCAACACGACCGGCTATAGCTCATACAAACACAATCAAAAGCGTACTCCTGATTTTGGTTGCGGCGTAATATAGTTAAATTAAAAAATTCAGTGGCGCATATAATAATTTCAGAACAATACCACCATAACTTTTTAAGTCAATACTTCCGAATTCCGACATAGGATTTTATTTTTAATCTGTGAAGTCAACAATTGAGATACTTATACAAGAACAGATGTAATAATACTTATACAAGAACTATGCGCTATGAATTCCATAAGCGACATGATTTAAACGAAATAATTTGAACATATAAGTATTAATCTTTGATTACCTTTGGCTGTATGGCTGACGTCCACCACCGTTATCCCGTGAGGGGGTGTAGAAGTCGATCTAAGGGAATATCTCTCAGAGAACGGGCATCAGCGCCATTCTGCGTAGTCTGACCCCCATTTTGCGATCGCCGACCCGTCTGAAGAGCGTGGCGATTATAGCATATCCCTAAACGAGGACACTTAAATTTTTTGGGGAAGCATTTGTCCAGCAGTGGACGTCATTCAGCTGACATGCACAGGTAAGGTAATGTTCAATGAAATAAAGAAAAGAAACCCGTAATTTTTAAGTACGGTCGGGCATGACTGGTGTTGTCAAAGGAAATGTTTTTAATTGGGGCACCAAAGAAAAGCTTTCACTGTAATAAATTCAACGTGTATTTCAGACTTCTTTCTACTATACAATTTAGGAAAAAATGCGTCCAGCATACCTTTGTAAATGTTCTTTCTATACAATAATAATATCCTAATATCATGGGACATTATTCACATACGGACATCTGATCCCGAACTAAGCAGAGGTTGTACTATGGAAACCAGATAAATGATATTTTTTTTATATTAGAGGGCGACAAAC
This sequence comes from Pseudoips prasinana, assembly GCA_951640165.1. Taxonomy (NCBI): domain Eukaryota; kingdom Metazoa; phylum Arthropoda; class Insecta; order Lepidoptera; family Nolidae; genus Pseudoips; species Pseudoips prasinana. Next base: position 30,325,683 of record OX621240.1, read on the forward strand.
GAGTAAGTGGGTCACCTGATTGTAAGTGATCACCGCCGCCCATGGACACTCGCAACATCAGAGGAGTCGCGGGTGCATTGTTGGTCTTTAAGAGTCAGCAAACAGGTGTTGCTGACCCTTCCCCCCACCCAGATGAGCTCTGGCGACCTTACTCACACGCAGAAACACAACATTAAAATTATTAATGTTATTATTGAGGAACGTCTTCTGTAAGGTGGAGGTACTTCCCCAGTCGGGCTGCTCTTTGAGCGAATGAACGCTGTGCCCTACCTCTCTAAAAATAAAAAAAATACTACATATACTACTTTTCTTTTGTAAATACATACTTATATAGATAACTAATTTTACCCGCGTTAAACTTCATAAAGGTCCGAATAACACATAGGCAGATGTGTGTCAATAGCCTATATGTTATTCGGACATATAAGCTATATAACTACTAAGTTTCATCAAATCCGTTCGGTAGTTTTTGCGAGAAAGAGTAACAAACATCTATACGTCTTTACATTTTTACTCACGAACTTTTGCATCTAAAAATATTAGTAGGATTAAACCCAGACTCAGGACAAACAGACATGTTCATCCACACAAATATCTGGCCAGGGGCTCTACCGGCTCAGTCGCCGAACATCGATTTCTTAATCGTAATGGCGTTCACATAAATAAAGGTTAAAAATGACTTAATAAATCGTTAAATCAGCTTCCATGAGCACATGTGACGACATAAATGGTCCGGCATCGATTGTCAACATTGAAGCCGATTTAACGATTGATTAAGTCATTTTTAACCTTTATTTATTTGAAAGCCATTTAAGAAATCGATCTTCGGCGATTTAGCCGCTAGGGCCCCTGGCTGGAGACGAACTCACGACCTGCCGCATGAAAGGCAAGTATTTACATAATTATAGTATAAAAACGGTGGTAAGTGGATGAATGCGATAAGATGCTATCTTATAAACTTAAAATAAAGTAGAGATCTGCTTGAACTCTCAGGGCTACAGCAGAATTCCTTTTGAGTTCAAAAGAAAATCTTCAACAGCTTCGCTGGAAATTTAAGTAAAGATCAAATAATTGTATCTACTACGTAGGTTATAATAAACTTATAAACCTTTTTAATTAAATTAATAGGAAACAATAGTACAGACGCCAGCACATTAAGCTACCCTGCTACATCTGTCAAATTTCCCCAATTGAAAGTGAACCTTATGCTTGTGTTATAAAGTTGAAAATCTATTAGAGTAGCGGAGTGGATGTGCTGGCGTCTGTACATAGCCAATGACGGGGAAGTTACATTGTACGTCCCGTCGTTCCTTGTTATTTAGTTTCGCTTCTAAAGACCTCTGTATATTGAGTCAAACGAATATTTTCATGTCCTCGTGAGTAATAAGAGTAAAACACGGATATAGCCCGGTTCATGACTACTTTTACTAGTCATAATGCGAGGCCAAATGTGATAATATCCCATACATAAGCACGGGCTGGAAGAATGCCATAATCGTATAATGTTTGTTATTAGTGCTAGGAAGGAAGTATATATGTATGTCTTAGTTCATTTATGTTGATCTAGATATAGGTGACTGTACAGTCAACACCACGTATGTGGAAACCATAATTATACAAATAGAACTAAATTTGGTCGGCTCTAAAAAATCTAACATAACTAAGAGAAAATGTTCACAACGTCGCTAAAGAATCGTCAATAAATTGCCTAAGACTATTAGAGAAATTAGTGACATGAAACAATTTAAACAGACATTGTATTAATTTTTAAATGTAAAATGTTATTATACTATGACGGAATACCTAAATGACATTATTATGTAAGAAAATGTATTATGAATTTTGACATGTTTAATAATATTATTGTAATTTGTATTTAAATGACATATTACTTCCAATCCAATATTGTATGCCAGTATGGCGGGTCATAGTTGGACTAAACTTGTATCATAACATCCGTATGTAACCTATGTGCCACAATAAAGTTCATTTCATTTAATTTAATTTAATTTCATTTCAGAAGTTTTCACTTCATAAATGCTGCGGTCATGTGTGTATAGACGGCCAGTGTGAATTAAAAGAAGAGCCTCCGTCTTACGAATATTTGATCCGGTCACGTATCCTGACGCGAGTTTATTTTTTTTACCCATCCCAAAAAAGTGCACAACGCTGCTAAAAAAGTTTTCATTTAAAAAAAAATATTTCCGGATTCGGCAGATATTTCAGTATTCAGTATCAATTGTGGATAAAAAATATCCGATAAAACTTGAAAACTAAACTGCCTATTTCACAATTTAATTAAGTTGATAGTAAAACTTTAATATACATTTTTTTTGCAACATCGGTACATTACAAATTATAATATATACCGCTATGTATTTATCGCACAAACCCAAGTGTTTTGATTTTTGGTCACGTCTGATTTGAACTCTCCGCTTATCTATGTATTGTATATTTTTGATGAATACGCTTGCATTTTGAACGTCTATTATTGCTTATATTATTAATATACAGTAAAGATTAAAGTATATGTTCTGACGTGGCTGTACTGTATTTCGATCTTGACGTTGTTTGATGTGTATTCAGACTATGATTCGCCGTCATTATATTGCAAAATATTTGCCAAACTGAAACTCTTGTACTTGGTCAGACAAAGATTTATAAGTAGGTTAGGTCAGTATCTGTATAAAGATTTTTACCTCAGTATTTAAGTACCCATTATCCGGGACAGGAAGAGAAGCGAAACGAGGACCATACTATGTACTATGTACAAATAACGATGATATTTGATACATACATCATCATCATCATATCGATCACCATACAGCGATCGCCAACCCGTCTGCCAAACATATAATAAAATCGTAGGAAAGTCAAAACTGTACATTGAATATTTTTTTAAAGGATACTTGGGGCGTGGTCTACAATCGAAGTCGAAACCAAAAATATAGTTTTTAGAATTTTTGTCCGTGTGTCTGTTTGTCTGTATGTATGTCCGGGCTAAACTCAAGAAGTACTGCATGGATTTACTTCAAATTTTGCATGAATATTACTAACAGGTCGGGTCAACATATAGGCTACATATTATCACGCTATCAGCTACGGGGGAGGAGCTATGATAATTTATAAAATTTAACGCGGGTAAAACCGCGGGGCACAGCTAGTATTATATATACATCCAAGTTGATTCTTGGGGAGGCCTTTGTCCAGCAGTGGACTTCTTATAGTTGTTAATATTGTGTATCAACACATAGTACTCAGAAAGAAGCTGCTGCCCTTCCTGTGGTAGATATTCCTCGGGGGTCAACAACGCCCCCCACGGTATGAGATTCTGATATTTGCCACCGTCACCACACAGCTTATGTATCTATATATATAAAAATCAATGCCACTTTTCGTTGTAATGTTATAACTCAACAACGCCTTTACCGATTTGGCTAATTTTAGTCTTGAATTATTCGTGGAAGTCCAGGGAAGGTTTGTACGTAGAGAAAATTTTAAAAAAGTCTCTAAAAGTGTAAATACATCTTTAAGCAATTTAAATTATTTTTTGTTTTAATAAATGAACTTAATAATCATTTAGTTTATTACTATGCCTTATACGTAGCGAAGCACGTACAGGGCCGCTAGTATATTATATAAGTCAGTCAGCAAACACATACAAACTTCCTAATAATAAGCGATTACAATAACCAAATATTTCACGCATTGCTGAACCAACTTCCCTGACACGTGCCCGAGGCGTTTCTCGTACGCCGTCATGCAACATTACATTAAATATAATAATATTAGTCTAGTGACCCGCTCCGGCTTTGCATGGGTAGATAGACAGGGAGATAAATTAGTATTTCGGCGGTGGTTCGAGAGAAAGAAAAGTAATGTTTGCAAACAGTGCCTTTATTGGCGTCGACAGTAATAGTTGGTGCAACACTGGGTGCGGGTCAGCCGGAACAGTTTCCTGAGCGCCTTCGCCCAGCGATTCGACTGCCAATACATGTATCACTGTGACATGGTACATGTACGGGATAATGTCGAAATATTGTTTTGATTGTTTTGTTGTATTGTAATGTAATTGTTCTGTATGTTAATTAAGTATTGTATTGTATTAGTGTATTTTTATAATTGTTCCTTGTTGGCCTTTAATTTAATTAATAATAAATAATAATAATAATAGTATCACGGGTGTCGGCCATAAGCACTGCGTGACGGATAAACGTGGCGCACTTACAGAGTCCCCGACGTACACGGTACAGTTCTCATTGTGCACGGAAAACTTGGCACTGTTTACTTTCACTGATCACTTGCACTTTTTCACTTTGCGACTTTTACTTCTTTCTCTTGCTTCGCCTTCGGTTTCACTTATTGAAGACTCACCGTTAAGGGTGATGTTTTGCTTATAAACCCTTAAATTGTTCCAAATTTCAAACATTTAGAAAGTACTTCTCTTCTTTATAAACCGTCACTAATATTCCAGATTAATTGAAATACTTCTGACCTTGTCTTCACCTACCTTTTTCTTTTCTACCTTGATGTCATTTTCGTAATAAGTTTTCTTTTATTCTACTATTAACTGAAACCATATAAAATGTTACAAAACCTACCAATAACCCTAACTGAAGTTCGAACCACGAACGTGATAGTGTCACGTTAGTGGTTCGAACTTCAGTAAGGGTTATTTTCCTACAAATAATGAATTTTATAGTGTTTTTTTTTATATTGTGACTGGTCCTGAGTAAATAGATCAAGGTAATATTGTGTAATAACTATGATTTATTTATTTTCAAGCAAAAATATGGTGAAATCAAATTAAAAAAAGATTCCAAAAAGGTTCCATTACATTCAGTAACATCTGATTTAATTATTGTATTATTTTTTATCATATTTCTAAATCAAAAAAATCATGTAATATGATTTCAATCTTATTTAGATCCGAAAAATCTGTTCAATTTTCAGAGCTGTCACCAGTTCTGCCTGTTCCATAACCTTATTAAATTACTACACTCGCTAGCTTCCATATCGTAAATGTCTGGCGTTTTTATCATCGTGGTTGTGTGTCGTCACAAACATTCTTATAATGAAAACCTACGCGGTTTTGTAATAAAGAGAAAAGAAAGAAGGAAAATGAAAGACATGCGTATTTACATATTATTTAAGTCAAGCACGATGGATTTCAATTCCGCAGAATACCCGATGTTACTTTGTAAAGAATTGTACGAAAGAAAATGTACGTGAGCGTGAAAACGTGTGTTTAGAAATATTCAAATGAAAAAAGCGAGTTCTTAATATAAAGCTGATGGATTAGGTATGAAAGAGTTTAGGTATTAGTAAACGCATTGTGTGGCCGAGCGGTGGTTTATAGCCATCCGGTGAAGTCTTTGTGAATTGTGGGTATAATTCCGATGTCGAACATCTTTGTGTAAAAAAAGACATACAGGATAATTAAAATAAAATAAAGTCATTCTGGTAGAGTTAATCATTATATTCATTACATTTCTTTAGAGGTATGTAAAATTAAAGTGTAAAAATCTAAGGGGTGGAGACCTGGTGTCCTGAAATACAGGGTCTCTACCGGCTAAGTCGCCGAACATCGTTTTCGTAAATGGCGTTCAAATAAATAAAGGTTAAAAATTAATTAATCAATCGTTAAATCGGCTTCAACGTTGACAATTGATTTCGGACCATTTACGACGTCACATGTGGTCATGGAAGCCGAATTAACAATTGATTAAGACATTTTTAACCTTTATTTATTTGAACGACATTCACGAAAACGATGTTCGGCGACTTAGCCGGTAGAGCCCCTGGCCTTGAGCCTAGTTTAGGCACCAGTCTGCCACAGTAATAATTCTTACTAATGTATACAAAAATGATGTAAAGCTCTTACCATATAAAGTTTTGTATTGTAATTATTAATATTGTGGAGAGAAATAAATAATTATCTTATCTTATCTTAACGGTATAGTAAACTACTTAGTTCATTGAATTTACGTTTTATTATGAGTAAGTAGTTATCATTCCCAAAAGGCAAAAATAGATGTAGAAATCGCAACCATCATCATGGCTTTTCTAGTAAGAGGAGGAGACGAAGCTGCGGTCAGAAGCTATATAAATAATTTAAAGAAGCTAAATAGTTTACCTGGGGTTGGGAGACGAAGTCGACGCGGTGAGATTTTTCCTATGGCATATCAACAGCACCAAGTCAGAATATCCATTCGACTTTGAAAACTACGTAAAATTAAATAGAATGTTCGTTATTTGCTCTGCAAAGTATTCGTTATCAAAGTGTTTTGTCCAATCACTCTTTAAATATAATTATAATTATGAACTCATATTAAAATAAACTTAAAACAGATTTTATCCAAATACCTAATATAAAATAAAAATAACACAGAAACTTTTTACAATAGTATGTAATTTTTATGGATAATTTTTATCATTATGTTAGCAGAGAGACGTCCAAGATATTGGGAATTGGCCATAATCTTCCTGCGGACGGTATGGCGATCGCAACATGATGGTACTATTCAATTCAATTCATTTATTTACTGAATATGAGTACCTATACATAAAATGTGTTACAGGAATATTGATGGATCAATCACATTCTGCAGAGTTCTCGGCGTGTATATAACATTTCATATTTACGAATCAAGTTATATAGCTACACTTATATTAATAAAATTAATTAAATTATTAACACATTATTTAACAAACAGTTTATTACCATGTGTATTCGTACTATAGACTAGAGACGCCACCCATTCTCTGATGGATATTCCCTCAAGACGACTTCAATCCCGCCCACGGGAAGAGGATGGAGGGGGTGGGATCTTTGTCCCCACCATATGGTGGTGGGGACAAAGATCCCCATCGTCTGTCATTTCACCTTTCTTTCTTTTCATTTATTTGTGTAGCAGTAGCATCTTTTTTAGTGAATCGGATACTTTGACTTTTAACTTACGTAAGAAGCTATATTGGCGGATTAAGGTGACCTTAATCGGCCAATATAAAGTTTCTTACGTAAGTTAAAAGTACACTACTGCTAAACAAATAAATAAATTTCTTAATATACTAATTTCACATAAACATAAGTTTTGTATATTCGGAATTTCACGCTTCTTTTATTTTACACCCAAACCAACGCCATCGCATATCTAAGTTCAATGAACTGAAAAAAATTCAATAACTATAAATAAAACTACATCAGACGCGTACGGGTACCAATGTGATTGAGTTGAATATGGGTTTTATCATTCGATAATGGTGAAAGGAAAGTTATAGCGATTTTTCGCTCAATGACTCGAGAAATGCATATCAGGATATTCTACTTTACAGGTTAAAAGTCGTTATACTATCAAATTATAGAGCTCATTTATGCGAGGCATGGGTTAGCAATGCTTCATTTACGGTCACCGTAGCCTAGTTGGTAGTGCTCCTGCCACGAAGCTGGTGGTCCTGGGTTCGAATCCCGGTAAGTGCAAATGTTTGTGTGATGAGCACGAATATTTGTTTCTGAGTCATGGATGTTTTCTATGTATTTAAGTATTTATCTATCTATATAAGTATGTATATCGTCGCCTGGCGCCCATAGTACAAGCTTTGCTTAGTTTGGGGCTAGGATGACCTGTGTGACATTGTCCCTAGATATTATTATTATTGAGGTCCCCTGTATTGTAAATGTGTACAGGCTATGGCTAGGAATAGGCATAAAGCTTGAAGTACTTGTCGGTGCCAAGGGTCCAGACTAAAACTTCTCATACGGTTTTTTGTATAGTATTCAAAACACGTTTATCCGTTTATAGGTGTATGCTACCCGCAAAAGTGTGACGGACCAGTAAACCTAACCTGCCGTGGACTTCTCTTGGCACCTGTTGGGAGGAGCCCCGGGCACGTGGCTATGCTGTTCCGGTGCCCCTCTTTTGCACCATGTCTCAGATGGTTGGGACACGTACCCTGGGAGGGCTCTGGATTGCCCTCCTCTAATATACTGCTTACCTAGCTACCACCTCCAAATTGACATGCGCCATACCCCAGGTGGTAGGAACACATATCCTGGTAGAGCTTTGGTTTGTCCTCCCGGATTGCTGACTCCTGCCCGTCAGGCATAGCGCGACTGTGTCCTCTGCTACAAACAAAACGCTTTCTTCCCGGAGCTGCTTGCAAGTAGCGGCAATAGAGGACACTTACTACTCTTACTACTACCGCAGCCCTGTACCAATTTAGACTAATATGCAAAAGTTAAGCTTTGCGTTAAGTGTAAGCTAAATCGTCTGGAACTTTAAAATTACTGGTACTTATTTTCAGACGTTTAAAACCTACACTTAGTAAATAGTATGAAGGCTGGCTTTGATCGTTCTGAAAGTGCAGTTAAACGATAATGCAAAAGCGGACAACAAAAACAGTCAGATACACTCCGTCCTCTTTTAATGTAAGGGCCGACGTCCTAGGAACATTTTAGGCAATACAGATGCGATATTATTATTATATATTATTGTTTCGAAGTTTTTCTTTTGTATACCTAAAAATAATCTAAAATAATAAGCATTCAGACAACCGATCGAGCATATATTATGTTTGCCAACCAAATAATTACTTACTCTAATTGGACCAAATCCCGTGTTCATGCCCGCTTGAGTATGTTTCGCCGGACCGTCTCAACTGGGTCGTGTTGAAATCGGTGGTAGATGAACCCACTGAGTTTGTTTCGCTGGGTCTTCTGAGTTGGGGCGCATTTGATCCGATGGTAGCATTAAAGCGCGACCGTCGTTATTAACACAAGGTCCGTCATAATAATAATACCTTAATATAGACAGAACCATTGACAATATGTAGTAAAATATTAGACTTAAACTAGATAATTAAACATAATCTCTTGACAATAACTTGATACGTGCTAGCTAAATATCAATGCTATAATAAAATAAATTTTATAAATGTTTTCATACAATGTGTACCTAAATATCTATGTTACTAGAAATAATAATGTATACAACTATATTGCTACAAACATGTTCTGACTATTTACAAGCGCTTTTTTAAAGTCTACGTGAATAAAAACCTTTTTTATTTTATTTTATTTTATATAAAAACTAACCTAAATAAATGTCTGAGTAATCAGTGTACATACTACATACATTAAAAAAATACCTGTGAACTTGAGAACCTCCTACTGTTGTAGCCGGTTAAAGAGGTCAACGTTACTGTAAGCGAAAGTGATTTGTTGAGGACATCGCAGCATGCCGTACGAAACGCTTTGCTTCCTCCTTCATCATACGCACGGTTAAGCTGTGAAACACCCTCCCGAACGACGTGTTTCCAGATAAATATAACATGGGCTTATTCAAGGCTAGAGTGAACAGGCATCTTATGACTTGAACCCACGACACGAAGCAGCGAGGCTACTGTCTTAGCCGCTGCGCCATACGTGCATTTATTGGTCAGTGATGAATCTGGAATTCGTAAAACTATAGTTATTACAGTTATTTAAGTTTTCAAACTAGTTTCATTGCTGTTATCCAACGGCGGAGTTGCAAAACTTCCTGTGATTCGAATTAATTCTCATAATTAAGGTGCTGAGCAAAATATTTGCAACTAAGTGATACAATTATATTTAGTACTCTTTTTTTAATCTGGAAAGTAGGCTAACAAACGTATGTCATGCCAACTGATAGTTTACATTTACTGTAGCCTATTTCACTTTCGATACACATGGCACACTCACGTTTATCGGCTCTTGTCCCTCCTCCATGAAAACTGAAGACATTACTCACATGCAGGACCACGTTGTCATTAACATAATAAATTAAGTAATAGAAAACTTCCCAGTTACATAATTTTCTGTGTCAAAAAGAAAAACAAAGTTTAGCTAGCTTTGTGGTGCTGCCACAAGACCTGGACTCTCAACAAGCCACACCACTGAAAAAATAATAAATCCTTAAAATAAATATAGAATATAAAAATTAACGTTTTTGTGGGGTTCCAACACTATAATAAGGTTAATGTCGACCAAATGGTGTTACGGAGGGTAAAATTACCACCAGTGCAATTTACATTGCCATTATATAATGAAATAATGAAATTTATTCAGCAGTATTAAAATACACTTGTACTTGTCAAGTTCACAATGCAGTACATAAACATAGTCGAATACAATATAAAAAATACAAAAAATTAATAAGTCCGGCCGTGCGGTCTGTTTTATCAGATATATTTTCTTAAATCCTAAAATAAATAACAAGTTACTAATCTATTATTATGAAATTTAGTTGTACGATATATATAATATTAAAAAATTGAAGGCAATGTGCATTTGGCTAGCACAGAAGTCTCTTAACCAGTAGCTTAAATTAAACGACTAATACCCGAAGCTACTTTTGGAGTTCAGGCCACAGCTCAGGGGGCCGCTGAAGCAAAAGGACAGGGATCACCGATGACGCGTTAAGGGGCCAAAGTGATCCTCGCCGCTGAGGAGCCTACCCTAGCTAACCTGCGTATAGTGCATCTAATACTAGCTTTGACTGCCTCGTCTAGCTGTAACGTGTTCAACCATAGATAACCAGGTCCTTGGTTCAAATCCCGGGTCGGACAAAAGTGAATTTGAGATATTTTTTTATAATAATAAAAATTTCTTTGTATCAACTCGAAGTCTGGGAATTGGCGGTATTATACCGCCGTGCCTCGGAGAGCACGTAAAGCCGTCAGTCCTGTACCTGACCACTATCCGGTCGTGTTGCTAGACGTCCCATCAGAACATGAGAGTGATAGAATACAAAGTGCCCTTGTGTTTGGGCACACACTTGTGTACTATAATATGTCTCACGCAGGTGGCTAGTTTCCATAGAGACTGGCCGTCGCTCCGTGGCCGGAATTCGGCTAGGAGGCGATTATTTATTATCTAGTGCGTGTAAGGCTTTTGACGCATATTTATTTTGCTTTCGTCGCTAATTCATAAAACAGGCATTTCATCAGTTGAGGGTTCAAGAAGCCTTTTGTACGTATTTACAAAAGGCCTCTTGAACCCTTAGAACAGACCTATAATTTCCTTCAATAGCGTGTTAACAAACCAAAATGTATCATTATGTGTAATTTTCAAATAAAGCACCGTTAATGATTAATTACTGCTACGAAATGGTACGCCTACGTCGTAGTACTACGCAGCTACGACGTACAATTACTGTTAATAAAGTACTATAAGTTATGGTGTACTGTACTCAAGTTAAATTAGCTTGTGCCAACAATCGGTTGTAATCTAGCTTAAATAATTTTTTATCATAAACATGGTACATATATTACTTAACGTGCTAGAACTCAAACTGCAGCGCACACGACATTCTGGATGAACAATACTCAAAATCCTGTTCCTTTGGTTCCGAAAAGTGAACATTTCGAAGTTGCAAATCTAAAGCTACCACAAAATGCTGCAGACTTTTGTGAAGGAGTATCCAATTGTTGCGCATATCACCTGTCGGTGACTGGTTTTAGTATAGGTATCTCAGATACTTATCCTATTTCTGATAAATCCTAAGAGGAGATAGGCCGAGAGTATTTTATGACGCGACTTCATTTTAAAAATAGTGTTTGTTCTGATGACACATCTCGCACATAGTTGGCTAACCTCCACTGAGATTTATCATCGTAGCTTAAGTTTGACCAGGATCAATATTGCCATTTAATTATTTGAATATAGTCAAGACTGTGGCCGCCAAAAAGTGGCAAAAAATGACTAATCTCACGCCAAGCTCACTTTTCGTTTGCAGACCGGAAATTAAAGCACGTTCCAATCCTAAACCCGTTGGGAAGATTAGATCAAAAAAGCCGCTGGCTCTAATTGGTGGCAAATAGCACAGGATAGAAAATAATGTGCATCCTTGGAGGACATCTTTACCCTACCTGGGGACCCTGCTTAGTACGCATTTAGTAAGTAAATAAATGAGCAACTAAGTGAAATGTAGCATGATCAAATAAACGCATGTTTATTTTTAATTTTATAATAATTTTAAAAAATTCTAGCTGTTTTTTAAGCGAGTCAATACTTGTGATTAATGTTAAGGGCATAGCAGGCACTTCGAATTCCACTATATCACCAAATTTCGTATCAAAATTGCCAAATCAACCGAGTAATTACATGTTCCCGGTACGGTGTTAGGGTGGATGAAAAATATGTTGAAGGGCTTTTCACACCTTTTCATTCTGACTCTCAAAATATAAATACTTCGAAAACGAGTTCAAATTCAGAACTTGTTCTTTTTTATATTATGAACTTTGGACATAGTCTTCAAATAATTGATTAATTACAAAAGAGAACTAAACAAATCCATTTGTGATAATTTGCTGAGGTAAGAGTCAAAATTTCATAGCCAGGTTTGTTACTGTATATGAAACATACCCCGCGGGTAGACAGACAGACGGACTGGTTAACGGGCACATGGCAGTGGAGCAAGGCGACGAAGAGTTTTTTTATACGTGGTGGAAATGCTCAAAACGCATGTCATGTAGGGCTCGACCCACTAAAACCACCACGGTAGCCAGCCTCACAGTGCTCTGCTCTGGGCGGGGGCTCTGGGTACTCGAGAACGATCACACCAATACCCTCGCCGTGCACTGCAGCCTGCATTGAGACTCTTACCCTGCATACGAAGCCCTAGTAAAAATAATTGTTAATTTATAATTAGTTCTTATTTTATTTTCCGTTACATATAAATTAAGTGTGTTGTCGGATTGTGCTGTCACAATCAGCAATGTGGGCTACTGGTGACCTGTGATACAGGTTCTTATGAACCTACATCAGGCACCAGTCTCTCACAAAGCAGGTTGTTTACTTCAAAATCAGTCAATGCTCTGGGAGACCCGCTGCAACATGTTGTTTTTCCACAATAATAAAACCGTAAATAAAGTATTGGTGCGCTACTTAATTTTTGTAACCTATTATCAACCTTTGTGATAAGAGAATAAATATATATATTATTATTATTATGGTTCACAAAAAATAATGTTCTATCAACATTTAATCATGTCTACTGGTCATACCTACTGTGTATTGTTATTTTTTTTTATAAAATATCAACATAAAGGTCAGGTTTATCGTCACGTGAGCCTTATAGCACTAATTATTATCACTTCGCACGACCCTAATTAAATTGGCACAATTAATAACAAGCTCGCGTAAGGAAGGCTTTCATTAGCTGTTGTTTGGGCCGCAGCGCAAATAGTGCCATAAGTTGCCAGCTTTTTGCCGTCAAAATGTTTGTGTATTTGACGCTATTATTTATCTTATAAGGTTTTATGTGTATATATAGTTAAAGGTCATAGCGTGTTATTTTTAGTAGATAAAAGAAGATTATATGTTAAAAGAAGATTCTTTTTTTTAAAAGAAGTTTATTTTGTTAGGTCCGGTATCTTTTTAGACTAAATTTTACATTATACTCACGAGTACCGTGTTCGATTACCGCACAGCATCACTATTTGTGTGCACTATGTAGAGCTCGGAACAGAGACGCAATTGCTTTTTCGGTGACCTTGAAACTTTTCATGAGGCCTCTCATAGTAAGCGATACCTTATGAGAAGTTTCAAGGTCACCCATAAAGAAATTGAGAGGGCTATGCCCGAAGTTACCCTGCGAGATCAAATCAGAAATGTCGAAGTCCGAAGGCGAACCAAAGTCACCGATATAGCCCGAAGAATTGTTCCTAGAACCGATGATGAAGGTTGTCTTTTTTAATAAAAAAAGTAAATGATTTGTATATGCCGTATGTTGGCAGCATGTTAGTGGAAGTGATAAGATAAAATGTTAACTAAAATTGTAAAATAGAATAGCAAAATATAACAAGGCAGCTGAGTTATGCGTTCATGGCCATAATTTCGTTTAAATAAAAAAATATTCCCACGGGTCGACTTCTACGCCCCCCAAGAGATGAGATAGGGTGATGATATTCTGATATTTGTCATGTCTACCACACATTATGGCAGATACCCCCTATCATTATTCTTGGGGGAGGCTTTTGTCCAGCCGTGGACTTCTTACAGGTGTTATGATGATGAAAAAATATACATTCTGCCTCTATTATTTAAATGATTTTATTTCCAGCCAGTTTTAAATGTATTACTCCTGTGTCTACACAAAAAATTGCCATAATTTTTTGTTAGGAATGTAAAATGCGACATGTCGTGAGTAAATATTTTTGTTGCGTGTGATAACAAATCAGACGTGAAGGTGTGGTACTGAGGTATTTATATAATAACATAACGTACGGTTTTTATCTCAACTAATAACTTTAAACAACTAAGACTGGAAACGAGTTTACGGCTTACGTGATGGTATGCGATCACTAGAGCCAATGGACACTTGCAGTATCCGAAGCATTAAACCGCGCGTTGCCGGCCGATCAGAATCGTGTAATACTTGATCTCTCGATCAGCGTAATAATATTCCAAAAGCACGTAGACAGATAGATTTATTAACGCTTTGTCTTTTAGATTTTGCTTATGTGCAATTTCCTGAATAAGCTTTTGTTCTTCTTTCCGATATAAGGGAACTTTACACAGTAAGAAGTGTAATGGTTTCTAAATGGGTTTGCTGTCAGCACTTAGCATCCGGTGGGGTTAACGCTTGTTTGCTGATTATGACGAATGTGCATCAAAAAACCTATACAGCGAGGTTAGGTTCCCACCCCACCTCGTTGAAAAGGCTTCTTGGATTTTTTCAGGTCCATTTATCATTTCAAGCCTTTGAGATAATTTTATTTTTGACCAATCAGAATAGTAATTTAGAAATGAAATCTAAGCAATATCAGTTGAAATGTGGCTAAAATTAGGAAAAACTGTTGGTTCAGAATATTTTACGTCTAGATATAAAAATATGTATGTAATGTACTGAAACAAGTGTGTAAGTATGTCATATAAATATTCTGAATTGATCGGTGTCATGAAAGAATTCTTAAAGCGGCCGGACACTAGTAGCTTCTTATTGTTTGTATTGTTCATTTTTAAGAGCTAATAATAAAAGAAGAGAGAAAAATGTTTTTAATTAAATAAATTGAAATTGATTTGAAATTGAATGATTTTATACGTAGCTAATCATATTTACTACTACAACAAAAACGAATTATAATAAAAAAAAATAAAGAAATAAATAACATAAATGTACATAACAACATGTCAAGAAGATGGAACAACATGTTCAATTCAAAACAATTAACAAAACAAAGAGAATTTTATCTTTCCAAACTTTATATTTTCCTAAAGAACTTATCTGCAGTATTATGATCAAAGTCGTAAATAAAACTTTTATAATGTTAAAGTGCTTTTTTACGTAAAGCCAAAAAGTATTGGAATAACGTAAATTTTCAACTAAAACATAAGCAAACATTAGCAATAAAACATTTTGTATCTCGCTTTAATAGGACTGGATCGTTTTTATTGATATCGCCTAACTTTTGCTATAAAATGAGCATTATTTGTGTATTTATTACTTATATATTTTACTAGCTATGCCCCGCGGTTTTACTCGCGTAAAATTTTATAACTTATCACAGCTCCTCCCCCGTAGGTAATAGCGTGATAATATGTAGCCTATATGTTGACCCGACCTTTTAGTAATATTCATGCAAAATTTTAAGTAAATCCATGGAGTGCTTTTTGAGTTCAGTTTTGACTTTCCTACGATTTTATTATATAAATAATAAATCCCGAATCCTGTGGTGAATATAGATAGGGACAATATTCATATCTATTGTCCCTATCTATATTCACCACAGGATTCGGGATTTATTGTTTAACTGTATGGGATAAAAGTTCAGACATCTTTAAAATAAGTTGTTTAAATTTAAGTGGATACCGGATACCCTGTGCTTCTGTTACCACCAGGTAACCGAACCCACAGCCCCATGTGCGTTAACCCGTCCGCCGTCGCACCGTGGTGTTATGACTCGAATTCTTCAGCGCAAAAATAATCTTCATAAAATGGGATTCGAGATATTCCTGTCCCATGTGAACAACGCTTTTAGCTTGAATATTTTCGGTTGAGCACACCGCTAGACCGGTATCTCAGCCCTCCATAGTAAATACATAGGCAACCAAAACGTGCACCGGCTCCTAAATTATCAAGTTATAGGGGAAAGGTTTTAATTTCATTGAATATTCGGCCATCAGTCTATTTAGGTCACCCTCCATTAGGCAAGTGACAACAGTCTGATTTAACTCGATTACAGAAAAAAAAAAGAAACTGCCAATCTCCTTGCTCCAACAATTTGCTCTTAACGTAAATTGATTTAATTTTCAAGGCGGTTGTCTGAACTGAAGCGTATAAATCACGTTGGTGAATAATGACTCTTATGCAGTTCCGATAAGGTTGAAGTGTTAACTAAGACTTTTCGTTTTTTCACTGATCGTGATTAAATAGGACTTGTTTAATTTCCGCGTGCTCTTTTGTTAAGATAAATCTTCGCATTGTGAAGGATTGATTGTACTTATTATTTCAGACAATAAAGATGTTCTGTATTGTTGGGTTTGGATATTGTTGTTTCATTCGCTACAATATCCCGCTTGTGACATTGTGAATAATTATTACTTGTAGCACGTAATTGGGATCACCGTAACACTTTTGGCAGATTAAAAATTATTCGTTGTTCACACTGAAACTCATTCTTTTTAAGGGTTCCGTAGCCAAATGGCAAAAAACGGAACCCTTATAGATTCGTCATGTCTGTCAGTCTGTCCCTCCGTATGTCACAGCCACTTTTTTCCAAAACTATAAGAGCTGTACTACTGAAATTTGGTAATTAGATAGTAGTATTCTGTGAACCGCATTAAGATTTTTACACGAAAATACAAAAAGAACAATTATTTTGGGGGGTCGCCATACATAGAACTGAAACTCAAAAAAATTTTTTTCATCGTACCCATACATGTGGGGTGTCTATGGATAGGTCTTCAAAAATGATATTGAGGTTCCTAATATCATTTTTTATAAACTGAATAGTTTGCGTGAGAAACACTTCCAAAGTGGTAAAATGAGTGTCCACCCCCCTCTAACTTCTAAAATAAGAGAATGATAAAACTAAAAAAAATATATGACGTACATTACCATAGAAACTAACAACGAAAATTGGTTTGAACGAGATCTAGCAAGTAGTTTTTTTTAATACGTCAGAAACCGCAATTTGCTTTCATTTAATCAACTGAAATACTTGCTGCTACGGAACCCTTCATGTCCGACTCGCACTTGGCCGGTTTTCTATTTATTTATCATCTCTTGCAACTATTATTACAGGCAGAAATCTAATGCATAGTAAACCTTATAACAAGTTATTTTCTAAAACTTATTTCATATAATGTTAAATTTGTGAATTCACACAGTGTAAATAATTGTCAATGTGTCATATGATGTAGAAGAAAAGGTTTTTAGGTTTTAGTTTTATAGCATTGTTCGCTAGGCCTAAATCTAAACTTATAACTAGGAACTCGTAAATTTGATATACTGTTATGGGTATGTATCGTACTTAGTTTAACGACAGACCTACTCCGGGTTGGTAGGATGTGCAATTTGGATGCCCGCCGGAACATAGTCAACTGCATGTACCAGCAGTTTTTAGACTGTTAGACTTATTTTAAATAATAAATTCAAGATAAACATATGTTTGAATTTTTTACCTACCTAGTAGATACTTTTTGCTTTGTATTATCTATACTGTTTATATTATAAATGCGAAAGTTTGTGAGTTTGGATATATAGATGTATGGATGTTTATTACTCTTACTCTCGCCAACACTACTGAACTGGATTTTAATGAAACTTTGTCGTAATATAGCTTTTATATCCGAATAGCACTTAAAAAAGCGGGTAAAACCGCGGAGCACAGTTAGTATAGTCTATTTGCTCATTTAATTTTCTGTCTGTAAAGAAAATTAAATGAGCAAATAGACTTTATTAATTGTGCTCTACGGTTTTATATCAACTGCTTATCTTAAATTAGAACATTGGAAATTTGTAATTGTCATGTCTTCTATTCTATGTTTTGTAAAAGTGGTAGGGGAAATTGATTCCAAGTTTGATAGTACATATATTTCTTTGTCACAATCTTTGATTATTATTATAATTACATAGTTCAAAATAGAAATAACATAGGTAGCAAACTCATTTTGATTTCCTAAGTAACCATTTTACCTTAAGCCTCCGTAGAATGAAAATAATATGTATTTGTCTTTTAAGGTCGCCTCTGTTATTCCAGCACCAACCACAGATAACAAAACAAGTCTTGTCAGCGAAACCTCAGCACACAAAGGGTAAAACTCAGTGACCAAACATAAAGGAAAAGTCGGATTGAAAATTGTACAACGGTCATCGGAATTCTTAACCCATCGGAAGCAATATCGGCTATCTCGGACTTAAGTGGTCCTTTGGAGGGTAGGGAAGCAATTGCCTTCCGTCAGGCAAAATATCTAGGGGTTATTTATGGGTTGTGTTCTGGGAGTGGGTGAAGTGAATCATGTCGGTTTAGTCGACAGGTAAGGTAATTGATGTCCGGTCATATTCCGTTGAAAGCGTATAAGATGATATGTCAAACAAAATTATATTAGAATCTCTATAACATAAATTTTTTCCTAGTTGTTTTTGTATAGTTGCAATTACATGGCACTTCAGGAGTATCGCGTGACTTTGTAATCGCTATAAGATGCTTCCCAGCCTTATTTCTTGATTCTTGGTCGGTCTTTCAGTATTATTTCTGGAAGAGAAATAAGCTTCACAAAAGTAATCAATCAATTTTATCTGCGTTACGAAAGTGACTGTCGGACTAGGTTATCTGTTAAGATATATTTACTAGTGCCCCGTAGTTTCACTCGAGTTTATCTTTATAAATTACTAGCGGCCCGGTACGTGCTTCGCTACGTATAAGGCATAGTAAAAAAAGTTCATTTATTCAAACAAAAATTAATATTTTAAATTGCTAAAAGATGTTGATTTTACACTTTTTCAAGATTTTTTTTATTTTTCTCTACGTACAAACCTTCCCTGGACTTCCACGAATAATTCAAGACCAAAATTAGCCAAATCGGTAAAGGCGTTGTTGAGTTATAACATTACAACGAAAAGTGGCATTGATTTTTATATATATAGACTAGCAGTGCCCGCGAACTTCGTTCCACCTTATAAATATTTTTGTCCCTGCCCGTTTGTCCCGCGTAATACTTCGGGTAAAAAGTTCGGGATAAATAAAAATAATATTGATGAATCATAGCCTATGACACTCCACAATAACGTAGCTTTCTATTGGTGAAATAATTTTGAAAATCGGTTCAATAGATATTACCCCTTACAACGTCACAAACTCACAAACGTTACTTCTTTATAATATAAGTGTAGATAGCCTATGTGTTTTTTGGATGTTTAAGCTATATTATTATAAAGTTTTATCAAAATCCGTTCCGTAGTTTTCGCATAAAAAAGTAACAAACATCCATCCATCCTAACAAATTTTCGCATTTATAATTTAAGTAGGAATTAAGATTTATTTATATTGCTTAAATGCAGTCAGAGTACACAGAGAGGCGTTGTTGTCCGCTCTATGGGAGATATTCGGTCGGGACCACTTCTACGTCACACAGCAGACTTAACCTTAACAGTACAAAAACTACGTCCAGTTTGAGTAAAAGTAATAAGCTATATGAAATGGGAGGATTTAGCCACGTATGTTGCTACTAGCTGTGCCCCGGGGTTTTACCCCCGTTAAACTTTATAAATTATCACTGCTCCTCCACCGTAGGTGATAGCGTAACCCGACGAATATGTTGACCCGACCTTTTAGTAATATTCATGCAAAATTTTAAGTAAATCCGTGCAGTACATTTTGTGTTTAGCCCGCACATACATACAGACAAACAGACACATAGACAAAAATTCTAAAAACTATATTTTTAGCTTCGATATCGATTGTAGCTCACGCCCTAAGTATCCTTTTTTAAAAATATACAATGTACAGTTTTGACTTTCCTGCGATTTTATTATATGTATAGATACGTACATAACTCTAGATACAAGGGTGTTGCTATAACTCTAGTACAGACGCAAGCACATCCAGCTACCCCAATCTGCCAAATTTATTTTATAGATTTTCAACTTTATCACATAAGTATAAGGTTCACTTTTAATTGGGCAAATTTGATAGAATGGGGCAGCTTGATGTGCTGGCGTCTGTGCCAGCAATTTTTAGACTGTTAGACTTATTATAAATAATAAATTCAAGATAAACATAATCTTGTATTTTTTTACCTACTTAATAAGGATGTACTTTTTGCTTTGTATTATCTATACTGCTTATATTATAAGTGCGAAAGTTTGTGAGTTATAGATGTATGGATGTTTATTACTCTTTAGCGCAAAAACTACTGAACGGTTTTTAATGAAACTTTGTCGTAATATAGCTTTTATATCCGAATAGTACTTAGGCTATAATTTAAAAAGCGGGTAAACCTGCGGAGCACAGTTAGTATAGTCTTTTTGCTCATTTAATTTTCTGTATGTAATTACTTCACATTGGTGAAGTAAATACAAATGATATATCAACTGCTTATCTTAAATTAGAACATTGGAAATTTGTAATTGTAATTGATTGGGGCAGCTTGATGTGCTGGCGTCTGTGCATACCACCCCCCCTTGTGATTGACATGGCCGGAACAAGTGTTACTAACCGGAACTTTAAATACGCGTTAATGGTAATTTTGCCCTTTACTATAATGATATAGTGCATGGCAACACGGACGCGTAGGCGAGCGGGCGGGCGTTCGCTCGAATAAATCGACAAATTTATATGAAATTCAAATCGGTCTTCATTAATTGTTAACCGTACAAATTTGATTTCCCTGCGGACGTTAACACGTGGTTGAGCACTAAATTTGTAGTTATGTTTTTGAGAATTGTATTCCATTATAGTGTTACATCTTTTTCGTAGTTTCGAGTGCCACATTCTGCAGGACAACTATTTGTGTAATCCATGAATTGTTGTTTCGAGTCAGGTTGTACTCTTTTTTTTTTAATTCAGTTTTACGGCTCTGGCTTCTTCGGCCTTATGAGCCTTCCGTAAAATATATTATTATTTCATTTATTTTCGTCATGTCAAGTAAAGTCCGTCACAGTCAAGTCATACGTAGGACTACGTATGACTTGACTGTGACGGACTTTACTTAACTTGTACAGTACGTACGTACCCCAGTAAAGCAGTGGAGACTTTACTAGAGGCTCATATGGAGTTTTAGATTCAACACAGAAAATCGCAATTCACGGCAATATGGCACTTTCCTCCTCTTGTGTTCGTTGTCCATGATGTTATGTCTAAAAATCCACCATGTTTACACATAAAAACTTGAATTTACACCAGTTTTTGAAATTGAAACAATGCCCTGATGCGTATTTTTCCGCGTTGGCGCTAAAACTCCCTGGTGTACTCTATATCCGTAAACTGCATGTTTATAAAATCCCCGATATACAGGGATTTAATTAACTAGTGCGAGCAATGAATGAATAATTTATTTGGTAAAGTAACTGGACTAATTTTGTTAGTAAATGCAATGTCTTTAAAAAAATCTTTGTAATAACGGCAGTATTTAGTCCCGAGTTATATTGTGTATGCTGATTGTAAGGCACAAACTTGTTATAAATTCGTACGGAGGTATTAAAATTTACTCCGTACTAAAATCATGTACATACAGCTACATATCAAGCTATACGTTTCCAATGTAAGCTGACCTATTATTGTATGGAAATCCTATAGAAGTGAGATCAACTTATACTGGAAATGTATAGCTTGATATGTAGCCGTGTGTACTATTAACTCGGGTGAGGTGATTTATTATTTCCCAACCCGAAAACTATAGATAATAATAATAATAATAAAAGAAAACTTCAGTAACTCTATCAGAATGGAGTTTGGTATTGACAAATGTGCAGTCATGCATGCAAAACGAGGGAAGATAGTGGAATCTCAGAGCACCCAACTCTCAGCTTCCATTAACTTAGTAACCCTCTCTGCAACCGAAACCTACAAGTACTTGGGTATGTCACAGGCATTAGGCATCAAAGAGGCTGACATGAAGGAGTCATTGCGGGAGCGCTTCTTGGGCCGCTTGACAAAAGTGCTGAAAAGCCTATTGTCCGGAGGGAACAAGGTGCGTGCTTACAATGGCTGGGTCATGCCAGTCTTGTTGTACTCCTTTGGAATACTCAAGTGGACTCAAACTGAGCTAGACGCCCTGGACCGAACAGTCCGAACGCGGCTGACATCACATCGGATGCATCACCCCCGCTCTTCTGTGATGAGATTGTACATCCCACGGAAATGTGGTGGTCGTGGCTTTTTAAATGCTAAAACTCTGCATAACCGTGAGCTGTATAATCTTAGAAACTATTTCCTACACAATAGTGTGGGTATGCATGCGGACGTGATCGCCGTGGACAATGGATTCACCGCTCTATCCTTAGCCAAAACTAACTGGCGTCAACCTACGGTACTTAGCACCAGTGACCGCAAGGAGGTATGGCAGAGCAAGGAACTTCATGGCAGATTTTACAAGGCCCTGCACGGGCCAGATGTAGATTTAACAGCATCAGTAGCCTGGCTACGGTTCGGTGACCTTTTTGCGGAAACCGAGGGTTTTGTCTGTGCAATTACTGACGAAGTAGTAATGACGAATAACTACCGGAGATTTATACTGAGGGATGGTACTGTTGACATTTGTCGGGCATGTCACCGCCCTGGGGAATCCCTCAGACATATAATTTCTGGTTGCTCCCGTCTTGCTAATGGTGAGTATTTGCACAGGCACAATCAAGTAGCCAGGATAATCCATCAGCAACTTGCTCTGCGGTACAACCTTGTGACGTCGGAGGTGCCGTACTACAGATACGTTCCAGAGACAATACTGGAGAATGGCCGTGTCACATTGTACTGGGACAGATCCATCATCACAGATAGGACTATTGTTGCCAATAAGCCTGATATTGTGATGGTGGATCGCCAAGAGCGCCGGGCAGTGATCGTCGATGTTGCTGTCCCACATGATGACAACCTTGTGAAAGCTGAAAAAGACAAGGAAATTAAATACCTTGACCTAGCACGCGAGGTTGTTGACATGTGGGACGTCGACTCGGCGATCATTGTACCGATTGTCGTTTCTGCCCATGGTTTGATTGCCAAGAGCCTCGACCGTCACCTTAAGAGGCTCGCGTTAGGCAGTTGGGTCAAGGGTCAGGTTCAGAAGGCAGTTATTTTAGAGACGGCGCGTATTGTGAGGAGGTTCCTCTCTCTGGAGCCTTGACCATCGGTAGCATGGACCCTGCTCCCGTTGCCGATTGGATGTCAATTTTTTATATTTATAAATATATTTTTTTTTTGTAACAATATATTTGTAAATGTATAAAATAAGAATGAAATGGAATAAAAGACATAATAATAATATCTTGGGACATTATTCATACACGGCCATCTGATCCCAAACTAAGCAGAGCTTGTACTATGGAAACCAGATAACTGATATATTACATATACTATTTTTCTTTTGTAAATACATACTTATATAGATAATTTACACCCAGACTCAGGACAGACAGACATGTTCATGCACACAAATATTTGTCCTGGGTGGGAATCGAACCCACGACCTGCGACGTGCAAGGCAGCGTATCTACCAACCACGCCAACAGGCCCGTCTGAATAGATCACTCCACTTGCTTATACTCCTTATAGAGCTTACAGAATTCGACCGTGGGGGTCGAATTCTGGTCCCAAAAGAGACTAGCCATCTGCAACGCGCAAACACAAGTACACTCTCTAATGCATCGCTATGCCAGCAACATGACCGGAAAGAGGTAAGGTGCAAAACCGTCAACTTTACGTGCTGTCCGGTACACGAGGGTGCAAAACAACAGAACATCCCCAAAATCACTTTTTGGCCCGGGATTTGAACCCAGGATCTTACTATCAGTGGCTGAACACGCTACTACTAGACCAACGAGGCAGCCTATTATATACTAACGGAATCGGAAGTGGTCATTTTGAAATCGCCTTCGTCTGTCTATTTCTATAAGTCTTCTAGGCTACGATTGGATGCATGCATGCATCAATGTCAATGGCGAGTACATCACCCACCTCAGATTTGCCGACGATATAGTCATGGCTGAGACCCTTGACGACCTCGGTACAATGCTCGATGGCCTCTGTAGAGTCTCTCAACAAGTGGGTCTGAAAATGAACATGGATAACACGAAAATCATGTCGAATATCCATGTTGCACCCACTCTAGTTGAGGTTGGACTCTGCACTCGAAGTTGTAGAGATCTATATTTACCTAGGACAGACCATCCAACTTCAAAATCTTACACGTTTAATTCATAAAAGCCGTAGGATCCAAATTGACATGAAGATGTAATTTTAATGTTAAATTCGTTTATATTCAAGGTAAAAATCATCTAAATTCTGAAGCGAAACCAAAACTTTCACGCCTTAAACCCGTAGCTCGCGGCTACAATTCACAAATTATATTATATAATATCTGATACAGAATCATATTGCTAACTTTTCAATTTCGAGTTTTGATTATAAATTATGGCAACCCCAAATGTAATTTAATAAGGTTGTTGTCAAACTAAATTTACAGATTTAATATAATTATAATACCGAAAAAATCTATCTGTTAATATAATATACTCGATATAAAAGAAACGAGTGTGCTTTAGACCACATGACTAAAGTAAAACTTAAAACGTATCTGGCTATGAGAGAAAGAGAGAAAGAAAACGTGTGTTCGCACATCTCTCTCTTGTCCTACAGTCATGTACGAATCGTAATTCCTTCTATTTCTATTTGCACTAACTTATATGTCCCTCTCACCTTCCGTCTCAGCTTCGATCCGATCACTTTTTTCGTAACGCTCTCGCCACGAATTCTCCAGCTTACTACCCAAGTTAAGCGTGCGTTACGAAGTTTAACTTCAATAAGAGCTATGAAGGTTTATTATATGATTATTGAAAATGTTCACGTTACGTGTTTTAGTAACAATACTTTTGCGGTATACATAGAATCTACAAAATTATGGCTGCCCAAAAGGTAATTTAATACGGTAACTTTCAAACTAGTTATATAAACATCATATACAACACGTAACTTAATTAACGCACATCCTGAAAATAGTTTGTTCAGAATCCTTTACTGAATTCATTTATTTCATTTTTAATATAGATATTACAAAATAATTAAAACTACGGAAAGCACATCAAAACAAATTGAAATGGACCGTAAGTCAAAGTAATAAGACTTTTAAAATCGCAGATTTATTGTATTCATACAAATTCCATCATTCAATACAATATAAAGAAAAATAAACTTCATTCCAAGAAACTAATTTAGTAAAAAACAATGCATAATATACATGTTAAATAAAAATTCAGTGTATGTATTATGATTACAACATAATATTCTAATTGGGGTGTTTGAGGGTGTGCGTTGATTACGGTACAATAGCATGTATTGTATAACAGCAACGATACACGGCACCGTATTCACAACAGTAAGCTTGTGTCACTAAGGCTTAAAAGTCGAAAAAGCTTCCTGAAGTGTGTGCTACCACTTTCTGGCGAACAGTCTAAGACACGGCTCAAACTGTGGCGAGACAGTGCTTGCCTACCCATCCCATTCATCCCTCCCGCTAAAAACCTTTCGCCTGGAAACAAGTTGCCGTGGCCAACCAGGAAGTCCCTGAACAGACTCCGGACCCAAGTTGGTCGAAGCAAGGAAAACCACCAGTCAGGTGGGGATTATTAAACGTTTTCAACCTAGAGTGCAAGTGTGGTTTTGTACCTCAAACTATGGCACACTTGTTAACATGTCCTGCGTGCCCTAATGCCTGCACTTTACAAGACTCCTAATGTCAACTCGTAGCTGAATTCTGGGCTGACTTAATTTAGATTGCCATCGACACGCTAAGAAGAAGAACATCATTAAAAGAAATTATTATTGATAATATTATCTTTACGTGTTTTTGGGAACAATATGTTTGCGGTATATACATACTTCACAAAATGTTGGAGTAAAAAATCTGTGCCCACAGAAAGTAATAACTATGATAAACTTAACACTGATGTTTTTTTAAGGTACGAATGCAATGCAACCTACGGAGGTTTCAGCTCTATTGACCCTACAGTGAGCTTTGCCTAGTGGAAAACGAAAGCAACATTTAAGTTAGGAAAAGCATCGCATAGCATCTCCACAACGTTATCATTTGGAAGTAACTGCTCTTGGCATGCAAGTTGGTGACCGTAGGTGGTACCTAGTACACAGGTGATGCTACTGCCCGAATACCTACTGTATCCCTTAAACACCTTTTACGACCACCACGGGTTGTGATAGGGTAGCCCTGTTATATTTTCTAGGCCGGGAACCGCACGGCTCATAAGTTTATTAACTGTAATAGTAGTAGCTCGGTAGTAATTAAATATATTATTGAGACGGAGTGAAGAGCGTTATCGGTTCGTTGTAACATGCTGGCTCGTAGGTTTGCACGTTATACGAAATATGTGAAAATTACTCTTTTAAAAGCATACTGCCAAACATTCCACAGCACTGCCAACGTGCAGCCTATGGTTCAGACATGCGCAGAGGGCCAATAGCGTTCTTCGTGTCCAGTACAACAATGCCTTCCGGGTGTTGGGCTGCCACGATTTTGTAGCGCGTCGGGGATGTTTACTGAACACAGATAGTTTTGAGGCCATCATGCGAAAAAGAACAGCATCTCTGCTACGCAGAATTCGTGGAAGCATTCTTAAGATTATTGCTGACAAGTTGGACAGCCCTTTCCTAATGCATTGGACCCATATGAATAGTGGCGGAGCTAGTGCAGCAGGACGGTACCTACTTAAATTTTATAATCATTATTACTAACATATTCTAAGTCCTGTAATACTAACACTATATGGATTGATATTTGTAATATGAATGATAGTTAACTGTATTTATTCATATTGTTAGTGGCTTGGATATGTCTTAACAATGTTCTAATGACTCCATTTGGTACTGACAGTTGATAGTGCCTTCAGCACTAAGTTACCCAATTTTAGGGATCAGCCATATATGTATACACTGACTGTGTGCCTAGGTGCTTACTCCGACCATCTTATTTTCTTAACGGTGAGTAAAAATTGCTTTAGGCGCTTCGTCTGATTAAACATGTTATAAGGCGAGAAAATCATTCTAACATTGAAGATAACGTGTCTATTTTCGAGATTTGATGTACAGGCACCAGCACATCAAGGTACCCCAATCTGTCAAATTTCCCAAATTGAAAGTGAACCTTATACTTATGTGATAAAGTTGAAAATCTATATCATTATTTTGACAGGTTCGGGTAGCTGGATGTGCTGGCGTATGTATATGTATATGTATATATATATATATATATATATATATACACACATATATATATTGTACACAGAACGGGAATGGCAGCATTTTAAAAAGTGTTGCTATGAATTTGAATACTTAACATCGTTATAAGATGACGTTTACAGTAAGGCTAGGAATTTTTAGTGCTTCACCGGACAAAAGACGCAAGGGGGGGCTCAATGCATCAAGCAAAATACAACTTATAACTAAGTAGCCTGCGCCAAAGGCCTATACGGTACGAATCTCGACTTAGGGCGGCTACTGATTGGATGCATGAGAGGATCGGTTTTAGGGGATATTGTTTGTGATTTCACACTATGGAATACCCAGGATCTTATTGTTATATAATATCCTGGGACATTATTCACATACGACGATCTGATTCCAAACTAAGCAGAGCTTGTACTATACCTATAGAAACCAGATAATTGATACTACTTTTCTTTTGTAAATACATCCTTATTATATAGATACACCCAGAATCAGGACAAACAGAGATGTTCATGCACACAAATATCTGTCCTCGAAAATCGAACCCACGACCTGCGGCATGAAAGGCAATGGTTTACCCACCACGCCAACAGGCCCGTCAAACGCATAGGTACGTTAAATTTAATACGCAAAGCCACCCATCAAATTGGGGATCAGTAAGGGAATTTAGTCAACACGCATACAAACTAATGTATGGACGCCGAAAGAATGCGTTCCTGGTGACTCTCAGTTTGTTTTAGTAGGGCAAATAACTAATAAAAAACAGTTATCGTAAATTTAACGCTAGTTCAAAGTCACGTTATTTCGGCGAGCGAACACATTCTTTAAGTGTCATGGGCAATTGTGTTCTCGGCGCGCTGGCAGTAGTACAGACGCCAACACATCCAGCTATCCCAATCTGCCAAATTTCTTTTATAGATTTTCAACTTTATTACATAAGTATGAGGTTAACTTTCAATTGGGAAAATTTGACAGATTAGGGTAGTTTGATGTGCTGGCGTCTGTAAATTCGGCCGACTCTTGATTTAGATGAAGGTTGCTCTAAGTCAATTAAGTATTGAAATATATAATAAAAATGAGGAGTCGCTTTTTTAAATCTAGTAGTTAACGCACGAAAACGAACTGGAATGAAAAATCACAAGAAAGTATAACATTGCATTCATCATCATCATATCAGCCGAAAGACACCCACTGTTGGACAAAAGCATCCCCCAAAGATCTCCACAACTGCCGGTCTTGCCAATTTTCAAGATTGCATTATTGCTGAATTATTCTACCGTAGCAGACGTGGTTGCACCATAAAAGTTCCATTTATTTGTTGGTAATCTGCGATTTAAAAAAGTTAAAGAGATTTGATCATGTTTGGTTGGAAACCATACTTTGGTTCGAACAAACATGACAATTTGACCGACGGCGACGTAGCTCGTAGAACCGTCGGCCGCTGGGGCAGAAAATTTCTTGAGTGGCGACCACGAAGCGGAACATACAGCGTGGTTTAAGCCCCCTACAAGATGGACCGATGTTCCTGTGAGGGTCACTGGAAGCTGTTGGAGGCGGGTAGCGCTAGATCGGTAATTATGGAATTACCGATCTAGCGATCTCCATAGATATTTGGTGAAGACCTTTGTCCCGCTGTGGGCGTGTTTCGGCTGATATAATGATGTACAATATTTAGCTACATTTATCAACATATTATTATATTTTGTACAGTAAAACGGATATATTTTGTAAACATGAAATTATTACCTTGGTTACCCGACGGCTGGTGCAATCCATGCCGAAACGTCGGGTAACCAAGGTAATGATTTACCTAAATATTTATCGCGATGAGACCCGTGTCCATATTATATAAAAAATGTGTACAAATTGCGAAAGTTTTAAAACATTAACATGGAATTAATTTATTTGTGGTTCAATAATTATTGAACCACAAATAAATTAATTATATTTAGTTATAATTGACTCATGGGAAGTCCCTAATGTCCCTTATACAGATTTTGGTGAACTGTGTTTATAATGGTGATTAATATTATTTTGGGTGCAAATATTTATTTATATGACTGTTAACTGACCGTAATTACGACAGCATTATTAAATTAGTTCAAATCCTACAAAACAATGAGACATGTTGTCATTTAATTTTATATTTATACAGGCAATATTATGGTACTCTACGACTCGTTAGTCAAGTGGTAGGTCATTAAACGCAGATAATGAAAGGTCCTGGCTACAAATTTTAATTCAAGGAAAGTAGCATAATTGGATACCTATCAAGCTATATATCTATGCAACATTTTCAGTATCGGCCTGGACTGACTGAATGCTACTGAGAAGTTTGCAATGTTCCCCATAAGATCGTAAACCTGTTCTCTCTCCGAGTTCATGATGAGAGTGAAGGACTTGAGAATGTACTTGTATTTGTAAGCTCACTTGTCTACTTATAATACGTCATGGAAGATGATGAGTCTCCTACGAGACCGACGCTAGGGCTAAAACCACTCGACCCTTTTGGGAAGTTTAATGTGGTAACATGGGTTAAATTGCTGGACTTTTCTAAACCTCGAAATCCTCCATATACATATAGGTTCGTAAGCGTGTTAGCATGGAATCGGGAGTGACTATTGTGTCTTCTAATTACGTTATACTCACACCAGTTCCGCAGCATTTATGGCATTAAAGCTTTCTGTTATAGCTTTCCCTCCCTCCCAATTAGCCAAAAAATCCTAAGTTACATGATCGACATCGAATACCTGGTATTCGTTTATGATAATGTAAATCAATATACAAGTTTACATAGGTATTGTAAATACTGATACAGATCTTAGAGCTTTATAACGTCCTAATTACTTAGGCAGTAAGGGCGGTTTTTGAAACGCAAGGGTGACCATTGAGATATACAGGTATACATTTCGTAGGAGCTTGTTTGGACAGTTAGGACATGAATATTATAGAAAATCAAGGTCGATACCGATAGGCCATGAGACTTAGGCACTTACTAAACTTAAACAAGTTTAGTAAGTGCTTAAGTCTCAAGGCCTCAAGAGCTATTATATTAAGTTTAAGTTTCATGTAAACATGGTAAACAGTCCCGATTTATTATACTTAAAGAAATGAATAATTCTATGAATGTAGACGACAGTAACAACAAGTTGATTAAGTAAAGAAGTTTTCGGTTTACCCGTATGGAATGTGTAATTTAATAAAATTAACTATGAATCATATAATATATACATCTATACAAATAAATAAAAATTGAAGTGTCTGTTTGTAATATTGAGATAACCGATTTTTACTACATGTATATGAATATATACACGGTACGTACTCCAAAATATTTTATTTCCAATTTTTGTCTGTCTGTCTGTCTGTATGTTCCGGCTAATCTCTGAAATGGCTGGACCGATTTTGACGAGACTTTTATTGGCAGGTAGCTGATGTAATAAGGAGTAACTTAGGCTACTTTTATTTTAGAAAAAAAAATATTAAAAAAATAAATAAAAACAAAATAAACTAATTAACACGCGGACGAAGTCGCGGGCACAGCTAGTAGGAAATATATTTGTCTTATGATGGGCCTGTTTTAGAAGTAAACATTGTAGTATTTCCTATCGCCAAACGTAACATAAAAATTCTGAAGATTTACCAAGCATTAAATTTTTGACGAAACGCACTTCTTTACGCACGCTAGATTTGGAGAGTTAGGCTGCGTTTCCACTGAGGCGGACCGGAGACGAGCTGTGCCGCGTTGACCAATCACTTGGAAATCACACCAGCGGAAAAGAGATGTGGATTCCAAGCCATGTGATTGGTGAACGCGGCACAGCTCGTCTCTGCTCCGCCTCAGTGGAAACGCAGCCTTAGCCGGTGAATGCGTGGCGAGAGCGTTATGAAAAGTGTGATCGAACGAGGAATCATTAAGAGGAATTCGGTTGTTCTAGGTAAAGGACACAAAATAACATTTTACTTTATACTATGTTCCCAGTTTGCTATGAATACATACAATATCATCACCCCATCTCATACCGTGGGGGCGTAGAAATCGACCGAGGGAATACGTACCTACCAGAGAACGGGCAGCAGCGTTTTTCTGTGAACTGCGATCGCCAAGCGTGGCGATTAAGGCATATCCCCTCCATTCTTTGGGGGGCTTTAGTCCAGCTGTGGAATAACTTTAGCTGAAATGATGATGATGAATTTCCCAGTTTTGAGATCAGATTTTCTTTTTGCATTACAAATAATGCTATATAATCAAATAAAATGTATATACATTGAAATTAATAAATTATAAATCAATGCCACTTTTCGTTGTAATGTTATAAACTCAACAACGCATTTACCGATTTGGCTAATTTTGGTCTTGAATTATTCGTGGAAGTCCAGGGAAGGTTTGTACGAAGAAGTACATTTAAAAAAATCTTGAAAAAGTGTAAAATCAACATCTTTTAGCAATTTTAAATATTTTTTTGTTTGAATCAATGAATTTAATAATCATTTTTTTATTACTATGCCTTATACGCAGCGAAGCACGTACCGGGCCGCTAGTTTGATATAATTTTTGATGTGATTTTTGAAGGTTATTAGTGAAACTGTAGACATATCAGTCGGTCATGTTTTTAGAAACAAAGTCGATGGATGATAACACCTGCATACTCCGCAAGGTTGTTAGCTAGGGAAACCTAAATTCGATTTGCCATTCTGTATCGTATGTAGCTTAGCGGAAGAGCGGCTAGTCCGGATTGGTAGAAGGTACTGCCGGACGATTAAATTTATGAGTTTCCAAAAAGTAGAACTCATAAATATAATGAAAGCAATCATGAATTTGGTTGAAATATTTAATGTTTTACCTAATGTGCTACAGCTTTTATTAATACCTCGTTAATTAAAATAAAAATTTTAATGAACACACTAAAAGCTCAATAAAAGAGACGATTATTGGTCTGCGACGAAGATTATGTGTTTCGAAATTAGGGTTTGTGTAATTTTGTGAATGATTCTTTTTTGCTACATAAGCTAATAGCTTAGGTCTTTAAAAAATGTCTGAAGAAGAAATAAAGAAAATATATCTACACAAATCAATAAAATTGGAGTGTCTGTTTGTAATATTGAAATAGCCGATTTTTACTACATAAATATGCATATACATACGGTACATACACCAAAATATTTTTTTTTACAATTTTTGTCTGTCTTTCTGTCTGTTTGTTCCGGGTAATCTCTGAAATGGCTGGACCGATTTTGACGGGACTTTTATTGGCAGGTAGCTGATGTAATAAGGAGTAACTTAGGCTACTTTTATTTTAGAAAAAGTTTTTATTTTACTAAAAAAACTAAATAAACTAATTAACACGCGGACGAAGTCGCGGGCACAGCTAGTGAGAAATAAATACATTATCAGTCAACTGAACTCATTAGGCTTGATAGCTTATCTATGGAGTCACCTGGTTAACTACTAGGTATACTCATAAGTAAGTGTGCACACACAACAACAAGAACATAAATATATAAATTGTTACAGTAAATAAATACACCTGTGTTCTGTTAGGTGTATTTACTTACTGTAACAATTTATGTCGTCTATAGGCCATGGTAACCACTTATCATCAGGCTATACTTTTAGACTTTTATTGGCAGGTAGCTGATATAATAAGGAGTAACTTAGGCTACTTTTATTTTAGAAAAAGTTTTTATTTTACTAAAAAAACTAAATAAACTAATTAACACGCGGACGAAGTCGCGGGCACAGCTAGTGAGAAATAAATACATTATCAGTCAACTGAACTCATTAGGCTTGATAGCTTATCTATGGAGTCACCTGGTTAACTACTAGGTATACTCATAAGTAAGTGTGCACACACAACAACAAGAACATAAATATATAAATTGTTACAGTAAATAAATACACCTGTGTTCTGTTAGGTGTATTTACTTACTGTAACAATTTATGTCGTCTATAGGCCATGGTAACCACTTATCATCAGGCTATACTTTTAGACTTTTATTGGCAGGTAGCTGATGTAATAAGGAGTAACTTAGGCTACTTTTATTTTAGAAAAGGTTTTTATTTTACTAAAAAAACTAAATAAACTAATTAACACGCGGACGAAGTCGCGGGCACAGCTAGTGAGAAATAAATACATTATCAGTCAACTGAACTCATTAGGCTTGATAGCTTATCTATGGAGTCACCTGGTTAACTACTAGGTATACTCATAAGTAAGTGTGCACACACAACAACAAGAACATAAATATATAAATTGTTACAGTAAATAAATACACCTGTGTTCTGTTAGGTGTATTTACTTACTGTAACAATTTATGTCGTCTATAGGCCATGGTAACCACTTATCATCAGGCTATATTCTATAGATGTAACAGCTGTATCAATGCTATACTGTAATCAAAAACCTTCAATAATGGGCTTCGAAATGTTATGGGGATTTAGTTGGGATATAACCCAACCCTGGACCCTGCGTTCCCAATATAATAATGCCTTCAGAGCGCTGTTGCTGTTGCCTCAGGGATGTTGGCCGCAGCTGGAGTTGATAGCTTTTCGGCTATCATCAGAAAACGTATAGCGTCCCTATTACAGTGGGTTCGTGGCAGTTCCAACAGCCTCCTGAAGACTATGACTATTTGACAGTAGGTATACCGTATATAGAAGGGATAGAGAAGATAATAAAAAAAAAGATGGAGGTGGTGTACTAATCGCGGTGTCAAAAAAAATTTAATCAAAACGTATGCTCAACTGGGAGAGCCGCGGGGAGGACTTATGGGTCGTAATTGAAGCACCTTTCAGTAAATCTATTCGTCGAATGGCTCTGTGCGTAGTCTATCTGCCACCGCCAGTTCATCGTGTAACCCTTAAACATTTCATAGACAACTGTAACGCCGTGCTTGAACAGTCAGGGATGCACACTTGTATTATAGGTGACTTTAATTTAGGTAGTATAAACTGGGAATCAGTGGGGGATATGGCAGGCACAGACACATCAACAGGCATAACGGAACTACTATACGATTTTATTAATGTCAATAGGCTTAGTCAAATTAACAATGGCACTAATTATTGTGGTCGCATTTTGGATTTAATATTAACAAACATGCCCCTATGTAAGGTCGGTGCTGTTGTGAATCCTCTTAGCACTATAGACAAACTACATCCTCCACTAAACTTGGATATTAAGCAAATGAGGGCAAATAGTAAACTTCCCTATAATTACAGTAGCACAAGGCCCAATTTCTACAAAGCAGACTATAACAAAATTCGATGTCTATTAGATAAAATTAAGTGGAACTCATTATTTCAAAATTCTAGCGATGTTAATGAAATGTTAAACATCTTTTATAAGACATTAAATGATCTAATTGTAACTTGCGTTCCTGTGAGCAAGCCCAGACCACCAAAATACCCCCCCTGGTTTGATAAAAGCCTGATAAAAACGTTCAACGAAAAGGAAAAGGTCAGAAAGCGCTATAAACTCTATGAAAATCCCATGGACAGAGTTGAGTTAACCATTCTTACTAAACGATGCTCCGCTCTCGCTACTTTACGTTACAATGATTATCACCGAAAACTAGAAGTCAATCTCTCAAAAAATCCTAAACTCTTTTGGTCCTATGTGAAACAGAAAAGAGGTGGATCTAATTCGTTTCCTACTGCGATGACTTACGAATCCACGACTACATCAGAGGGCCATAAACTTTGCGAAATGTTTGCCACGCACTTTTCGTCAGTGTTCAGCGACACTGGACTTGAAGGCAATATATCTGAGTCAAACTATCTCAAAGACTTGAATAACCATAGCATATCTTTGACTATACCAGTTATAGAACGTGAGAGACTGGCCAATACGCTAAAATCATTAGATCAACATAAAGGACCCGGTCCCGACGGAATCCCGCCCATCTTTATTTCCATGTGTGCTTCCTCTCTTGCGGTGCCCTTAGCAATAATTTATAATAAGTCTTTGTCCAGTGGCATTTTTCCCGATCTTTGGAAAAAGGCAAAAGTTTTTCCGATACTTAAATCTGGCGATAGTGAGAAAGTATTAAATTACAGGCCCATATCCCTTTTGTCCACCTTCGCCAAGGTTTTTGAATCCTTAATCTGTCCCTTAATACAAACCCATCTCAGACTCTACCTTAGTGATTCCCAGCATGGTTTCGTGGGGTCTAGGTCAACTAGTACGAATCTGTTGACTTTTACCGAATCGGTGATAGAGTCAGTAGACAGTAACAAATAAGTAGACGTAATCTTTTCAGACCTAAGTAAAGCGTTTGACCGCGTCCCTCATAAAGTGGTTCTAAACAAATTATCTTCATATGGATTCACGGGCAAATTACTGAACTGGTTTGAATCATATCTTATGAACCGGAGTTTCTTTGTGGCAGTTAATGGCTTCCAATCAGGTACATACAACATCTCTTCAGGGGTACCGCAGGGATCGCACGTTGGACCTGTTCTTTTCAATTTTTTCGTAAATGATATCCCTCACAGTCTCAACACATCCAAATGCTTTATGTACGCCGATGACCTGAAGTTCTATAGGGTAATAGACACAAGTGACGATGTAAAGATGCTCCAAGAGGACCTCAACCGTCTTGGAAAATGGTGTCAAGACAACTGTATGTCCCTGAATGCTGATAAATGTTACCACGTTAGTTTCACTAGAAAAAGGCACCCCATACTAACCGACTATCATATCGGTACTCATACTATCCAAAGAGTGGACAAACATAAAGACTTAGGTGTCACATACGACGAAAAGCTTACTTTTATTTCACACCAAGAATGTATTATCAAAAAAGCTTCAAAAACGTTAGGTTTTGTTCTGAGAAACGTAAGGAACTTCCGTAGTGCTAAGACTAAAGTTATGTTATACAACTCCCTAGTACGCAGCACATTAGAATACGGCAGCACAGTCTGGAGACCGCATTATGCGTCCCACATCTTGAGACTGGAGCGGTTACAGAAGAGGTTTGTCTGGCACCTTGCCTACTCGTCAGGAGTACACAAAAATATAAAATCATATGTAGATAGACTGGTGCACTTTAATATACTCTCTTTAGAAAAGCGCAGGACACTGATCGATGCTATCTTTGTACATAAATTATTACGAAATAACATCGATTGTCCATCTCTTATAGAGAAAATTAAGTACCGAGTTCCAGCCAGATATCCACGGGCTCCAATCACACCCTTCTATCCACCACTTAGAAGAACTGTCCTGGGTGCTAACTCAGCGGTCCCTCGATTTTGCAAGGTTCTGAATGGTTGCAGTGATGTTGTGGACGTGCACGCTGTCTCTCTCATGACATTTCGCAAGCTTGTACTCAAAACCATAGTGTGAACCTATTAATCTTGTGTTTAAATTTGTACAATTTTATTGAATAATTTGTTAATTTTCCAATAATTTATTTAATGTTATATTTTAATGTATCCTTAGGCTAATAATTAATACAATATTTACATATTATATTTTATTTATATTCAAATTAGGACATTTAAAATAGGTTTTTAATTCTGTAATTATTAATTATAATATTTCAAAATTGTAGATTAATGCCATAAATCCTGTAGATGTGGTGCTTACCTATAAGTGGTCGCTATACTTGGATTATCTTATGTATATTTTGATTTCTCTGTGATTGTATTGTATAAGTTGCCGTTGGTGAGCCAAATAAATAAAATAAATAAATAAATAAGACTGTGACCAACAGACTTGACGTGGACAGTGCTATTATGCAGCACTGGACACGCGTACACATAATCAAGGATACCGCAATTACATATAACCGGTATGTGTAATAGTGGTATCCTGTTATGTACTTATTTGAATGTATATCTTAATATATTACTAACATAGTTTTTTAACATTACTGTTACTAAGGATTCCGGTCCGAAATAAATGAATTATATTTTATTTTATTTTTTATTTATAACGACATTCCAAGAGCATTAAGAGAATTGCCCCTACGGCTGTTTTAGCCCAAATAAAAATTCTAGCTGCTTGGTTACTTAAACGATAAAAGGTATACCTACAATAAATAGCTTAAATAGTTTTATATTTTATTTTATTATTATTTTTATAGCATACAATAAAAGAACTCTTAATAAGTCATTTAAATTGTAAATGTACCTCCAATAACCAATATTGAAAATGAAAATAAACATGTAAGTAAGTATTTATTTCGCTTAAAAAGATGAGATGTAGATATTGTTTATTTTGTTAATGTATTAAAATTGTCAAAATTATGTAATTAGTGGTGATGTAATATAATTATGTGTTTCTATATGTTTGTACAATATTTTTAATTTACAAAATATTCGCTCGCTCGCTAAGGCTAGTTATGTCGTCAATTTATATCATGTACCTATAACCATATCTCAAATGAATAAAGATCTTATCTTATTTAAGAAAAGAAATAAATATCTTGAGGCAGTAATATGGCAACCAGACAATGATAAACATACTTATGTATGTCTAAATACCAACTTATTATAGGTAAATTACACTCAGACACAACAAATTCAAACAAACACTCCACACCCACCCGACTAGTGTCACTAGTACGAACAGGCTAGCCCTAAAAACAAGACACAAATCCTGAACTTAATAACTCCGGTAACTTGATAAATAGTTTTAACAAAAGCATTCGGAGTCTCAATAATTTGACGTGCCGCAACAAGATAGTTTTGGAAATGCTGCAAAATAACACAATATGTTCAGGTTAAGATCATCATGTTTTATTTGAGATCTTATTACTATGTTTACTAAGTTAGTATAACAAATTAAAAAAAGCATTCTGAGTAAATGTTATAAGGACTTAACTTTTTATTATTCATCCGTCTGGACTGGTTTAATTTACAATTGTCTTTAATTTTAGGGTTTGGAAGACTCTGTTTGTAACATACCAGTATGTTCTAAAAAGGATAACTGCACGTCTGATGAGTATGGCAATTGTCACACTGCCCCGCATGATGCAGCGTAGTGCGTGAGTGCGTGTTCTAACGTTCAAATCAAAAAAGTTTGTATAGACAACACGCACAGTCCAATACACTGAAAATGCATCCACACGCGTTCATGCTGATGCATGTTCTGTGTGTTGAACTGTGCGCGTTTTCTATACTTACAAGCAACGTTAGAACACGCACTCACGCACTACGCTGCATCATGCGGGGCAGTGTGCCATTTGCCTGTAGGGTCAACTCAGGTATAGGACAAGGTAGTTGTCTGGGCCCATTATTTTCGTGCACTAATAAACGACTTACAGTCTAAATTAAATTAAAGCACATTTCTAATGTTTGCATATGATGTCCAATTGACACACCATCCGATTGCACTCTGTTACAAAGTAACATCGACGATGTAATTTACTGGACCTGTCGGAGTATTTCTAAATATAAACAAATGTGTATTTGTGTCTTATAGTCGTGAACATTTCCCAGTATGCGAAAGCTATACACTACACAATACGATTGTGAAACGAGTGGACACCGTGAAAGATTTCCGTGACCATATCAATAAACTATGTGATAAACCGTGGAACAGTCGAGGATTGGCTCTGAGACAGTCTAGAATCTTTTACAACCGTATAAAATTGTGTACCTTATAATATATCGCCTACGTCAGTACTTGAGACTAATGCAATAATTTTTTTATTTATTTATCATACGGGCTGTGGTTACCCTAGTGTTAGATTTGTTCAAGCTGTTCGGTAGGCCTCTGACATGGCTTAACAGACTGTTATCCGCTAAACGTACTCTCTATGTAGAATCTGAAATATGAAATATCAAGTTCAAAACATACAAAAAATCGGAAAAGCACAGTAATTATTTGTAAATAGCGTACAAATAATTACTGTACTTTTTCGATTTTTGTATGTTTTGAACTTGATATTTCAGATTCCATATTATTCCATGTTTTTGAGGGGCTCATGCCTAGATACTCTCACCGGTCTATAAGTCGGACCCGCGATTCAGTCCATAGATGGGTGGCCGCCTAATACAAAGAACACAAATATTTGTCTATTGCGATGATCGAATCCGCAACCCTAACCCGATCCTAGGGATTCTAACTGTGTTCCTAGCACACAATTCTGTACTTTAATATATTTTATTTACTTAATCTTCATTCAAATTGGACGCCGTATCTGAAATTAACCCTTGAGCACTCAATAATCATTCTCATAATTACTGGTATCCAAGTTAAAATGTAGACTCAATTACGCTAGAAATTAATAAGCCCATTCTAAACTCAAACGTTAAGTTCTCATTATAAATATCTCCGAGATTGCCAATTCTTGTAAATTTAGGCAAACATCTACTGCTATGTGTTTAAAACGTGTTATTAAGTATTCATTAGAGCAATTATGAGCGATAAGCAAAAGATAATTAATATACAACAAAAATAACTGTAAAAAAACAGATAAAAAAGGTAAAAAAATTAAGTAAAAATACAATTTAATACTCACAATTTTGTTGTCTTTCAACATATTAAAAGACAACAAAATTGTAAGTACAATTTTAAATGTTTAAATTAAATCGTTCAATTTAAGTGTCATCATCATCAAAACAGCTGTAAGAAGTCCACTGCTGGACAAAAGCTTCTCCCAAGAATCATCTACTTGGGGGGCCGTAATATGGTCAGAGTAGAGTACCCAGAAAGAAGCTGCTGCCCGTCCTCTGGTAGATTTTCCCACGGGTCGAATTTTAATCCCCAACGGGATGAGATGGGGTGATAATATTCTGATATTCACCGCCGTCAATTTATTTAAGTGTATCTAAATTAATAAATACCAACTAACATTTCAGAAGAATCAGTAATTATTCCCAGTAGGCATGTTTATGACAACCCCTAGCCAGTAATAATTGGCGAGTATCAAGCAGTAAAAAAGTTCATAATTTCAGACAAATTAGGTCAACATTTCATGCAATAATTTATAAGCACTTCAATGAACCTATTCCAAATGTCTGTTGACGCGGTGCCAATTATTTCCAATTAAGTTAAAAAAAATGTACTCAGTTTGCCAGCTATTATGCTATATGGAGATAGTTTTGGCTGTGAATAGGAAACATTCTTGATCGATTTCAAAGTTGGGAGGCTTACATTGCAATATAGGTATATTTATGACCTTAACATGACAATGTTTAATATTTGCCACCATAACCAGTTTGTGTCCTATTTAGATTTATTTATGCTTACATAATTTATGCGGGCAAAATATAAATTTGCTTCAAAGGAGAAGTAGGAGAGGAGCTTGTTGGCTCTGGCATAACCCATGATCGGTGATATCTTGCTTGTAGTAGAGTTGACAGTGATCACACCCTCTTTTAGATTTTCGTCTTTTTACTTCAGCAGCTCCCTGAGCTGTAGCCCGAACCTCATAAGGGTGTCCTCAGGTATTTGTCGCTTAAGTTAAGCTACTGGTTGAGAGTCTTCTGCGCTAGCGAACTGTTTGGTGTGCTCAATTTTTTAATATAATGTTTAATAGTTAAAAATGGTAGCGATGCAACTTGTTATTTGATATTTATTTATGGATTTTTCAAAGTATTAGGTCTTTACCTATGAAATTGCCGTTCTGCAGTACTGGCCATTTCAAATCAAAATAATTTTTGTTTGGCTAAGAATTCTAATTTCAAATTAATTTTATTTTAAAAACATGGATTCTTTTTTCCAAAAGTAGTCATTTCTTTATTGATTAGTGTTACATTTTCATCGCATTTCAATCTTTTTCGTCATCATGGATACGTTAAAAATTTGAGTAATTATGGAATATGAGTACCGTCGTGGCAGCAACGCGGCACAAGCGGCACGCAACATCAACGACGTTTACGGAGCTAACACTACAAACCAACGCACCACCTGTTATTGGTTTGCTCGCTACCGTTCTGGAAATTTCGACCTGAAAAATGAACCTCGCGGTCGTCCGAAGACTTTGGTCGACAATGACGAATTAAAGGCGGTTGTGGAAGCTGATGATACACAATCTACGGCTGAATTAGCAGCAGCTTTCGACGTTAGCGTCAAAACAATATTGGTCCATTTGCGTCAAATTGGCAAGGTAAAAAAGCTTGACAAATGGGTGCCCCACGAACTCAATGATCGCCAGCGCGAAGTACGCGTCGAGACGTGCCTTGCACTGCTCAACAGACACACAAATGAAGGAATTTTGAACCGCATTGTTACCTGCGATGAAAAATGGATTCTGTTTGATAACCGCAAGCGCTCAGCAAGTTGGTTGGATCCTGGTTCAGCACCTAAACAATGCCCTAAACGAAAACTTACCCCTAGAAAAGTGATGGTCACTGTTTGGTGGTCTAGCGCCGGTGTGATTCATCACAGCTTCTTACCAAACGGGGTGAGCATTACTGCAGATGTGTACTGTGAAGAACTGAGCACAATGATGGAGAAGCTGGCGCATCTCCAACCAGCATTGGTCAATCGCTCGTCTCCGCTGCTCCTGCACGACAACGCGCGACCTCATACTGCACAGCAGACGGTCTCCAAGTTGCAAGAACTGGGGTTGGAAGCTCTCCGTCATCCGCCCTACTCACCAGACCTTGCGCCTACAGACTACTACTTTTTCCAGAATTTGGATAACTTCTTGGCGGGAAATAAATTCAATACCCGAGAGGCAGTACAAAATGCCTTTGAAGAATTTGTTGCCTCCCGTCCAGCTGATTTCTTTAAGAAGGGCATCAATAAACTGCCACTGCGATGGCAAAGATGCATTGATTGCATGGGTGATTACTTCGATTAATACAAATAAAAAAATTCATGAAAAAAATTCGTTTAAATTTTTTCATACAAAACGGCAATTTCATAGGTAAAGACCTATTATTTTGCGATTAAACATACCGCACGGACGGACTAGGACTTCAAAAATATTTATTACATTAATATTGTATATTGCCTATTGGCGTGGTTGGTAGATAC
This sequence comes from Pseudoips prasinana, assembly GCA_951640165.1. NCBI lineage: Eukaryota > Metazoa > Arthropoda > Insecta > Lepidoptera > Nolidae > Pseudoips > Pseudoips prasinana. The sequence continues at coordinate 30,368,036 of OX621240.1, forward strand.
CGCTGCCTTTCACGCCGGAGGTGTGGGTTGGATTCCCACCCGGGACAAATATTTGTGTGCATGAAAATGCCTGTCCTGAGTCTGGGTGTAAATTATCCATATAAGTATGTATTTTCGAAAGAAAAATAGTATATCGGTTAGAAAAATATTATAGTACAAGCTCTGCTTAGTTTGGGATCAGATGACCATGTGTGAATAATGTCCCAGGATATTATTATTATTATTATATTATTTGACTACCTATATTCATGTTCTGCATTGTGTAGAAAATTCTGTATATTATCCTATGAAATATTTAATCCGTAATTTCATTACCAATAGGATGTAATTGAGATTTTTTCAACAAGGAAAATATCCACAAGCTGTTCGGAGTGATGAAATTGGTGGTGTTACACTCCGTTCCTGCCTGTGCATGGCATATCCCCAGTCGTGATCAGATTAAAAGATTTAAAAAGAACTAGAGAATGCATCGATGCATACACTCACCCTCTTTAACTATAACATATTCTGTTTAGAAGACTAATCTCCATTAACATTGGTTACCGTAGCCAAAATTCGTCGTTTTAAGTAAAAGTTGTGTCTATTTGGTTAACGCTAGAAATCTTTGAATAGTCAGATGATCATCGTGATGAAATAAACGATAAGATCGGATCATATCGTTTGTTTTATATACAATATTCAATCTCATGGAATAAATTGTACGATTGTACCAACTTAATCTTTTTACTGTAATCATAATATTTGCAAAGCCAAATAATAAGCCGATCAAACATCCTCCACAGAATTGCTGTAATTTTATTTAGCTCAGCGTAAATAGGACGGAATACCAAAATCGGAGTAATTTCCGTATAATCTGAAATGTCGGTCTAAATACATAAAATCAAATAGAGGAAGTATACTTAAGGTATTTTAGTAGTATCTCAAGGGTTTTCTGTTTTCAATGAGGTAGATGAACAGCTCGACTAGGGTGATACGGCAACCTTTTTATTGCCAGGTATTAATTGGTAAGTAAAGACATTTGATGAATTGTAAATCAAATATTATGGAATGGAATTATTTAAACAAGAACTGTGCGTTCACTTGTGCCGTGTGCCATACACGTTGCTAATATTGCGTGGTATTAATAAGTCGAATACGAGTTCTGTAGGGAGTCCCCTTAATAACAGTGACATCAATAAACTGCCACTATGTAGTGAAGGTGTAAAGTTATTGAATACTAATGACAATGAGTACGGATAGAATTGTATTCCGTGTTAAAAAGGAAAAGAAACCAGATTATCTTTTTATAATACGGTTTTATAGTTTGTCATGTTCCTGACCTCTTTACCGTCTTGTCGGCTAGCCGTCTCTTCAGGTCATGAGAGTAATGGATTAAAAGTGCACCTGTGTTTGCGGAGACATTTGTGCACTATAATATGTCCCACGCAGATGGCAAGACTCCATTGAGACTGGCCGAAATTCAACCCGCAGGACATCACCATAACACGCTCCATTATGCAGTGAGAGCATTTTCCGTCGGTATTTTGTTGAATTATAGTTTAATTGTGTTTTCTAATATCCTAAATCCTCTACCTTTTCTCCAACAAGTTATCATGAATTTTATTGTAACGAGTTTAGGGATTTTGAAAATTTATCCCTTAAAGTTAAAGGGACTGGAAGTTTTAGATTTAGATTCCAATTAAGTCACATAAATTTTGGCGTTATTAAACCCTCACACTCTAGGGGTCAATTATTTTGTTGTAACATATTACACCGTATACAGTATATTTGATTATATAAACAAGTCATCTTGGTAAAAGTACACTTTTCTAAGCCCCATCTTAATTGACATAGTATAGATCAATTACATAGCTCCATCATCATCATCATATCAGCCAAAAGTCGTCTACTGCTGGACAAAGGCCTCCCCCAAAGATCTCCACAATTGCCGGTCTGGTGCTATTCGCATCCAGTGGTTTCCAGCTACCCGCACAAGATCATCGGTCCATCTGAGACCGACGACCGACCACATATGAGAAATTAAATATGTACATCAGAACGTTCGGCTAATCGTGATAGGTTGCTGGTTGCTGTTAAGGTGGATCGTAACGCATAAAATACCAGCCAATTAATTTGTGACGGACTTGTTCGAAAGATAGAGGAATGTATGTATGGCCGATTGTCCTGATATCAGAGCCTTCGGCCAACCTGAATCTCGTCAACTAAAGACCTAAGAGAAAATATTACATACTAAAGATTTAGTGACAATTTTGTGACAAGCAATCACTGCTTTACTTTAATTGGTAATGGCACTGGTTACAAGTAAAATGAGTTTAAGTCCAAGGAGTATTAGGACGATCGACAATTTACGTCCGGCTGATGTGATCTTTATAACTGAGGACCTGAGAGAAATTGGATAGATTTTGACGGATTGGCGTGGTTGGTAAATGCTTGCATTTCATGCCGCAGGTCGTGGGTTCGATTTCCACCCATTACAGATATTTGTGTGCATGAACATGCCTGTTTGTCCCGAGTCCTGGTTTAATTACCTTTATAAGTAGATATGTATTTACAAAAGAATAGTAGTATATGTATTAGATGTTAGCTATCTGGTTTCCATAGTACAAGCTGTGCCTAGTTTGGGATCAGATGGCCGTGTGTGTATAATGTCGCAGGATAATACTATTATTATTATTTAATGACTACAATGTAACGATAAATTATTGTATTTACAATAATATCACTATCGTTAAATTTCTTTTACAAGACTTCTAAAAGAAATTTAAAGATTTGAGACGAAGAATAGTGTATTAAAGAAACAAGAATACACGAACATTGTCGAAACATGTCTGACAAGATTATAAGTTGAAAAAATCCGCACTAAATGCGGTCAAGCCTTTTGTGAGCTACGATGACACAGACTGTCAAACAGGTACTATTTTTATGTCGGAGGTTAGCGATTTTAACAATATACAAGCACTGAGGGAAAGCTTCTATACTAAATATTTCGTAATCAAAGTACACATGCCATTATAATTACGCTAATTGCTTAAAGTAATTATAGTAATTCAATTTTTTCGTGTTAAAAATGTATAGGTATAATTTATGTTAGAGTGAGTTAATCAGTTATTATTCACAATAACTAGTTAGTTTGCCAATTATCCGCACATGCCCAATAAGCATTTTAAGTGGTTCGCTTATAAACAGAAAAAACCTGTAGGAACGCAATTCACGTGCTATATATATATTAAGTAACAGAATTGGAGCCATCACTTTTTTGAATTAATGTCCGTGTCGTGGGATACTTTATATACATGTAATTGACAGACAAAAGGCACATGCAGACTCAGAACCATTACTTATGGGTCACACAAATATATGTCCCGTGCAGGAATCAAACCCGGGACATGAAGTGGCGAAGCGTGTCTTCAATATCTGTTTTATTTTAATTTAATTATTGTATTATATATATATATAACTAATTTGTAATATATAACGTTTTTGTATGAGGGCCCCATAAAATATTTATTGTATTCTGTTTTTGTTATTATAGCCGCAACAGAAATACATCATCTGTGAAAATTTCAACAGTCTATCTATCACGGTTCATGAGATACATTCGGGTGACAGACGGAGAAACAGACAGCGAAGTCTTAGCAATAGGCTCCCGATTTGCCCTTTAGCTACGGAACCTAAAAAAGATCCTGTCTCGGATTAGGATCCTTTAAAATAGGCGCCACGGGAAGCGTAATTCTGCACTTTAATTAAGGGTTAGTCCCGTTAACCTCTAAATTACCTAGGTAATGTGCACACTAACGGCTTACTCACATTAGCAGTAACATATATATTAAGCGTATGACATCCATTTTTAACTATGGGGCGCAAGTGTGCTTGTAATTAATTTGAATATGGTTTTTAATGTCAAGAGTGGTGGTGACGTCATAAATCATAAGGATTTTCATTTAAATATTAAAATGACTAATGGGACACGGCACGGTATTAAAATGCTACATTTTATCCGAATGAAGAATCTGTCTGTCTGTGCTTACCGTATTTCTGTGTGATTCTTATGATTGGAAGTTGTTACCTATTAATATAAGTCATTAAGTTTATTCACGCGACGTGAGACGACACATTTAAGGGCATTGGATAGGTTGATGTGTGTAAAAATGAGTTTTTATTTTTAGTGCCAGAATCGGCATCGTTAATTACAAATGTATATAAAATAAAAGTTGCACTAAAGATTGGCATGATTATTGGTGAAATAAGATTTTTAAAACGTATGTATAAGGATACAATTTGTTAACAAGTAGGTTTTGTTTATAGCAAATTGTAACCCAAACCTTTGGTTATTTTAAATCTTAAGTTATAAAATCTATTCTATTGCACTTATTATCGAAATAATCTATAATATGTAGGTGGTTGACACTTCATATTGAGATATACACTTTGTATATATGTATATAATAAACTAATAACGCATGGAAGTATATCTATGTAATATTAATTACTAATGTAATAATAATAAGAATCCCAACCGAATTTCGGCCACGGCAGCCGGGCTCAATGGAGACTAGCCAATTGCGCAGGACATATTATAGTGCACAAGTGTGTCACTCTCATGATCCGATGGGACGACTAGCGACTCGGAAAGAGGTCAGGTACAAGACCGACGGCTCTCCGAGGCACGGGTGTGTAATACCGCCAACTTCCAGACTTCGAGCTGACACAGAGAAATTTCTTTTTACGGAAACATCCCAAAATCACTTTTTGGCCCGATCCAGGATTTGAACCCAGGATCTCATTATCTGTGGGTGAACACGCTACCGCTAGAGCAACGAGGCAGTCAATCTATGTACATATTTACACGGTATACATATAGCTCATGGGAAGCGTACGGTGACTAATTTGACGCGAGTTTCACGCTTTTTGTTCACCCAAAAAGTGCTCAAAGCGCCTATAGAAGTTTTTACTTCAAAATACTGGTGTCCACAGAATCTATTATCGGTATCAGAAAAGTTTCACCCACGAATAACTCACTATGATGACACTTAGTAGAGCTAACCTTTATAGAGCAAGTTTTGTGCTCCGAAGCAATTTTGGGTATGCTTTTGCAATTTACCATCGGAAACGACCGACCGCTGGGTTGCCCGCAACCCATTTTTTTTTTAAATTCGTTTTACGGCTCTGGCTATTTCGGCCTTATGAGCGTTCGGTAAAATATATTTATATTTCATTTATTTCGTAATTGGTCAATGTCAAGTAAAGTCCGTCACAGTCAAGTCATACATAGGCCTTGTCCTACCCCAGTAAACCAGTGGAGACTTTACTAGAGGCTTCTATGGACTTTTAGATTCAATACAAAAAATCGCAATTCACGGCAATATGGCACCTTTCACCCACTTGTGTACGTTGTCCATGATGTTATGTCAAAAAATCCACCATATTTACACTTAAAAAATTGAATTTACACCATTTTTTGAAAATGATACAATGCCCCGATGAGTCTTTTTCCGCGTTGGCACCAAAACTCCCGCCCGCACTCCAACCATTATAATGTTACCAAATACATAAAGTAAAGACCATAGCAAATCTCAAAAACACTATCATTTCTTATCTGGCAAAGCACACATTACAAATCATTATCATAATTAAATCATTTCAGAGACACAAAACCGTAATACCTTCAAATAAAATGCTTAAATCATAAACTGACTCATTAAGCAGTCGTTAATTACTTTTTCTCGCTTTTGGAAGCAATAAAGGTTTGAACGTGACATAATCCCACTGAAGGCATTAATATTGTATGGGACTTAGCTATTTATACCGAACCATTTACGCGTAAGTTATTTTTGTGAATAGAAATTGAACTTTGTTAGTCAAGTTTTATGGTCGATTTTCGAGAGGTGAGCGTTGTCACGTCAATTAACGACAAGTTTAGATATTCGTGCATGTGTAAAGTTGGGGTTAGGTTATAACGTATGTCGTCTTAATTTAGAATATTTATTCCGGCGTGGTATTTACCTAGTGGGTTTTGCGCACATTTTCACGTCACTTACAGTTAGCACGCTTCGTTTAATCATTCTATATTTTAACTACAGAACTGGAACGGTAGACTTGTGTCTGTGGTTTGAGGTGACCTCGGTTAACGACTCTCGTTGGCCATTGCACTGAACATGTAGTGGTTAGAATTGGACCCAATGGAATGCATTGGTAAAATTGGGGTCTGCCGTTGGTTTAGCGTTGGCGTGTTCAACAGTAGACAATGAGAGCATAATTTCTTCTGCCGTTTATAAAATACTATCTGTGCCCTACGGTTTTACCCGCGTTAAACTTTATATATTATAGCCTATGTGTTTATTCAGGGCGTCAGCTAACTCCATACCAAATTTTATTAATCGCTCCAGCCGTTTAGACTAGAAGAAGTAACAAACATACACACTCACAAAGTTACACCTTTATAATATTAGTGTGATTTAGTTACAAGTGGGTTTAAACCATGTTTGTACATACAGGATGGTTACAAAAGTTTTAGTTTCGCAGATTTTGTCTACAAAGACATGCGAAACTTTACATGTAGCCCTAATAAATGTATTATTAATAATTGTAATATAATCTAATAAATAATAATAATAAAATAACTAAGTTAACTTTTAACCTACTCCTGGTACATTTTTGTCAAAGCATTAGCCTGCATTAGTATTCGTCGCACAAGCGGTACGGATTCCTTCTCCAAATAATCTTCGTGTGTGAAGGAATATTTGTTTCGAATATCTTACTTATCGCATGAGACTTACTAGGTCGCTTAAACAACTCTGACACTAATGTCAGAGTTGTTTAAGCGACCTAGTTTGTCCCCGATTGATGTATAACGACTAATGTGCCCTCTAAAGCACGGAGATGCTTAGAAATTAATCCACTTTGGCGTTTAACCATATGTGAACTGACCCCGTTCATATTAATAATTAAATTATTTTTCTAAGTAATTGTTTAGTATCTATGCTTACTAACATAGTCGTTGGTTTTACTAATATCTTGTTGAGTCTTGGTTATGCAATAAAAAAAGCTATTCTGCTCTATGGAAACTCGTCCGTCTTGTGCTTTGTCTATCACTCTTGGATTGCAAACAATAGAAATAAGACTGTTCGATTACAACACAAACTCTCTCCTCATCACTTTTTGATCGTCAGAGTATAAAGAAGTAGGTGTGCATAATTGTAAACATAAATATGTCCATATACCTTTAGCAATGTGTAGTAATGCATATATGAACTTAAGTGTTATGCGTTACAAGTTTTGTAATCAACAACTCGTTTGTGTGGTCTAGGTGTAAGTACGGCTAGCAAGAAAAGTAACAATACAGAGACTAAATTATGATCGCCTCCTTTACTGCCGAGACTCCTTACTCGTTTTGCACGCATGGGTGTTAAAAAAACAACGACATTAAAATCGCAAAAAAGATTCTAGGCTTCTAATTCTTCCATGAAAATTGAGTTGCATTTATTTCCGTGTTTGACGGTTCGATATTTTGGCTTCCATACCCAAAGGGAAAAACGGGATTCTATTACTAAGACTCCGCTATACAACATGTAACGTAATTAACATTCACCCTCAAACACCCCAATTAGAATATTATGTTGTAATCATAATAATTTCACTGAATTTTTAATTTCACATGTGTATGCATTGTTATTTACTAAATTAGTTTCTTGGAATAAAGTTTATTTTTCGTTTTTTGTATTGAATCATGGAATATGTATGAATACAAATATAGCTGCGATTTTAAAAGTCTTTTTACATCGACTTACGGTCCATTTCAATTTGTTTGACTTTCAGGGTTAATATGACAGTAATTTCCGTAGATTCAATTATTAAAAAAATTACTTATATTAAAAATGATATAAATCGATTCAGTAAATTTTTAACAGTAATGGATAATCCTTGTGAAAGTCTGGAGTTTGAACTAGGTCGAGACCTGTACTACAGAACTCCAGGCTCTCTCCAGAATATTTGCGGGGTGTATTTATGAACGTGTAAGTGTGTGGGATGCGAAAACGTGTATATGGAAGTGCAGTGTAGATAGTTTGAAAATCGATATGTGTTAACTAAAATGTATGTAATAATAAGCAAAGTCCAGTTGACAACTGTTTTATTCATAAAATGTCTATTGTATTAAAACCTATATGCAACATCTTCCCTTTAAAAATAATAAGAATTAAATAAAAATTATTACATTTTTTTGGCAAAATTCATCAAACAAATACCATTTTTATATAGACTAGCTACATCTTCTTCTAAGATTTAAACACGTGACGAGTACTAACTAACTTACTAATAGGAAGTAATAATAATTTTATCATAGAGATAGCTTTCTCTGTTGCTGGCTGTATCTACTAGATAAGTACCCAGATAACCTCACTCGTACCGTTCGACAGGATGACTGTAATCTATTGTTGAATTCATCGATTATTCTGTTATCGATCTAATATAGTAAAGATATCGATAAAAACGAACATTGTCTAAATGAAGAAATATAGTAGTGCTAAATTTTGTATCACTATTACTGTAACCACCTTATTTTCTCTGCTTTTTGCTTCAGCTTTGGTTGGGATATAAAGTTTTTGGCGCTATACATTTGTGTGCAATAACTTTTAAGTAAAAACTTCAGGCGTGCGGTAGGTATATTCGACATCTTGAAGTTTTGAGTTCAATAAATAAAAAACCGGCCAAGTGCGAGTCGGACCCGCCCATGAAGGGTTCGGCAGCAGCAAGTATTTCAGTTGATTAAATGAAAGGTAAATTGCGGTTTACGATTTATGACGCATTAAAAAAAACTACTTACTAGATCTCGTTCAAACCAATTTTCGTTGTTACTTTAAATGGTAATGTACATAATATATTTTTTAGTTTTATAATTTTCTTATTTTAGAAGTTACAGGGGGGGTGGGGGGGCACTCATTTTTCCACTTTAGAAGTGTCTCTCGTGCAAACTATTCAGTTCCGAAAAAAAAGATATTAGAAATCTCAATGTCATTTTTGAAGACCTATCCATACATACTCCAGAGGTACGTTGAAAAAAAAAATTTAATTTCAATTTTATGTATGGGGAGCCCCCAAAATTATTATTCTTTTATATTTTTGTATAAAAATCTTAATGCGGTTCACGGAATACATCTACTTACCAAGTTTCAATAGTATAGCTCTTATAGTTTCGGAAAAAAGTGGCTGTGACATACGGACGGACAGACAGACAGACACGACGAATCTATAAGGGTTCCGTTTTTTTTCATTTGGCTACGGAACCCTAAAAACTTTAGGCGTGCGGTAGGTATATTAAACATCTTGAAGTTTTGAGTTCAATAAATAAAAAGCAATAACTACATACAGTTGGAATATTTGTAATCCATGAGATGACAGCCTTAGCAATCTCTTACGACTGTTTTATATTTTTACTTGCCAGGAATGTATATTAACTACAACTAGCTTCCCTTATCTGAGACCTACTAAAAGAATCAATTAATTTTAGTTATATACATTTATTATTAAAACTGACTTGACGAGCTAACATAATGAAAGATAGTAACGGGTAATTCACTTAATTAATATTATGTCGCGTCCCGTTTCGCACGCGAGACGGGACGCGACGTCGTGCGGGTCGCATTCGCCCTGAAGATGACTCCCTGAAGAAGTTGAAACTGTTGGCCGAATCCAACATAAAATCAATTACGTGAGTTACTATTGTTACTAGTTTTGAAAATGACTAAAGTGACTGAATTTTACTCACTGTCATTAACGGTCAAATTGGTCAAAAATGGTCATTAACTGTAAAAAATGGTCATTTTCGGTCAATTTGATTTCAGCAATATTATATACCTTTTAAGTTTTTGTCGTTGATAAAAGTCTACAACTTCTAAATTGAAACAAAAAAGTGGTTTTTATGACTTATAGTATTATTATATAGTGTTAATCATTTTACATTTCTAATCATGCGTGCATTTAAGACAGAATGGCAACGTCGCATCGCCTCGCGCATCGACTTTGATGTCGTCTTATCCTCTCATGATATAATACAAAATAAAACGTTGCTTCATTTAAACTTGCATATAAATTGGGTACCTAAATAAATAAGTAATTGGGTGCTAGTCGCGAATAGACAATAATTATATATCAGTCAATTTGTCTGAATTTGACAGTAAATGACCGGTCATTTAAAGTTTATGACAATTGTGCCTGGTCATATTTAGTCATTTTACATCTCTACTCGTTACTATCTTTCATAATATAAATTTAATTTGTGATTTATAGCTTTCTATAGACATGTCGACTTTGTAGCGCTTTATATTAACTTACGTTACAAATCAGGCATGTGTAAACCTCATGAAACATTGTCGTATAAGTAAACAACTTCAACCTACTTAATATATTGAATTATGTTTCACAATCTCGTCCGCAAAGCTCCCACCTCGTATAAACAAGCCTACAATGTAGAAGGTTATAGATAACAATAAAAGAGGGCACATAGAGAGGTCGTAACTCTTACACCTTTGAGACAAAGACGTGCTACGAACTTCTACAGCTTTGTATTACCCGGAACTTTATTTGTTCTGTTTTGTTTAATACCATAGTAGGTACTAACTTTATTCAACGTAAGTTCCGATTTATTGTTTCTGTTGGACTTAACATAAATATCTTGAGACAACTAACTTATAGCTGATCACAAACTAGCCAAACCTGTACTATGGCAATCAGACAGCTGTTAAATATACCTATATATTTCCAAATTATAAAATTAAGTAAAAATTTTAAACAGAGATGTGGTCACTCAACATGGTCCTTATTAGAAGGCTCAAGGTCACCCAAAGAGCAATGGAGAGGGCTATGCTCGGAGTTCCCATGCGGGATCGAAACAGAAATGTCGAAATCTGCAGGCGCACCAAAGTCACCGACATAGCCCAAAGAATTGCGAAACTGAAGTGGGCGGAGCACATAGCTCGTAGAACCGACGGCCGTTGGGACAGAAAGGTTCTCGAGTGGTGACCACGAACCGGAAGACGCAGCGTGGGCAGGCCCCCTACAAGATGGACCGATGATCTTGTGCGGGTCATTGGAAACTGCTGGATGCGAATAGTGCAAGACCGCAAATTGTGGAGATATTTGGGGGAGGTTTTTGTCCAGCTGTGGACGTATTTCGGCTGATATGATGATGAAGATATTTTAAAAATAAATTACACCCAGACAAAATACAAATTACACCCAGAAACATATCGTGCTTAGGAGACAAACATGTGTCCTGGGTGGGCATAAAAGTCACGATCTCTGGACTGTCAACTTATTGGAATAGTAAGCATAACTATTTAATGCTTTCAATTGAGGCAAATAGCTTTGCCAATCAAGCTAATAATATCCTGGGACACAACTCACTCGCGGCCGTCCGATCCCAAACTAAGCAGAGTCCGCACTATGGAAACCAGATACATATACTAGTTTTATTTTGTAAATACATACTTTTATAAACAATTACACCCAGACTCAGGACAAACAGACACACAACTATCTGTCCTGGGTGGGAATCGAACCCACGACCTGTGACGTGAAAAGCAAGCAATTGCCAAGCACACCAAAAAGCCCGTCAAAAATTTAAGGCTAACCGCTAAGGCTTGGGGTTACGTATTACGTATCTGGAATTGTTAGTACAGTCATCAAAACAAGTGGCTACAGAAGAAAAAAATATCATCAACGCCTAATTTCTTTCATGCATATAAGCGCTGTTGCCATATCTAATAGGATCAAGTCGAGATAGTCTAGTGGTTGGACCGTTAAGGAATTCAATAAGAAATAAATAACGAAGAGGTAGAAGAAAGTCTGTGGTGACGGCATACAATATCGTCACATCCCGTGGGGGGCGTAGAAATCGTATGAGGGAATACCTACAAGAGAACGGGCAGCAGCGCCTTTCTGGAAACTATGACCATCAAACTGCTATCGCTAACCCGTCTGACAAGTGTGGCGATTATAACATATCCCCCCATTCTTTGGGGAGGCTTTAGTCCAGCAGTGGACGTACTTTGGCTGGCATAATGATGATGATGAGAAGAAAGTGTAGAGTAAAGCCCGAGACAGAGTGATATAACAATCCTTAACGTAAATTAATGCCACGTGTATTGCAAGCTCCGTCGACTATGAATATAAAACATAGTATAAATCTTATAAAAGAGTAACGAGTATCCTACTTCCTACTAATATTATAAAGGCGAAAGTTTGTGTGTGAGTGTGTATGTTTGGTACTTCTTCACGTCTAAACGGCAGGAGCGATTTTGATAAAATTTGGTAAGGAGTTAGCTGACCCCCTAGATCTACACATAAGCCAGAATTTATAAAGTTTAATGCGGGTAAAACCGCGGGGCACAGCTAGTTATTCATAAAAAGTTATTTTCATACAAACATTTAGTAAGAAAGAATAGTGCAAAGAATGAGATGTATATCTTAGAACAGCCCCTGACCTGCTAAAGAATGTCACGGCTCTTCACAGCATTCCACTAGAACACATTCCTTCCATTTATAAGCTTTCTTTGGCTTCAGACAAGAATTTTCATTACGAAATATTTCTAATAAATTCGTGGCGATATATTTAGTTTGATTTTAATTTATACCTAGCTGATGGAGGTCTAATATTATATTATATATCATTGGCATTAGTCAATGTCGTCAAATCAAACAAAAATATATAATTGTGAAGATTTGCTAGTATTATGCCTCTGAAATCTTATACTTTTGAGTAATGAACTTGCAATAGTTTAACATAAGAAGCAGTATAGATGAACATTTCACACTAATATTATAAAGGCGAAAGTTTGTGAGTGTGTGACTGTGTGAGTGTGTATGTTTGTTACTTCTGCACGTCTAAACGGCTGGAGCGATTTTAATAAAATTTGATATGGAGTTAGATGACACCCGATTTTAACACAAAGGCTAAGGATTTATAAAGTTTATCAAGAGTAAAACCGTGGGGCACAGCAAGTTTAACATAAGAAGCAGTAGGTATAGATGAACATTTCATACAAATAAATTTCATAACAGCCGGAATAACGAGTACAAAGTTATTATCAGACAACACACAAGGTTATTTTTGAGCTGAGTGTACACGAAGCTCTTTTTGAGGTGACTTACGTAGTTCATTCCCAATCATACTCCTCTTGAAAAACTGAACCGAGCATCTTCAAATTTTACTCAATGGTAGTGACTATAGTCGTGAGTGCATAAATAATAACTAAAAAAAGAACACATGTCCTATTTGAAAACAATCTCAAATTCTCGCGCGCGGAATAGAATTACACTCAGCTCAATATTTGCACATAGTAGAAAGTTAGATTATTTTATTTCTATAAAAACTTTTTATCAGCCGAAATAAATAATTAATGTAAAAAGCATTGAATACCTGGCTTTACTTATTCATTTATTATTTAGAATATTAGAATTATTTATGAAGGAACGTGTACTGTAGCTACCCAACATGACATGCAGATATAATAACAGTTAAAATTCCAAAAATCTAAAATTTATTTGTATTCTTTAATCAAGCCGTGATGCAATTTAAACTACCCGGCATCCTCCTGCCGTCAAAAATATAAAACACATGCATGCACATGTAAAAAGGACAATATAAATAAGAGAATTACATACACCAGGGTAGAAGGTAGGTGTCGATCCATCACAGCTCGATTACACTAATAATTTGCAGATTTAATAATATCTACATTTTTATTCTGTATCTTTGTTGCCGATTTTCACAAAGTACAAGTATTACTTTACACCTCTCTCCCACACTGGTGTATATAATTAGATTACGTAACAAAAATAAAACCAAATAACTATCAAAGTAACCGCAAAAGTCAAAGCCAAGTACTGTTTAAAATACAAATTGGAAGCGTCTTTGCACATGACTCCTATCTTGATTAAATGATAATTTTGTATGGCAAATTAACACTTTTCGGACAGGAATATTCAACTCAAAAATATTGTAGGATCTAACAAAATCTCCAAGTTCAGACAGCATTCTTCATTAGTCCGGGGACATAATAAAAGTTATAAGTAAGCTGTTATATCTGCCTACCCCCTGGGAAACAGGTGGAATCTATGTATATATGTAAATAGAAAATTATTACAAGCTAGGTTATATCCAAGTGCAATCAATTTCAATGTATACTTAGTGTGTTTACGCTGCCGCGCTGGGGTACCCCATTGGGTTAGGGAACATATTTTTGTTTAGTTGTTTTAGAATAATTTTAGCTAATTTATGAGAGGTAAGGCATAGCAAGAGAGGTAGGGCATAGCGTTCATTCGCTAAAAGAGCAGCCCGACTGGGGAAGTACCTCCACCTTACAGAACACATTCCTTAATAATAACATTAATAATTTTAATATTATGTTCCCGAGTTGAGTAAGGTCGCCAGAGCTCATTGGGGCGGGGGGAAGAGTCAGCAACACTTGTTTGCTGACTTTTGAAGGCCGGCAACGCACCCGCGATACCTCTGGTGTAGCGAGTGTCCATGGGCGGTGGTGATTATTTACCATCAGATGATCAAGTAAACCACCAGGTACCAGGTAAAAAAAAAATACAACAAGTCATAAGTGTCAGCGAAGACAACTGGTACTAGTATAAAATATGCAGAGTACTAGCCACTATCACAGCCATATCCATGACGGCCCGCAAGGTGCCTCTTCACGCCACGTTTGAACGACTCCATGTCGATGTCAAAGGAAACACGTGCGTGGTGAGAATTTTTTTGATTATACGAGAAATGAGTTGGCAAATTTCTTTGTTCGAGTTTAAATGGTAGCCAAAAGCGGTGGCACCAAAGCCCAGAATGCTCATCTCAGGGCGGAATATAACGAATATTTTGAAATGCCTTTTATATTTAAACGTTTACGGTTGGATTTTTCTAATTTCCAGCTCGGAAAGTCCTTTGCGGAAATATTTTGCATGAAATCTAATATTATCACTTCTCGTTATAAATGAACATACTATGTGTATAAAAGTATCTAGAAATTCTACAAGAAAGTTAATAACCCTTCCAAAGTAATATCTATTAATTTACTTTTTATCTTATAGCTCATGTTTACGTCTGAAGACAAGTTAAAATACATTTTTTGTAATAAAAGAGGGGGACAAATTAGCACGTGCGTCACCTGATGGTAAGTGACCAAGGCCGCCAACGTACACTCGCAACACAGTCAGCAAACAAGTGTTGCTGACCATTCCTCCCACCCCGATGAGCTCTGGCAAACTTACTCACTCGCAAAAACACAACATTAAAATTAATAATATTATTATTAAGGAACGTATTTTGTTAGATGGAAGTACTTCCCTGTCGAAGTATTATTTATATTAGAATTCGGGTAACTTAAGGAGTTCATACAATTTACAGTAAGGTCGTATCAAAATGTAAAACTATTAACTAATTAGAGAGGAATAGAGGAAAATCCACCAAGGAGAGCATAGATTTTAAGTAGAATATATAGTTCTAAATTACACCTAAAACTAACATCAATAAGCTACAAAAAGAAAAAAATTAACAATGCTGTGTTTGTGAGTTCACGAGAAATTCTTTTGTTAATCTTAATGAATCTAAACGCAAGGTCTTAGATATTATTAGAACAATGAAATGTAATACACGTACAATTAACAATTTATTTTTTATTTTTATCATATTCGAAGTAACTTGGAGAAGTTATATTTTAGTACTGAGTGACATTAAAAGAAAATACGTATTTTGTTATTTTCTTTATTTTAAAATATTTTAATTTGAAGGTTAATAAGGTTAAACAAATGTATATTTTATCATGAAATAAAATTTGAGTGCTTATTGAGATTATGAAAGCTTCTAACTACTACTAAATAACTTTAGCCGTATGTGATCTCGCGGACAATTTAAACGGGGCCCACGACTTAACGAGTTCTCTGAGGTATCCACCACTGCAACTCTTGTGACGCTAACATGGTGATATAGACTCATGTCTGTCTACAGCGTTCGACCAAAGAAATTACAGAAAATCTCACGAGTCTATTACTGTAACTATTTAATAATAATAATATCCTGGGACATAATTCACACACGGATCATCTGATCCAAACTAAGCAGAGCTTGTACTATGGAAACCAGATATCTGGTATATTACATATACTATTTTTAAATATGTATAGATAATTACACCCAGACTCAGGACAAACAGACATCATTCATGCACACAAATATCCGTCCTGGGTGGGAATCGAACCCACGACCTGCCGCGTGGAAACAAGCATTACCAACCATGCCAACGGTCGAGTCCTGTAGAGCAAAATGGTTCTTCGTTGCCATGCAAGCTCGGCTGCAAAACCAGGTTCAAAGAAAAGGCTCTTTGTTTCTAACCTTTCCAAGTAGTTTCGATTTCGAGTATACACAAGAACATAATGTCCTAAGTTTTCATACACGAATGAATTCTATATAGATTTAAGTTGAACACATACACAGAGTGCTTCTGCTTCAGGTAATATTGTTTGGCGTCACCGCTTATCAGGTAATCAAGTGATAAGGAACGTAGAAACCCGTTCACCGTGAATGACTTGGGATAATGTACGATAACTCACAACAGTCGCTGTGCCCCTTTTTGGTTCTACTTATAATAATTACACAGGTCGATGGTTTTCAAGGTTTTCATTCGAGAATGGTAAAAACAGCCTTTGTGAGAGTAGGTGTTCTCATCTCTTCTGCGTCAAAAAATTTTCTGCTATTGACCATAGTTCGAAAGCACGTTGTGTGGTACACTGAAGCTCGATATTACTCTAGTGCGACGTGAAGGTTTGTATTTACTAATATTATGGTCCGCTAAATCGAATGCCAAATAGTCGAATATCAATTGATGAATGAATAAATACCCGAACGATCAACTGATATCGAATGGTTAATAAATCGAACATGCGCTACTGGAAAAGGAGGTCAGGCGAACCGTGCATGCTGTTGTAGCGGCCGTCAAGTGCCAGAAATAAATCAATCATTTATCGATGGTAGCACTGCCGAGGTGTCACACTGACCTGAAGTCGAGCTTCAGTATGTCGCATAAGCGTACATTCCAACTATGGTGCGTCTAAGAACAGTAGTTGGCATAGTACAGGATCTGTCTAGTTTGGGATCAGACGGTAGTATGTGAGTTGTCCCATGATATTTGTTTTTTAAACCCTCGTTACTGCTATACATTGTCTTCGTTCTGTTAATTACTTAAAATTGAGCTTCATTTAAGCAGTTCCATGTTCTAAATCAGGAATGCATTGACTCATTTAAAAAATGTTTGTTTGAGTTGTTAGTGCAGAGATGTTACTACTCAATCACAGAGTTTGTAGATGATAAGCAAAGTTATAAAGGTGCCACTTATTAGTTTCCTTGATATGTAATGTATTAAAATGTAATGTGTAATTAAAATTAATATAAATATTTTATGTCGACCACTTCAGTTTTGTATGCCGATTATATACGGCAAAACATAGCGGAATTATATTTTATACTAGCTGTGCCCCGCGGTTTTACCCGCGTTAAATTTTATAAATGATCACATCTCTTCCCCCGTAGGTGATAGCGTGATAATATGTAGCCTATATGTTGACCCGACCTCTAAGTAATATTCATGCAAAATTTGAAGTAAATCCATGCAGTACTTTATGAGTTTAGCCCGGACATACATACAGACAAACCGACAAAAATTCTAAAAACTTTATTTTTGGCTTCGATATCGATTGTAGATCACGCTCCAAGTATCCTTTAAAAAAATATTCAATGTATAGTTTTAACTTTCCTACGATTTTATTATTTGTATAGATTAACACCAATGTATTGTATACCTATGTTTTTCAAAACAAATAAATGATTACTGATACTGATTACAATTACACTTTAAGCCACAATAATAGCACAACCAAAAACTTTAAGACGACGAAGAAGTTTAAAGATAAAAACGGATACGAAACCGTTTACAAATCGTGCACATAAAAGTGACCAGCGACCATCGTCTACACGTCGGACAATAACAATAATACAGTCTAGGGTTTACCATTAGCTAGACATGAAAGGTCAATTTGTCTAGATTCGAGATTTTCCTATAGTCTGGACGTTGTTTGCTTGCTGGATTAGAGGGAGATGATATTTATTTGTTTGTTACTCCAGCAAAAAGTTGAGTAACAAACAAATAAATATCATCTCCTAAATATCAACATAAACATAAATGTCAACTTGATGTCTGATGGTTACTGATCGATTTGTTAGTTTAGATAATTTTATCATATCTACCGTCTATTTCCTGTAGTAATTCTCCCTCGTATTAATTCTGTCATTTAAATGTTTTTCTTTTGTCTTTTTTTTTTATCCGAGGGCCACAAACGAGCAAGTGGGTCACCTGATGGTAAGTGATAACCGCCGCCCATGGACACTCGCAACACAAAGGAGTCGCGGGTGCGTTGCCGGCTTTTAACAAGTGTTGCTGACCCTTCCCCCCCCCCCCTCAATGAGCTCTGGCGACCTTACTCAAACGCAGAAACACAACATTAAGGTACTAATGTTATTATTAAGGAATGTCTTCTGTAAAGTGGAGGTACTTCCCCAGTCGGGCTGTTCTTTGAGCGAATGAACGCTGTGCCCTACCTCTCTCAAAATATAATCCAAAATAATATGATTTCAGACAACCGATCTAGCAGATATTGTGTTTGCCTACTAAATAATTACTTTAAGTGGACCAAACCCCGTGTTAATTCCCGCTTTAGTATGTTTCGCCGGACCGTCTCAACTGGGCCGTGTTGATTGATGATACCGGGACATTAACCCGCTGAGTTTGTTTCGCTGGGTCTTCTCAGTTGGGGCGCATTGGATCTGGTGGTAGCATTAAGCGCGACCGTCGTTAGAAACACAAGGTCCGCCATAATAATAATATTGAATTCGTACCTTAATATAGGCCGAACAGTTAAATTTGGATCTCTTGGTTGAATGGTTTGTATATCTTAAATATCTTTGGACAATGATCACACTGCCAGATGACCCCAAGCTAGGCAAAACTTAGGCACTTAAATGTAACTACGATAACCCAAGGCTATATAGCCTATATTCGCTGCAGCATTCGGTCCTGAGTTTTATATTTGGATGAAGTATATCATCATATAGGCATTTGCCAAATTCGGAGATGCCTAGACTAGTACTTACATACGTATACATTTTATCAATTCCTTGTACAGCAAGCAATCGGACAATTTTAATTAAAGCGGCACCATATAATCCATTAATAAACGGATCCCGTAAGAAGTCTAGCGTCAATATTGGATTTGCACGTGTTCGCGCGCAATTTCCGGTGCATTACGGTGATTCTCGTCCCCCTTCCGGTACCGAATTGTCTTTTATTTGCTTATTAGCCTATTTTATTTTTATTGGCATTGGTATTATTAATTTGAGTAATGTTTGTGTTAAGATTAGGTTACCAAACCCACAATAATTAATCTCTGCGTTATCTACTAGAGAATTATTTTTGTGTAAATTAGAATGCAAAATCAAAACAATATATGAACATAGGTTGTTAAATTTTCGCAACATTAATGATTATTAGTTTTTACACTGTCTTAAAGAAGGAGATGTTCTTTGTGGATTGTTGTTCCGCGATTTATTCGTTGTTCATGAGGAGATTTAAATTCGATTTCGATGTGTAAATACGAATTTTGACAAATAAAGAAAATATGAATAAGATTGTGTTTTTAGAATAGTAATGATACTATCTAAAGTTAATCAGTTTATTTTCTTATATACTTTTAGATAAATTCTAATATAGCTAAAGTGATTAATTTTGTTCTTGACCTGTGTAATTATATATTTTATGTCCAATAAATTTTATTTGTTTTTAATTGACCTGCGTAATTGTATTTTTATTGAATTTATTACTGCCTTATATCTTTAGGTTTAGAATTGTGACATTTTATTTTATATGGATATAGTATTTTAATATAGTATTATATTTATAGTATAGTATAATATAGTATTTTATTTACGTATATTTATGTGTAATAATAATATGATCATTAACATATTTTTAGTTTTTAGTATACCTTTTCAATTATCTCTTTTCTTCTTTTTATCTATGTACCACACTTTGTTGCACCATCCCCGGCATTTTTACACATTTCATTCCTATCCATCCAAAGGTTGTCTGGAAGAAATCGCTTTATGCGATAAGACCGCCCATTGTACATTATAATGAATATTTCATTGTTAAATGTTCTTTTATTTTTTGTGTACAATAACGTGTATTTTATTTTACATATTTTATATTTATGTAGTAAATTAACGTGACATTTTTGTTAAATCCAGTTGCATGCCTTAACCGGCTGGACATAGCGATACACACATTTCTCTAACACCTTGAAGTATGTATTATTAATGTACCTATGTTCGCAATAAATAAATTGAATTGAATATTTTTTTTGTATCTCACAGATGATCCAGCTTTATTCATAAAATTTCACAGATAACCAAAATACAAAATAACAATATAAAGAAAAATAAAATAAAAACAAAGACACTTCTTATCCGTGCAAGACCGAAATGGCTCCATCTCAGCATTTGCCAGAACATTTTTACTTTATTAATTTTGCAGAGTTTGTATTGCAGTCTGACTTTATTTACGCAGTAAGCGTTTATTTGTACTACATATTATGAGTACTCATTGTATTGACTGCCCCTTTCGTCTAGCGGTAGCGTGTTCAACCGCAGGTTCAAATCCCGGGCCGGGAAAATAGTGATTTTGCGATTTTTCCATAAAAAGAAATTTCTCAGTGTCAGCCCGAAGTCTGGGAGTTGGCGGTATTACTACTAGTTACTCTAATAAAGAAATTCTATTCTATTACACCCCCGTGCCTCAGAGAGCACGCAAAGCCGTACCGTACTCCTGTACTTGAGCATTTTCCGGTCGTGTAGTAGCCCATCGGATCATGAGAGTGATGAAAAAGAAAGTACCCTGTGTTTGCCCACACATTTGTGCACTATAACATGTCCTGCGCAATAGGCTAGTGTCCATTGAGACTGGCCACCGTGGCCGAAATTCGGTTGGGAGGCCATATAAATATATATATATATATATATATATATATACTTATTGTATCCACGACCCATATGGCGAGCAATCTATCTGAATACATTTGATAGAAAGCTTCAAGCGTAACCGGCAGAGGTCACGAAGGTAAACTGATATTATTTTTTATCACACAATGCCAACTCTTAATGAATGATTAAAAGGAGAAAATGAAAATATTAATGACGTACCTAACTTCATTAATATTTTAAATTTATCCTTTTTGAATTATAATTTCAGACTTTTTGAAGTTTGTAATTAAAACTATGAAATCAAGTAACGTGCTGAGCTAGTGTTACTGGAATAACGAAGTTTTCTTTTAATTGAAATTATACCTTTAAAGCATAAATTATTTTTAAATCATTTCGCCTCAAACAATTGTATAAAATACGAAGAATTAAGAGATTTGATAACTGCTATATAAAGTAAGACATATTAATATTTCAAAATTATCCTCCTTGGTAGCAAAATTATCAGATCAATAAATTAATGAAAATTAAATACACACTAATAAAAGTGCAAATAAACAATTTCCAGGACTTAACTCTTTCGCATATAGGACAATCTTAAGGGACATTATTAGACCACATTTTTCTAACACAATAAATCAGCTTAGACTATGCACCACCATCTTGTGTATAACCATTTGTATGATGAAGTTATAATCTTCCAAAAACCAATAATAAGCAATTTCAAACGATATCTGTGAAACAAATCCAGAGGTTAGTGTTAGCCTATTTCTTACTGTACAATTTTAGAAGAAAAAGAAGTCCTTTCTCTTTACTACTAAATAAATACACTTAACCACAATTTTGACAGTTTTGTATTGTGTTCTTCTCACTCTTTTACATGGGTAGAGAGCCAGCACGGCAGTAGGAATACTTAATGTCCACCATTTTAAGCCACACCCAACTTAATCTTAACGTGTCTTTTTCAAGTTCATAAGAAAAACTCTCACTTTTGTTTCAGAAAATATTTCGCGAAATAATGTTAATTTGATTTGTAAATATCGTTTTTATGGTCTAACTACGGAAATATACAGATTACGCTTATATATGTACTAGCTGTGCCCCGCGGTTTTACCCGCATTAATCGTTACAAATTCTATAATTTATAACTATGTGTTAATCCAGGGTGTCAGCTAACTCCATACCAAATTTGATCAAAATCGCTCCAGCCGTTTAAACGTGAATAAGTAACAAACATACGCACTCACACACTCACAAACATTCGCCTTTATAATATTAACTATTAGGATTTAGAGTTACTTGGTGTTTAAGCTCCTTGAAAAATATGGTATTTAAAGATGTTAAATGATGTCCATTTATGAAACTTCATTTCAAGTATAACCACTACATTCACTACATACGCGGTGCATACATTGTGTTTGAAAGTTGAAGAACTCAGATAATCTAGCGTTAGTTAAAAGCTATGACAAAAGCTTTTATTAACGGCAGAATATTAAAAAAAAGAAAAATATCACGTACAATTTTCCAGTTTAACGCACGGTGCGCGGTGGAAATGTGTTGGAAACGCCGCACTAACTCAAGCATGAAAGAGCCGACAATTTTTCAGTCTACGCGAAAACAGGCGTATTTCAACTCTAAAATCCAGACGTAATTAACTTCTGTGATTGCTATCGTAGCTTCTCAACGCATGTATTAATATAGTTGTTTAACTACGAGCCAGAATAATCGCAAAATAGTTGTGTAGTGTTGGAGCAATTAGAAATATTTAAACGTACTACTTACTTACTAATCGTATAGGCAGTGGTTACCCTGGTGTCAGAGTTGTTCAAGCCGCCTATTAGACCTCTGATATGGCTTATCGACTGTTGCCTAATGGCTAGGGAACCGGAAGCGACAGCTTAACGTGCCCTCCGAAGTACGCAGACGCTCAGAAATGAAACCACTTTGGCGGTCACCCATCTATGGGCTGACCGCGGGCCTAGTTTCTTAACCTCGCCAATCACTTACGGACCGGGGATTTGGCTTTATTATGGGTATTCGGGGGATAGTTCGTAATTATTATTATTATTAATCATTTTATTTCAGTCCAACAAAGGGTCCATTTTGTTAGTAATAATACACTTATTCTATGTTAGTATCAATATAAAATCAAATAAAATAATATTAAAATAATATAAAAATCATGTTAGTTACAATTACATTAGCCTATGTTAGTACTTAATATCTAGAACAGATTTGATCTTTTGGACCATTGCCCACACAATTGGGCTGTCAAAACGAGCTGCTATGGAGCGCAGCAGTTCATTTTGACTATTGCGTAGCCTGTATAGTAGTGATACAACTTTTTTCCGCAGTAGTGCGTCAAAACTGTCAGTATGCGCCTCCGCAAACATCAGCGAGGCGCTGCAGAACTTTGGCAACCGCAACATGGCCCTAAATTCGTTATTATATTGGATCCGTAGAGCATTATAGGACTTTTGGGTATATCTAATCCACAGAGCCCCCGTGTATAACGAGGTGCAATATGCTTTAAATAGCATCACTTTAATTGCGTCTGTACATCGGGAGAAGCTACGAACTAGCATATTAGCCCTGACCGATAATGCTCTACGTTCCCTCTCCATGTCCAAACTGTCATTTAAATCCTCTGTTACCAAATGACCCAGGTATTTAAAATGGTTTACTCGTTCTAGAGCTAGTAATAATTGCCGGTTCGGTGATAGTGTATTTTATAGTTTTAGTATAGTTATCATCCCTTGAGAATGGTCCCCGGAGGACTTAAACACGTGTTGGGTATCATACAGGCGCATGTAATTTGCATGTTTATAATGTCCTTCTTACATGTACCAAGCTTTTGCGGTGCATATTGCATTCCGGTTTCATTAAAATCACAATTTATTAATATAAAATATATTATTGTGAACATTTAAATCTCAATTTATTAAACTAACTAATGATTATAAAATTAAATCTCTGTTGTTACAACTGGGATTTATTAGCGGCTAGGGTATCATTAAATCTAGTGAATTTTATATGTTCTGAGTACTTAATTGTTATTGCTAGGAGATAAAATTCGTTGGTGTATAAAATGGCTCTTATTACTCACTCTTATAGCACGTCATAATTTACCAAACTACTTTTGAAGTGCTCGAACCGTACTACCAATTGGAGAGATTAATATGACAGTTTTTTCATTTTTTTTAATCGGCCTGGTCTGATTGTATAGTTAAAAACTATATGGTGTCCATAGCACTACCAACTGTAGTGCTGCCTACGAAGCTGGTGGTCCTGGGTTTGAATCCCGGTAAGTGCAATATTTGTTTCTGAGTCATGGATGTTTTCTATATATTTAAGTATTTATCTAACTATACAAGTATGTATATCGTCGCCTGGTACCCATAGTACAAGCTTTGCTTAGTTTGGGGCTAGGATGATCTGTGTGAAATTGTCCCTATATATTATTATTATTATTATATATATATATAACGTATAACTTATTTACTTTTGTACGTATGGGCAGTGTTTGCCCTAGTGTCAGAGTTGTTCAAGCTATCAAGGAGGCCTCTGGCCTAACGACTATCGCCTCATGGCTACAACCGGGAACGACAGCTTTACGTGCCCTTCGGACTTTAAGCTGTCGGTCTCGGAGCACGGAGACGCCATCTATGGATCGTTCGCGATCCACCTAGGGATCGCGAGCCTAGTGTTGTCAAGTACTCAATAGCCGCGCAACGGTTATGACGTAGCTGCTATGGTATAATAATATTTTTACACTACGATTATTTATTTGATTAGTGATTATCATTTTATTAATTACTATAATAATTTTACATCTTAAAACTATTAATATTCGATATTAGAGTTTCAAATGGTTGTCACTGATAAAAATAGAAATAGGGTAGGAGAATTATTAAAAAGGCATTCTTTGTACGACGGGAGATGAGAACGTTACTCTGTTCGATTAAATATTGTTTGTGGAAAATATCTTGGAGTTTTAATGTGCAGAACCTATGAGTGCGTAATACTAGTTTTTTAGGCAATCAAGCACATGCAACATCTAAACTGATTGACGACCTGCAGCTAAAGGAATGGATCAAGTTAAAAGGCGCTAGCGGTGCACCCCCTTCTCTGCGCCCTCGTAGGGGAATGTTGACGCGCGTAGGGTAATAAACATTCAAGCGGTCAATAATACCATTTATTTTTGTATGAAAATAAAATCCAGCAAATTATCAAAAGTTATAACAAAAGTTGTAGCTTATGATTATTCTTACGTATATATACGTAAGCTATATTTTATTATTTCCAATAAATTCGTACATCTTTTGCTACCATTATCCATTGAAATTAAATTCTGGTCCATCCAACGCAAATTGGTTGGAAGAGATCGCTTTTAGTGATAAAGCCGCCAATTGCAAAATATTGTTCAATGTACAGACGCCAGCACATCGAGCTATCCCAATCTGTCAAATTTCTTTTATAGATTTTCAACTTTATCACAAAAGTATAAGGTTCACTTTCAAATGGGGAAATTTCGGATGTGCTGGCGTCTGTACATATATTGTATTGTGTATATTCTTTATGCAATAAAGTGTCTTTCTTCTTCTTCTATCTTGTTTTGCGTGGTTGTAGGTGTTTTACAAGTAACCCTGTATCTCCTCTTCCTTTTTGAAGTCGGTAAAAGTAATTTTCACTTTGTTCGTCTAATCTATCTCTCTATATCTGTATCTATAATTGTGGAGATCTTCCGGGGAGGCCTTTGTCCAGCAGTGGACGTCTTTCGGCTGATATGGTGATGATGATGATGAATGTAATCTAATCTGTTACCAGCACGTTAATTCTCATTTACTTTACTTTATTTATGGGCAGAGGCTAGGTACCCAAGTGTTAGAGTTGTTCAAGACACCCAGTAGGCTTTATGACTGAAGTCTTAAAGTCTAAAACGGGGATATCGCCGATCACTTATGAAACAGTAAGAGCAACTGGCTATAGGCAATGTAAATGTTTTAGATAAGGATTTTTTTCAGTTATATATAAAATAACGATACAAGTTTTCCAGATGCGCTCCTTAATATTATTTTATACAATCTAGCAGACCTTAAGAGCTCGCAGCGAGAGCTATTCTGACTCAGAAGCGCTCGTTGTCGTAAACGTGACTGAATTTCATGTTGTTCTTGCTCAACTCTCGGGAAAATAAAATTGCATATTTTTCTTTGCAGGTAAGTTATTCCGTGAGAAATTCCTGGACGGAATATGCTACATAGAATGGCCGAGGAGTTTGCGGTGCAAGGAGCAGGTATTAACTATCAAAAGTACTTTGGGCGATATTCAGCTATAACGGTTTATTCAATAGAACTACGCACTAAATCTAGTAGAGCTCGGGGGCATGCAGTAGGCGCTCTCTGTCTTTTGGAACACAGGAAGATCAGGCGCAAGACAGAAGAACACCTCTAAGCATGACTAGTTTCTGATCCCGGAACAAGGAACAACTTCCGTGCGTTTAAGCGCTTTTGCCATACCTACTATTGGAATCAAATATAACAGCTCACTTAGGACCCTTAAATTGATCCTCGGTGCTTTTGCAGCTGGCTTCTCTAGTTGCAAATCTCTCATTTTATGAGGCTATAGCCTCTTTACATCATTCTGTCTCCCGCTTTGCTCTGGAGGGAAGTGGGACAATTCATTTTCTAAATCCTCCTTTTTTGTCTTTCTGATTAAATTCGTTAGGGGATCCAAGACAGTTAAAGCGATTCCCCGGGACATGCCTGAGCTTCACCGCTCAGTGTCATTTCATTGTGTGCCACTGTTGATCCTGGCTTACAGGAGTTGCAGTGGTGGGTAAGAGGGAGGGACTAGTCCCGTTAAAAAAAAAATGATCCCGGAATGATTCTACTGAGCTCTAATTTTATTGAAGCATTATTTTTTATCCAACCCAGGAATTTATCTTGAGACATCATTGTCGATGGTGACTGCATGTGTGGCGCAGTGGTTAAAGTAATCGCGTATTTTGTTACTAACTCCGATTCGTGCCTCTAGCACGAGTTCCTGCAGTTGACTTACTCGATAACACGTACAGTTTCGTCCCATACATTGAGCACCAGAGTTTTAATCTCAAAAATGGGAAATCATAAATTTAATCGTCCGGCGAGTCTTGAACCTGCACCATCTACCAATCCGGGGTAGGCGCTCTGCGTTAAGCTACGAACGATACACGCGGGCAGATCAAATTTAGGATTTTCATGCTAACACCCTTCCGGAGGATGTAGGTATTATCTATCGATTTTGTTTTTTCTAGAAACATGGCCGACTGATAATAATATGTTCACAGTTGCATGTGAAAGATCATATCATATTGATAATACCTTCCAAGTTATTTTAGATTTAATTAGATTTTAGATTAGATTAAATTTATGATTTCCCATTTTTGAGATTAAATAACGCTTTGCATTGCGAATAATGCTATAAAAATTAAAATTTAATAACCAGAGTTTTAGTCCTTAATAGTTTCCGCGAGAGGCGCTGGTGCTCAATGTATGGGAGAAACTGTACGTGTGATCGAGTAAGTAAACTGCAGGAACTCGTGCTAGAGGTACCGAAATGCCGACGTGTTTTGAGTACTACGCCAGCGGTTGTGGGATTGATCCCTACCCAGGACATATGTTTGTATGATCAACACGAATATTTGTTCTGTGCCTGGGTGCAATTTATCTACAATATGCATGTATATGCAATATACAATACAATATGCATGTAGAAATATATAAGTATTTTTATTACTTAATTGTGTGGTTGTTAAAGTACAGTTTCTGCCTAATTTGGAATAAGATGGCAATGTGTTAGACTTTGGGTGTCCCGTCAGTAAATTGCATATTTGTGACAAATTCAAATTTGTACGAAGCAGAGATTTATTTTCCAAGAGCGGGTGTAGTCTTCAAAGAAACTTTTTGAAAAGATACCGCTAGTATAACGGGGCATTTAATATCTTAATTATAACCTCTGTGTCTGGATACTAGCCGTTAGAAGCATCTACAAAGAGCAATACATTCAAATGGCTGTATAAAACTGCAGCTATGAAATATTCCAATTGTCCTAGATATTAAAGACAGGCCAGTTGTTTTACAAGTACGTCCGGGCCATCTCAACTGGATCGTGTTTAAGAACCTTGGACCCGGTATTAAAATGCGACCGTCGTTATACACACAAGGACCGTTATTAGAATAAAAGTAAATTATTACCTCAATGTAGACTGTATGTAAGACAATTGTTTATTTATTTATACTTTATTGCACACAGAAATATATATATTTACATAAAAGATTAGACATAATAATATCATGTACACAGGCGAGCTTAACTCAACTATGAGTTCTCTTCCAGCAAACCTTTGTTAGAATGAGAGCTTATATGTAATGGGTTACAAACAGTGCACAACAATTTGAAATAATTATGAACTAAGGTAATGAAAATAATACAAACATAAAAACAAAATAGAATCTACCAGTGGTGAATAAACTATCATTCGTAATATCGCCAATCAAAATTATGTTGACTTAAACGTAACCATTTTAGAAAATTTAATCATTAAATTTACCAAAATGGTTACGTTTAAGTATTAAAGGAGACGGATACGTTTTCTTACAATATTGGGCTCGGATGTAAAAGATAAAAGTAGTGTCAATTAATGGGTCTATAAATTATCAGCTAATCACAAAAAAATCCATGGATTTATTCAATCTATGAGCAGAGTTATAAAAGATTTAGTCTTAATAGAGAGGTTATGTACCAACCTATACTAAACAGCTGTTTTTTAAGGGCGATTGCTATTTAATAGTTATCCGTGTCCAGTATGTTAGCAAAAGTCGTACACGTTAAGCAATATCAGAAGTCCGTAGAGAGAATGCTGCTGTCGAGGGATATATAAACAAAACAATAAAAAATACTCAAATCACACACGCACTAACCGATACGAGAAACGAGTGAACGATCATAGATTAGGATTCAAAATCTGTCACCAGTCACTGTCAGCATAGATTAAAAATATAGTTGCCAATAACTAATAAATCGATTTGAACTATAACCGATATTATGATTTCTATTTATTTTGTTGATATTTTATTTTTTATTGTTGACATTGAGTTAATGTATTTAATAATTATTATGATTTAATCGGTTACCTGGTTTGAACTCATTGACGTTAATCGATTGTAGTAATCAAAACCAATTTAATTCGTGACTTAAACTTATTTTGAGATTTCTCGTTTTCCAGATTGTAAATTGGGTCAATTTTTTACACTTTGAAATATAAAAATATAACGCTTTCTTTAAACCATATCTCAACTTATTACAGTCAGGCCCAGAAATCCCCGTCTCCTTTTAGAATAACTATTATTGTATTCTATCTAGTCTATTATTGTAACTGAATGAGCACAAGGCATGTCTTTAAATACTACTTAGTTGTAAGAAATGTGTATCATTTGTTGGTGATCCTAATAAATAAATGAACTATTAAATTTTAGTTTAATTAGTATTATTCGCTATATCTAATCTTAAAAATGGGGCATTATAAATTTAATCGCCCGGCTGGTCTCCATCAAAAGGGTGTTAGCAAGAGAATCATAAATTTGATCTGCCAGTAACAATCGCTCGTCGTTTAAAAGCAAAGTTTTGTACATAAGTCCAATTTTACCATTTGGGTGGCTGTAAAATCAAGACCACTTAATAAATTGTTATTTGCTTTTTATTTCTTTTTTATTTTATGGAATCTTTCCTGGGTCGCGGGGTACTTTACAAATATAATAAACGGAACATAAATTACATCCAGACTCCGAACAACAATTTATGGGTTACACAAATAGCTGTCCGGCGCGGGACTTGAACCCGTGACACGAAGAGGCGAGGCGACTGTCTTACTGCTTGTTTGGGTCTATCGTTGTTACTTGTTTTCTTGTCCTCAGTATTTGGTGCGAAATCAATAAATGAAATATATATAATGAAATGCAAACTACAGTAGGAACTTTATATTTGACACAATATAGGTACAAGATGTGGTGACGGCACCAATAACAGAAAAAACTTGAGAGGTGTCAAGGGACACCCGGATAGAACGAAGTTATTTCTTATTATTTGTTATGTACAAAAAACCTGTATACACTCAACAAAAATAATCGTCGTGACACCACACTGTTCAATGTGAAATAGAAATGAAAATATCTGGCTTGCTTTCTATAAGAGAGAGAGAGAGAGAGAGACAGACAGAGAAACATGCGCACGCCGCACAGCTGCAAAAAGTGTCGTGACAACTTTTCATAAGATTTTTTTCCGTCTAGCCCCCTTTCACAACGCGCGATAAGGAACTTCGTTCCAAAAATAAATCGTCACCCCCTCTAATCCCGTGGGCGGCATTGAAGTCCCGAGGGAATATCGGCCAGAGGATGAGGAGCAGCTTCTTTCTGAGTACAAAGACTATCTTACTGCGATCGCCAACCCGTCTGCCAAGCGTGGCATGATGATTATTCTTGGGGGTGGCTTCTGTCCAGCAGTGGACTTATTGCGGCTGTTATGATGATGATTTGTAAACGGCCTCTTAAAAACAAGCGGTGTAATATTTACTGATTGTATGAGAAGGTTACCCTAGTGTCAGAGTTATTGACGGTCACAGTAGCCTAGTTGGTAGTGCTCCTGCCTACGAAGCTGGTGGTCCTGGGTTCGAATCCCGGTAAGTGCAAATATTTGTGTGATGAGCACGAATATGTGTTTCTGAGTCATGGATGTTTTCTATGTATATAAGTATTTATATACATAGAAGAATCTCCGGGCTACGGAAAAAGGCTACCCAAAACATCTGACCCTGGCAACGTATAATGGACGCTCTCTACGGCTGGACCAACACCTCACCGAACTCGAGGTAGAACTAGGTCGCATAAACTGGCACATATTGGGGTTATCTGAAGTCCGAAGACAGGGCGAGGACACGATAACCCTTGAGTCAGGCCACCTGTTCTACTTTCGGGAAGGTGATCGGCCTTCTCAGGGCGGTGTTGGTTTCCTAGTCAACAAAGCTCTCACTAGCAACGTTGTAGAAGTCAGTAGTGTGTCGACACGGGTAGCGTACCTCATAATTAAAATCAAAGTCAAAGTCAAAGTAAGTTTATTCCGTAAAAATTTTACATTTATGTGGAATCGTCATATTTTTTTTACCCTACCGTGCAGTGCATGACGTGGCAGCTACTGAGAAACACTGCCAGAAAACTCAGTAGGAATCCTTTTTTAAAATAAAATATACTTAAGATTAATTACAATCATGTGTGTTGACTCAGAACAACTCCATCCCAAGCACTTTTATCACTTTAATAATCAGAAATTTTGTAATATGCCCTGCTACACAATTTGGCTTTAATAATTCTTTTAAACTTATTCGTAGACAATTCTCTAATATCATTGGGAAGTTTGTTATAGAATCTTATACATTGCCCCATAAAAGAGTTACTTATTTTGTGGAGACGGGTAGTATGCAGTATGAGATTATTCTTATATCTAGTATTTACATTATGTGTATCGCTCCTTTTACAGAAGGAATCGATATTTTTATGCACATATAGTAAGTTTTCATATATATACTGAGATGGTACAGTTAGAATGTTGACCTCTTTGAATTTTTCTCTTAGAGACACTCTCGGGCCAAGATTATAGATAGCTCTTACAGCTCTTTTTTGCAATATAAATATGGTGTCAATGTCAGCAGAGCTACCCCAGAGAAGAATTCCATAGGACATTACACTATGAAAATAACTGAAATAAACCATTCTAGCTGTGTCAACATCAGTCAGCCGTCTAATAGTTTTCACTGCATATGCTGCAGAACTTAATTTGCCGGACAGTTTTTCTATTTGTGGGCTCCATTGTAGCTTTGAGTCAATAGTGATACCCAAGAACACAGTTGATTCAACAGGGTCCAACCTAGCTCCATTAAGTTGTACATTGGTTGTCGCCTGTTTCACATTCGGTGTAGTGAATTTAATGACTTTAGTTTTCTTATCATTAAGCACAAAATTATTGGCATTAAACCAATGAACAACTTTAGAGATTGCATCATTAACATCGTCAAAATTGCTTAATTGTCGGTTTATTTTGAACGTCAGGGAAGTATCATCTGCAAACAACACAATCTCATGCTTATCCCTTACGTAGTAAGGTAAGTCATTTATATAAATTAAAAACAAAAATGGGCCCAGAATTGACCCCTGTGGGACGCCCATTACCACTGGAGATCCCGGAGATATTTTACCGTTTATTTCGACCTTCTGAATTCTATTGCCCAAGTAAGAAGTCAGAAGTTCGAGAGCCTTGTTCCTAATACCGTAGTGGTGTAATTTTCTGACCAGAGTATCATGATGAACGCAATCGAACGCTTTGGACAAATCGCAAAAGATACCTAATGCATCTTGCGAGTCTTCCCACGCCGCGAATATACTTTTTAATAAGTTGACCCCTGCATCTATGGTTGAACAACCCTTTGTGAATCCAAACTGTCTCCGGTGTAGTAAATTATGTATATTAAAGTGTCTGAGCAGCTGGCTAAGCATAAGCTTTTCAAATATTTTACTAAGAGTGGGCAGCACGGAAATAGGTCGAAAATTTGAAGGGTCTGAAGTATCACCAGCTTTAAACAAAGGAATGATTTTACTATACTTCATCAAGTCAGGAAATACACCTGATGCAACACAGCAATTGAACACAGTAGCTAAGTGTGGGGCGATTATAGTAATAATTGATGAAACAGTCTTAACAGATAGACCCCACAGATCCTTTGTGTTTTTCATATTAATACTCTTGAAAGCATTTAAAATATCTTTAGGGCTAACCACCGAAAATTCAAAAACTGTGTCACACGACCCTACGCTTTGCTTGAGTATCTGCTCAGCAGATGTAGAAGCACATGAAAGAGAGTTAGTAAGTATGACTGGAATATTCGAAAAATATTTTTCAAACTCAGTCGCAATCTCCAAATCGCCTTTAATATCTATGTTGTTTATTACTAAGTTAAAATCACGACTACGTATTTTTGTTTTACCTGTCTCAGCATTAATTATCTTCCAAGTAGTTTTGATTATATTTGTAGAAGATTTAAGTATATTTTTTATGTGCAAAGATTTAGCAGCGGTACAGGCTCGTCTAAATGTTTTGGCATATTGTTTCACATATTCTTGAAACTCTGTATTATGACTATGGGATCTTTCTTCATACAATTCATACAACCGATTCCGACTTTTATAGATGCCTGGAGTTGCCCAATCACTGAATACCAGACGGTCACTTACAGACAGTTGTTTGGGTGTGAACATTGTGCAGAACTCATCATTAATCAAATTGAATAAAGAGTTGTACAAGTGATCCGGATTATCATGATAGGGCAGCCATGCTATTTGTTTTACTATATTACATTTAAATTTGTCTAAGCGGTTTTCACTAAATGGAATATAGCTTATAAGTTTTCTTTTAATTTTTGGAGCATTTGAATAAGTTACCAACTGACCTGAATGATCTGACTGAATTTTATTGATTATTGATTTAAATAAAGGTTTTACAGTGCTAAATATATTATCAATGCATGTAGCACTTGTAGCAGTTACTCTAGTTGGTTCTGTAAAATTGTGATATAAATTATAGGATTTAAACAAATTTAATAAATTGCAACTTATTGTGCTTTTCTCCAAAATATTTATATTAAAATCTCCACAAATAATAACTGTTTTATGGCTGTTAGATAATTTATTTAATGCATCCTCCATAATATCTGAAAAAGTATCAAATGGTGCACAAGGAGGTTTGTAAAGACTCAAAACAATAAATTGCTCCAACTCAACACATGAAATCTCTACAACTCGCTCAACAGAGAGGCTCACAACATCACTTCTTTCTTTAAACTTTAACAACTTATTTATTAGAATTAGAGAGCCACCATGAATATATTTTTCCCTGATGAACGAGCTTACAACCTGGTGATTATTGAAGCTGAAAATGAATTGATGGAGTTTTAGCCAGTGTCATCACCAACAGGTACACCCTGAAGGTGGTACAGGTATATGCGCCGACCTCGACATACTGCGACGTAATAGCCGAAGCCATGTAGGAAGACATAGCCAAGGCATTACATGGTACCACCAAGGCTCACTAAAACGTTGGGGGACTTCAATGCCAAAGTGGGAGTACAAGAACGCGGCGAAACGGTAATCGGATCCCACGGCGTGGGGCGCCGAAACCACAGGGGGCAAATGCTAATCAACTTTCTGGAGTCACAGAGGCTCTTCTTAATGAACTCGTTCTTTAAGAAGAAGCCTCATAGAAAGTGGACATGGCGAAGCCCCGACACTGTGACGAGGAACGAGATAGACTTCATCATGACTGACAAGAGGTCTATATTTAGAGACGTCTCCGTGATCAACAGGTTTAATACCGGCAGCGATCACCGACTTGTTCGAGGCGCTCTAAATATAGACTTCAGGGCCGAAAGGAGTCGCATGATGAAGTCTACTCTCAGACCTACTGCGCCTCAATTAGCTTTAGGGTCCGAAAAGTTCCAACTTCAGCTTCAAAACCGTTTCGACCTACTGGAAACCGAAGGCAATGTTGACGAGAAAACCGACACAGTGGTCAAAACGCTACAGGATGTGTCTCGAAGGGTGTTTCCCGGAAAAAGCGGTAACAGAGAGTCTAAACTCTCGC
This sequence comes from Pseudoips prasinana, assembly GCA_951640165.1. NCBI lineage: Eukaryota > Metazoa > Arthropoda > Insecta > Lepidoptera > Nolidae > Pseudoips > Pseudoips prasinana. Next base: position 30,402,834 of record OX621240.1, read on the forward strand.
TCGAGACTCTCGAACTTATGAGGCAGAGACGGGAAATGTCATCCACGCAGGCGTATTCGCCGGATGGGAGAAACCTCAACCGGAAGATCCGGAAGCTGGTGCGACGTGACCTCCGATGTTCCAACACCCGCGCCATCGCGGCTGCGATTGAACAGAACAGAGGCACCAAAGTTTTTGCTCGCCAGCTAGGTAGATCTCATCTGACGAAACTTAAAACTGCGGATGGCAAAACCGTGACCTCCAAGTTCGAGATACTCGAGGAAATTGAGAGTTTCTACAAAGACCTGTACGCATCACGGACGACTAAACCCACGAGGCCCAGCGCTGACGACCACAGAGCCCCACTCACACGCCATTACACGGAAAGACATCCCTGATGTCAACCAGGACGAGGTCAAAGTGGCTCTCGAGCAGCTTAAGAACAACAAGTCGCCAGGTGATGACGGAATCACCACTGAGCTCCTGAAGGCAGGCGGGATTCCAATCCTGAAAGAGCTAGCGAGTCTCTTTAATTCCGTCATTCACCAGGGCTTAACACCTCAAGCGTGGAGCGGGAGTGCGGTGGTTCTGTTCTTCAAAAAAGGTGACAAAACCTTGCTGAAGAACTACAGACCCATCTCACTGCTGAGCCACGTTTACAAGTTGTTCTCGAGAGTACTCACAAACCGCCTCGCCAGAAGACTTGACGAGTTCCAGCCTCCGGAACAAGCCGGGTTTCGAAAAGGCTACAGCACCGTAGACCACATCCATACTGTTCGGCAGATTGTACAGAAGACTGAAGAGTACAATCAGCCGCTGTGTATGGCCTTCGTGGACTACGAGAAAGCCTTCGACTCCATCGAAACCTGGGCGGTTTTGGATGCTCTGCAGCGGTGTCGCATCGATTGGCGCTATATCGAGGTGCTGAGATGTCTGTATGATACCGCCACAATGACCGTCCAGGTCCAGGACCAAAAGACCAGCCCGATCGAGCTGCGTCGAGGGGTGAGACAGGGGGATGTAATATCCCCTAAGCTCTTCACCAACGCGCTCGAAGACGTCTTCAAGACGCTGGACTGGACTGGACGGGGCATTTACATCAACGGCGAATACATCTCACACCTTCGGTTCGCCGATGATATCGTCATCGTTGCAGAGTCACTGGAACAGTTAAGCGAAATGCTGCAAAGCCTAAATGGAGCCTCTTGAGGTGTCGGTCTCGGCATGAACTTGGATAAAACCAAGATCATGTTCAATGAACATGTCACGCCGGGACTAATCTACGTCGATGGTTCGATGCTCGAAGTAGTTCGGGAGTACACACATCAACACAATCTAGGGATATTGAACATTTCATTGATTATCTAGAAAACTATAAACATTTTGTTATGACTGTAAATGGAAGAATTAAAGATAATTTCATGGCCGATATTTAAACATTAACAACACGATGCGATTTTGTTTTTCTAATTAATAAAAGTCTTAAATTAATTAAGCCATAGAAAATTACTGAGTGAACAAAAACATTTTATTCTTATAAAATTATTCAATCGAATTAAATGAATAAAAATCTTACCAAATCTGATAATCAGTAATCGGTATTTCCTCCTCTAACATTAATCACACAGCGGCAACGATTTTCCATACTTAAAATTAAGGTGTCAATGTCTTGCTGGGGTATGCAGTCCCAAGTTCTTTTTAAATGTTCGAAAAGTTGTTCTTCTGTTGTCAAGTTGGGCGGAAAATCCCTCAATGCTCTTCGCTGTAACATGTCCCAGGCGTGTTCAATTGGGTTTAAGTCTGGCGACTGTGGAGGCCAATCTAATACCTGAACATCGTGTTCTCGAAGGGCGGCCCTCACCAGCCGCGCTGTATGGGAAGGTGCATTGTCATGCATGAGCTGAAATTCTTGCCCCGTTAGGGCCCTGAGCGGGACAATGACACGTTCTACTACCTCCTCACGGTATCTATGGGCAGTCATGCTGCCCTGAATCCAAATGAGTTGGGTTCGTCCGCCGATTCGTATTCCTGCCCACACCATAATTGTCCCGCCTTGGTAAGAGTGGACCTCCTGTGGATGTCGGAGACGGCTGACCCTGCCTGGAGTTCTCCAAACGCGTGTTCGTCTCGAATCTGGATGAAATCCATAGCGGGACTCATCAGTGAACAGCACCAATGACCATTGTTGATCACTCCATGTCAAATGTTCTTGAGCCCATAAAAGTCGCCTACCGCGATTGCCACGTCGCAGCGCTGGGACTCGTAGCGGTCTGCGAGCATGAAGACCAACTTCATGCAGCCTCCTTCGCACGGTTTGGTCGCTCACCAGCAGCTGCTGACCCTCCTGGAGCCTTTGCACTAGTTGCATCGCTGTGATATTGGGTAGTCTTCTGGCGGTCATTTGGAGAAATCGATCCTGTCTCTGAGTGGTAACACGATATCTACCTGTGTGCCGTTCTGCCACATCTCCAGTAGCGCGATAACGTGACCACAGCCTGGATAACACATTTTGGCTTGTGCCCAGAGACTCAGCAACGACGCGTTGAATAGCACCGTTTTGTAACATGCCAACTGCCCGTAACATTTCATCTCGACTCAAATGATGGCGTGGCATGACGCTAAAAAGCTTACACAACCAATTGAGAAAAGAAAATAAAACAATTTATCAGGTTTTCTTCAATTAACACGCAAAAAAAATTTTAATGCAACTTCTTGAAATTAGATACAACTCAAGATTGCGCTGTGCTTTGCGTGTTTTCATTTGTTTCTCATTATAATTTTTAAATTTTGAATAAAGAATAGACAAGGTTTAAATCTGTAAATAAACTTTTTAAGGAAACTAAATAGGTTTTAAACAATAAAGCCATGTTTGATTTCAAAATAACGTATCCCTAGACTTTGTTGATGTGTGTATGTCTACCTTGGACAAGTTGTCCAATTGGGTAGAAACAACTTCGAGAAAGAAATCAACCGCAGGATCCAGTTGGGTTGGGCAGCATTTGGCAAACTACGTCATGTCTTCTCCTCGCCTTTACCGCAATGTCTGAAGTCTAAAGTCTACAACCAATGCGTCCTACCTGTTATGACCTACGGTGCTGAGACGTGGAAACTCACAGTGGGACTAGTCCATAAATTGAAAGTCGCACAGCGAGCTATGGAGCGGGCTATGCTCGGCGTCTCTTTGAAGGATAAAATTCGTAACGAAGTAATCCGACAAAGAACCAAAGTTACCGACATAGCTCGCAGACTTAGCAAGCTGAAGTGGCAATGGGCTGGTCACATCTGCAGAAGGACCGACGGCCGATGGAGCGAACGTGTTCTGGAGACCGCGACTTGGTAAGCGTAAGGTAGGATACGGCCCCCAGGTAGGTGGACCGACGACCTCAAAAGGGTCGCTGGGACAGACTGGATGCGGAAGGCGGAGGACCGTGTGCAATGGCGCGTGTTAGGAGAGGCTTATGTCCAGCAGTGGACTGCGATAGGCTGATTGATTGATTGAAGTATTTATCTATCTATATAAGTATATATATCGTCGCCTGGTACCCATAGTACAAGCTTTGCTTAGTTTGGGGCTAGGATGATCTGGGTGACATTGTCCCTAGATATTATTATTATTATTAAAGCCATCCAGTAGGCCTCTATAATGGCTTAAAAACTGTTGGCTAATGGCTACAACCGGGACTGTTTGCTTAAAGTGCCCGAGCACCGAGACGCTCAGAAATTATGGCGGTCACTCATCTATAGATTTATTTATTTATTTATTTATTTAAAGGCTTACCAACTAAATACATACACAACATTAAACAACAATCTTTGATACAATTTTAAATCTAGCATGCACCTAAATTAAAGGAAAGCACGGCATTCTTAAGTTTACGAAAGTACATCATTAAAACTAAGTAGGTGTTTTAAGATTTATCATCCAAGATAACAAAATGTAAACAAAAAAAAAAAAATGTTTTTATGTTTGTTTTGTTTTGTTTTGGAACAAATTTGGAACTTTGTTAGTTAAATAATGCTATTATACATTATTATTAAATATTTTTTTCTTAAATAAATATAATTTACTAGCGAAAATATCAAGGTCGCAACTGTGAAATAATTCATTGCATCTTCTGAGGATATAAGAAATAGGTGCATTGTAACCGTAATTGTTTCGACTGTATTTGATTGAAAAAGGTTTATAATTATGAATTCTAGCGGAGGGTCTGGGCACATTTATATACAGGTGACCTACCAAATCTGGACAATCTACCCCTTGCGTAACTATCTTATGTAAAAAAGTTAAACCTAAGTAGTCTCTGCGCCACTGTAATGATTTCATTTCGAAATGGCCTAGTCTCTCATCATAGTGTTTAATCGATCTTCGAACACCAGCTATAGCCGAAAGCCTTCTTAAAAATCTTTTTTGTACATTTTCTAGACGCTGAATATTGTATTGATAAGTAGGATACCAAAGGATTGAGCAGTATTCAATATGGCTGCGTACAAATGCAAAATAGAGGGATTTTAATGCAGGCAACGACCAAAACTTTTTTGACCGGGAATCTAGTTACTTAACCTCACCGATCACTTATCGACTGGTGTAATGAACTTTAACAGTGTTAAATGATATCGTTTACCTTGCCAAAGTTATTTATTAAGTTAGTTACACGATGAAAATACGTTTAAGCGAATCAGAGCGTGAACGCGGTGGTCCTACGGCGGCTGTTTACAGCACTGATGAGGGAAACGTGACATCTAGATCTAGTTTTTATTGACCTTTTGGAAATAGGTCGAGACGAAACGTCTTTAGAGGTACTAACTATTTGGGAAACGGGATGGGGGAACTGACTTTAATATGGTTAACATTTTGTTGGTTACAGCAAGTAAAGAGGAAAGAAAAGGGTCTTATTGAAAATAATAAAACACTCAGCCTTATATCGAAATGGTTTTCGGCAAATAACCTCTTTTTAAATGTTAAATTTAAAAAAGAAACTTATTACCGAACGTACTCACATTATACCAACAGTTGCACTTACCAATACAAAATGGTAAAATTGGTATATACAAATATAGGTATATGACAAAATTATATTTTATCATAATTTATTTCCCGTAAATTTTCTCGATGATTCGCAGGTCAACTGGCCATATCGATTAACGATGTGGAATGGTCAGTTGGTCTAGAGGTTTGTGACCGTAACTTCTAATGCAGAGGTTGTGTGTTCGATTCCCACCCGGCCAAATCTTTGTGTGATGAACACGACTATATGTTCTGTGTCTTGCTATAATTTATTTATAATAAGCTGAGCCCCGCGTATAAATAATAGCCTATATGTTATTCGGATGTATAATTAACAAGATACTACTACGAACTTTCATCAAAATACATCCGGTAGTTTTTGCGTGAACGAGTAACAAACATACACACTCACAAACATTCGCCTTTATAATATTAGTGTGATATGTATGTATTAAGAGATAATAATAATAATAATATGTTTATTTACTTCTCACAAGGAAATTTACAAAACAGCATGTTCATTAGTATTACAATTAAAGTGGTCCTTGTGAGAGTCTGGAGTCTGAACTAGGTCGAGACCTGTACTACAGAACTCCAGGCTCTCTCCGGAAAATCAGATATAGTTGCATTGGGGTGGAGGTGTTGTTATGTTCGATTATGGTCTATTTAATAATATACAAATATGGGTGTATAAATATAAATAATATAATATATAAATATAGTGGAGATTCGTGGTATGTGTATGGGGCTGTGGGTGTGTGTGTGTGTGTGTGTGTGTGTGTGTTGGTGTGTGTTGGTGTGTGTGTCTGTGTGTGTGTGTGTGTGTGTGTGTGTGTGTGTGTGTGTGTGTGTGTGTGTGTGTGTGTGTGTGTGGGTGTGGCTTAGTCTTTGATATAGAATCTTAGCAAGATCAATGTAAAAGATAATACCTATGTGTATTTTGACATTTTGTATATGGTTTTGTGTGTATTCTTATTAACGGGTCGGTGTACTATTTAATTTAATGAACACTAGTCAGCAGTACTTCCGTTTCTTCGTAAGAAAGGGTAAGTAGCCAATTAGTAAGTTTTCTTTTAACGTGTCGTTTATTGTGTTGGTATATGAATATTTTTTTGTTTGCTATGTTATATAAGAAGGGGCCCAGAAAACCATAAAATCTCTGTGCCAGTGCTGTGCGATAGTTGCGTGTTTGTTTACAGACATTATAGGACTTGCGCTTTGTCAATAGAGTGGAGTCAAATTTAAGATCCTCAAATGTTGATAATGAGTAATTGGCGTATGGTTAGGACCTCGCAGTACTCGTACAGCAATTTGGTTGGATAAAGGAAAGGCTTAAAGGTTGAGACTTTCAAAAGAGCTCGTTGGGCTACTTCTACAGATTTTAAGGTAGTTTTTGGAGCTCCTCCCCAAATCAGTATGCCATAAGTGCTAATAGACTGACATAATGCAAAATAGGTTGATTTAAGTAATTTTGGACTACATGCCTAAGTTTTTTAAATATGACTAATAGCTTACGAATTCTACCACTGAGAGTTGAGGTATGCTTTTTAAAGGATAGGTTACTGTCAATTTCGATGCCTAGGTACTTTAAATGTGATGTTCTTTCTAGCGGCACACAAGGACATTGGCTATCTCCATTGTTTGCGCAAGAGTGCGCGATTAGTGTAAGCTGGTTTGGGCTGTCAGTATTTCGAGCGGAGAAGCAGATAAATTTTGTTTTATCCACATTTAGTGATAACAGGGAATTTCGCAGAAGTGTTGTTATGACATTTAATCCCTTTTGAGCTATTTCAAATGTCTCCTTTCAGGTGTCTCCAATAAAGATGAGGACAGTATCATCTGCATACGAAATTAATCTACCCTGTGTAAGTGAGGTTAGGCAAAGATCATTAATATAAATGAGAATGAGCGTTGGGCCTAAGATACTACCTTGGGGAACTCCGTATGACACTGGAAGATCGGAACTTGTGTATGGTCCTATAGCTACTCTTTGATATCGGTTAGTAAGGTAATTTTTAAAAAGATTGAGCTGAGTGCCTCTTATGCCAATTCGATTGAGTTTGTCTAACAAGATTGGAATGGACACCGTATAGAAGGCTTTGGCCAAATCTAGAAAGATGCCCAGGCATTTTTTACCGCTATCTATATTTTGAATTATAAAATCTGTTACAGACGCTGTACACTCCCTGTACAGCGTCTGTTGTGGATTTACCACGCCGAAAGCCGAATTGATTTGTGGAGAGAATTGAGTGCTTTTCAATGTAATTTACTAGGCGGTGGTTAATTAATTTTTCAAGAATTTTTGAAAGAGATGGTAGTAAAGATATAGGCCTGTAATTTCCGATACTGTCTCTATCACCAGATTTATAAATTGGAATGACTACCGATTTTTTAAGACTTGAAGGAAAAATTCCTTTGTTGAAACACATGTTAAATATGAAAGAAAGAGGGGGAGCAAGATGTGATTTAAAGTGTTTTATAATTTTGTTGGAAATTTTGTCCCATCCGACTGAGGTATCTGTCTTTAAAGCCATAATGATTTGTTCTATTTCCTCAGCATCAGTATTTAGAAGGACAAAAGAGTTAGAGACGTTCATATGGTTGAAGTTCGGTTCGGTGTAGTTTGGGTCTTGGTATAATCTTTCAGCCAGAGTTTTACCAATGTTGGTGAAATATTCATTAATTAGGTTAGTAGATTTGTGTCGGTCTGTATGTAAGTTAAGTACCATTGGTAGGTGCTTTGTAGTTTTCGACGTGTATGTGATATTTTTTATTGCTTCCCATATTTTTTTATTGTTTTTACCTGCATTTACAATTTGCGCCCTGTCATAATCAATTTTGGCTTTTTTTAAAGAGGGAGTTACAGAAATTCCTATAGCGTTTGTAAGTGGTTTTCAATGTTTCATTATCTGGGTTTTTTTGATTTTATATGTAAGTAGCCAGTCCCTGTTACGCATAGAGCGGAGCATGCCCTGGGTTATCCATGGCTTAATATTATTTTTGCGTCTACTCATTTTAATTGTTGTGGTGTTTAGTTCTATAGAATTAGTTAGGCTTTTTGTTAAATAGTTTAGTGAGAATTCTGGATCAACTGAGTTGTAAATAGGCCTTAGGTCTAGAAGAAGAATATCTGATACTACTTGATCATAATTAACTTTGTTAAAAGTAGTTCTTTCGTGGTAAGACGGTTTACAATCCAGTAGAAAACAAGTTACACTTCGGTGATCTGTGATAGAAGTAAATGGGACAAGTGTAAGTGCGGATTTATTAGTTTTTAAAATTACATGATCAATGCAGGTTTTACTTTCATCTCTTGTTATTAGGTTATGTGCCGGTAGCATGCCGTGAAAAGCCGCAAGATTTAGGTAGCTATCAGAATTGTTATCAGTTTTTTCATGATTAATCGCGATGTTTAGGTCATCATCATCATATCAGCCGAAAGACGTCCACTGCTGGACAAAGGCCTCCCCCAAAGATCTCCACAATTGCCGGTCTTGTGCTATTCGCATCCAGCATTTTCCAGCGACCCGCACAAGATCATCCGTCCATCTTGTAGGGGGCCTGCCCACGCTGCGTCTTCCGGTTCGTGGTCGCCACTCGAGAACCTTTCTGCCCCAACGGCCGTCGGCTCTACGAGCTATGTGCCCTGCCCACTGCCACTTCAACTTGGCAATTCTTCGGGCTATGTCGGTGACTTTGGTTCGCCTGCGGATTTCGACATTTCTGATGCGATCCCGCAGGGAAACTCCGAGCATAGCCCTCTCCATTGCTCTTTGGGTGACCTTGAGCCTTCTAATAAGGCCCATAGTGAGCGACCACGTCTCTGTTCCGTATGTCATCACTGGCAACACACACTGGGCGAAGACTTTCGACTTGAGACACTGCGGTATTTTGGACGAGAAGATGTTACGTAGCTTCCCGAACGCTGCCCAGCCGAGTTGGATTCTACGATTGACCTCCTTCTCGAAGTTGGACCTACCTAGTTGGATGGTCTGACCTAGGTAAATATAGTTCTCTACAACTTCGAGTGCAGAGTCACCAACTTTCAATTGAGTGGGTGCAACATGGACGTGTGACATGATTTTCGTCTTATCCATGTTCATTTTCAGACCCACTTGTTGAGTGTTTAGGTCCCCAGTGATAATTATGTTTTGAAAACCCGATAATTTAGTTAATATGTCGTTTAGTGAAGTAAGGAATGGGGTGATATCATAGTACGATGGAGAACGATATATCGTAATCATTACTGTGTTAGGTTTCAGCTTAATGATGAGGCAGTTTGCTTCGTTCATGGTTGGCTCCTCTACGGCAAAATTTAGGTTATTTTTTGCAAAAATTACCACACCATCGTTTTGTTTATGGTTAAGTTTTGTAGCGAAGCATTTGTACCCATCTAGAAACGGTAGTGTTGTGTTACAAGAAAGCCAGCACTCTGTTAAGATCAAGAGATCAAAATCAATTTTGATTCTTTCGAGCAGTACTTCAAAATCAAGAAAATTACGATTTATACTACGTATATTTTGCGTTATAAAGGACAAACTGGAGTTATTTTTAGGTGCTAGTTGAGGGACAGATTCTACGGTGCAGTGCATAGATTTGAAGTTGGAAGTGTTTTCAATGTCATTTGCAATCTTTATTTCATCGAATGTTGAAAAGAAATATTTACAAGTGATATTTTTACATAAGGCAATCGTTTTTGTGCTAGTGTTTTGAATTCATTTTCAGATACCTGGTTATGATGTGTGGTCGAATTTGTTCTGTAGTGTAAGTGGAGTTTGTTATTGTTATATAATATTATGTATATAAGGAGAAATAACATAGTTTGTTTACTGTAGAGATTAATTGATTTATAGTAGGCATTTTTGTTGTGATTAAAGTGTTTATAAAACTGTGTTGAGATTGAGTGTTGAGTATGGTGTATTCTGTAAATGTAAATATTTATAACGTGCAATAAAGTAAATAAAATTAGTAACATAATTAAAAATAAGTGGGATTTCCTACAAATTAATAAGTTAGTAACATATAGTCAATTTGGGCGTACATTTGGCAGTTCATCTTCGGATTCGATGCGCAGTACCGGTGCATTTTCTTTCTCTTATTCTTTCATGTAAACCTTACCGTAAGAGGTCCAGCAGGTATAGTTGTTATGAGATTTCACAAATTCCCGAGCTAGGTAGAACAATCTTCTTGATATCTGAGTTAGTGCCTCATCGATGTAGATTTGTTGCGAGATGTTGAGGATGCCGATGTGGGTCGTGTTGAGCTTGTTGTTTTTGTTATTTTTGTTGTAATCTCGGCATTTCTTGATGACTGTAGTTTTTAAAGATGTAGTTGTGAAGTCAACTATAATGTGGTTGCTTGATGGGTTTTTAGTTTTTAGTCGGTAAACATCTCGAATATCCGAGGAAACAATTGGTAGTTCCACGATCTCACCAATTTTGCTAACAATCTTGCTCAAGCTATCCTTGTTTTCGACATTTATTTTTGGAACATTTTTAATTTCACTCATAGAAGAACGACTGTTACGCTCAAGGTATTCTATTTTAGTTTCTAATGATTCTATTTTCGCTGTATACGTTTTATTTTCACGTTCTAGAAGTAACATTCTATTTAGGAATTCATCGTATTTTTTCGAGAGGAAATTAACCGAATTTTGGAGTTCAATGTTATTTTTTGTTATTGTATCCATAAGTGTATCCAACTTTAAACTTTGCTTTTTTTCAAGAATCTCAAACAGAGCAGTCATTTGGGGCATGATTTCGGATGCGGTCTTCTCATAGTCTGTGCCCAAGTTGCGTCTTACTCGCCTTGTAGCGTTACCAGTATCAAGCTGTTTAGCTAAAGTATTCAGTTGCGTGTCTGATCCACCCGTTATTTGGTCCGTTAGAACTAGGTTGCTGCTTGCCGGTTGCTGAGAAGTGGATTGATTCTTTGGCATCGTAAATGTTGATAAATTTAGTATGATTATCAGTTGTCTGGTTGCCATAGTACGGGCTCTGCCAAGTTTGGGATCAGATGGCACTGTGTATGTTGTCTGAAGATATTTATTTATTGTTATTTATTATATTCTGCAAACAAACTGATGTTATGTCAGGTTATATTTCTGTGAATTGCCACGGTAACTGCTTCTCAAAAGTGCCGTATGTTTACTTGCCGATTGAGTTCTCTAAACATCAGGTGACCCGCTGGCTCCTTTCCCTTGCTATTAAATGGAAAAATAACAAGTACGATCGATACCGAAGATACAGGTGGAGTACCGCAAGGGTTCGTATTGGGTTCCGAATATAAATAGATTAAGCTTAGAAAATTGATACGGTTCACATAAGCGAAAAACACAAACAAAAATACAGTTTAATACTTATGAGATAAGTTAAGTTATGACTTTATTTGTATTAAACGTGGTATACAGGTGTTACAATATAATTTATAGAAAATGTTCAGATGTTTAGCTATACAGTAGGTATCAACGTAAAAAAAAAAATTGTGAATATTTGTTTGATATTTTTTTTAAAGATTAGTTGTACTTAAAGTAGACTATCTTACGGAATCGTTAGTTAGGACATAGCAAGATAAAAGTATTAGGTTGATAAAAATAATATTCCTACATTCATTGTTAATATTTAGTCTTCCAGGATTTTATAAATTGAATAGTAAGTAAGGTATAAAGCACTATGAACTTAATATCTAATAAAAAAAATATTTGTTGAGGTTTGTATGTGTGAAGATGGAAGAGTAAGAACATAAAAACTAATAATATTTTTTATTATTTATTTATTTATTTATACAAATATATTTTCACAAGTTTGTACATACGTCCCACAAAACCGTGTAATAGGTTTGACTGTAGCATCGAGTGATTCTGGTCAATCTACCTGTACGGGGTATATTAATAGTATGCAAATGTAAGTGTAAAATACAGGTCCACTCTCTATTCCATTGCCGTTAAGATCTGATGGGACGGACAAGCCGATATGGCTAGAGACAGGTCAAGTGTAGAACCGGCAGACAGCTCGACGTGCTCTTCAAGGCGCAGATGTCCACTCTGGCTGCTACTAAAATTTTTTCAGGGTAAATATATATAAAATTGTGACCGCGGAACTATATACTCTGCGGCGGTGAATAGCAATTTGGTTGTAGGGTCTGATAATCTGCCATGTATGACCAACTAGCTGTTCCCCGCGGTTTTACCCGCGTTAAACTTTATAAATTATAGCCTATGTGTTAATCCAGGGTGTCAGCTAACTCCATACCAAATTTTATTATTATTGCTCCAGCCGCCGTTAAGACGTGAAGAGGTAACAAACACACACACTCACAAACTTTCGCCTTTATAATATTAGTGTGATGGATATACTGAGAGCGTTGTCCGGTGACACAGCGAAAACTTCCTAGACTACTGTAAAAGTCATTTAAAAAGAATACTGGGTGTCAAAAGGAATATTCATTCATAGTCCTACTGGGCATAGTTCCAAACTGAACGCTAGATTTTACGATCTATACTTCAACTTCGCTGACGTTACGTAAAGGCGACAAAATGACACAATCTTTATAAAAATATGTATGAGAAATGGTCTTAACCTTCAATTTACGTGTTAGTACAGGAAATCATTCCATCCTCTCCGTATAACTTATATATGACACGTCAAATATCGGAAGCGTAGGAAGTGAATGAGCAGAGAGAGAAATAAGGTTTTAGTTTTTCACAAACTTCGTGATAGTGACCATAATCTCACTTATATAGTATATGTGATATCACGCAAAACCGGCTGGACGGATTTAGTTGAATTTTGGGATGGAGTTAGATTCTACATACATACATACATATATAGACTCACGCCTGTTTCCCAGAGGGGTAGGCAGAGGCAATGGATTTGCATTTGTCATGAGCTTTGTAAACCTCTTTTGCCTCGTTTACTGTCATTATATACATATTCATACATGCTTGCCGGTTTAGGGTACTTCTGACCTGGCCTTTCTTGAGAACGTCCCCGATTTGGTCAGGGAATGTGCTACGAGTTCTTCCCCTTCCGGCTGTACCATTCACATACTTCTTTTCTAAATGCCCCAACTATCTCAGCATGCTTTTTTCAATCTTTGTGACTACATCATCTTTTACACCACAACGCTCTCTTACATCAGTATTTCGTATTCAGTCTCTCAGAGTCACAGATTATACCTTGAATTAACACAATATAAGCAACAATTCAAAATCGAGATTAACACTATAATGTGCAGTTAGTTGTTACCGAATATTAGAGGCATTTTATGGATCCGCGTAGTATATAAAGGGATTTGCAATAGCGACCCGCGAACTTTGATATCGCATAGCAGTCATTTTGGTAAAGCTATAGCTGTAAAATTTTGCATAAATACACATGTAGTCGTGAGATTTCACCTTGGAACGCTACATGCTACAACAACGCGTAGAAATTGGTAAAAATCATTATCAAAATCAGTACTCTATTTGCCTAACGTTCCGTACGTTGCGTTCAATTTATGGCGGTCATGGTCGCCGATATCGCACTATGATAACAAATTTCTTGTGGATTAGGTTGAATGGTATTGGTTTCATTAACATGTAGTTCCAATAGGACGGCGCCATACAGCACGGGGAACATTAAATTTATAGAATGAGAAGTTCGAGGGCTTCGTCATCTCGCGTGGTGGTGACATTAACTGACCACCGAGAACTTTTCTTTTTATTACTATTGGAGGCTGACGAGCAGGCGGCCACCTGATGGTAAATGGTAACCGCTACTCAACATCCGCAAAGCCAAGGAGCACAGCAAACCGTTGCCTACCGTGATATTAATACTCTTTTTAAACCTCGTTTAAAGAAGATCATGCCGCTTTAGCGCTAAGGAAACACCGCGGCCGGTAATTCGTGTGATTTTTTTCTGCAGCCTCGTTATTATTTAGTAAATTAACTGTTACATATGATATATCCTTACATTATATATCCTTGAAACAGCGGCTAGTAAGTTTTGAAACGCTTTGAACATTTAGAACATAGGTATCTGTACAAGCAATATATTTTTTAGTTTTCCCCTTGTTTATTCAAATATACATCTACGTTAGGTAGGGCTAAATGTTTTCTGGGATCCCAATTCAGATCGTGTGACTTCACACCGTTCGACTTTTTTCTATGGAGCTATGTAAAATAGCTAGTATATGCAAGTAAACCAAACTCAATTGGAGCCCTAAACAATTGAATAAATATCCCCATTTATGCGAAAATATCATCCGTAATTGGTCAACCAATTATGGATCGGCGTTCAAATAGATGAAGGTTAAAAATGACTAAATTATTCGTTCAATCTGCTTCGCCATTGAAAATCGATTTCGGACTATTTATGACGTCTCAAATCCTCATGGAAGGCGATTGAACTATAATAAAACACCTTATTACTCTTCTATGTTCTGTATTTTCACCAAATAACACTGAAGCTAGGGGTAATATTGAAACAGTAATAACTTTTGATCCGCCCAACAAAGACTTATTGAGCGTGCAACCTCGACGAGCGCCAACGGAAAAGTGCCCAAAGACCTGTGTCTCGTTCTCGGTTATAACGTTCTGTCAAACGTCAAATTTGATACTTGATAGCCCACTTCGGTGTTGCAAGCACAACAAATCGATTGTCGCTATAATCGGCTACAAATAAATCAAATAACAAAAGCTAATTACAAGATAATTGTCAAATAATTAGTATAATAATAACTAAACCTAACAGAACGAATAATTTAGTCATTTAACCTTCATCTATATGAACGCCGATCACGATGATAGGCGGTAGGTCCCCCTAGTAGGAATTCCTTCGGGACGGCTTCTACGCCCCTTTCGACAACGAAGCAAAAATAATTATCAATACTTAACTCAGGGTTATCTGTTTCGTAAGTCTTATCTCTGCTCTTTACTGTGAGCAGCCGCAAAAATAAGTATTACGAGAACCAGTTATTATTTTCGTACGAATGTTCGTCAAAACGATTCACTGCTGCGGCAATCAGTAATAACTGTTTGATTATAGCCTTTGTTCCTTTTGTTACAAATGGAAGCGCATTTTCGCGTGATTTTTGTACAAACACGCCATTGTGTTGTAATGTGAAGCTGACTGTGCACGTGTTTTAACAGGAAGACGAGGGAAACTACTAATATGTTGTTTATATAAGATGTAGGATTAGCGTGTACGTTTTTTATTTAGTTCGATATGTATATTCTGTATGTGGCTTTTTCTCACGCGTACGACTACGTATGAGAATAAGTCATACAATTTTTCAAGTTATTATATTTTAGCCTGGGTATAATCCTAGTGATCACACTAATATTTTAAAGGCGAAACTTTGTGAGTGTGTGACTGTGTGAGTGTGAATGTTTGTGACATCTTCACGTCTAAACCACTAGAGCGATTTTAATAAAATTTGGTATGGAGTTAGCTGACAGCCTGGATTAACACATAAGCTATAATTTATAGTGTTATTTGCGGGTAAAACCGCGGGACATAGCTAGTTTATCAACAATATACATGTATTTAGTATGTTATTTGTCCAGCTGTCGGCTGATATGATGATTTAGTATGTTTATCAGTTGTCTAGTCGCCATAGTACAGGCTCTGCCTAGTTTGAGGTCAGATGGCAGTTTGTTAGTTGTCCCGTGAAATTTATTTATTTATTATTGCCATTAAACTTAGTTAAATTGAGATGTTATATTTCAATATTTGATTACCAAATGAGACTAGATGATATGACAGGTGTTTTAAGAGTTTCATTAATCAGACAAATATCATCATCATCATCATAACAGATGAGAGAACTCGACTGGTAAACAAAAGCCTCCCCCTCTTCATCATCTTGGAGATATGGCATAACCGCCATGCTTGGCAGACAGATTGGCGATCGCATTATGACGATCATAGTACTCAGAAAGAAGTTGCTGTCCGTCTTCTAGATGTTATTCCATCGGGTCAACTTCTACGCCCCCCACGGATGAGATGGGGTGATGATTTGACGGTCACCGTAGCCTAGTTGGTAGTGCTCCTGCCTACGAAGCTGGTGGTCCTGGGTTCGAATCCCGGTATGTGCAAATATTTGTGTGATCAGCACGAATATTTGTTTCTGAGTCATGGATGTTTTCTATGTGTTTAAGTATTTATCTATCTATATAAGTATGTATATCGTCGCCTGGTACTCAAGTACAAGCTTTGCTTAGTTTGGGGCTAGGATGATCTGTGTGAAATTGTAACAAAAAAAACTGATAATGGTAACCGTAACCCCCCATCATAAATCAATTTACTTAAATCAAATTAGTAACCGTAGAAAATCTTTATTAAATGTTTGGCGCTCGTCACTAAGTGTGGTTTTTTTGGGTAATTTTAATAACACCTTAGTATTTCAGCAAAGTTTTGCTTACTCAGTAGAGTGAACCATATACACCTACATATGAGTTTTTAGGAGCACTACACTGGAAACTGAAGAGATTAAACAAAAACATTTGAAGTATACGAAACTACATCAACGTTCATCCTTAATACTATAAAACAAAAAAAGTACAGACGCCAGCACATCACGCTACCCTAATCTGTAAAATTTCCCCAATACAAAGTGAACCTTATGCTTTTGTGATAAAGTTGAAAATCTATAAAAAATATTGACATATTGTGGTAGCTGGATGTGCTCGGGTCTTTATAAAGCCAAAGAAAAAGAATTGAGCCATGCGCAGCTGCGGATTAAATTGCATGTACGGGATGAGTAAAAAACAAATTTTGCATTCTAAATTAAAAATCTCTACTCTATATCCTTCTATATCTCTTGATGAATGCAGTATTATTAATTTTTCCGCCGCTAAATTAGCGCTGGCGCTGACGTAAAATCTGCGCTGCTTTTTATGCTTAAAAGCTCTGTTTTTATCGTATTTTATATTGAAGACGACGGTCTCAAAAGTCGCATCAAGTTTTAACAAGGTGGTATAAAATATACCATCTACCTACTACATATATATCTGTTTACGTTTTCTTCCTTCATTTTTTGTGATGCTATAATATAGATTGAAATAATGAAGATTAAAATGGCAAAATTCTAGACATAGAACTTTTTAATGAAAAATATGAAATAGATATCCTTTGTTTTACAGAAACATGGCTGAAGGCACACAAGATGGCTTTTAGTGTCTGTGGCTATAGGGTCACCAGCTTTTATAATAGGGTTTCGGCAGAGGGAGGTGGAGTACTGATACTACTTCGAGACCAAATTAAATTTAAAGAACGTAAAGATATATGCCAACTATCTATTGAGCGTGTGTGTGAGGTGGCATGTGTAGAGACGCAGTTTTATTGTATAATATGTGTGTATAGACCACCAGCATCCGATTTAAAGCTTTTTACAGCAACAATAGAAGACATTCTTAGGAAAATTAAAAGTAAAAAAAAAATCCTTGTATGTGGTGATTTTAATATGAACATTTTAGCAGATTCACCTGAAATAAACATATTTCTTTCGGTCCTTTAACCTTAAATGCTTGTTCTCTGAGGCCACGAGAGTCACACCCACATCTGCTACTTGCATTGATAACATAATTACCAACTTTGATGTCTCTGAGAAGTGTTTGGTGGCTGGTGTTCGCTCTGACCATAAATGCCAAATAGTAAAGATAAAAAATGAGATAAATATAAATAAACAAAAAATTAGTTTTAGACCTTTAACAAAATCTAATTTGGGAAAGTTCAGTAACAACCTGGAGAATAGTTTGTGCCATCTATTGCCAAACAAAAGTAAGCCTAACGATATGTACACTACATTATTCCACTGTATTTGCAAAGAATTTAATAAATCTTGTAAAATAAAAAACATAACGGTTGACAGTAATAAGATAAAATTTAGTTCTTGGGCAACTCAAGGCATTAGACTGAGTAGAGATTTTTTATATGAGTTGTATGACAGAAGGTCCTATAACCCTGATGTCAATTTCATTAATTATGTTAGAAATTATTCAAAAATTTTTAAAAAGGTTTGCATTCAAGCTAAATCTTTATATATAAGAGATAAAATTAAAAAATCTGATAATAAAATAAAATCAGCTTGGCAAATAATTAATACTGAAACTGGTAAAAGTAGATCAAGAGATCAAACATTAGTATTGAATATTGGTGATGAACTGGTTTCAGACAAGCTTACCATTGCCAATTTTTTTGCTGCTTTTTTTGCAAATATACCCGTGGATATTACTAAGTGTCTCGCATCATCACCAGATGTGGCTGAACTCTTTTTAAATCAAAGCGTAAAACAAACTGTACCTAACTTTAGTTTTAAATCCGTAACAAGTGATGATATTATAAAAGCTTTTAAGAGTATTAAAAGGAAAGGCACAGAAGATTTGTGGGGACTGTCTGTTAAAGCAATTGAATCAATCATACTAAACATTGCTACAATCCTTGCAGCCATCTTCAATGGCTGTATAAGTGATGGTGTCTTTCCCGATTTAATGAAAATAAGTAAGATAATACCCATTTTCAAGGCAGGTTGTTCAAAAAATGCCACGAATTATAGGCCTATCTCAATACTACCAGCTTTAAGTAAAATATTTGAAAAGCTGATGCTCAGCCAAATGTTGTCGCACTTTAACGTGAATGAGATATTGCATAACAAGCAGTTCGGGTTTACAAGGGGCCGCTCTACTCAGGATGCAGGTTGCACATTAATTAGGTCAATATTGGAGGCTTGGGAGGGATCACAGGATGCGCTGGGAGTTTTCTGTGATCTCTCTAAGGCTTTCGATTGCGTTGATCATCGTACGCTCGTTGTTAAACTGAAGTACTATGGAATATCTGGCACATCTCTTGATCTTGTGATGTCCTATTTATCGGGGCGACAACAGATGGTTTCGATAGGCGGTGCCACTTCGGCACGTCATCCTGTGAAAATGGGGGTGCCCCAAGGATCTATATTGGGCCCATTTTTATTTCTAGTTTATATAAATGATCTCCCTTATCTGGTAGAGAAAGTATCAGACATAGTTTTGTTTGCTGATGATACTTCGCTCATATTTAAAGTAAATAGAAAGGATAAAGATCTTATTGAGCATAATAAAACACTCAGCTTTATATCAGAATGGTTTTCGGCAAATAATCTCTTGTTAAATGCAGGGAAAACTAAATGCATCAGGTTCTCATTGCCGAATGTGACTCAAATTGTACCAACAGTTTGAGTCACATTCGGCAATGAGAACCTGATCGATGAGTTGCACTTAATGCGAAAATATTAGATCTAGTCCCATCGACCGTATTTTTAGGATTGACACTTGATTCAAAATTGCAATGGGGTCCTCAGATTGAAAAGTTAGCAGGTAAATTAAGTTCGGCTTCCTATGCTGTCTGGAAAATAAGGCAATTGTCAGATGAACAAACTGCTAGATTAGTGTATTTCGCGTACTTTCATAGCATTATGTCGTATGGCATTCTGCTGTGGGGTTCGGCGGCTGACATAGGTGCTATTTTTGTATTGCAGAAAAGAGCAGTCAGAGCCATATACGGTTTAGGCAGTCGCGATTCTTTGCGAAATTTGTTTAAAGAAATAAATATACTTACTGTGCCATCGGAATATATATATCAGAATATAATGTTTGTTAGAAAAAATATTCATAATTATAAAAAGAAAAGTGAACTGCATAATATAAATACTAGGAATAAAAACAAACTAGCCATGCCAGGCTTTAGAGTAAGCAAAACTAATAAATCATTTTTAGGAAATTGTATTAGGTTTTATAACAAGCTTCCTACTCAAATTACTGATCTGCCTGACACAAGTTTTAAAACACATATTAAACGTGTACTTATGGCTAGGGGTTATTACACCACTAAAGAGTACATCGATGACAAAGACGTCTGGCTCTCACTTCCTACCTGCACATTGCTCGCTGGAGATCTTGTAGCCATATAGACATGACTGATCTGCTGTGTTACGTGAACTATCTGTAAATGATTGCTATCATATACTTAATTTAAAATTATTGACTCTGTCTCAAAATGAATAATGTTATTGTTTCGAAGTTTTTCTTTTGTATACCTAAATATAATCTAAAATAATAAGCATTCAGACAACCGATCGAGCATATATTGTGTTTGCCTACTAAATAATTTCTCTAATTGGACCAAATCCCGTGTTCATGCCCGCTTGAGTATGTTTCGCCGGACCGTCTCAACTGGGTCGTGTTGAAACCGGTAGTAGATGAACCCACTGAGTTTGTTTCGCTGGGTCTTCTCAGTTGGGGCGCATTGGATCCGGTGGTAGCATTAAAGCGCGACCGTCGTTATTAACACAAGGTCCGTCATAATAATAATACCTTTAATATAGACAGAACCATTGACAATATGTAGTAAAAATATTAGACTTAAACTAGATAATTAAACATAATCTCTTGACAATAACTTGATACGAGCTAGCTAAATATCATTTCTGTAATAAAATAAATTTTATAAATGTTTTCATACAAGATGTACCAAATATCTATGTTACTAGAAATAATATCTAATGTATACAACTATATTACTACAAACATGTTCTGACTATTTACAAGCGCTTTTTTAAAGTCTACGTGAATAAAAACCTTTTTTATTTTTATTATTTATTTTATTTTATTTTTTATTTTATTTTATTTTATTTTATTTTATTTTATTTTATTTTATTTTATTTTATTTTATTTTATTTTATTTTATTTTATTTTATTTTATTTTATTTTATTTTATTTTATTTTATTTTATTTTATTTTATTTTATTTTATTTTATTTTATTTTATTTTATTTTATTTTATTTTATTTTATTTTATTTTATTTTATTTTATTTTATTTTATTTTATTTTATTTTATTTTATTTTATTTTATTTTATTTTATTTTATTTTATTTTATTTTATTTTATTTTATTTTATTTTATTTTATTTTATTTTATTTTATTTTATTTTATTTTAATTTATTTTATTTTATTTTATTTTATTTTATTTTATTTTATTTTATTTTATTTTATTTTATTTTATTTTATTTTATTTTATTTTATTTTATTTTATTTTATTTTATTTTATTTTATTTTATTTTATTTTATTTTATTTTATTTTATTTTATTTTATTTTATTTTATTTTATTTTATTTTATTTTATTTTATTTTATTTTATTTTATTTTATTTTATTTTATTTTATTTTATTTTATTTTATTTTATTTTATTTTATTTTATTTTATTTTATTTTATTTTATTTTATTTTATTTTATTTTATTTTATTTTATTTTATTTTGTTTTATTTTATTTTATTTTATTTTATTTTATTTTATTTTATTTTATTTTATTTTATTTTATTTTATTTTATTTTATTTTATTTTATTTTATTTTATTTTATTTTATTTTATTTTATTTTATTTAAAAAAAAAAGATACTGCATGGATATGGATTTTAAGATAAAAGATAAGATAAATACACTTTATTGTACACCATTATACATAAAAGTTACAGGATCTCAAATAATTATAAAAAAGTACAATGGGCGGTCTTATCGCTTAAAGCGATCTCTTCCAGACAACCTTAAGTTGGACTATATTGTATGGAATTAGGAGTAGGGGTAGTGTAAGGTGTAAAACTATAGAATATGATTAAGTATCTACTTAAGACTAATAGTGGTTTCTACTTAATAGTACTACCACTAATTATTTACATAATATATTACTTATACCTACTTATTTGCATACAATACATAGAATACTAATAATAATATAATATATAAATATATATACATATATAATATATAAATAGACATAGATATATTATATAGATAGATAGATAAAAATATAATAAATATATTCCGTTATGATGGAAATATCAACGATATCTAGCAGGGTCATATGATGGACAAGAAAAAAAGGAACACTTATTGCAACTGTGACAGATAATGTTTGGTCACAAGATTTTTAAACGTAGGTAAAGATTGAGCGCGTCTTATAGATACTGGTAACGCATTCCAGAGACGAGCAGCTACAACAGTAAATGATTTGCTGTAGAAATTGGTGGAATGCGTTGGTAAGGTTAGTTGCAGGTTTTCTGATGATCTCAGTGACTTGACATGCGTGTCATTGAGGAACTTGAAACGTTCTTTGAGATAATAGGGTGTAGAGGGATTAAAGAGAATATTGTACAAGAGAGATAAGATATGTGCATTCCGACGAAGACGAATAGGAAGCCACTTGAGTTTAGTACGAAATTCTGAAACATGGTCATATTTGCGAAGACCAAATATGAACCTAATACAGAAATTTTAGAGACGCTCAAGTTTGTCAAGTTGTTCCTGGGTTAAATCAAGATAGCTGGCGTCAGCGTAATCGAGAATAGGAAGAAGGAGAGATTGTGCAAGCGCAATTTTCGTGGTAATAGGCAGGAAATTACGAAGCCTTCGCAAAGAACCAGCAGAAGCAAAGATTTTACGGCTAACTTCCTGTACTTGCGGAGCCCATGAGAGATCTATGTCTATTAAGATTCCCAAATTTCTAACATTTTTAGCCAATGGAATTACAGTGTTATTCAAAGTAATATCGGGAATTTGTGACCAATCTACTTTAGTTCGCATCCTAGTACTGCCGATAACAATTGCTTGCGATTTGGCCGGGTTCACAGTAAGCCCATAGCTATCACTCCAGGAGGAAATATGTACAAGATCTCTGTTTATGAGACGAATAGCTTCAGGCAGGTTATTGGGAGTTGCTTGACTGTAGATCTGGAGATCATCAGCATAAAGGTGGTAGGATGAAACTAATTTTTGGGAAATGGCATTAATAAATATTGCAAATAAAAACGCCACCCTGCGGCACGCCTACAGATGTATTACACCAGGAAGAATAAGAGTCTTCGATGTGAATCCGTTGACGTCGGTCAAACAGGTAACTGTGAAACCAATCAATTACCGTTGGAGATATGTTAAGAGAGCGTAATATGGCTAGCAATACATCATAGTCGATGGTGTTAAAAGCATTACTGAAATCTAACAAACAGAGGACAGAGAGTTTGCCATTTTCCATGCCAGATCTCACTTCATCAGTAATGTGAACTAGCGCTGAAGTCGTACTATGACCGGGACGGAAACCGGATTGGAAAGGATTCAGGAGAGAATTATTACAAAGGAAAGAATTGAGTTGTTTATGGATAAGGCGTTCAGGGGATTTTGAGAGGAAGGGTAGTATGGATATCGGACGGTACTCAGAAAAGGATTGAGGATTGGATTTTTTTGGCAGCGGAGTGATTTGTGAGTCTTTCCATTGTGATGGAAAAGAGCCACTGGAAACGGAATAATTAAAAATGTGAGTAATGACAGGAAGGATTTCATCTAAAATGGGAAGGATCATATTACGACTAACACAATCACTACCAACCGCGTTAGAAGTGATTGATTGAATACTCTTCTTAACATCACAATCGGTAAACTGACTAAAGAAAAACGGTGAATGATCAGGAGTTGGAAGCAGAGATAGATTTCTTATAGTATTTAATTTAACTGACTTATTCATATCAGACGACGATGAGAAATGCTGATTCAATAAATCAAAATTTAAGTCTTTTGGAATAGTTTCTTGACGAGATTTTCCAACTCCCAGTGATCTAAGAAATTTCCAGATCTTAGCTGGGTCTCCGTTTTCCACAGAGGTATGGATATGTTGGCGTTGCGCTTTCCTACACACCTTATTACAGTGATTACGAATAATAACAAATTTTTCCCAATTTTGTGAATTAGGGCGGGCCTTATACCTGGACTTAGCCGCTGCTTTTTTATTCATTGTTGACTTAAGGTCGTCTGTCAACCATGGTGCTGGAAGGTGCTTCACTTTTACAGGGCGTACGGGAGCATGTTTGTCATATAAACGCAAGAGGCATTTCGTAAAATAGTTCACCTTGACATCCATGGAATCAGCCGAAAAAAGAGGTGTCCAGTCTAGATTACTAGCATCCACCCGAAGATTTTCTAGGTTCATCGCACGAAAACTGCGCTGCAGAAGAATTCTCGATTTAGCCTTGGGTGGACGAACCTTATAGGATAAGTAAATCAAGTCGTGATAGGAGAAACAGTCTGCTGAACACTGACCGTGCTTAATTACGTGCTCTGCAGAGGATACAACTGTAAGGTCAAGAAGAGAAGGAACGGAATTTGGGAAATGATGTGTGGCACTTAGCGGCAACACGGTCAGGTTATTTGACTCTACTGTAGAAATAAAAGTTGAAGCTCGAGAATCCTTCTTAAGAAGGCAGGTGTTAAAATCACCCATAATGATAACTTGGCTGTACGACGGAACAAGCTTTTCGAGAAGAATATCTAAAGAAGAGAAAAAGTTAATTTTTAGAGAAGGTGAATAGTAAACGCCGAGTAAAAGTTTAGTATGTTGGATTTCAATTTCCAAGAAAAGATGCTCGCCTGCATTTGGTGGTGCCGGTTGCGCTGAGATATCGACTATGGAGTATGGGATATGTGACCTGAGATAAATAGCTACACCCCCACCACCACCTACAGAGCGATCATTCCTCACAAGATGGAAACCTGGCAAGTTATAAGAAACTGAAGGGAGACAAGGCTTTAGCCAAGATTCTGAGACAAGAATAGCATGTAAATTCTTACAATCGAAGTTAGCCAGCATATCGGAAAAGTGTGCCGGAATGCTTTGGGCATTAATATGGATAACATTGAAATCTCTGGGAACATCAGAAAACAGAGCTGTAAGATTTTCACTAAGTGACGGAATGCTTTCAAAACTAACACTATCACTTATTACTGAGAAATAATCACCACTAGACATTTTATGACATAAATAATAATAATAATAATATGTTTAAAATATATAAATAATAATTTATCTAAATACTTAAATATCTAACCTACTTAAATATATAGTTCCAATTAAAATTATACTAATTTATTATTCAGTATATATGGTCCAACTGCCAGTTGTGTATATGTAACAAAACCAAGTATTATAAATTAAAACTATATAAACAATACATAACTAAACATTAATTCAAGTATCGGGCATATGTAAAACAATTTACTAAAACAAACAAAATAATAACTACTTTAAGAAGATAAAGAAAAATTAAGTATTATCTTGTCCGACAGTACCATGCTCATGAGAATACTTATTAATTTGAACGTACAAGAGAAACTTATGTTGACATGTTGACGTTGACAGTTAGGTTATTGACGAATAATTAAACGTAGTTTTTTACATTATCTTTACAAATATTTTAAGTTTGCGGTATCAAAACAAGTTTTATAGTAATAGTTAGCATGAAAAGTGGGTAAATACTATAACCGTGAGCAAAGGTGCCAGCGGACAAGATGATGCTTTGCTTACCCGATACCTGTGTCAACTTTATGCTTCTATTAAAACTTTATTGATGTGATAAGCAATGACGACAAACATTACTTCTTCAAAGTGGCCTGGCGTTTAGATCTTGTTAATGCCGGTTTGTGCCCTGCGTCAGATGGTTTGGCAGTATCGTTCTGCTGGATATTATCGACCTCAGCTATCGTAGTTACTCGATGGCGAGTACCACCGGCCACGACATAGACATATCCGTCCCTCGTGTAACATTGACTCAATCCATGAGTTCGCCTGGCATGAAGAAAGACGTCATGAAGGGATTTAATAAGGAACTCTGACAGAGTAATACCTGAGCCCTTTAGCTTGGTTTTTGTAAACCAAATGGCATCCCGGTCCGCCTGCCTGATAAACTTCAAGAGAATTGGTCTGGGCTTATTATTAGAGCTAGCTTTACCCATACGATGGCAACGCTGGATGTTTGTGGCACAAAAGTCAGTTAGATGAAGCTTGTCTTGAATAACTTTAGCAGCAACATCTGTAGTGTCCTCCTTTGGCTGCTCTGCAACACCATGTAGGAGCACAATTCTTCGACGACTTCTGATTTCCGCATGCTCTATGCCATGTGAGATTATATTAATTTGCTTCTGTAGTGTATCAAGTTGCAGCAGCATGAATGACTTGAATGAAGCAACTTCAGCAGCAAGTGTGGTGGATGTTGACACTGTTGATGACTTTTTGATCTCTGCTTCTACATTAGTCATTCTCTTCTGAAACATCTCCTTAAGCTCCAATAATGTAGTTTGGATGTTTTCCATTATTGTTATGTAACTGTTTGTTCAACAAAGTTTTAGTTTTATTTGGTGAGATAAAGATGTGAGAACACTTGTCTGGCAGTTGGTAAGTTAAATATTGTAAAATTTCATAAAATATAGTAGAATTATATATGTTTTAATATTATTTTTCTATTTAATTAACACAGTCCAAGTTAAATCAACTAGTTGCTTCAACTACCCACAATCCAAAAAAAAAAAAAAAATAATTATCATCATGTCAGCCAAAGTACGTCCACTGCGGAACAAAACCCTCCCCAATGAATGGGGGGATACGCCATAATCGCCACACTTGGCAAACGGGTTGGCGATTACAGTTTGATGGTCATAGTTAACAGAAAAACGCTGCTGCCCGTTCTCTGGTAGGTATTCCCTCGGACGATTTTTACGCTCCCCATGGGATGAGATTGGGTGATAATATTCTATGCCGTCACCACACAGTTCTTTTATTGAATTGGACAACTAATTAGTCCATATGTTGAAGAAAATAACTCTCTCAAAATTTTAAATTATTCAGGAGGCAAGACACGTCCAAAAGCTTCCCCAAGGGATATCCACAATGACCGATCTTGCTTAGGCCAAATTTAGCGGCATAAATTATGAGTTCGTCATTATTCTTCCTCAATTATGCTTATTAATTTTGGTTCTGGCTAAATTCGCCTGCTTTTTAATTTATCTCTTTTTAATGTTATCCTATTATTTATGCCTTTTTATCGATCCTTCCATCCTTTTCTTGGCGTTCAATTAAGTCATAGCCATTTAGCAATTACTGAGATTTAGAAATAAGAGAAAAAGAATATTAAGTTTATTTTAATGGGGTTTATAAATATAATTTATAGACAGAAAATACGTGATACATAGTGCGCACTAGCGCATAAATAGACATGTTCATGAATAAAAATATTTGATGTGGAACTATTTATTCCAACTCCTCTTTATTTCTTTCTGATTAAATTCTTTGTGGTATTCAAGCCAGTTAAATACCTATAATATGTAATTATCTATATAAGTATGTATTTACAAAAGAAAAGTAGTATAATCTGTAATATATCAGTTATCTGGTGTCCATAGTACAAGCTCTGCTTAGTTTGGGATCAGTTGGCCGTGTGTGAATAATGTCCCAGGATATTATTATTATAATTTCAGTTTATTTAAACGACAGAAGGCAGTGTGTTA
This sequence comes from Pseudoips prasinana, assembly GCA_951640165.1. Classification (NCBI taxonomy): domain Eukaryota; kingdom Metazoa; phylum Arthropoda; class Insecta; order Lepidoptera; family Nolidae; genus Pseudoips; species Pseudoips prasinana. The sequence continues at coordinate 30,430,150 of OX621240.1, forward strand.
AAATAGACGATCATATCAGCAATGAATTATCTCTTAACTGTGGCGTTCCTCAGGGGAGTATCCTCGGTCCATCATTATTCTTAGTATATATAAATAACCTTTGTAATTTGCAACTAGAACATGGAAGAATACTTACCTATGCAGACGACACTGCGCTTATTTTCTGTGGTATTAATTGGGAAGAAGTCTTTTGTAGGGCCCAAACTGGATTAAATACAGTTTGCTCGTAGTTAGAAGCCAATTTACTGTCATTGAATGTCAATAAAACGAGATACATCACTTTTAAGTTAAGATCCGGTCTCACACCTATCTCAACGCACACAATAAAGGTCCACAGTTGTAAACAATTGGCGCCAACTTGCACATGCCCTTTCCTCGATAAAACTGCTTCCATCAAATATCTTGGTGTCATAATCGATCAGGCAATGACTTTTAAACCTCACATTGAAGTCCTTGTCATTAGACTTCGAAAACTTATTTATATCTTTAACACACTTAAGAATGTTTCTGATGACAGAGTTGTTAAAATGGTCTACCATGCGTTATGTCAGTCAGTTATTGAATACTGTATCACAGCTTGGGGTGGTGCAGCTAAAACTCATTTATTGGAACTAGAGCGGGCCCAACGAGCGATTCTGAAGGTTAGTGCAGGTCTGCCATACCGCTTCTCAACCACAGCTCTATTTGCAAGGTGGGATGTACTAACTGTCAGGCAAATCTTTGTTCTTCAAACTGTCTTAAGAAAGCACTCCCTATTGCCGTACAATCCTGAAATTATGAAGGACAAACGCCGAAAAGGTACTGTATGCCCCACTCAATGTTTCCGTACAAAACATTCAGGTAACTTCTTTTGCTTTCTCGGCCCATATCTTTATAACAAACTAAATAAATTGCTCTCAATATATCCGTTAACGATGAATACTTGTAAGTTGAAAGTTACCAAATGGTTAAAATCATTAAATTATGAAGAGACTGAAAATTTATTGAATCCAATTATTTAAATATGGCTTGTATCTAAGCATCCACCCGAAATAAATATATGCGCAAAAGCCCTTTATCGTATACCTCAGCACACACAAAACACAATATCCCTTCCTCAGTCATACACGCTCACACACCAACACTTTCATATGAACACTACATCACACAGAATTTTAGTATATAAAATTGATATGTATAATGTTTTACTTTTGTGTTACTTTATTATTTTATTTTATATTTTTGTTTCTTATGTTATTTTCTGTAACATATTAATTAAGTGTTTTGTCGGATTGTGTTGTCACAATCAGTAATGTGGGCTCCTGGTGACCTGTGATACAGGTTTTTCTGAACCTAAATCAGGCACCAGTCTCTCACAAAACAGGTTGTTAGCTACATAATCAGCCGATGCTCTGGGAGAGCCGCTGCAACATGTTTGCCGTTATTCCACAACAATAAAAAAACAAAACAGTATAAGTAGTCGTGCACTCAGAGTACGGCGAACTTGTTTCGGTGCGCCCCCCGTATGATTATGCTTTTCACTCTTGTACGCTTCTTTCAACCCTTTGTGATGAGAGAATAAATAAATATATTATTATATTATTATTATTATAATTTGTCGAGACATGATTGAGCCTCATCTCTGAGTGACATTTAATTGTGTAACACTGTTAATCCTGGCTTAGCGTGTAAGAGGGAGTGGCTAGTACCATAAAAATAACACAAAAATATTTGTCTTATGCGAGGATCTTATGTGTGTTAATGCTTGCGGTGGCTTTGTGGGTCGGGTCGTTTCCTTCCCTCTTATATGGCGAGGGAGGCGATGGCTGGCCCTCACGTTATATTCTGAACGAGTGCTGCTTGCGGTAACTGGTCGAACTGCTGTTGGGGTACTCATAATATTTTTTTTTCATACAGTCGTCGCCTCTGGTAGACTTCGTATGACTTGTTACTTTTGTAAATGTACACACTGTTTTCTCATCTAGCAAGAGGTTATTCTCATTGCTTGGGTGAAATTTAATGTTTTTGTTTATTATCTCACAATTTTTTTGATTCATTAGATGACATCGGTTCATTGCGTGCATTAGCCTACATAACACCCATCACAATGTAAGAATACAAGATATAAAAAAAAACATCGAAAACAAAAAGCAAAAGAAGACGAAAAAAGCAAGCCCGGAGTTCCTTTGTGGTTTTCTTCTCCGGGTTGTCCACCTAGGTAGCTAGAGTAAGCCGCAGGTTAGCTAGGGTAGGTTCCTCAGCGGCGAGGATCGCTTTGGCCCCTTAACGCGTCATCGGTGATCCCGTGCAACTGATCACAGCTTAGGGGGCCGCTGAAGCAAAACGACCGAATTCTAAGAGATGGCTCTTAGAATTCTGTCCTTTTGCTTCAGCGGCCCCCTGAGCTGTGGCCCGAACCCCAAAAGGGTGGCCTTAGGTATTAGTCGTTTAATTTAAGCTACTGGTTAATAGCCTTCTGCGCTAGCCAAATGCTCATTGCATTCAATTCTTTAATTTTAATAAAGTACAACTAAATTTTAAAATAATAAATTAGTAACTTGTTATTTATTTTAGGATTTAATAAAATATATTTGATAAAACAGACCGCACGGACGAACTAATTAATTTTTTGTTACTTTTATACTGTATTCGACTATGTTTATGTACTGCATTGTGAGCTTGACAAGTACAAGTGTATGTTAATACCCAAGTGCTGAATAAATTTCATTATATCATTTCATTTCGATCTAACCCGTAACCAGATTCTTTACCAATTGAGTCAAGACGGTCGTCGAATATGCAGGTTTGATTCTTACAGGTCGATAAATATTACCGATAAATATAAATATTTCCGAATTTCGAGTTTCAATAAAATAAAAAAGGTGACATTTTTTTTGTTGATGTAGTACCTAAAAGTCAAAGTTAAAGACAATATTAGAAACTCCTTGACGGTAGATTTACGCTTGGTATAATTAAATGTACTATCCATTGCAAATTTTAAATAAATATTCCTGAGATTTTACCATCTATGTAGTTGACCCAAATATCCTAATATCCGTGTTCTTACTCAAGTGAGAAATATTGTAGATTTTTTCGCAGGCGCCAGAAGGTGTAGAAACAATGAGTTTAGTAAATTTATAGTGTGCAATAAATTGGACTTGGAACTTGCCAGGATTAAGCGGCGCCATTTTGTTAAGAGTTTTATCTCGTGGACGCAATTTCCTCTTAGACACATGCGGGTGATTTAAATATATATTTATTAACTAGCTGTGCCCGCGACTTCGTTCGCGTGGATGTCGGAACTTAACAATGATTTTTTTTGTGGAAACCGCTGTGGGAGGATACCGAAACAATTTTTTTAAATTTAATTTAGTGCTTCTTTATTTCACCTGTGGAACCATCTGGAGCGTACACAAAAACGTTATTGGGGTTGTTTACACGTGAAAGAGCTACGTATAGTTGACCATGGGAAAAGCATCCAATACTTAGGTCTACCCCCGCAACGGATAATGTCTGGCCCTGATCTTTATTAATCGTTATGGCATAACAGAGAATGACTGGGAATTGCACTGGTTTGAAAGAGAAAGGAAAGTTTTTAGGAATTATAGGTATCCTTGGAATAAAAACAATAACACCGGCGCCGCAACCTGTTAATATTTCAGCTTCGATAATGTTTTGCTGCAGATTTGTGACCTTGAGCCGAGTGCCGTTACAAAGTTTGGGAGGACATACATTTCTGAGGAGAATTATTGGTACACCAATTTTTAAAACTATTTTCTGGGCTGGAAGTCCGAGTGTGCTGAGGGAATCCAAAAATTCTACCGGGTAGTGCGTGGCGTCATCTTCTTCCATAACTGTATTTATTGAGCTATATTCTTTACTATTCCCGGACGCATGAGTCAATATTTTGAAATTAATTGCCGCAGCTTGGCCATTGCGGGGAGTCAAAATAGCTCGCTGACACACCCAAGAACCAGCTTGATTTCCCATGTTTGTGGTAGATACCACAAACATGGGAAATCAAATCAAAAATCAAGCTGGTTCTTCCTTGGAGATCCGCACACAGAAGAAATTAGCTCCTACTGTGATAATAAATAATAAAAATAATAAAAATCTTTATTGTCTCTAATTAATAACAATTTATACAAAATTGAGACATCCCTAGTAAGTAATGTAATACTTGTGTAGGGGCTGCCTCGCTTCTTACCGACGGTTACACAATAATAATCTAAAATTAAATTTTGACAAAGTAATAACATATTATCTATACTAAAATAAAAGAAAATAAAAACTATAAACTAAAAGAAAATAAAAACTATAAACTAAAAGAAAATAAAAACTAAAAAATAAAAACTTACTACTTAATTTTTGTGTGTGTGTATGTGTGTGTGTGTGTGTGTGTGTGTGTGTGTGTGTGTGTGTGTGTGTGTGTGTGTGTGTGTGATGTAAGCAGCCTCTGACTCATCGGGTTCCCTTCTATACTTATAACTATCTCTTGAATAGCCAATAATGACCTGTTGTGACAAATTTCACGTACCCTGTCAGGAATTTCTCCTTCAGTATTTAGTTGTACATGTCTCATAAAATCTTCAGCAAACTTGTCATGGTACTTTTGCCATAACTGGTTAGCACCCGATAACGCACAAAAGGTCAATAAGATGGTAAACAAATGTCGCAAGCGATGTGGACTATCGCTCACGCATGCTTCCGCTAGAGCGTCATCCCAATGCTGACCTCCATCTAATAAATGGCGTGCTCGGCAAGCGGACTTGTATGTGGGATGTTCAATATCATCCACTTTACGGAGCTCAGCAAAAGACGTAGGTCCTCGCACTACATGGACCAGACTGTGGGATGAACTCACACGTGAGCACGCCACGTGAGCACGCCACGTGAACCTGCCCGCCTTCCTTAAGTCAATTCCAGCTAACTTGAGAGTTGGACTTTGCGATTTGTTGATGGTTATCGCGACACACACTTTTATAGGGAACTACAGTATTTCGAACTGAAAAGGCAGATCATTTGGCACTAACGGAATACGTGACACGAACACTGTTTCTCCCTGGGCGGATCCAGGCATAATAGTAGCCTCTATAACACGATGCAAAGTTTGGACTTGAAGCCTAGTGCCGTTGCAAAGTTTAGGTGGCTTCAAATTACTCAGAACCATTATAGGTATACCCAAACGCAACATACATCGCCTACAATACGCCCTTAGGGGTGGAAATTCCTAAAATCCTGAAATACATATTTTTATTTTTAACGGAAAGGCCAAATACCAATTTTCATGTTTTTCACTTAAAAAATTACACACTTTTCATACAAACTTACATCCCCTATTTTACGCCCTTGGGGTGGAATTTCCAAAAATTCTAAAATATTTATTTTTATTTCTAGCTGAACTACTAAATATAAGTTTCAATGCCTTTAACTTCAAAAATGACGGATTTTCATATAATCTTTCATTCGCAATTTTACCCCCTTAGGGTTAGTATTTCCAAAAACCCCTTCCTTAGTGAATGCATACGTCATAAAAAGTACCTACCGGCAAAATTTCAAGTCTCTAACCCCAGCCGTTCAGGCTGTGCGTTGATATGTCAGTCAGTCAGTTTCCTATTTTACATAGGTAGGTATATAGATTTGTGCTGAGAAAATTATGAGAGACAGGGTTAATTTACTACATTCAAATACATTCAATCGGACAGGCTCAATAAAATTCGAATCGTCTCTACATTCGCGTTACTAACGAATCGACAGCAAAAACTTTCGATCGACTGACATTATAATTTAAAATTAAATTATAACAAATCCAACCTTCTACATAATTCAATTTTCCCAAAGAAAACAGATTTTTTAAATAACCAATTTTGGACATCGACATACTTCTAGGCAACCAAGACCTTATTTCGAAACAATTCAAAACATTCAAAACCCTACGTAACTCATGCAATCAGCAAACACGGGCAAATCTTAACACCGCGAGTCAAAAGAAATACACAACGACATCTATCGAAATAAAAATGATCTATCAACCTAGCTCATTCAGAAAAGAGATGTCATAATAATGTGCACAATGACATCTATCGGACAGTTAGGTAGTTCAACTATAAACATTAGTTCATCTTGAAGTAATGAAATGTGTGTTATTTTTCTTCATGATTACTTTAAAGTCTAATATCTTTTGATAGACTGAACCGATTGCAATAAAACAAAAACTAAATGTTACCTCAAGTTACGCTCAATCGTTGTGTATAAAAGTTATCTACATTGCTTTCGTATATTTTACGTGATACCCGAACATATAAACAGACAAACAGACACACAGACAAACAGACAAAAATTCTAAAAATGCTGGAAATGGGTTCTATTGGTTGTTCTTTAATACTCTGGCTATTTTTTTTGGATTTTCTTTTGATGTACATAAATTATTTTTCTACAGATTTATTATATGTATAGATAAATTATTTTTCTACTACTGGGAAATTTAATTAATTTATAGACTCTCACCAGTCCGTAAGCGATCGGCGAGGTTAAGCAACTAGGCTCGCGGTCGGTCCATAGATGGTTGAACACCAAAGTAGTTTAATTTTTGAGCGTCTCCGTGCGTTGGAGGGCAAGTTAAGCTGTCGGTCCCGGTTGTAGTCATAAGGCAACATTCATTAAACCATGTCAGATGCCTACTGGGCGGCTTGAACAACTCAGACAACCACTAAAGTAACCACTGCCCTTACGATAAGTAAGTAATACTTTGATGAAGATTCTTTTATTTATTACTTCTTTTCTTGGTTATTAAGTAGGTTATTTATGCCTTTGTTTATCGTGATTTAAAAGAACCATGAACCTACATAAAACGTCTGACCCATTGGTTTAAATGAGAGGTTTATGGGGCAAGATACCTAGTCCGTAACTCGAATTTATTAGGTCACATGTCCTACTGAACCGTGACAGTTCCACTCTTTAACAAATAGAGCCAGCTATTTGGGAAATTTAGATTGGAGTCGTAACAAACTAGATACTTACTACAGTTCTAGAATCACATAAGCTAAGTGTCAGCAGGGAATATCTACCTGAGGAAGGGCAGCAGCTTCCTTCTGATTACTATGACTATCTTACTGCGATCGCCAACCCGCCTGCCAAGCGTGGCGATTATGGCATATCCCCTCAAGACGATTCTTGAGGGAGGCTTGTCCAGCAGTGGACTTATTTAGTTGTAATGATGAAGTGTCAGCAGACTCTCTAAAGCAGAGCGCATGCTGTCCGTAGCATATGGGTAATAGCGATTGACATTTACCGAATTATTCATAACTAGCTGTGCCCCGCAGTTTTATCCGCGTTAAACTTTATAAATTATCTCAGCTCCTCCCCGTAGGTGATAGCATGATAATATGTAGCCTATATGTTGACCCGACCTCTTCGTAATATTCATGAAAAATTTGAAGTAAATCCATGCAGTACTTTTTGAGTTTAGCCCGGACATACATACAGACAAACAGACGAAAATTCTAATAACTATATTTTCTTGGCTTCTATATCGATTGTAGATCACGCCCCAGGAAACGTTTTAAAAAAAAATTCAATGTACAGTTTTGACTTTCCTACGATTTTATTATATGTATAGATTAACCAACTTGATTTCTGATTAGATGCTCTAGTATCACCAGAAAGGCGAGCACAAAAGCTTAAAATAAAATCTGCAGGAAATAATGCAAAGTAGGCTCCAATAAAGGAAATGAGCATAGTACCTAATTAAGAAACCACTATTTTATTACATAATGTAATTGAACTATAAATAACATAGGATATAATTCCATTAATTTCCGGATCAGCACGCAATTACGCTATCTCACAACACGCGTTCATCAAGTAATCATGTCAACTAGCTTAGATCCTGGCGACATCCCCCTCTATTGTTATGTTAACCCCTTCAGTACAATGGATATTGTTAGTATGCCCGAAGTAAAAGTAAAAGTCTTTAAATAGTGTCATCCTTTTTAGGCTGAGTCACCTCGGCTTGTCACTTGAGCCTATTCGGTTTTCAAAATCAATTCAGACATATCATATAACCTTAAAACCTTTTAAGGTAGTCTTGACAACGACTTGAAACGACTAGACAAATACAGGCAAGGACAGGGATTTGTAGAAAAAGCTGGAGGAGGCCTTTATCAAAAATAAATTGGAATTATGGAATTAAATGGCTTTTTTATTTATTCATCATCATAGTCATATCAGCCGAAAGACGTCCACTGCTGGACAAAGGCCTCCCTCAAGGATCTCCACAATAGCTGGTCCTGCCCAAAGAATGATATATAATAGCAGCGCAGGACCGGCTATTATATATCATTCTTTGGGCTATGTATATATTTCAGGTGATCTTTTTATTTATTATTTATATATACTTTTACAAAGAAGATTAGAAAGGAATTCTAGATAAAAATCTGCATAACATTTTTTAATCATAGCTCGCACTACACAAGTCCCTGTTTTGCGGGGTAGTTTACAAACATATTATTGAAGGATACAAAGCACACTCAGACTCAATAGAACTACAATACAATACTTTTTATTGTACACCAAATGAATTACAAAATAGAACTTAAATAGTAGCATAATAATGCACAAAGGGTGGTCTTATCGCTAGCTGCGATTTCTTACAGACAACCTTAGTTACTACGTTTGTGTCACAAAAATAGTTGTCCTGTGCGAGAATCGAACCCAGGATATGAAGTGACCAAGCGAGTGTCTTAACCATTGTGCCACACGCGCAGTCATCATCATCATGTCAGCCAAATTACGTCCACAGCTGGACAAAAGCCTCCCCGAAGAATAGGGGGATATGCCATAATCGGCACGCTTGGCAGACGTGTTGGCGATCGCAGTTTGATGGTCATAGTTTACAGAAAAACGCTGCTGTCCGTTCTCTGGTAGGTATTCCCTCGGACAATTTCTACACCTCCAACGGGATGAGATGGGGTCATGATATTCTATGCCGTCACCATACAGCAATACTGCACGTATTGCTGTATGGTGACGGCATAGAATGTAGACGTCAATGTTTTGCAATAGTTTCATCCATTCTATCGTTACGATAGCATTTCGGCTTTTTTTTACATCATTGGTTAAAAATGAATCTCAAAATTGAGCTTGGTTAACAGAATAAAGTCAAACGAAAGCATGATAATGCTGACTAGACAACCGTCAGACATTTAATGAGAGAAAATCGACGACGCAGCGACGTTCGTAAGCTTCCATTTTCGATAAAAAGATTTAATGGTTCAAAAGTCTGGGGAGTTTTGATATTTTAATGACAGAGTTTGCAGTACTGATTATTTATAGATGTGGTCGCTGGCTATGCGCTTTGTAAAAGACTTTTAGGGCTCCCAAAGTACATTGGAGGGGGTTATCGAAATGTCGGTATCCACAGGCGAACCAAAGTAGCCCGAAGAATTGCTAATCTGAAGTGGAGCATCGCTCGAAGAACTGTCAGCCGCTGGGGCAGGAAGGTTCTTGAGTGGCGACAACGAACTGAAAATTGTTGCGTGGGCAGGCCACCCACGAGATGGGTCGACGCTCGTACAAGAGTCATGGGAAGACGCTGGATGCAAATAGAGCTAGACATCAACTAGGATTTTAGTTTTTAAACTGTCCATATTTATACTGTGCTAAGGCTGTGTGACGCCTCTCTTACGGCTAGCCGACGCCTCGGCTACGGCTATGCGACGCCACGCTTAGTGTGAGTATAATAATAATAATATTAATAATATCCTGGGACATTATTTACACACAGTCATCTGATCCAAAACTAATCAGGGCTTGTATGGAAACCAGATAACTGATATACTACATAATATACTACTTTTCTTTTGTAAATACGTACTTATATAGATAATAACACCCAGGCTCAAGACAAACAGACATGTTCATGCACACAAATATTTGTCCCGGGTGGGGCTCGAACCCACGACCTCCGGCGTGAAAAGCAAGCATTTGCCAACCACGCCAACAGGCCCGTCGAGTATGTCCCGAGGCGAGTCGTTTACGTTACGATTCCGATTAGTATGCTTTACAGTTGGGAGTTTCATACAAAGAATACTGAGCGGCTGGAGTTCATACAGTTACGATCCGTTTCCATGTTGATGTGCTAACCTTAAGAATCCTGACGCCCGTATCATGCATTCTGAAATCGTCAATACAATACGTTCAAAATCGGTAGGAATAACTTTAAATTTACATTCTTTTTGAGCGTATAATAAAAGTATCTCCAAGTGATAAAACATGTTTTTTTATCTTTTTGTTCAAAATTACTAAGTAAGTACAACTACTCCATAGCGCACATTGTTAAGAAGGGCTGTTGCTATAATGAGACAGGGCTGTTCTACCCATTCCATTCTTCCCATCTGCCAAAAATCTTCACCCTGTATACAAGTGCCATCATCTAAAAAAAGGAATAGAAAGTAGTTACCATTTTATTATCTACTATTACATATATATACTTATATATATACTTTATATTATTTATATATATATATATATATATATATATATATATACTTATATACCACGATATGGTGACGTAATGTTTAATTTCCTCCCTACGACTCAGCAATATTAATTAAATTCATTAGCCTAACGATATTTATATTACGAGGTGTCTTGTGAATCAGTAAGGAGATGAGGAAATTGAATATTTTACCTTGTCATTATTAATAAAATATTGGGTTTTTAATATTTTATTATTATGATGCCCATTGCGACTTAGTTGGAAATAAGCCTGCCTTCTGATCCAAAGGTTGCAGGTTTGATCCTAATTTGTGTTACTTGTGTATTTGTAAATTAAATAAGTACGCATTGCTTTTATGGGCTACATGGCGCTGTATGACATATCGGGATATTTATTTAATTATAAAAAAACAAGATGGGAGTTAAAAATAGACATTTAAAATAGACATGTCTGTGTTTGTATCTCAATCATACCGTATCCCAATACTTATATTAATCACTAGCTGTGCCCCGCGGCTTTACGCAAGTTACGCGACGTCCTACGTGAGCGATCTAGGCGCGAACGCGAAGCGGCGCGGCGCGGCGCGAAAACAACAAACAGTCGAAACCTATAGAGGTGTCCTACGTGACCAACCGCGCTTGGCTTGATATTTTCGCGCGAACAGAATGCGGTGCCGTCGTGTTTTTGCGACATCGCCGCGTCGGTGGCGGCTTCGCGAGATGATTCGCGTGCACGTAGGTCACCGCCACCGCGTCGCACCGCATCGCATTGAATTCGCGTGTCACCGCTTTATAAACGCGTTCGCTTTGAATCGCCTACGTAGGACGTAGTGTTGTTAAACTTTGTAAAGCCTGTCCAAAAGATTTGGAGGGATATGCCGTATAGACGCGGCTGCCCGTTTTCTGAGAGGTATAACCCTTTCAGAAAACGGGCAGCCGCGTCTGTGTACTATGACCATCATACTGCGATCGCCAACCCGTCTGCCGAGCGTGGCGATTATGGCATATACCTCCAAATCTTTCTCTTTTCGGGTCGACTTCTTCGCCCCCCACGGGATGAAATAGGGTGGCAATCTAGGTATATATTCTATGACGTCAGCCACACAGTGATTAATAAATAAGTATAAATAGTATAGTATAGTAATGGCTAAAAATGTTGAGGAAAGTACTAATTTTGCTATTGCCAGCGCCTTAATTACATACGAACTCGGATGAGGATGCAGTAAAAACGGTTCGTGCCCGTTTTTACTTCCCGGTTACGTTTATGGTGCAGTAATTTAGGTGTACCTTTTCATTAAGAGCTATGCCAGGTTGAATGTTCTTGTGTTCAGGTGAAACAAAGAAGTTTGGCTATAAAGCCCTCCAAAGGAGGGAAATGAAAATACCCAGAAAATAAAAAACACTTTTTCAGTTACCTATCTAGGGCCTGATAGTGCGCCTGATAGCTTAGGTAACCTCGCCGATCGTTATGGGATTGGCGAGCGCAACTAGATATATAATAATTTCAGATTAACAAAGGATAAAAAGATAAATATGTGAACGAAAGAAATGAAATACATTTATTCAGTAGGTATCACTGATAATAATATATATACGCATATAGAATTTTTTTTTTATTCGGTTGACGGCCTATCACTTCACCCTGACACTGGCGAAATTGTGGTCATTTATCCACAAAAGCCATTAGGTATATAAGAAAAAAAATATATATATATGTTTGAAATGTGGCTTCTGCCCCACATTTCAAACATTATTTGTGCGAGTCTGAATTGGTCCCATCTCAGTACTAGCTGCAACATTAACATTTTCAGCGCAAGTTTTCTGATGGAGCCAAGTAAAATAAATAACTAACAATTGATGTGTCAGTAGAACTCGCAACTTACTACTACTTTAGTAGATAAGTTATAGAATTTATCATTAATTTTACACGCTTTATATTAGCTTTACATGTATGTCTGTTTGTAACCGACTCCTTTGGGCGTGATTTCAACCCCCTTTAAACGGTCAGATTTCACTCAAACTTTGTAAACTTATCGAGGATCGATGACAATACACTCATTTGATAAAATTATTTCAATATATGGACATCGTTATTTTTTTTTATTTTTATATAAGAAGTGGGTCTCACAAACGAACAAGTGGGTCACCTGATGGTAAGTGATCACCGCCGCCCATGGACACTCGCAACACCAGATGGGTCGTGGGTGCGTTGCCGGTCTTTATAAGAGTCAGCAAATCTTGCTGACCCTTCCCCCCACCCCGATGAGCTCTGTCGACCTTATTCACACGCAGAAACTCAACACTAAGTTATTATCAAGGAATGTCTTCCGTTTATGTTAATAATATTATATATTTTATTGTGTTTTAAGTAGGTATATTTTCCTCTATAAACTCTGCAACGCGTAAACAAAGGATATACTACTTAGGCATTGAACGTTAATTATCTTTTATAAAAGTGGCGCTTTGTTAAGGGTGGCACTAAGAAGCATTGTGGAGTCACGCGCTTTTACGTGCCATTGTTCGACGCGTGTGGCGCCGAGTACATTAGCAGTGAAGTGACGTTTTGCACGGGTGTCTGACGGATTTTTTTGTTTTTATTAAATTGTGATATTTTTTTATTTTTTTTTAATTTTATTAAATAGACAACACTCGCACTAGGGAATCTAATCCCTATGTCGCGGGGTACTCTACAAACATATAATAGACGGGCACAAATTACACCCAGACTCAGAACAACTATTTATGGGTCACACAAATCGTTGTCCGGCGCGGGACTCGAACCCGCGACATGAAGCAGCAGGCGACTGTCTTAGCAGCTGTGCCACACGTGCAGTTTTCAATTTCAATTCATCTGGGCAAAGAGATTCTACCATAGTTTTTATTAAAGCCTAGACGGCTTTCACTAAAGCGGCTGCGGGAGCTCAAGCACATGGCTCATAATAATAATGTCCTCCTTGCCGAATATCGGCCACGGCGGCCAGTGTTAACAGAGATTAGCCATCTGCGCGGGACATATTATAGTGCTCAAGTGTGTGCGCAAATACAGGAGCCCTTTCTATTCCATCACTCTCATGATCCGATGGGACGCATAGCGACATGACCGGAAAGAGGTCAGTTACAGGACCGACGGTTTTACGTGTTCTCCGAGGCACAGGGGTATAATACTGCCAACTCCCAGACTTTAGGCTGGGCTGAGGATTGTTTATTTTTACAGAAAAGTCCCAAAATCACTTTTGGCACGACCCGGGATTTGAACCCTGGACCTCGTTCTCTGCCGGTGAACACGCTACCGCTAGACCAACGAGGCAGTCATAGCTGATAATAAATAATCAAATGACTTCCCCCAAAAGTGAACCCTTTTAGGGTTTAAGCACAGCTCAATGTGTTTTCAGATGCATTGAGTGTCGGTGTACAGAAATATTTTATGCAACTGCTGCCGGGAATAGCCTCATTTGAACATTTGAACTCGAGAAATTTTTAAAGTTATGTAAGTTAAATTAAACTAAATTACAACACTTAGTAATACTATCCACAAACACAACTGTAGTTGTATCGTTCATTATAATGACCTCCGGACCGAATTTCGGCCACGGCGGTCAGTCTCAATAGAGACTAGCCAATTGCGCAGGACATATTACTGTGCACAAGTGTGTGCGCAAACACAGGTGCACTTTCTATTCCATCACTCTCATGATCCGATGGGATGACTAGCGACACGACCGGAAAGAGGTCAGGCACAGGACCGATGGCTTTACGTGCTCTCCGAGGAACGGGGCAGTAATACCGCCAACTCCCAGACTTCGGGCTGATACTGAGAAATATTGTAGATTTTTTCGCAGGCGCCAGAAGGTGTAGAAACAATGAGTTTAGTAAATTTATAGTGTGCAATAAATTGGACTTGGAACTTGCCAGGATTAAGCGGCGCCATTTTGTTAAGAGTTTTATCTCGTGGACGCAATTTCCTCTTAGACACATGCGGGTGATTTAAATATATATTTATTAACTAGCTGTGCCCGCGACTTCGTTCGCGTGGATGTCGGAACTTAACAATGATTTTTTTTGTGGAAACCGCTGTGGGAGGATACCGAAACAATTTTTTTAAATTTAATTTAGTGCTTCTTTATTTCACCTGTGGAACCATCTGGAGCGTACACAAAAACGTTATTGGGGTTGTTTACACGTGAAAGAGCTACGTATAGTTGACCATGGGAAAAGCATCCAATACTTAGGTCTACCCCCGCAACGGATAATGTCTGGCCCTGATCTTTATTAATCGTTATGGCATAACAGAGAATGACTGGGAATTGCACTGGTTTGAAAGAGAAAGGAAAGTTTTTAGGAATTATAGGTATCCTTGGAATAAAAACAATAACACCGGCGCCGCAACCTGTTAATATTTCAGCTTCGATAATGTTTTGCTGCAGATTTGTGACCTTGAGCCGAGTGCCGTTACAAAGTTTGGGAGGACATACATTTCTGAGGAGAATTATTGGTACACCAATTTTTAAAACTATTTTCTGGGCTGGAAGTCCGAGTGTGCTGAGGGAATCCAAAAATTCTACCGGGTAGTGCGTGGCGTCATCTTCTTCCATAACTGTATTTATTGAGCTATATTCTTTACTATTCCCGGACGCATGAGTCAATATTTTGAAATTAATTGCCGCAGCTTGGCCATTGCGGGGAGTCAAAATAGCTCGCTGACACACCCAAGAACCAGCTTGATTTCCCATGTTTGTGGTAGATACCACAAACATGGGAAATCAAATCAAAAATCAAGCTGGTTCTTCCTTGGAGATCCGCACACAGAAGAAATTAGCTCCTACTGTGATAATAAATAATAAAAATAATAAAAATCTTTATTGTCTCTAATTAATAACAATTTATACAAAATTGAGACATCCCTAGTAAGTAATGTAATACTTGTGTAGGGGCTGCCTCGCTTCTTACCGACGGTTACACAATAATAATCTAAAATTAAATTTTGACAAAGTAATAACATATTATCTATACTAAAATAAAAGAAAATAAAAACTATAAACTAAAAGAAAATAAAAACTATAAACTAAAAGAAAATAAAAACTAAAAAATAAAAACTTACTACTTAATTTTTGTGTGTGTGTATGTGTGTGTGTGTGTGTGTGTGTGTGTGTGTGTGTGTGTGTGTGTGTGTGTGTGTGTGTGTGATGTAAGCAGCCTCTGACTCATCGGGTTCCCTTCTATACTTATAACTATCTCTTGAATAGCCAATAATGACCTGTTGTGACAAATTTCACGTACCCTGTCAGGAATTTCTCCTTCAGTATTTAGTTGTACATGTCTCATAAAATCTTCAGCAAACTTGTCATGGTACTTTTGCCATAACTGGTTAGCACCCGATAACGCACAAAAGGTCAATAAGATGGTAAACAAATGTCGCAAGCGATGTGGACTATCGCTCACGCATGCTTCCGCTAGAGCGTCATCCCAATGCTGACCTCCATCTAATAAATGGCGTGCTCGGCAAGCGGACTTGTATGTGGGATGTTCAATATCATCCACTTTACGGAGCTCAGCAAAAGACGTAGGTCCTCGCACTACATGGACCAGACTGTGGGATGAACTCACACGTGAGCACGCCACGTGAGCACGCCACGTGAACCTGCCCGCCTTCCTTAAGTCAATTCCAGCTAACTTGAGAGTTGGACTTTGCGATTTGTTGATGGTTATCGCGACACACACTTTTATAGGGAACTACAGTATTTCGAACTGAAAAGGCAGATCATTTGGCACTAACGGAATACGTGACACGAACACTGTTTCTCCCTGGGCGGATCCAGGCATAATAGTAGCCTCTATAACACGATGCAAAGTTTGGACTTGAAGCCTAGTGCCGTTGCAAAGTTTAGGTGGCTTCAAATTACTCAGAACCATTATAGGTATACCCAAACGCAACATACATCGCCTACAATACGCCCTTAGGGGTGGAAATTCCTAAAATCCTGAAATACATATTTTTATTTTTAACGGAAAGGCCAAATACCAATTTTCATGTTTTTCACTTAAAAAATTACACACTTTTCATACAAACTTACATCCCCTATTTTACGCCCTTGGGGTGGAATTTCCAAAAATTCTAAAATATTTATTTTTATTTCTAGCTGAACTACTAAATATAAGTTTCAATGCCTTTAACTTCAAAAATGACGGATTTTCATATAATCTTTCATTCGCAATTTTACCCCCTTAGGGTTAGTATTTCCAAAAACCCCTTCCTTAGTGAATGCATACGTCATAAAAAGTACCTACCGGCAAAATTTCAAGTCTCTAACCCCAGCCGTTCAGGCTGTGCGTTGATATGTCAGTCAGTCAGTTTCCTATTTTACATAGGTAGGTATATAGATTTGTGCTGAGAAAATTATGAGAGACAGGGTTAATTTACTACATTCAAATACATTCAATCGGACAGGCTCAATAAAATTCGAATCGTCTCTACATTCGCGTTACTAACGAATCGACAGCAAAAACTTTCGATCGACTGACATTATAATTTAAAATTAAATTATAACAAATCCAACCTTCTACATAATTCAATTTTCCCAAAGAAAACAGATTTTTTAAATAACCAATTTTGGACATCGACATACTTCTAGGCAACCAAGACCTTATTTCGAAACAATTCAAAACATTCAAAACCCTACGTAACTCATGCAATCAGCAAACACGGGCAAATCTTAACACCGCGAGTCAAAAGAAATACACAACGACATCTATCGAAATAAAAATGATCTATCAACCTAGCTCATTCAGAAAAGAGATGTCATAATAATGTGCACAATGACATCTATCGGACAGTTAGGTAGTTCAACTATAAACATTAGTTCATCTTGAAGTAATGAAATGTGTGTTATTTTTCTTCATGATTACTTTAAAGTCTAATATCTTTTGATAGACTGAACCGATTGCAATAAAACAAAAACTAAATGTTACCTCAAGTTACGCTCAATCGTTGTGTATAAAAGTTATCTACATTGCTTTCGTATATTTTACGTGATACCCGAACATATAAACAGACAAACAGACACACAGACAAACAGACAAAAATTCTAAAAATGCTGGAAATGGGTTCTATTGGTTGTTCTTTAATACTCTGGCTATTTTTTTTGGATTTTCTTTTGATGTACATAAATTATTTTTCTACAGATTTATTATATGTATAGATAAATTATTTTTCTACTACTGGGAAATTTAATTAATTTATAGACTCTCACCAGTCCGTAAGCGATCGGCGAGGTTAAGCAACTAGGCTCGCGGTCGGTCCATAGATGGTTGAACACCAAAGTAGTTTAATTTTTGAGCGTCTCCGTGCGTTGGAGGGCAAGTTAAGCTGTCGGTCCCGGTTGTAGTCATAAGGCAACATTCATTAAACCATGTCAGATGCCTACTGGGCGGCTTGAACAACTCAGACAACCACTAAAGTAACCACTGCCCTTACGATAAGTAAGTAATACTTTGATGAAGATTCTTTTATTTATTACTTCTTTTCTTGGTTATTAAGTAGGTTATTTATGCCTTTGTTTATCGTGATTTAAAAGAACCATGAACCTACATAAAACGTCTGACCCATTGGTTTAAATGAGAGGTTTATGGGGCAAGATACCTAGTCCGTAACTCGAATTTATTAGGTCACATGTCCTACTGAACCGTGACAGTTCCACTCTTTAACAAATAGAGCCAGCTATTTGGGAAATTTAGATTGGAGTCGTAACAAACTAGATACTTACTACAGTTCTAGAATCACATAAGCTAAGTGTCAGCAGGGAATATCTACCTGAGGAAGGGCAGCAGCTTCCTTCTGATTACTATGACTATCTTACTGCGATCGCCAACCCGCCTGCCAAGCGTGGCGATTATGGCATATCCCCTCAAGACGATTCTTGAGGGAGGCTTGTCCAGCAGTGGACTTATTTAGTTGTAATGATGAAGTGTCAGCAGACTCTCTAAAGCAGAGCGCATGCTGTCCGTAGCATATGGGTAATAGCGATTGACATTTACCGAATTATTCATAACTAGCTGTGCCCCGCAGTTTTATCCGCGTTAAACTTTATAAATTATCTCAGCTCCTCCCCGTAGGTGATAGCATGATAATATGTAGCCTATATGTTGACCCGACCTCTTCGTAATATTCATGAAAAATTTGAAGTAAATCCATGCAGTACTTTTTGAGTTTAGCCCGGACATACATACAGACAAACAGACGAAAATTCTAATAACTATATTTTCTTGGCTTCTATATCGATTGTAGATCACGCCCCAGGAAACGTTTTAAAAAAAAATTCAATGTACAGTTTTGACTTTCCTACGATTTTATTATATGTATAGATTAACCAACTTGATTTCTGATTAGATGCTCTAGTATCACCAGAAAGGCGAGCACAAAAGCTTAAAATAAAATCTGCAGGAAATAATGCAAAGTAGGCTCCAATAAAGGAAATGAGCATAGTACCTAATTAAGAAACCACTATTTTATTACATAATGTAATTGAACTATAAATAACATAGGATATAATTCCATTAATTTCCGGATCAGCACGCAATTACGCTATCTCACAACACGCGTTCATCAAGTAATCATGTCAACTAGCTTAGATCCTGGCGACATCCCCCTCTATTGTTATGTTAACCCCTTCAGTACAATGGATATTGTTAGTATGCCCGAAGTAAAAGTAAAAGTCTTTAAATAGTGTCATCCTTTTTAGGCTGAGTCACCTCGGCTTGTCACTTGAGCCTATTCGGTTTTCAAAATCAATTCAGACATATCATATAACCTTAAAACCTTTTAAGGTAGTCTTGACAACGACTTGAAACGACTAGACAAATACAGGCAAGGACAGGGATTTGTAGAAAAAGCTGGAGGAGGCCTTTATCAAAAATAAATTGGAATTATGGAATTAAATGGCTTTTTTATTTATTCATCATCATAGTCATATCAGCCGAAAGACGTCCACTGCTGGACAAAGGCCTCCCTCAAGGATCTCCACAATAGCTGGTCCTGCCCAAAGAATGATATATAATAGCAGCGCAGGACCGGCTATTATATATCATTCTTTGGGCTATGTATATATTTCAGGTGATCTTTTTATTTATTATTTATATATACTTTTACAAAGAAGATTAGAAAGGAATTCTAGATAAAAATCTGCATAACATTTTTTAATCATAGCTCGCACTACACAAGTCCCTGTTTTGCGGGGTAGTTTACAAACATATTATTGAAGGATACAAAGCACACTCAGACTCAATAGAACTACAATACAATACTTTTTATTGTACACCAAATGAATTACAAAATAGAACTTAAATAGTAGCATAATAATGCACAAAGGGTGGTCTTATCGCTAGCTGCGATTTCTTACAGACAACCTTAGTTACTACGTTTGTGTCACAAAAATAGTTGTCCTGTGCGAGAATCGAACCCAGGATATGAAGTGACCAAGCGAGTGTCTTAACCATTGTGCCACACGCGCAGTCATCATCATCATGTCAGCCAAATTACGTCCACAGCTGGACAAAAGCCTCCCCGAAGAATAGGGGGATATGCCATAATCGGCACGCTTGGCAGACGTGTTGGCGATCGCAGTTTGATGGTCATAGTTTACAGAAAAACGCTGCTGTCCGTTCTCTGGTAGGTATTCCCTCGGACAATTTCTACACCTCCAACGGGATGAGATGGGGTCATGATATTCTATGCCGTCACCATACAGCAATACTGCACGTATTGCTGTATGGTGACGGCATAGAATGTAGACGTCAATGTTTTGCAATAGTTTCATCCATTCTATCGTTACGATAGCATTTCGGCTTTTTTTTACATCATTGGTTAAAAATGAATCTCAAAATTGAGCTTGGTTAACAGAATAAAGTCAAACGAAAGCATGATAATGCTGACTAGACAACCGTCAGACATTTAATGAGAGAAAATCGACGACGCAGCGACGTTCGTAAGCTTCCATTTTCGATAAAAAGATTTAATGGTTCAAAAGTCTGGGGAGTTTTGATATTTTAATGACAGAGTTTGCAGTACTGATTATTTATAGATGTGGTCGCTGGCTATGCGCTTTGTAAAAGACTTTTAGGGCTCCCAAAGTACATTGGAGGGGGTTATCGAAATGTCGGTATCCACAGGCGAACCAAAGTAGCCCGAAGAATTGCTAATCTGAAGTGGAGCATCGCTCGAAGAACTGTCAGCCGCTGGGGCAGGAAGGTTCTTGAGTGGCGACAACGAACTGAAAATTGTTGCGTGGGCAGGCCACCCACGAGATGGGTCGACGCTCGTACAAGAGTCATGGGAAGACGCTGGATGCAAATAGAGCTAGACATCAACTAGGATTTTAGTTTTTAAACTGTCCATATTTATACTGTGCTAAGGCTGTGTGACGCCTCTCTTACGGCTAGCCGACGCCTCGGCTACGGCTATGCGACGCCACGCTTAGTGTGAGTATAATAATAATAATATTAATAATATCCTGGGACATTATTTACACACAGTCATCTGATCCAAAACTAATCAGGGCTTGTATGGAAACCAGATAACTGATATACTACATAATATACTACTTTTCTTTTGTAAATACGTACTTATATAGATAATAACACCCAGGCTCAAGACAAACAGACATGTTCATGCACACAAATATTTGTCCCGGGTGGGGCTCGAACCCACGACCTCCGGCGTGAAAAGCAAGCATTTGCCAACCACGCCAACAGGCCCGTCGAGTATGTCCCGAGGCGAGTCGTTTACGTTACGATTCCGATTAGTATGCTTTACAGTTGGGAGTTTCATACAAAGAATACTGAGCGGCTGGAGTTCATACAGTTACGATCCGTTTCCATGTTGATGTGCTAACCTTAAGAATCCTGACGCCCGTATCATGCATTCTGAAATCGTCAATACAATACGTTCAAAATCGGTAGGAATAACTTTAAATTTACATTCTTTTTGAGCGTATAATAAAAGTATCTCCAAGTGATAAAACATGTTTTTTTATCTTTTTGTTCAAAATTACTAAGTAAGTACAACTACTCCATAGCGCACATTGTTAAGAAGGGCTGTTGCTATAATGAGACAGGGCTGTTCTACCCATTCCATTCTTCCCATCTGCCAAAAATCTTCACCCTGTATACAAGTGCCATCATCTAAAAAAAGGAATAGAAAGTAGTTACCATTTTATTATCTACTATTACATATATATACTTATATATATACTTTATATTATTTATATATATATATATATATATATATATATATATACTTATATACCACGATATGGTGACGTAATGTTTAATTTCCTCCCTACGACTCAGCAATATTAATTAAATTCATTAGCCTAACGATATTTATATTACGAGGTGTCTTGTGAATCAGTAAGGAGATGAGGAAATTGAATATTTTACCTTGTCATTATTAATAAAATATTGGGTTTTTAATATTTTATTATTATGATGCCCATTGCGACTTAGTTGGAAATAAGCCTGCCTTCTGATCCAAAGGTTGCAGGTTTGATCCTAATTTGTGTTACTTGTGTATTTGTAAATTAAATAAGTACGCATTGCTTTTATGGGCTACATGGCGCTGTATGACATATCGGGATATTTATTTAATTATAAAAAAACAAGATGGGAGTTAAAAATAGACATTTAAAATAGACATGTCTGTGTTTGTATCTCAATCATACCGTATCCCAATACTTATATTAATCACTAGCTGTGCCCCGCGGCTTTACGCAAGTTACGCGACGTCCTACGTGAGCGATCTAGGCGCGAACGCGAAGCGGCGCGGCGCGGCGCGAAAACAACAAACAGTCGAAACCTATAGAGGTGTCCTACGTGACCAACCGCGCTTGGCTTGATATTTTCGCGCGAACAGAATGCGGTGCCGTCGTGTTTTTGCGACATCGCCGCGTCGGTGGCGGCTTCGCGAGATGATTCGCGTGCACGTAGGTCACCGCCACCGCGTCGCACCGCATCGCATTGAATTCGCGTGTCACCGCTTTATAAACGCGTTCGCTTTGAATCGCCTACGTAGGACGTAGTGTTGTTAAACTTTGTAAAGCCTGTCCAAAAGATTTGGAGGGATATGCCGTATAGACGCGGCTGCCCGTTTTCTGAGAGGTATAACCCTTTCAGAAAACGGGCAGCCGCGTCTGTGTACTATGACCATCATACTGCGATCGCCAACCCGTCTGCCGAGCGTGGCGATTATGGCATATACCTCCAAATCTTTCTCTTTTCGGGTCGACTTCTTCGCCCCCCACGGGATGAAATAGGGTGGCAATCTAGGTATATATTCTATGACGTCAGCCACACAGTGATTAATAAATAAGTATAAATAGTATAGTATAGTAATGGCTAAAAATGTTGAGGAAAGTACTAATTTTGCTATTGCCAGCGCCTTAATTACATACGAACTCGGATGAGGATGCAGTAAAAACGGTTCGTGCCCGTTTTTACTTCCCGGTTACGTTTATGGTGCAGTAATTTAGGTGTACCTTTTCATTAAGAGCTATGCCAGGTTGAATGTTCTTGTGTTCAGGTGAAACAAAGAAGTTTGGCTATAAAGCCCTCCAAAGGAGGGAAATGAAAATACCCAGAAAATAAAAAACACTTTTTCAGTTACCTATCTAGGGCCTGATAGTGCGCCTGATAGCTTAGGTAACCTCGCCGATCGTTATGGGATTGGCGAGCGCAACTAGATATATAATAATTTCAGATTAACAAAGGATAAAAAGATAAATATGTGAACGAAAGAAATGAAATACATTTATTCAGTAGGTATCACTGATAATAATATATATACGCATATAGAATTTTTTTTTTATTCGGTTGACGGCCTATCACTTCACCCTGACACTGGCGAAATTGTGGTCATTTATCCACAAAAGCCATTAGGTATATAAGAAAAAAAATATATATATATGTTTGAAATGTGGCTTCTGCCCCACATTTCAAACATTATTTGTGCGAGTCTGAATTGGTCCCATCTCAGTACTAGCTGCAACATTAACATTTTCAGCGCAAGTTTTCTGATGGAGCCAAGTAAAATAAATAACTAACAATTGATGTGTCAGTAGAACTCGCAACTTACTACTACTTTAGTAGATAAGTTATAGAATTTATCATTAATTTTACACGCTTTATATTAGCTTTACATGTATGTCTGTTTGTAACCGACTCCTTTGGGCGTGATTTCAACCCCCTTTAAACGGTCAGATTTCACTCAAACTTTGTAAACTTATCGAGGATCGATGACAATACACTCATTTGATAAAATTATTTCAATATATGGACATCGTTATTTTTTTTTATTTTTATATAAGAAGTGGGTCTCACAAACGAACAAGTGGGTCACCTGATGGTAAGTGATCACCGCCGCCCATGGACACTCGCAACACCAGATGGGTCGTGGGTGCGTTGCCGGTCTTTATAAGAGTCAGCAAATCTTGCTGACCCTTCCCCCCACCCCGATGAGCTCTGTCGACCTTATTCACACGCAGAAACTCAACACTAAGTTATTATCAAGGAATGTCTTCCGTTTATGTTAATAATATTATATATTTTATTGTGTTTTAAGTAGGTATATTTTCCTCTATAAACTCTGCAACGCGTAAACAAAGGATATACTACTTAGGCATTGAACGTTAATTATCTTTTATAAAAGTGGCGCTTTGTTAAGGGTGGCACTAAGAAGCATTGTGGAGTCACGCGCTTTTACGTGCCATTGTTCGACGCGTGTGGCGCCGAGTACATTAGCAGTGAAGTGACGTTTTG
Organism: Pseudoips prasinana; assembly: GCA_951640165.1. Taxonomy (NCBI): domain Eukaryota; kingdom Metazoa; phylum Arthropoda; class Insecta; order Lepidoptera; family Nolidae; genus Pseudoips; species Pseudoips prasinana. The sequence goes on from OX621240.1 coordinate 30,454,429, forward strand.
CACGGGTGTCTGACGGATTTTTTTGTTTTTATTAAATTGTGATATTTTTTTATTTTTTTTTAATTTTATTAAATAGACAACACTCGCACTAGGGAATCTAATCCCTATGTCGCGGGGTACTCTACAAACATATAATAGACGGGCACAAATTACACCCAGACTCAGAACAACTATTTATGGGTCACACAAATCGTTGTCCGGCGCGGGACTCGAACCCGCGACATGAAGCAGCAGGCGACTGTCTTAGCAGCTGTGCCACACGTGCAGTTTTCAATTTCAATTCATCTGGGCAAAGAGATTCTACCATAGTTTTTATTAAAGCCTAGACGGCTTTCACTAAAGCGGCTGCGGGAGCTCAAGCACATGGCTCATAATAATAATGTCCTCCTTGCCGAATATCGGCCACGGCGGCCAGTGTTAACAGAGATTAGCCATCTGCGCGGGACATATTATAGTGCTCAAGTGTGTGCGCAAATACAGGAGCCCTTTCTATTCCATCACTCTCATGATCCGATGGGACGCATAGCGACATGACCGGAAAGAGGTCAGTTACAGGACCGACGGTTTTACGTGTTCTCCGAGGCACAGGGGTATAATACTGCCAACTCCCAGACTTTAGGCTGGGCTGAGGATTGTTTATTTTTACAGAAAAGTCCCAAAATCACTTTTGGCACGACCCGGGATTTGAACCCTGGACCTCGTTCTCTGCCGGTGAACACGCTACCGCTAGACCAACGAGGCAGTCATAGCTGATAATAAATAATCAAATGACTTCCCCCAAAAGTGAACCCTTTTAGGGTTTAAGCACAGCTCAATGTGTTTTCAGATGCATTGAGTGTCGGTGTACAGAAATATTTTATGCAACTGCTGCCGGGAATAGCCTCATTTGAACATTTGAACTCGAGAAATTTTTAAAGTTATGTAAGTTAAATTAAACTAAATTACAACACTTAGTAATACTATCCACAAACACAACTGTAGTTGTATCGTTCATTATAATGACCTCCGGACCGAATTTCGGCCACGGCGGTCAGTCTCAATAGAGACTAGCCAATTGCGCAGGACATATTACTGTGCACAAGTGTGTGCGCAAACACAGGTGCACTTTCTATTCCATCACTCTCATGATCCGATGGGATGACTAGCGACACGACCGGAAAGAGGTCAGGCACAGGACCGATGGCTTTACGTGCTCTCCGAGGAACGGGGCAGTAATACCGCCAACTCCCAGACTTCGGGCTGATACTGAGAAATTTAGTTTTTACGGAAAAATCCCAAAATCACTTTTATGCTCCGACCCGGGATTTGAACCCAGAACCTCATTATCTGCGGTTGAACATGCTACCGCTAGACCAACGAGGCAGTCGTTCAGTATATTATATCAACTAATAGCTACTAGGAGCATGAGGATATTAACTGATGATAGATTATGCATATCGATGAGTTTAATTTACATTGATTGATCTAATCTTAAACTAGAGTGGTATTCAATAACTGTAATTGAATTCTACCAACGCGATTATGTTATGTTAATCAGCTAATATTTTCCAATTAAGTTAGTAAGTTAATTATGTAAAACAAATAATATATAGGGACAATGCCACAAAGATCATCCTAGCCCCAAACTAAGCAAAGCTTGTACTATGGGTACCAGGCGACGATATACATACTTATATACATAGATAAATACTTATATACATAGAAAACATCCATGACTCAGAAACAAATATTCGATCTCATCACACAAATATTTGCACTTACCGGGATTCGAACCCAGGACCACCAGCTTCGTAGGCAGGAGCACAACCAGCTAGGCTACGGTGACCGTCGAATGTTGGTAGGTACGCTGCATTTCACGCCGCAGGTCGTGGGTTCGATTCCCACCCGGAACAAATATTTGTGTGCATGAACATGTCTGTTTGTCCAGAGACTGGCTGTAAATTATCTATATAAGTATGTATTTACAAAAGAAAAGTAGTATATGTGGGTAGTATATCAGTTATCTGGTTTCCATAGTACAAGTTCTGCTTAGTTTGGGATCAGATGGCCGTGTGTAAATAATGTCCCAGGATATTATTATTAAATACTCTAATATTAAAATACCGTTATATATAAAAGTCAACATAATAAGTATAATGACGCTCAAACCACAAACCAAAACTGTTTGTAACGCCATTAAAAAGAAAGTCGTTTGTTTAATGGAATTGACAAACTTTTAATGAGTCTGAGCTGAAATAACATCTAGCCAGTTATAACGAAACATCCAGTGGATAATTATTACCTATACTATAATATTTTTATATTACAGACAAAAATTATACAAATAATTTTTTTTATCATCATCATCACCATCAGCTTAATATCGTCCACTGATGGACATAAGCCTCAAAGGTTTTCAACGCTGGAGGGGTTTGGCGTAGGTATACCGAGTTAGCAATCGCAGATAGCAGGTAGTACACGGTATCGCTGCTGCCCGACTACCTGATGTAACTCTTGGCCGCTTTTTAAGACACGGAAAGAACGGTATTGGGAACACTCATTAGTTCCGTCCAAATTTCACAATTTAAACAGAAAAAACTTGTGTGTACTTATGTACACGCGTTAGAAGTTATACTTCTTAATATACAACTTGAACATAGTTATAAATTTTCATACCACCTAGAACTAATGTCATGCTGTTATTTTTACGATGCGCGCGCACGATGCGCGCGCATCGTAAAAATTCACTCTCATACCACTTAGAACTAACTTCATGCTGTTAAATTTTTTGGTGTCGGTGTGCGCGCGCATCGTAAAAATTCACTCTCATACATTTTCATTCCACCTAGAACTAACTTCATGCTGTTAAATTTTTTTGTGTCGGTGTGCGCGCGCATCGTAAAAATTCACTCTCATCATTTTTCTCCATCGCGCCAAAAGAAGTATAACTTCAAAAACATATTTTACTCTTTCTACGCAGGAAACCACAAGGCAAGTTTTATATTGTTTTAAATTGTGGTGCAATTTGGACGGTAAAAAGTAATTATTAAAATGTCTTTGTCTGTTAATGTCTTAATATAACTATTTGAGTTAAAATAAATTAAGTTACTTACTAATACAAACTAGTTAACATTTAATCCACTGAGTGGCAAAATTGTGAACTTAATCATATAGGAAAGCAAAATAACGTTTACAAAGTTTGTATAAAACATGAGTACATTTAGAGTGAGTAACGATTCCTTATTTCATTAGCATTTGAGAATAAATATATTTATGTTACTAGAGTAGATTGGTAGAGAAATGCGTAAGGTGGTATTTCATTACAGTGGTATTTTGATTTGAAATAATGATCTATAAGGATATGTCCAACGTTAAAGGGAGAACGCCCACACGTTTCAAGATGGCGGCAAAATTAAAACGTACGTATTCGTTTAGGAACACTTCAAAACCTACGAACAATTAAAAAACGAAAGTTCTGTTGGTGTCTAAGTTTAAATTACACTGGCCGTTTTTTGTTAATAAAGACTATGTTCGCAATATATAATGAATAGGTATCTGTATCGCGGGAGACTTGCAATCTATGGATAAGCATTCTCCGACTCCGATCAACTATACAACATGTAACGTAATTAACGCACACCCTAAAACACCCCAATTAGAATATTATGTTGTAATTATAATACATACAATCAATTTTTAATTTAACATGTATATGCATTGTTATTTACTAAATTCGTTTCTTTGAATAAAGTTTATTTTTATTTATTTTATATTGAATGATGGAATTTGTATGAATACAAATGAAACTGCGGTTTTAAAAGTCTTATTACTTTGACTTACAGTCCATTTCAAATTGTTTTGGCTGTACAGGGTTAATATGACAATAATTTCCGTAGTTTTAATTATTTTGGAATAAAAATTACCTATATTAAAAATGATATTAATCGATAAAATCAATACCTAAACGATTCTGAACACACTAATTTCAGGTTATGCGTTAATTAATGTACATGTTGTATATGCGTCATATAAATATTATCAACTGCGCCACAAGTGTAGTTATAGTTATTTCCGGAATAGAAAAATGTTCTTCTATCATGAAAACAACTACAACATGTCTTGACTATTTTTTTTTTATTTTTACTTATCGTATGGGCCGTGGTTACCCTCTGACAGTTGACAATGGCTACAGCCGGGACCGACAGATCAACGTGCCCTCCAAAGCACGGAAACGCTCAGAAAATAAACCACTTTGGCGGTCACCCATCTATGCACTGGCCGCGAGCCTAGTTGCTTGACCTCTTCCATCATTTACGGATCGGTAACAGCATATTTTTGATGATACATACATATTCATCTCCTTGTCCATTCAACAGGTAATAAAGCAATTATAATCTAATCTTTTCCTAAATTTTCTACGCCAATCACAACCAATTAAGATCACGTGACTTATTGTTATATAGATAACTAACTGTGCCCCGTGGTTTTACCCGCGTTAAACTTTATTAATTATCACAGCTCCTCCCCCGTAGGTAATACCGTGATAATATGTAGCCTATATGTTGACCCGACCTCTTAGTAATATTCATGCAAAATTTGAAGTAAATCCATGCTGTACTTTTTGAGTTTAGCCCGGACATACATACAGACAAACAGACATATAGAATAAAAATAAAAAAAAAACTATATTTTAGGCTTCGATATCGATAGTAGATCACGCCTCAAGTATCCTTTTAGAAAATATTCAATGTACAGTTTTGACTTTCCTACGATTTTATTATATGTATAGATTTTTAAGTGTTCTAATTTTGGAATAGATATACCTTGGTAAAATTTGTTAATACTACCTGCAATATCGTCAATCGTATAGACAGTGGTTACCCTAGTGTCAGAGTTGTTCAAGCCACCCTGTAGGCCTCTGAAATGGCTTAACAACTGCTGCCTAATGGCTGCAACGGGAACCGACAATAAAACGTCACCTCAATAGCACGGGGACGCTCAGAAATTAATCTACTTTGGCGGTCTCCCATCTATAGACTGACCGCGAGCTTGGTTGCTTAACCTCACCAATCACCTATGGACCAGTGAGAGCATTTCCTATGAGTATACATTAAAATTACTTTTGTTCGGTTTGCCTATTTGAATCACGTAGGTACTATAGATTCTGTTTTACTGTTATTCTTAGAACCTTTCAAGGTATAAAGGATAGGGGAAAGGATATTATGGATTATTCTGCTCCAAATATGCGGAAAAATAATATTATGATAATGTTTGCGTGTAGGCGTTAGTATTTAATTAACATTTGACGAGACAACGTCGGATTAAATTGTGGGCTATGAAATGTGTAGAAATAATAATATAATTATTTTCAACGTGTATAATACCCATGTTATGGAAATAGAGAACAATATTTGTTTCAATGTTTTCTGTAGGAAACGGTTTCACAACAACCCGAATTTGTGTACCGACCTATGGTCAAAATATTTTTTGGAAAATTTTACTTCTGCATCGATTGGCATAAGTTGATTTGTAAAATGTGTTTTCCGAATAAAACATTTAGAAAAATAGTTTGCGATGAGATATTTTCAAAAAATGTAATTATAATGATAATAATGAAAATCTAATTTGTTCAAACAATAGTGATCCCCGAATAAAAACTTATGAACACTGGGAGTTATATGAAAGTTAGATTCCTGACCCAATGGGAGCTTTGCTATTGACTGGGAGCAGGATTTGGGAGCTGAAAACACAGCGAAAAGAACACGGAAATTTTGCTATTCACCGGTTAATAGCATAAATCGATACATTATTGGTAAGTTACGGTTAAATTCTAAACCAACATGCTTTACGGCATTACAACTATTGTATTTTGTATTGTTTATCTTTTATTGCGGAAAAATAAATCCATAGAGTGTTAGTAACATAAAAATAACGTATTTTTCTAGTGTTAGTATTTATTATTAACCTTACAAACCGGCAAATAATTGGTGAGTTGAGGTTCTCGGCTATAATAATGTATAATATTATGGTAAAGTTAGTTTATCGTGCTGTAAAATGTAAGCTCAAATGGAATTTCTTCTGTAAAAGATTGTGAAACGATCTGAATAGAGATAGCTTCACAAGGAGAATTATTATATTTCCCTACTTATCGACCTTCCGTGAAAACTGAACGTATTATTTACATTACATCAGTCTATTTGGAAGTCGTCAAGTAATACAATTAATACAAAATTAAAAAGATGTATAATATTATGTATGTATAGTATATTATTATAGTATAGTATTATTAGTATTTATACAAATATAAGTATATATTTACGAGCCTTGTACATATGTAATGTATGTTTGTAATAACGTTAAACATTTAATACACACGATAGTACACTTACAACTACCGCCTTTTCCATCTTAATTCTTCTTGTCCACCCAACGTTTGTCTGGAAGAGATCGCTACAAAGCGATAAGACCGCCGATTGTACCTGTATTTTCTTTATTAAGATATTGTGTTTTGTGTTTTCTGGTGGAATAAAGTGTGCTCAATCTATATAATACATCGTAACCATATCCATATCCCATCGTCAAGTATATTTACACTTATATTCATATGCGTATGATCCGCCAGTGCGTATTCTTCGTAGCTTAATGCAGAGCGCCTACCGCGGATTGGTAGATGGTGCTGGGTCGAGGTCGAGACCCGCCGGACGAATAAAATTATGATATCCTATTTTTAAGATTAGATTAACGCTTTGCATTGCGAATAATGCTATAAAGTTCAAATTTTATTTATTTATTTCCAAATTACACACTATCATTACAGTTATACAACCTATGCAATAGTGGCACATGAAAAATAAGTTAAACAGAACAAACTTAAATGATACTTATAACTACTTATCTACACAATATTAAACAATATCAAAAAGCTTTATTTCCTGTAAGTATATTTATAGCCTTTGTGAATTCACTCTGCGTACACGAGAACAGAGCCAGTTGTCCCGTACTCACTAAGTTATTGAGCACGCGCAGCGCACGATTGACCGGTGCGCGCTGTAGAAGGTTAGTGCGCGCGCGCGGCACATCCAGTAAGGGCGAATAAATAAAAAATAAAATAAAAAAGGTTTTTATTCACGTAGACTTTAAAAAAGCGCTTGTAAATAGTCAGAACATGTTTGTAGAAATACAGTTATTATTTCTAGTTACTTATTACAGATATTTAGGTACACGGAATGTTAAAACATTTACAATTATTTTATAATGGTAGTGATATTTAGCTAGCTTGTATTAAGTTATTGTCAAGGAGATTATGTTTAGGTTTAATTATTGAAATTTATATTTTACTACATATTGTCTGAATGGTTCTGTCTATATTAAGGTATGAATTCAGTTTTATTATTATAACGGACCTTGTGTTTAAAACGACGATCGCGCTTTAATGCTACCACCGGATCCAATGCGCCCCAACTGAAAAGAATAAAACTTATATTCAAGTTAACCTACTTCTGTTGCTGACCGTACCTTAATATAAAGTAACAAGAGAGACAAATTACTCTAATGTTACCAATTACCTGTTACAGGGGTAATAATGTACTCTGATGAGGTAGGTATAAAATTGCTCTTGTTAAGACTTAATTTGATTCGGTGAACGTAAAGGAAAGATTATTAAAATAATGGTTTTTGCGACGTAAATGGAAAGTGTTTTCATTTGGCCGAATGTTTTAGGTATATGTATTTGAGACAATTGCCTACGATACGTACAGACGCCAGTACATCAAGCTACCCCAATCTGTCAAATTTCCCTAGTTAAAAGTGAACCTTATGCTTATGTGATAAAGTTGAAAATCTATAAATTTGACAGATTGGGGTAGCTGGATTTGCTGGCGTCTGTACATCGTTTTTAACTTAAAATTATCTCGCCACTTCGTGTCACGGGGTTCGAACTTCGATTCCCGCACAGGACAACTATTTATGTGACCTATAAGTAGTGCTGAGTCTGAGTATGTTTTGTTGTCCTACAATTAAGTACATATTTGAAAAGTACCTCGCGATACATGTATTTTTTTCCCTAGTGCAGCCGTTGACATAAAAACAAATAATAAAACTAGGCAATCTGTAGGAAGTTATAAAATTTACCTGCTACCCTAGAAAAAGCAAGTAGTAATTTAATGCATCTGCCCTAATTGGACAGAATATTTGGGTTCGATTTCCACTCGATAACAAATTGTATGAAGTCCACTGAAAATTGGCGTTATATTATATAAATTAGAGATACATGCATAAAATACTTTAGATATAGTTAAAAATTCTGTTCTTATATTACTATCTTTAGCGAGACTTATTTATTCTGGCAAAAAACGAAAGCTACATCGCTTCAGTGGAAAAAAATGATATAGCTTGAAATCTCCCTTGTCGGTCTTTGAAACGAAATTTTAAATTGTGCGTTAAAAATATTGCCTTATGATGAATACACGTTTAATACCTTAAACTGTAATATCACGAAACTGTATCACGAAACTTTTACCAATCCATGTTAGAAGCTCTTGCCATTAAGCTATGGTCGATACACAACGACAGATTTAATTTACGAGTTTCTTTTCGAATATACCTACTTACCAGTTATCTGTCGTTAAGTCGTTATGTAGGTTTGCGTATAGATTTTGTTTTATTTAATTTATTAGGGAAAACTTGTATAAAAATATGTTGTCTAAGTAAAGTATATATTTTTTTTAAGACAATGCCCGTACTATGGAATCTAGTCCCTGTGTCGCGGGGTACTTTACAAACATATAATAGACGAACACAATTTACATCCAGACTCAGAACAACTATTTATGGGTCACACAAATAGTTGTCCAACGCGGGACTCGAACCTGCGACACGAAGCGGCGAGGCGACTGCCTTAGCCGCTGCGCCATGTGTACTAACAACGTTGTCCACAGATTATCTTCTACTAATAGACAATTTTGGTCCAATATACTGGGTTACTTGTAAAACACCAATAACCTCGTAGGACTAGTCTGCTAACATCATAAGCAAAAACTTGCATTCTAAGAGTTCGGACATAACTTGATACATGAAAAATAAAATAGTTTATTGATTTTTGTTGTGCTGTTGTACTGTATACAATTAAAAGGGTAAAATTAGATATGGCTATATTGACACTTATTGTTCTTTATTGTGAATATACTGTATTAGTTCATTTTAGATAATTATATATTCACCTACAGAGTGTAGGTGTACTCCTACTTACAGTTCCCGGCGATAAATATTGCACATCGACATTTGGAAAGAGACAATCGGCCAACCTCGGCCCCGTAGAGCGTTATCTCTGTCGCACAAATACAAACAGTCACCGGACTGTTTGTATTTGGAGCATCTATTAGGAGCTGTTAAAACAATTTTATTTTGCATTGTAACAATTTTTATTCTTCTAATAATTATTTTTATTAGTTGTATAAAATACACCAATTTTTCTATAAGTGATGGCTTTAGGTTCGGATAATTTTTTTTTTTTTTTATTCCATACAACTCTTGTCCATGCTACGGTTGTCTGTAAGAAATCGCAGCTAGCGATAAGACCGCCCTTTCATTATCATGCTACTATTTATGTTCTATTTTGTTATTTATTTGGTGTACAATAAATAGTATTGTATTGTATTCCGCAAAATGCTATAAATCTAATATCGAGAATAATAAGAGCCTTAATATGATCACCCGTCTGGCAGAATCCGGTTACGTCATTTTAATGGCTGAAAAGTCTATTCAATCAATATAAAGGAACACATAATAACGATATGAAGTGCAGTCGATCATAAAAAGGACATAAAGGATGGTGATTCAATATTATATTGTTCAACGATTTCATATTTAGGTAACGACTGCGAGGCATGGTGTTGAAATACCTAAAGTGTTTGGAGATAATTTGTAGAACTGAATTTTAAATGTCCTAATCGATTAGGTACATGATCCCTTTACTTGAAAGGCTACGCTGTTAAGAATTTATTTATTAAAACGTTGTTTTAAACGGGAGGACTAAATATTTATTTATCTAAACTTTATGCACGCATAAGCACGCAAAGGCAGATTTAATGCCTAAGGCATTTTTTCCCAGATAACCTTAAGGTGGTGCAGAGATAATTAGATAGGTGCATTAGGTACAGATATTGTAGATCGAAATAAGATATGGTGCGATGGAAGAAAAAACATAGGAATATGAGATCACCAGATATATACATAAATATATATAATATATACTATACAACTTAAACATATAATACTATAGCTAATACATGCATAAATATATTAGAAAATAGAAACATAATTTTGCCTTTTCCTTGAAACTGTAAAAAACTCAGGTAGTTTTTTACAGTTTCAAGGAAAAGGCAAAATTATGTTTCTATTTTCCTTATATAAATCATAGCCCAAAAGTCTTGATTGTTTTTGTAGAACTTTCTTATTTTATAGTGCTCTTAAAATATATGTAGTTTATGTTATATGATTGTAAGGCAATACAGGGATTAATTTACCTAGAACGGCGTTAACATTAAACGAAATAAAGATTCTGAACCACTGGTTTGAATTATGACTGCTAACATAAAATTATGTATATTTATGACTATGTTACAATGAATGAGTAAAACTATCTATGAAACTGAATAACAAAAGTATTTTTAGAAATAATGGTGTCACCGTTCTGTACTCAAACGGTGCCTCCGTTTGAGTATAGAACGATGATAGAGCTGATTAAGAACTTATTTTTTGGCATTAATTTTAAACTTTACGGTGAATATACTCCTCTCATGCGTCTCCACGTCTGTAATCACTCTGAGCCGAGATTCGACCACCAAAGGGTACCCCACTACCGAGAGTAACTACGTTACTGTAAATTAGGTGGTCTGATTGCGGGCGTAATACTGAAGATTTGCGATGAGCTTATGTCATTGAGTCGTCTTTAATGCGTCGAGAACTTCGGTGGTGTGGACTTATCTCACACGGTAAAATAACCGGCCAAGTGCGAGTTGGACTTGCGCACGAAGGGTTCCGTACCATTATTTATTAAAACGAGCATAAATCACATGTTTGTTGTATGGGAGCTCCCTTTAATATTAATTTTATTTTGTTTTTTTGGTATTTGTTGTTATAGTGGCAACAGAAATACATCATTTGTAAAAATTTCAACTGTCTAACTATCACAGTTCATGAGATACAGCCTGGTAACAGACGGACAGACAGACAGACAGCGAAGTATTAGTAGGATCCTCAGATATAAAGACGTTTAGAAACACCACATGAAACTGACTGAGCAACTGAAATAGTTTTAGCTTCGTAGTTTTGTAAAGTCAATGCACTTTGCATGCCAAGGTATGGCAGTTATTTCAAAATTACGAAACTGACTCATGTACGATATTATTGTAATTTTATGGCCCCGATGGTATTCAATTCAATAATAAAATTTTATTGAAACAATCAATCAGAGTGTATTTTTTATGGAGAAGCAAGCTTTTACAAGGAGACTTTTAAATATCAAGTTGGCGAATATATTTCGACCCACTTGATTGTTGTAAGCGGTTGCCGTAGCCTATAACGCCTGGACAGATGACTTCACTCACGCACTACCAACTTTTACTTCCGTACAACATGATGGTTATAATTATTTTACCTTTATCATATATGTATTGTAATTAGCCGAGATACTTTCTCGGCTGAGGAAGTTACAATACATATATTTACATTAAAGCGACAATAGTAAAAGGTTTTGCCTCTCTGTAAATATTACAAGTCTACGATCTATACAGTGTTTTATGAATTTTTTTTAGCGTTCGTTTTATACTATACCTATTCTTTATTATATATATTTGTTATCCTGGTGTCAGAATCGTTCAAGCCGCCCAAAAGCCTTCTGACATGGCTTAATGACTTCTGTCTTAAGAAAACAATCATGGTCAACAGCTCAACGTACCTTCCGAAGCACGGACTATGACTGCCAAAAATTGTATGGGTAACTAAAGCTTGCATAAACAAATAGTACGTTTAAGGCCAGAGTATGGTACAATCCGCACCGTAGTATAGCACAGTTAGTACCACAGTATGGTACAGTCTGCACAACGGTACGGTACAGCCAACACTACTGTTTGGTACAGTTAACACTACATTATAGTATAGTGAGTATCCCAGTATGGCTGAGTTACCACCACAGTTTGACGCAGACAGTTCTACAGGCGGGCATCAACATCTTTGCCCCTCGGGGAGAGCTTCCTTAAGATGCATAGGTGAATAATGATGGTGGTTCCGGATGAAGATCGTCTCGAGTTCCCGGAGCCATCACCCACAGCACCGAGAGGCTAGGCCACCGTGATGGTTTTAGTAGGTAACCCACGGGGATTCGCACATACCCCGTAGTCTCCCCAACTACGCGGACCTATAAAAGGTTTCCACCATGTTAAAAAAAAGACAGTTCTACAATATGGTAGAGTTAGCAAAATACGTAGTAATATTGGAAAGATGTTGCTTCGTGTATACTATTCTCACACAATAAATACTATCGGCAATTCGTCTCATAACTATTTTGACATACTCGTATTATCTATGTATGAAACGCCATTAAGTCAAGGTACTTAGATAAAACGACAGGTAAGTCAGGTGCCCTTTTATATTGTTTTGAAAGCCAATCCCAAAATTCATCTACAGTATGCCATACATGTATAGTCAGCACTGTAGTATGAACGTACAGCTAGCGCCACAGAAGCATAGTATGATATCAAGTACCAATAGCCAAGCATAATCTCATCAAACATAAGAGACCTTGAATTAAATATTTGATTTTTCCACAGATAATTAATCAGTGCGGGAACGCGAACCCGCGGTCTGGCAGCACAGGAGTGATTTGTATTATCCTGGAAAAATATGTTTCTGAAAAAGTTATTCACCTCAAGAATACCAATGAGATTAGAGATATATGAATACAATAATAAGTTCCAAGTAAACAAGACCGCTGTCGCAATTTATCAACCCTAAAAGACTTACGTAATAACTTTTGACAGATTGGGGTAGCTGGATGTGCTGGCGTCTGTACATCGTTTTTAACTTAAAATTATCTCGCCACTTCGTGTCACGGGTTCGAACTTCGATTCCCGCACAGGACAACTATTTATGTGACCTATAAGTAGTTCTGAGTCTGAGTATGTTTTGTTGTCCTACAATTAAGTACATATTTGAAAAGTACCTCGCGATACATGTATTTTTTTCCCTAGTGCAGCCGTTGACATAAAAACAAATAATAAAACTAGGCAATCTGTAGGAAGTTATACAATTTACCTGCTACCCTATAAAAATCAAGTAGTAATTTAATGCATCTGCCCTAATTGGACAGAATATTTGAGTTCGATTTCCACTCGATAACAAATTGTATGAAGTCCACTGAAAATTGGCGTTATATTATATAAATTAAAGATACATGCATAAAATACATTAGATATAGTTAAAAATTCTGTTCTTATATTACTATCTTTACCGAGACTTATTTATTCTGGCAAAAAACGAAAGCAACATCGCTTCGGTGGAAAAAAATGATATAGCTTGAAATCTCCCTTGTCGGTCTTTGAAACGAAATTTTAAATTGTGCGTTAAAATATTGCTTTATGATGAATACACGTTTAGTACCTTAAACTGTAATATAACGAAACTGTAACTTTTACCAATCAATGTTAGAAGCTCTTGCCATTAAGCTATGGTCGATACACAACGACAGATTTAATTTACGAGTTTCTTTTTGAATATATATACTTAGCAGTTATCTGTCGTTAAGTCGTTATAGTTTTTGTTTGCATTTAGATTTTGTTTTATTTAATTTATTAGGGAAAATGACCAATTGTATAAAAATATGTTGTCTAACTAACTAAAGTATAATTTCATTTTTAAAGACAATGGCCTCACTAGAGAATCTAGTCTCTGTGTCGCGGGGTACTTTACAAACATATAATAGACGTACACAATTTACATCCAGACTCAGAACAACTATTTATGGGTCACAAAAATAGTTGTCCAGCGCGGGACTCGAACCCACGACACGAAGCGGCGAGGCGACCGCCTTAGCCGCTGCGCCATGTGTACTAACAACGTTGTCCACAGATTATCATCTACAAATAGACAATTTTGGTCCAATACACTGGGTTACTTGTAAAACACCAATAACCGCGCAGGAATAGATTGCTAACATCATAAGCAAAATCATTTATTCTAAGAGTACGTACGGACATAACTCGATACATGAAAAATAAAATATTTTATTGATTTTTGTGGTGCTATTGTGTACAATTAAAAAGGTAAAATAGTTTGACATGGCTATATTGACACTTATTGTACTTTGTTCTGAATATACTGTATTAGTTCATTTTAGATAATTACAAAGTGTAGGTGTACTCCTACTTAATAATTGATACTTACTTTTTCTGTTTCTTTTAATCTTTCTCTATTTACTGAACTTGTTACACCTTTTACCCGTTTTCATTTCATACAACTCTTGTCCATGCTACGGTTGTCTGTAAGAAATCGCAGCTAGCGATAAGACCGCCCTTTCATTATCATGCTACTATTTATGTTCTATTTAGTTATTTATTTGGTGTACAATAAATAGTATTGTATTGTATTCCGGATAATGCTATAAATCTAATATCGAGAATAATAAGAGCCTTAATATGATCACTCGTCTGGCAGAATCCGGTTACGTCATTTTAATGGCTGAAAAGTCTATTCAATCAATATAAAGGAACACATAATAACGATATGAAGTGCAGTCGATCATAAAAAGGACATAAAGGATGGTGATTCGATATTATATTGTTCAACGATTTCATATTTAGGTAACGACTGCGAGGCATGGTGTTGAAATACAGTAACGTATTTGGAGATAATTTGTAGAACTGATTATTAAATGTCCTAACCGATTAGGTACATTATCCCTTTATTTGGAAGGCTAGGCTGTTAAGAATTTATCCCTTAGGCCTATCGTTATAAAAACGTTGTTTTAAACGGGAGGACTAAATATTTATTTATTTAAACTTTATGCACGCATAAGCACGCAAAGGCAGATTTAATGCCTAAGGCATTTTTTCCCAGTCAACCTTAAGGTGGTGCAGAGATAATTAGATAGGTGCATTAGGTACAGATATTGTAAATCGAAATAAGATATGGTGCGATAGAAGAAAAAACAGAGGAATATGAGATCAACAGATATATACATAAATATATATAATATACTATACAACTTAAACATATAATACTATAGCTAATACATGCATAAATATATTATAAAATAGAAATATAATTGTGCCTTTTACTTGAAACTGAACTTGAAATCATAGCCCAAAGAACTTGTTTATTTTTGTAGAACTTTCTTATTTTATAGTGATCTTAAAATGGATGTAGTTTATGTAATATGATTGTAAGGCAATACAGGGATTGATTTACCTAATACGGGGTTAACATTAAACAAAATAAAGATTCTGAACCATGTTTGGTTCGAATTATGACTGCTAACATAAAATTATGTGTATTTATGACTATGTTACAATGAATTAGTGAAACTACCTATTAAACTAAATTTTTTTTCCAATGTTGATTGGGATATAGTTGTAGACATAAAAGTAGGTTGTTACTATTTTATTGTTTTTAATTTTATATTCGTTGTTCTTTGTATAATTACGTTTTACCTAGCTATAAGCGGCTTATATTGTAGTATATTATTATATATAACCTCTTAGCATTAATCATTTCACAGCACTCTACATATTATTATTATTATTGTTTTAGTAATCTGAGAAAACGCCGTGGGTTATACAGTGTTATTACTTTTAGTTTATAAGCTCATGTTGTACAACTGTTTGTTTTCCAAATAAATAAATAAAATAAAAATAAACTCAATAACATAAGTATTTTGAAAAATAATGAGTACAGAACGATGATAGAGCTGATTAAGAACTTATTTTTTGGCATAAATTTAAAACCTTACGGTAAATATTCTCCTCTCATACGTCCGTAATCATTCTGAGCCGAGATTCGACCACCAAAGGGTACCCCACTACCGAGAGTAACTACGTTACTGTAAATTAGGTGGTCTGATTTCGGGCGTAATACTGAAGTTTCGCGATGAGCTAATGTCATTGAGTCGTCTTTAATGGGTCGAGAACTTCGGTGGTGTGGACTTATCTCACACAGTAAAATAACCGGCCAAGTGCGAGTCGGACTTGCGCACGAAGGGTTCCGTACCACTATCGATTAAAACGAGCAAAAATCACATGTTTGTTGTATGGTCCCTTTAATATTTATTTTATTTTGTTTTTTTAGTATTTGTTGTTATAGTGGCAACAGAAATACATCATTTGTGAAAATTTCAACTGTCTAACTATCACGGTTCATGAGATACAGCCTGGTAACTGACGGACAGACAGACAGACAGCGAAGTCTTAGTAGATATAAAGACGTTTAGAAACACCACATGAAACTGACTGAGCAACTGAAATAGTTTTAGCTTCGTGGTTTTGTAAAGTCAATGCACTTTGCATGCCAAGGTATGGCAGATATTTCAAAATTACGAAACTGACTCATGTAAGATATTATTGTGATTTTATAGCCCCGATGGTATTCAATTCAATAATAAAATTTTATTGAAACAATCAATCAGAGTGTATTTTTTATGGAGAAGCAAGCTTTTACAAGGAGACTTTTAAATATCAAGTTGGCGAATATATTTCGACCCACTTGATAGTAAGCGGTTGCCGTAGCCTATCACGCCTGAAGAGATGACTTCACACACGCACTGCCAACTTTCACTTCCGTACAACATGATGGTCATAATTATTTTACCTTTATCATATATGTAGAAGACAGAAGTCAGCCGAGATACTTTCTCGGCTGAGGAAGTTACAATACATATATTTACATTAAAGCGAAAATAATAAAAGGTTTTGCCACTCTGTAAATATTACAAGTCTACGATCTATACAGTGTTTTATGAATTTTTTTTAGCGTCCGTTTTATACTATACCTATTCTTTATTATATATATTTGTTATCCTGGTGTCAGAATCGTTCAAGCCGCCCAAAAGGCTTCTGACATGGCTTAATGACTTCTGTCTTAAGAAAACAATCATGGTCAACAGCTCAACGTACCTTCCGAAGCACGGACTATGACTGCCAAAAATTGTATGGGTAACTAAAGCTTGCATTAACAAATAGTACGTTTAAGGCCAGAGTATGGTACAATCCGCACCGTAGTATAGCACAGTTAGTACCACAGTATGGTACAGTCTGCACAACGGTACGGTACAGCCAACACTACTGTTTGGTACAGTTAACACTACATTATGGTATAGTGAGTATCCCAGTATGGCTGAGTTACCACCACAGTTTGACGCAGACAGTTCTACAGGCGGGCATCAACATCTTTGCCCCTCGGGGAGAGCTTCCTTAAGATGCATAGGTGAATAATGATGGTGGTTCCGGATGAAGATCGTCTCGAGTTCCCGGAGCCATCACCCACAGCACCGAGAGGCTAGGCTACCGTGATGGTTTTAGTAGGTAACCCACGGGGATTCGCACATACCCCGTAGTCTCCCCAACTACGCGGACCTATAAAAGGTTTCCACCATGTTAAAAAAAAGACAGTTCTACAATATGGTAGAGTTAGCAAAATACGTAGTAATATTGGAAAGATGTTGCTTCGTGTATACTATTCTCACACAATAAATACTATCGGCAATTCGTCTCAGAACTATTTTGACATACTCGTATTATCTATGTATGAAACGCCATTAAGTCAAGGTACTTAGATAAAACGACAGGTAAGTCAGGTGCCCTTTTATATTGTTTTGAAAGCCAATCCCAAAATTCATCTACAGTATGCCATACATGTATAGTCAGCACTGTAGTATGAACGTACAGCTAGCGCCACAGAAGCATAGTATGATATCAAGTACCAATAGCCAAGCATAATCTCATCAAACATAAGAGACCTTGAATTAAATATTTGATTTTTCCACAGATAATTAATCAGTGCGGGAACGCGAACCCGCGGTCTGGCAACACAGGAGTGATTTGTATTATCCTGGAAAAATATGTTTCTGAAAAAGTTATTCACCTCAAGAATACCAATGAGATTAGAGATATATGAATACAATAATAAGTTCCAAGTAAACAAGACCGTGCACGTTAAGCTGTCGGTCCCGGTAATAGTCAATAGACAACAGTCGTTAAGCCATGTCAGAGGCCTACAGGGCGGCTTGAATAACACTGACACCAAGGTACTAAACAATTATATGCGCATCGCGATTTTATCAATATATTTTTTAACTATCTACGCGGTACTTCAAGATGAAACGACAAAACAACGAAAAGAAATTCCAAGGCCAAAACATCATTCTCGATGTCCGGTGTTGAACGAATGATTGAATGAATGAAGCGCTGCGCATTTAAAACTGTCAAATACAAAAGCGATGGTACGAAACACTACCGATTATTTATTTTATTCATGAGAGGGATGTTTAAACGCTAAGTAAGCTTCTATAATAATATTACGAGTTTTAAGTCTATAATGACTTTAGCCGGGCCACTCATTAGATTGATAACTTTGAGACTCGCACAATTAAAGTGACTCGTATTATGTAAGAATTGCGCTTGGATTTGGAGGTTTTCCTTTATAGGCTCGCCGCTGGTATCTAACGCTTTTGCATTTGACAGTTTCGACGCGCGGCGTGTCATTCATTCGTTCAACGTTCGTTGGAGGTTAAATAAATATTGTCAAAAATTTACGTTGCGCGTGTATGTCTATTGGTTAACGCCTTAGTTTTGTGGCATAATTGTGAAATTGATCCTTTTTTAGCACCGTGGCGGTGATAACTATTGAATAATTTGTGAGACAAACATTTGTCTAGAAAAGTTGTTGTTTTGGAATTTGGCCGGCGCTGCTGAAATTTGGTTGACCATATTTACTAGGTATATACGTATAGGGCCATAGGAAAATTTTACTTAAGATGTAGCTGGCTGTATACCTGCACTGCAATAGGGCGGTGAATTAAAGGCTAGTTTTGATAGCTCCTTGTAGTTTTTAATACGTTGCGGTTTGAACCATAACACGATCGTTGGTTTTGATGCTTAAACTTGCAAATTACAACATCTATAAAATGAGTAAAACCTTTCTCCAACAGTTAACATTTTCTCATACTTGAATATAATCTTTTTCAAGTTACTTTTTCGATTAAGATTTGTCCTATCCATCTTCGATAAAGTTTAATTGTTCTTAAGAATTTTTATTTCCCTAACTTTAAACTCAGAAATTCAGGCCACGTTGCCATAGCCGTATCAGTCGAGTTCTATTTACACCAATGTCTGTCATGGACATTGACTAGGTAATATAAATTGCGCGTCAGCTACATAGTGTCACAGCTTACTGATTATAGCATGAAAATGCAATCATATGCCTAAAGTAAAACTTATGACGGAAAAAAGCGTCTGAAGTAATTAGATTTCATGACTTCGTCTTAAAGTTAGTAAATAATTTTATTCAGTTTTTTTTTTGGTATGGTATGTATGTATGGAATTGTGGCACAATAGTTATCCTATAGAATAAGAAGAAGTACACTTTATTTCATAAGGAATATAAACAAAACAATATACATAGAACAATATTTTGCAATTGGCGTTGGCCTTATTTCTTTCTTCAGCCATTCTTTTACTTACAGCACGTGTTTCTTGATACGAATCTACTACGAATTTCTTTTTGATGTTATCTATGTAAGTTACCCTAGGTTTTACCGAAGTTCACCTTCCCTTAAGTTTTTCTTTCGCGATGTTTCTTAGTAATCAACGTATAAAGGTTCCCATTATCTTTCCTCTTCTAATCTCTATGGTGTTTACATTAAAACTCTTTTCATCTACCGTTTCTAGCACTTTTTCACTTGTTTTCCTCTCTCTCCAACTAATAAACTAGATAGTATTATTAAGCTGTGTCACGTTTCATTCAATATGTTGGACCGTCACTGTTCTCCAATAAAAGTGCAGGAAATGATAGGCTCGTTTAGGCGAGAGATTGGAATCCGATGCGTAGTTTGAATCAGTTTAGAGAGATTTGAATCGGTTTTGAATGGAATTCCGTTTACATTCAGCTAGTTTTTTATAATTCTAGTTTATATAGATTTGCTTAATTTTCTTTCCGTATCATACGCAGTTTTGAAAAAAATATGGCTATAAATAGATAAGAGAACAGATTTGTTTTTAATAAAAAAATATTTAAAGTACACAATTAAACAAAAAACCCAAAAGAGTTACAAGTGCTGTAACAGCGTCCGCTTTTTCTCTTTCGTTGGAAAATGTGCCAAAAAAGTGGAATCCTAATATTTTAAGCCTTAAGTTTAGCTTTCCCCATATGATGGAGTGTTTTTGGAAGACTTAAGGTAATTATGTGTAAAAATAGTCAGTTCAGTGTCAATTGAATATAACGCAATAACTATTTATTTATTATTAAAAATGAGATTATTTCCAAATGTGTGCGTGGACATTTAATGATCAAGTAACTAATCAGCCATTCCCATATTTTATGTGTCGATGGACAGAAGCTTTCACGTTCATGTCAAATTAAATTAATAATAAGAACATTATTCACCCACGGCCTTCTGATCCCAAACTAAGCAGAGCTTGTACTATGGAAACCAGATAACTGATATATTACATATTTTTTTTTTTTTTTTTTTGTTTTCAGTATTTACTACAATCTGTCTCCTTTATGGGACATTCAGCAGTATGTTGGTTGGTGCTATCGCTGGCGAGCTCGGTATGTGACCTGTGTCACATCCTCATTCTTAAAACAGTAGCTGTGTTTACTGTGATTGAATTAAATCTTGAGGTATTTTACGCTTCAGTCGTCGCGCTTTGTTGAGATTTGCCATGAGAGGCTGGGCCAGAATATTTGGGTGTCGTTCGATGCGCTCTTTATAGTTTCTGGTAAAGCGTACAATTTCTTGTTTTACAGTGGGCAGGCGTAGATCACGGTGTAGTAATTCGTTGGGTACGAACCAGGGGGCATTGGTTATCATGCGTAGTGCTTTATTTTGATACCTTTGTATGATTTCAATGTTTGAATGGGATGCAGTACCCCACAGTTGGATACCATACGTCCAGACGGGCTTCAGTATTGCCTTATAGAGGAGTATTTTGTTTTCGAGAGACAGTTGAGACTTACGACCAATGAGCCAGTAAAGTTTTCGCGTTTGGATGCCAAGTTGCTTTCTCTTAGTGAAAATATGTTTTTTCCAGGTCAGTCTTTTGTCTAAGTACAAACCAAGATATCTCACATGATCTGCCTGTGGTACCGCAATGTTGTTAAGTGTGACTGGAGGACAAGAGTCTCTCCTTAAGGTGAATGTTACGTTGACTGACTTTGTTTCATTTGCTTTTATCCGCCACTTTTTGAGCCATTGGGATATATCGTTTAACCCTTTTTGGAGTATCTGTGAGGCTATTTTTGGGTCACTATGTGTAGCTAGTATGGCGGTATCGTCAGCAAA
Organism: Pseudoips prasinana; assembly: GCA_951640165.1. NCBI lineage: Eukaryota > Metazoa > Arthropoda > Insecta > Lepidoptera > Nolidae > Pseudoips > Pseudoips prasinana. The sequence continues at coordinate 30,475,958 of OX621240.1, forward strand.
GGTTCCAGTGATTAAGGATTCAGATGTCGGCATATCCGCAGAGAAGAGTAAGTAGAGCATAGGACCCAGTACGCTACCCTGCGGAACTCCTGCTTCTATGGGGCAGAGATCAGACAGTGCTTCCCCTTGTTGCACTATGAAGTGGCGCTGCTGTAGAAATGATTTAAGTATTCCATAAAGGGGATCTGGTAGCCCATTTCTCAATTTGAATAGCAATCCTTCATGCCACACACGGTCAAACGCTTGAGATATGTCCAGGAATGCACTGGCGCAGTAAGATTTTCGTTCTAGTGATTCCATAATATGTTTTGTTAGTCTGTGAACTTGGTCGATAGTGGCATGCTTACCACGAAATCCAAACTGGTGATCGGGAATTAGCTCCTTCTCTTTGAGTATAGGCAAGATTCGTTGTAGCAGTAGAGATTCGTATATTTTGGATGGAATAGGTAACAAACTTATGGGCCTATATGATTTCGTTTCTTCAGGTTGTTTCTCCGGCTTTAACAGCATTACAATTTGTGCAACCTTACACTCCAGGGGAAAGAACTGAAGTCTGGTCATGGCATTAAATAGTGACGTAAGGAAAGATATGCCCGAATCTGGCAGTTCTTGTAATATCCGGATTGTGATTAGGTCGTAACCTGGAGCCTTTTTTGGGTCTGACTTTTTTATGATTCGAGCAACTTCTGTTTTTGTAAACTTAAGAGTAATTTCCTGAGTATTTTTTGGACTACTTAAGTGGTTGGTGATTTCTGCTGTATCTTCTGGGGAACCGTCATATGGATGAGGAGTGAAGACGTTTGAAAGATGTTCTGAGAAGGTTTCGGCTTTCTCTTGGTCAGTCCGTGCCCAGGAACCATCAGATTTTCTTATAGGAGGAGAGATATTAATTGGCCGTTTTAGTTTTCTGGTGGCTTTCCATAAGGAATAATCCGAGGAAGCAGTAGCATCCAAGCCGGTGAGGTAATTTTGGAATCCGTCATTGCGATCTTTCTCTAAAATGCGCTTTAACTGTCTACTGGCATGATTGAGTACCTTTTTAGCCTCAGGGTCTCTGGTTGTTTGCCAACGTTTCCGTAATCTCCTTTTTATAAGTATTTTATCGGATATGTGCTTCGCTACGTGGGTGTCCAATTTACTAGATGGTAGTGGTGGAGTCGATGACCAAGCTGCATCTTGAACACTCTTGTTGAAATATAGTACCGCATCTGTTATTTCGTCTTGCGATTTTAGGCTAACTGGTTCGTGGAATGCTTTGTCTGTGAGCTCACGAAATAGGGGCCAGTTGGTTCTTTTGTTGTGGAGAACGCATTTTCTAACGCATTCTTGGGGGGTAGTGTTTAGTACTACAATGATGGGAGAGTGGTCTGAGGATAGGTCCCAGCAGGTCTGGCATGATATGGTGTTCTTTGCGATGCCTTTGCAGACACAAAAATCGATAAGATCCGGGATTTTTTTTTTTGTCTGTTGGCCAGTAAGTAGGTTTACCAGGCGATACCACGTTCATATTTCTGTTTTGTATGCATTTAAGGAGTTCTCGTCCTCTGGGAAGGATATGCCTAGAACCCCAAAACGAGTGCTTAGCATTAAAATCACCTCCTGCAATAAACCTGCCTCCAAGTGATTGAAAGAAGTTACTGAACTCCGATTCCTTGATAGTGAATCTAGGTGGACAATAGAGGGCCGATATAGTAATATCACTAATCCAGTCTGTTATCACCACGTTTGTTGTTTGTATGTAGTTTTTGCAGTAATGTTGTAGAACATGGTGCTTAATCTTTGACCTGATAAGAATGGCCGCTCCTCCATGGCCTTTGTTGTCTGGGTGGTCAGTATGGTACATGTTGTATCCTGGTAGTCTAAAGTGGCTTTTGGACGTGAAGTGGGTTTCTGAGATTAGTAAAACGTCTATGTGGTGTATTTTAACGAATATTTTTAACTTTTCCGAGTGTTTTGACAAGCCATTAGCATTCCATACACACAATTTTAGTGCTGTGAATGTGATGGCATTTTTGTTATTAGATCGGTTAGCGTTTGGGTCATAATTAACATTTGGTTCATCAGGGCAACAAGTGTTTCCATGATGGTTTTGAGTTCGTTGGTTTTTTTATTTACATCGTTTGTGTTCATTGTTTGTGCCATAGGTTGTTCTGGGACTTCTTTTGTGGCTTGGGCATACGATTTTCCATTATTTGTTGATTTGTTAGTCAATTCTTGTTCCTTTCTAGAGTATCCAGGGTTTTTTCTGGCTTTGGTAATTGGAGGGGGATATCGGACTTTCAATAGCTCCTTGTAGACTGTGCAGCCTTTGTAGTTGGCTGGGTGGTTTCCCTCGCAAAGGACACATTTAACCTCGTTTGATCTGTCTTTCCGTAAGCAAGCTGAAGTGTGATGTGAGCCTGCACATTTGACGCATCTGGGCTTTCTATGGCAGAACTTTTGTGTGTGGTTGTAATCTTGGCAATTAGTGCATTGAGGGCTGATTCGCCTTGGTCTGGGTGCTTCAAACGATATGCGACAGTGTAGCAGGTATCTAACGCTATATATGTCTTTATTATTTTCACGAGGCTCTAGTTCGATGTTCCACATTGATAGCGCCTGTTTTGTTCTCGAGTTTTGGATGTTCCAGACATTTATTACTTTATGGTGAAGCTCCTCAATAGCAATTTTTATATCCTCTTTGTCTGTCGATGGGTGTAGGCTTTTTAACACAACTCTAAAACTGCGCTCTTGTTTTGGCTGGTAACTATAAAATTCTGTATCTTTAGCGTTCAGTTCTTTATATATAGTGGAGTATGATTCAGCTGATTTCGATTGTATTTTGACTCTGTCGCCTCGTAATACTTTGATGTCATATTCTCCTTTTGCTACGTCTTCTAATAGTTTCAGCAAAGGTTGTATATTCTTGACTCCATCAATAAATAGTGGAGGAGGTCTTGTGGGCTTCAGTGTTTGTATTTCGGGTTTGTCTGCTTGCTCTATGTCGTCGAGTTCTTTGAAGCTGTTTGATATAGGTACTGCTGGTGTTGCAAGCCAGTAATTCAATTTTGCCTGTTTTTGGTTGCGCATTACTACGTCTGGACTGGATCTTTGCCTTTTGCCATAATGCACTTCTGTGAACAGCTGGTCTTCAGATTCTTCAGTTGTTTTATCTACCAGTTCAGTGTTCACTTGAGTAGGTGTTCCACTAAATGAACTTGATCTTGGGCGATTTATGAACATTCCTTTGTGGAGAACTTGTTGCGTCAAAGTTTTTTTCCTATTTGTTGTAGCCGTTTGTGACATTGATTGCGAAGTTATGCCCCCCCCAGATACGGTGGGGCTGTCCGAGTTGGACTCGGAGAAGGATTCTCCGGATGTACCGGTACCTTCCTGGGGTAGTTTTGTTTTTAAATTCGCTTCCATTTTCCTTTTGTTGGGACCTGTCCTATGGCTCCATGGTCATGCTTTAAGGGAGAATTTTGGCTCCCAAGGCTTATGATAGCCTCATCTAGGTAGTTGTCTACTTAGGTGAGTGGTTATACCGCCACTGACTCGGTCGCCATTGCCTCGTCCGTTATCTAGCAGGGAGTACCGCGGGGGCCTGATTGGCCAAGCCGCCGCCTTCCGGCGCGTGCAGGTGAGGATGACAGTTGGGTCGGTTAAGTTGGCATGTACCGTTCTCCCCTTACTCCCCTTACTTATATTACATATAGTCTTCTCTTCTGTAAATACATACTTATAAGGATAATTACACACAGACTCAGGACAAATAGACATGTTCATGCACACAAATATCTGTCCTGGGTGAACCCACGACCTGCGCCCTGAAAGGCAAGCATTTACCAACCGCCACCCGGCCCGTCAAATTATATAATTAATAAAAATTAACCCATACCTAATCTTGCGAAAGTATTCGGTTTGTTAAATTTTCTAACTTTTCTGGTAAATATTGTATTGAAGAATTCCACTCATCATAAAATATTTGATAACAGACCGGCGAAGGCATTTCCAAAGCCATAATAAACGAACTAAAAGGGCACTCAACTTTATATGGTTCATAAGTCGGATGCCTCTCAATTATGTGGTTTTTATTATGATCACCTTTATTAGCTTTTGCGACGATTCATGTGACTTTCATCCCTAAAACTAATAAATTGATATTTTGCTGGTGTCATAAACCTGACAAGAAAACTCAATTTTTCTTTTATATATTTGTACATTGTTTACTGCTTAACATTCAACAATATCATAAATGAAGCTTAATTCGGAATAGAAGTAACTATTCCGAACTAAGCCGTTATGAAAGACAATCTAATGATTGATCATTAACATGATATGATTATTTACAGTGAATTTATGAGCCAGCCCTAGGCCAAAGATGGCACCAACATCGCGCGTAAGGTTATAAGGAACTCGTCAATTTAACCTGGTGTCGTGAATCTGATATATATAATAAATATATGAATCCTGTGTGAATGGTACGACCGGAAGGTGAAGATATGTTAGGTCCGTCTTTACAGGATGTTTACTTAGTCATATGATTATATGGTCTAAAACTTTATAACTACGGGTTTTAACAAAATGTTCAATTTTTTAAATTGTTCTTTTTCGTTTTTTTCACTCATTGTATGCCGAATGATAGACGTCTAGAATACTTGACAAGTGGACATTATTATTATTTTTACTGGAAAGTTGAAAAAAAAAAATCTTATGGATAATTACTATGAAGTGCTGGTATATCTTGCAATGAATAGCTGATGAAATGCTTTTATACAACTAAGTAATCACTCTGTAAATTAAGGTAGATAGTTTAATATTTTTTATGACAACGTCTGCGCTACGAAAATGAATCACTCCATCGCGTGGGACTCACGAACATGCAATTCACGGACACGAAGCTCACTCATTCCCATACAACTATAAATGGGTCAAATACATAGTTGACCTGTTGCGGGCTTTGAAACCGAAACAATATGTAGTCGACAATATGTAGTAAAAATATAGCTAAAATTTTAAATTTTGATAATTAAACCTACACATGATCCTTGACAATAACTTAATTGAAGTTAGTTAAATATAGTTACTGTTATAAAATAAAGCTTATTGTAAATTATTTCCTACAATCCGTGTACCTAAATATCTATATGTACCTAGAAATAATTATAAATTAATTATATATTACTACGAATATGTGCTGACTATTTACAAGCGCTTTTTTAAAGTCTACGTGAATAAAGACCTTTTTTTTTATAAACAGGGGTAGAGTAAGTAACCAGGCGACTATCTTATCCACCATACTTAGCCATACGTGTAGTCATTAACGTATTGAGTGAGCTCAATACGCTAATGACTACTTATTTTACTCCTACTACTTACTTAACTACACGATTTATTTATGAATGGTAATTATTTTTATGGCCTCTATGTAATTTTAGGATTGTTAATGTACCATTAATAAATAAAATTTTAAATTTTATAGCATTATACATAATGCAAAGCGTTTATCTAATCTCAAAAATGGGAAATCATAAATTTAATCGTCCGTAAAATTAAACCGATGGATAATACCTACATCCTCCGGAAGGGTGTTAGCAAGTGAATCCTAAATTTGATCTGCCAGCGTGTATCGTTCGTAGCTTAACGCAGAGCGCCTACCCCGGATCGGTAAATGGTGCAGGTTCGAGACCCGCTGGACGATTAAATTATGATTTCCCATTTTTGAGATTAATAAATAAGTCGTGTGGTTCCCAGCCCAGAGAGAGGGCTGGGAACCACAGAGGGTGTCATAAAAGACGAATAAGAGAGTCACTAGGTTGTCGGGCAACTGCGTCACCTGTGTTCTAGCTACCACCTAACTGTGGACACGGCAAACACCTCTAGGAAACCTTTGGAGGTGGCCGGTGTCCAGCAGTGGACGTGATCTATAGAAAGTTGATTTTCCTTAACTTCTTATAACTGGAAAATCACAAAAAGGAAAAAGCAAAAAGAAAATACATTGGTTTTCTTAAACAGAAGGTGTATCTTATTGGTAGTGTCACGAGCTTTTCCAGACAACCGTCGTCTACGTTCACTAATTTAGTCGTCTAGTGGCAATGAAACTACAAATTCAAATTCAAAATATATTTATTTTCTCTTCACAAAGAATAGGGTTATCAAGAATCTAGTGACAATTTCATAATGATATGACAATACTGCCAAGCTAGAACCCAACTTTGTGAGAGATTGGTGCCTGATGTAGGTTTACGAGAAACCTGAATTACAGGTCACCAGGGTCACCATTTGTTAATCCAGTGCAAACTTTATGCACGATCCACACTGGACGAACATATTTACGAACTTCCATAGTGACACCTTACACATAATAAGTACATAATATGTAGTTATATATATTCTTTGATGTATTTTAATTAAAAATTATATGTTATCTTATTTATTGTATATTAAGTAGTTTAAGTTTGCATTAAGCTGACCTATTGATCCACCTATTTACCCCGTTTCCCCTTTCTTCGTCTATTCACTCCATACCTGGTTGTCTGGAAGAAATCGCAGTAGCGATAAGACCGCCCTTTGTATCTAATTTAATTTTAAATTATGGTGTACAATGAAGAGTCATTTACTTTACTATGTCGAATTTAATAACTTCTAACTTCTTGACAAACGGTAAAAGTGGCTAATGACAGCTAGAAATAAGTTTATGTAATTAAGCATTCCCAACCGAAGCGTGACGTTTTGCTTACGTTCACTTCCGTACTTCTAACGGTTTGTGATCCAACAAAAAATAAAAACTAAAGAGAAAACAAGAAATCTCAGTTGAAACTTTAAATAACTTTGTTCCTCCCAGTTGTTTACAATGAAGCTAACATTTCTTGAGAAATTGGTTGCAGTGTCTGTCAGTATGGGTTTGCGAGCAACAAACTAGTATTAGTGGTGACACACGGGCCGCGTCCTAACGAAACTTTGCGGGTAGTTTTCGACAATGAATGAAAACAAACAAGGTGTTTCCTTGGAAAACTAAAGAATATATTTTTGTACGTATCTTCGTTTCTATGAGCACATTGATGTACAAAAATATATATAAGTTTATATATATATTTTTTTTACACTTTATTTATAATAATAATAATATCTAGGCACAATGTCACACAGATCATCCTAGCCCCAAACTAAGCAAAGCTTGTACTATGGGTACCAGGCGACGATATACATACTTATATAGATAGGTAGATACTTAAATAGTAAACATCCATGACTCAGAAACAAATATTCGTGCTCATCACACAAATATTTGTACTTACTGGGATTTGAACCCAGGACCACCAGCTTCGTAGGCAGGAGCACTACCAACTAGGCTACGGTGACCGTCATATACTTCTAATTCTGTAAATTACTATTATTTATTAAAAAATGTAATAATAATCTCCTAGTGCTAGAATTTTGCCCATGACGACTTGTCTTAATGGAGACTAGACTTCTGCAAGAGACATATTGTAGTGCACAAGTATATGCCCAAACACAGGTGCACTTTTTGTTCCTTTTATCCTAGGATCCTGACCAACATAACTGGGAAGAAGTCAAGTATAGGAGCGACGGCTTTACGTGCTCTCCAAGGCATAGGGATACAACACCGCCAACTTCCGGACTTCAAAAAGTTACTGAGAATTCATCTTCAAAAAAAAATCTAATATTAATTATTGACTCGACCCGGGATCTGAACCCAGGACCTTATTACGGATGATCACGCTACCATTAGAGCAACGAGACTGTCAACAAATTTTTATTGATTTCCATATCGTGTATTTCTTGATCGTTAACTGAGTAATGATACACTGATTAAGAGTACAATAATGTATGTACATCTTACACATGTAAATTGTGATGATCTTCTCAAAATTAGTGTGATTGCGAAATAAATAATATTATGAAAATTCTTAGTATTATAAATTGTGTCTTTATTGACTACCTAACTAAAGAAATACAGATTAATTAAATAATGTATTCTTCTTTGGTAAGTAATAATAATTATTATTTATTTATTTTCACCACATCAAATTCATTTAAGTATAAGTACATAGTGTGTAGAAGTCGCCGAACATCGATTTCTTAAATGGCGTTCAAATAAATAAAGGTTATAAATTACTTAATCAATCGTTAAATCGGCTTCCATGAGCACATGTGATGTCATAAATAGTCCGGAAGCGATTGTGAACGTTAAAGCCCATTTAACGATTGATTAAGTCATTTTTAACCTTTATTTATTAAAGAAATCGATGTTCGGCGACTTAGCCGTTAGAGCCCCTGGTACAATAAAAATATGAAGGTACATTACGATGCGAGGTCACATAGATTTGTGTGGTGACAAGCATCTTCGCTAAGTTATTTTTAAAATATATTAATGTAATGCTTTAATAAGTAATAACGTAAGATATGACTTGCGCCTATATATGTTTCTAATTTAATATTTCCGCAAGATATGGAAAATAATAACTTTTCATTATTTTCTCATACCCCGCAAAATATCTTTTCGTTGCCGGTTTATTAAAGTCTCCAGTAGGTAGGCCTATAAAAAGTAAAAAATGATGGCAATCAGCTTTTTATAAAGCTATGTTTGATATAGATCGGTAACTTATTCATAGAAAGAAACGTTTTCGTTTATTATTAAATTTGCTTAACTACAGACAGATGTTTAACTCTAAACTCTAAAAATGGAATTGACTAGCATAGTAGTATATGCTGCGTATTCCTTTATCTTTAAATTGAAATTGACATTTAAATCTGTGTAAATTAAATTTAAACTTACCGAATACGACTTACATAAATTTTGACAGATAACTACCATGTATTTGGAGGTCTACCTCGTCGGTAGTGACGAAGTTTGGGGCTAGATTAGCTTAGGACTTCTCTAAACATATACTGTGATTTTTATTTCCACCTATTTATCTAGTGTACAAAAACTACCCAGTTCCCTTTAATTTCTCATGATTTTTTTCTATTGGCTTGTCCTAACAAAATTATTGTTATAATGTAAAGATGGTGGACATGGTTAATTTTGTATTCAAATACCAAATAAGTGAAAATTGACCGCACATAATGTCCTCGTAGCCGCATTCCGGCCACGGCGGCCAGTCTCAATAGAGATTAGCCATCTGTGCGGGACATATTATAGTGCACAAGTGTGTGCGCAAACACAAGAGCACTTTCTATTCTATCACTCTCATAATCCGATGGGACGCCTAGCGACACGACCGGAAAGATGTCAGGTACAGGACCGACGGCTTTGCGTGCTCTCCGAGGCAGGGGGGTATATAATACCGCCAACTCCCAGCCTTCGGGCTGATGCTGAGAAATTTTTCTTTTTACAGTAAAGTCCCAAAATCACTTTTTGGCCCGACCCGGGATTTGAACCCAGGACCTCGTTCTCTGCGGGTGAACACGCTACCGCTTGACTAACGAGGCAGTCACCGCACATATAGAGGGTGCGACATGCACTTTCCTTGGATTGTCCAGAGTTCAAGTTTCAATATAATATTTAACATTTTTTAATTGGATGTCACACTAATTAATATATGTTAATCAAATTAGGAATTAATTGGTCCAGGAGTAGGATTCGTAGTAAATTAGCTGTGAAAGAATATTTGAATTACACACGACTAACCCTACCGAGAATCTGTGTTTACAAAGTTGACAGTTTTTATTGCTTATCGTATGGGTAGAGGTAAACTTAGTGTCAGAGTTGTTCAAGCCACCCAGTAGGCCTCTGACATGACTTAATGACTGTTGTCTAATGACTACAACCGGGACCGACAGCTTAACGTGCCCTCCGAAGCACGGAGACGCTCAGAAATTGAACCACTTTGGCGGTCACCCATCTATGGACTGATCGCGAGCCTTGTTACTTAACCTAGCCGATCGCTTACGGACCAGTGACAGCATCTAGCTATGAGCGCCTCAAAGTTAACTTAAGGTTTTTGTTGGTAAAAAGTATTTGAAGCGTGTTCTAAACGGATGTTGGATTACATCTGCAGTCTAGATAGATGGCAACAACCAAGGTTACCTCTGTTGGGACGCTGGATTACATCCGTCTAGAGCACGCTTTACAGCTATATTTAGCGTAGGTATGAGTGTCTTAAATTAATTACGCAACAACCGATCAACATTCGATCACAACAACATTTAGTTAATTAATACATTTCAATGAATACATTCTGAACGAAATCAAATCAAAATTCATTTATTCCGTAAAAATACATTTATGTTGAATCGTTATTTTTTTGCCCTACTGTGCAGTGCATGACGTGGCAGCTACTGAGGAACTCTGTCACAGAATTCAGTAGGAATCCCTTTTTTAAATAAAATATAATTAAGATTAATTACATTTTTTTATGTGTGTTGTATCAGAACAACGAAATCCCAAGCACTTTTGTCACTTTAAAATCAGAAATTTTAAAATTTGCCCTGCTACTTTGACTTCAATAATTCATTTAAAGTTATTTGTAGACAATTATTTAATATTCATTCAAACCCTAAAAATACATTTTACTGGAACGGGATGATAGTTTAGAAAGAAGTAAATTCTGCTGACTGTACTATAATATAATAAATAATACTGTATAAACCGTACTCAATGTATTAGTATTAACTTAAAAATATATTCAATCTTCTCAAGCAGTTTTAACAAACCGCTCTGCATGGAAAACTGCTATAAAAATATAAGTTGGGAAGAATTGTTGGTAATATTTAAATTTACTTTACTTGTGATACTTGTACAGACGCGAGCACATCAAGCTACCCCAATCTTACAAATTTCCCCAATTAAAACCTTATGCTTTTGTGATAAAGTTGAAAATCTTTAAAACGACAGATTGGGGTAGCTGGGTGTGCTGGCGTCTGAACTTTTTGTTCGTAATATTTATAAAGATTTATAAAGAAATAAGTACTCATCAATAAATGTGTCTTAACACATATTTATTATGACCTAACTACCAAGTTTAATATATAATTAAAAATAATAGATATTTATATCTAAATATCTTGCGACAACTAAAACACTGCCAACTGATCCCAAACTAGACAGGCAGACAGCTGATAAAAATACATAATATATATATTTCTAAATGCATACATAATACCTATAGATAAATTACACCCAGACGCAGAGCAAATAATCGTGCTCATCAGACCAAGATTTGTCTCGGATGGGAATTGAACCCGTCGTGGGTTCAATTCCCATCTAACTTAGGGGTCAGGGTCACTATTAACTAGCTAGATCAACAGGCCAGTGATAGTTAATTAATGAACCGTTTTTAAGCGTTACATACATAAGATTTTAAAAATTCTTAAATTACAAAAAAAGTTCTTCATGGTTCTTAAAATATTTTATTTTCACTTGCCATAAGTATATTTTTGACTTGTATTGCAAGTCAAAAATATACTTATGGCATATACTACATATACTTATAAATATATTAGTAGGTAGTAGTAAAATGTCGTATAAAAACTATATGACATTTTATATACATGAATCATTTGCTTTCCATAATTATACGTTATTACCCTTTATGGTAACGAATGTGCCCAATTTAACGCAGGGTTGACGGGTTGGCCAATAGGCTACGGACGCCACACACCGGCAGGTCAAATTTATAAGTTCTCCCTTCCGGAGGATGTATGAAACATCCAACAGCTTTGTTAATTACTACCTATATTTTTGGTGGTTATCATACCGATAACGCCGCTCAAGCTATTATTACAGTAAAAGCTCTTTATTCGCGGGGTATCAACATCATATCAGCCGAAAGACGCCCACTGCTGGACAAAGGCCTCCCCAAAGATCTCCACAATCCCTTAACAAAGAACGTAACGTCTAATATGTATGCGGCAGCATTTAAAAATATACTTTATGCAATAAAAACGAAGGATGCTTTCCTTCTGTTTGTTTACATTTCCAAAAACACGGACCGTGGCGAAGGCGGTTTATCTCAAAGGCCGAACTTATACAGCAAGGATATCATTTCACAATATAGGCTTACATTTAGAAATAGCTGTGATAAAAAAAAAAACAATCAGTATCTGATATCATCGAGGAACAAATCCACAGTGTGTGTCAATAGAAATAAAATATTACTGAAACGTTGCATGTGTAATTAAGGTTAATTATAAAATTATTATTAAGTACGGGTAAAATAGTGTAAAATTTGCGCGTCTCGCCATTAAACGTAAAAGTTTGGCGAGTATATAGTGTTAATTGTGAAATTGTTATTATTATTATTATTTATTAAATTAAAGGCCAACAAGGACCAATTTATAAAAATACACTAATACAATACAATACTTAAAATAACATACAGAACAATAACATTACAATACAATACAAGAAAACAATCATAACAATATTTCGACATCATCCCGTACATGTACCATGTCACAGTGATACATGTATTGGCAGTCGAATCGTTATGTCTGTATATAAATAAATAAAAAAAAAGGTCTTTTTTACTTATTTATTAGTATTTGTCACAAACTATTGTTTACAAAGGATATTGGGCTGGATACCTATTGGAATCCTTTTAATGAATATGTATACACAGATGTAACGATTAAATCTGCGAATTTTTTTGCCCGCGAATAGTGAAAACGTGTATGAAGGAAGCCCGAATAAGGAGCTATTACTGTATTACAGTTTTCTTTTATTGCACTGAAGTCGTAAGTGTCGCAACGTAAGTCTAATTGGAAATCATAAATGTAATCGATTACATGGACATTTTACACTGCATAAAAAGCCATAAACTAAAGTTTTAAAATCACAATGAGTTATTTTGATTAATCACGTACACTATTACTAGCTGCAAGCAATTGTTATTAGTTTTGATATGAAAATTTAACCCCGTTGGCTCCAACAACTCCATTGGCATTGTCCGTCTGTTTGTATAACCATTAAATAGTTATGCTGATACAAATCTATAAAAATATGGCTATTTATGTTTCATAATGTGACAGTCGCAAAACGTATAGCGCCCTTACCATTGTCCTAGAATCACAAGATTTGGCAAGAATAATTGTAGACAGTACAAGTAAAGGCAGAAAATAAATGCCAATATATATAATAATAATAATGTCCTCCTAGCCAAATTTCGGCCACGGCGGCCAGTCTCAACAGAGATTAGCCATCTGCGCGGGAAATATTATAGTGCTCAAGTGTGTGCGCAAACACAGGAGCACTTTCTATTCCATCACTCTCATGATCCAATGGGACGCCTATGCGACACGACCGGAAAGAGGTCATGTACAGGACTGACGGCTTTACGTGCTCTCCGAGGCACGGGGGTTATAATACCGCCAACGGATTCGGGCTGATACTGAGATTTTTTTCTTTTTACAGTAAAGTCCCAAAATCACATTTGGCCCGACCCGGGATTTGAACCCAGGACCTCGTTCTCTGCGGGTGAGAGCTACCGCTAGACCAACGAGACAGTCGTGCCAATATATATCATACAAACCTATACTCATGATGGTTGCCTAGAGGCATAGGCAGTGACAACGGATTTCCATTTGTCATGATCTTTGAACACCTCTTTTGCCACGTTGACATGAGAGTCAACATTATTCATACATGCTTGCCAGTTTAGGGCACTTCTGACCAGTCCCTTCTTGAGAACATTTCCGATTTGGTCCGAGAATATTCTACGATTGCCCTTCTTGTTGTACTGTTAACACAGGTATACTTCTTTTGTCACGAGAGTTTTGGCGCCAACGCGGCAAAAGACGCTTCGAGGCTATGTTTTACTTTCAAAAACTAGTGTAAATTCGAGTTTTTATGTGTAAATATGGTGGATTTTTAGACATAACATCTTCGACAACGAACACAAGTGGAGGAAAGTGCGATATTGCCGTGAATTGCGATTTTCCGTGTTGTAACCAAAACTCCATAAAAGCCTCTAGTAAAGTCTCTCATCTAAATGCCCAAACCATCTCAGCATACCATTTTCAAACTTTGATATAATAAAAAACAATATTGCAAGAATCGGAAAAATTACGACCTTTTTTCTTTTGTGATAAATATATATTAGAGTCCGCCGAAGTTGTAATTCACTGTGAGCTTGGTTCCAGAATTCTAAGAGAAGTTTTTATATCCCGTAGGGCAGGAAATGTAAATATTCTATCCCACCTGGTTTTCTTTGGCCTCGCCTCAGGGAAGGAAAGATGTATTTTTTGATATCATGAACAGTATGAAGCACTTAATTAAATACGTTTGATATTAATATTAAAGGTAATAGAATCTTTTGATGTAGTATCAGTGTTATTTAATTCAGTTTCATGTAACAGATGAATTATTAAGTTAAATTAATTTATTTCCCGAAATTGCTTTTTGAGAGCAAATTACGCCATTTGATCGGTAGGTGCCATCTGGCTCTCTAAAAAACAGAAAGGGGGATTAACTTGTCACCAGACACCAACCCTTAAACTTTAGAAAGGATCCACTACCTACTACTCTGACACAACGGTAACCATTAAAAACAAAAGACGGCGAACTTTTAAAGGGTTTAATGTGTGGGAATTAGTTCAATGATTTTCATTCATTCATTGGTACAAATCAAAAAGGTTCTTGTTGAGATACAACCAAGAATCTTTACTTACATAGATACCCAAACTAACATACATGATCGTGCACACAAATATCTGTTCTGGGTGGGAATCGAATTAGATTCGTTCTTCGGGGTGAAAGTCAAGTATCCACCCATACGCCAACCGGACCCTCAAATGATCTTTCACATGCCACAGTGAACCTATCAGGCGGCCATGTTTCAAAAAAAAAAACCTATATCCCCCAAAAGGATGTAGGCAAGGGAATCCTTTTGATTAGACAGTGTGTATCGTTCGTAGCATAACGCAGAGTGCTTACCCGAATTGGTAGAGAGTGTTGGGTTATGATCTCCTTCCTATTCTTGAGATCAGACAAAACTTTCGTTTTGGGGTATTGTTGCTTGAGCGTGTACCCTCAGTACTTCAGAAAACTAGCTAAGCCGTTGGTTATATTTTAAAATAATCTAAGGCTATCAGAATTGTATTGTTAACATTATAACGATAATTTTATAGCCTTCCTATGGAATTTAAGTCTCATATGCAACGACTTAACTTTATCCTTTGTCAAGGAGGTATCCTTGACAAAGCATAAACTGACATTGCTATCGAAAATTAGTTTCTTAATTGGTAAATTAAGAAACTAATTTTCGATAGCAATGTCAGTAAACAAGCTCAATGTTTTCTCCGTAAATAGCATGCGAACATACCTCTACACTATAATTAAACTACTTGCCAAAATATACAATCAAATATATATTTTGACGGCGCGTATGGTGCTGTAGTGAAAATCGCTTTGCTAACTACCTCGACAAATGTTTTGGGTTGTGATCCCCGTAAACGACTATTATTGAGTCCCATACATAGGTGTTCTAATTCTGTGTGTATAATTGCATGATTATAAAATCCTGCACGTGTATATATTTCAATACTGTAGGAGTTGTCATTAATAAAACTGGGGGTACTGGGTGTCTACGATATCTTGGACGATAGATAGTGGAAACTGCATGATTTAGAATAATTCAAGAACTTGTGAATACTGATGAAAACTGTAGTAGATAAGATAGTTTGCCATTTGTTTACCAATTAAGCCACAATTACCCAAAGGTTTTGAAGTTAAGATATCATTAATATTCCATAATACCCAGTAGGTAACTCTGACTGTAAATTATTAAATATGTAAATAGAAAGTCGCAAGTTGGCCAAAACTTTCCGAAACAGCTTTAAGTAGAGGTAGGCACAGCGTTCATTCACTCAAAGAGCAGCCCGACTGGCGAAGTACCTCCACTCTACAGAAGACGTTCCTTAATAATAACATTTATAATTGAATTATGTGTTTCTGAGTGTGACTAAGGTCGCCAGAACTCATAGGGTTGGGGGAGGGGAGGGTCAGCAACAATTGTTTGCGGACTCTTTTCAAGACCGTCAGGGCACCCGCACCTCCTTGGTGTTGTGAGTGTCGATGGGCGGCGGTGATCACTTATATAAAAAATGTGTTTTCGGAAATAGTAGAGTATAGTTAAAGCTTAATAATTATAAACTAATCAAACATTTTCTTTGTTTCAGGTCTTTCTTCAATATTCTCATGTGACGAAAAACATCTAAATACAGTGTAAAGTGCGCGTTACGATAACTGCCCAAATAGTGCTCTAAGTGTACAAAAGTTCACGGAATTAGAAATTGCTAGAAAAAATGCTATAAACGTAAGTGCGTCAGCCTTCCTCGTGTGGTCTTGTCGGCTTCAAAACGCGAACTACAACTAAACAACGATGGCTTGGCCTGAGGTTGTGCGATGAGCCGTCGGAAGAAGAGGGGATGGACGAGCCTAGCGCCGCCAAGCGGCCGTCCGTGCTAACTATAGATAGAGCTGCGTTTTTACTACTGAGAGTCAAAAGAGCATTCAAGAAGAAGAGGCAGCAGCGAAAAGAGAAACAGTAAGTTTATTTTACTTCGATCTTAGATAAAAATCCTGATCTTTTACCGATCGAATTAATTGAACCAATGTCAGTATTATACATGATTTTAATTAATCCTTTCCCGGGTAGAAGAAATATAGTTACTTTTTATTTACTGGTAAAGTAGCTTGTCATAAAGGTTACAGCAAATACATTCGAATCAAAATCACCGCGCCGTGTAAAATGTTAATTTTTTTAAAAAGGCACTGAGTATTTTTAATATAATTAACTAAATTTTGCTGTAAATTGCTTAGGGTTTTCCTTCCATATCTAATAATTATGTGCTTTAAATAAATTAGGATAACTTAAGAAAATAGTCATAAAGCAAAAGTGAAGATTTCCAATTCCCCAGTCAGGACAAAATTTAATTTATTTTGGACAAAAAACGGTTACATGTTATACATAACAATGAGTAAATATTCTAACAATATATAATAAACATATAACTCACACCATTGTCCACGAGTTACTTAAATCATAATAATAAACAAAAGAAAACAAACACTGTAATACACGAACGATAATATAGTGGTAGCTCGTAGAGCCGACGGCCGTTGGGGCAAAAGGTTCTCGAGTGGCGACCACGAACCGGAAGACGCAGCGTGGGCAGGCCCCCTACAAGATGGACCGATGATCTTGGGCGGGTCGCTGGAAACTGCTGGATGCGAATAGCACAAGACCGGCAATTGTGGAGATCTTTGGGGGAGGCCTTTGTCCAGCAGTGGACGTCTTTCGGCTGATATGATGAATATAGTGGTAAAGAAGAGTTCATAAACAAGGTGTTAGACTGATAGTAACTCTGTAATTTTGTCAACGAGAATATATCGAGCTCCATGAAATGCGGTATATAAGGGTTTGATTTACTCATATCGCCCCATTTTTCTTGTGTTAAAAGTTATTAAACTTGTTATTAATAGCAACAAAAAAAATGCATATTTTTTTTAAATATAACGTTTACAGTTGCGTAGGCGACTTTCACTGCTTCCTCGAGCTATGTCCCACATTTTTGTTCACAGTTTGCAACCGAAAAACTCGGCAAAATCACAGGCGTTAAATGTTTACAATACGAATAGAGCGATGTTTGTAATTATTATTAGTACTGACATTTTTTTATTCATCAAAAGATGAAGTTAGTAATGCAGGTCGGTATTAACATATATATAAATAACTTATTACACGTCTAAAGAAGACACCGGTATTTATTTTATTTGAAGTTGGTTTCTTTAAAAATGAGGACCACTCTATTACTAAACATAATATTAATTTACAAATAAGTCACCTTCATCACGAGCAAGTCACTCTAATATCACTTACTATAAGTGATTATTGCTATTGTTTGATACTAATCAAATGTTGATCCAGCTGAAATTACATCTGGGAACCGGATTATATTTGGATTTGTCGTATTATACCAAAATCACATTACTGGTTGAATAAATAGTCATCTAAATATAAACTGCATCTAAATATAAAATCATTTGAACTCATATATTTTTCATACTCTTTCAAGTAGGTATATTTTTAGAGCCGACGTTTATAAGCGACATATTAGATTAAGAATACAAAGTGAAAGTACGCGTTGTATCTTTACTGCCGTATGTAAAAAGGTTAGCTCCCAAAAAAGCTTGATTTTATTTTTTACCTACGGAAAAAGGACTATATAATTTGCCTGACCCCAATCAAGCTTTGGGTCTCATTACACATTACCTGCAGATAATTCCCTTCTATACAAATGCAAATGAGGGTAGTTCGCATTAAAACCACGTACCGAGTTTACAGTAGATCTGTCTACGTAAGCCGTGTTTACCGCGATTGTGTTGATATATTCGATGTTCATTGCTTGGTTACCAAGTTAATACTTTTTGATGAGTCGTGCGTAGTCAGTCTAAGAAAGAAACTGGGGCGATATTGCGACTATATAAAATGTCAACGCAGATAACAGCTTCATTAGCCTTTGATCGCCTGAACTGAGCGGTCGAGTTGGTCGTTAATGATAATCGTTTTTCTTTCCTCGTAGACTTAACATAGTAACAATTTGCTGTATTGTGTATCTTTATAAGACTGAACATTGAAAAAGGATTGTCACATTTTCTTGTTTCTTATAGATGCTTATTCATAAGTAAGGGTAATTTTCCTAGATTGTTTTTTCAGATTTGAGCTCACAATCACGTAAAATTCGATGAAAATATAACAAAATTAAGTTAGTAATGGAAATGTTTTGATATTATAGGCTCATTTGTGAAATTTGGTAGTCACTAGTGAAATCAAAGATCGAAATTTCGAAGTTTTTAAGGACTTGTTTTTAAGAATGTAGATAGATTCTAAAGCAATATACCAACTCGGAAACGAGTCGTAAGTATATTAACTCGAGCGGGTCACACTAATCAGAATAGTAACGTAAACGCCTCGCCTCGGGACAAGCTCACCTTAAGCGCGGCCTTGCCTAGCCGTAGCCGAAGCGTCGCCTAGCCGTAGCCGAGGCGGCACCTAGCCGTAGCCGAGGCGTCGCCTAGCCGTAGCCGAGGCGTCGCCTAGCCGTAGCCGAGGCGTCGCCTAGCCGTAGCCAAGGTGTCGCTAGTCGCAGCACAGTCTAAATTGGACAGTATGGTAACCAATCGTAGTTGGTGAAATAATAACCTATGCTCTCTTCAAGGTATAGGGTTGTAAATTTTTATATTAACTTAACTTCCTTGTTTTAAAAATCAGCAGGAGGTTTAAAATACGATTGTTCGGGTTTTGATGAAGTTTCCGAGTTCAAACAGCCGTATAGTACACAATACGCTCGTGGAATTATTAAAATATAATTGTTAATGTTTTTTTGTTTGTATAAGTAATAATGTATAATAAATATTAATGTAAATGTGTAAAAATAACACTAATATTGTGTCAAGTGTGTCACAAATTAGTTAATATTTTCAGTTAAGTATACCTAACTAGTTTGTAAGTACAACATTTGTATGCCATTTACAATATGGCAAATGTGTGAAACTTAAATAATGTAAACAACAACACCTGTATTCACCACATTTATACAAATAAAGATTTATGATTTATAAAAAAATCGCGGAGAAAAACTTATACGTGACCAAATGTCTTAACGCGGCACTTAATACTGACAGCACCGCGACAACCGCTTAGAGGTATTTTCGATGTTGTGTGCGCATGTGTGTGAGTGTGCCGTTTCGATCGCTTGTGAGTAGTTTCCGTACTGTTTATATTTTTATACTGTGGCAGAGTCAATGTATCGGAGTTGCTTATCCGCTTTGGATACGTGCTTACGTTGACGCCTGTTTTATGGCGAGGTGAAAGGCGATACGGTGACGACCCCTTTCCGATTTGATATGTGTGCTGATTCCTTTAGTCGTACAATTTTAGCCTAATTTAAGTATTGAATAAGGTAGCCTTATTAAAATACAGTTAAATTATGTTATGGGATATAAAGAACTATGTCATGGCATATATACATGATACATACATACAATGATATTTTTTTTATCAGTCAATTAATCGTTTATTTGCTGAACGGGGGTACATATATTTGGGTGCGGTATTAAAATAACAGAACTCTGCGTTGTACCTAATTGTATGCAAATTATTGCATACAATTAGGTACAACGCAGAGTTCTATAAAAAAAGTATGTTTGTAACAAATAACTATGTATTCCTATTGACACAGATTACTGTGTCAATAGGAATACATAGTTATTTGTTACAAACATACTTTTTTTACAAATATATTATTATTACTAAAGAAATTCGTAACTTGAAAATTAGTCATCCGTTTTGGCCAAAGAATTTTTACTAAACTAAAACTTTATCTAGTCGTGTAGTTGCCGGCCTAGAATAAATAACAGGGCCACCCCATACCATCCCGTGGGTATCGTAAAAGGCAACTAAGGAATGCAGCACGTCATCGGGCAGCAGCGTCACCTGTGTAATATATACCAACCACTCCACTTCACATCCCTGCCGTCGTTAACTCGCATACCAAGTGTGGTGACTACGTCAAACCCCTCCAAATAGCAAACATTGTCTAAACCTTTGCCTGTATCCAGAAGTGGATGATATCAGGCTGATGATGAAAACTTTATCAAGATGTGATGTTATTAATTATTATCTTTACTACCTACTGATTAAAACTCAAGGTTAGTCTATTTCGATTGTATATTTATTTTCTTTTACAATAAGTTGACTTTACCAGGGGGTTCAACAACCTTATCAACCTCTACCTTTTCCATTTCTTTCTCTTTTTCGTTTATTACCTGAGTATTCAAGTCTTTCTTGATGACGGGAGGAGCAGGGGGTGTAAACAAATCAATATTTTTATTTACCATATCCTTTCCAACAAGTTGAATATCAGGATTAAAACTTTCTTTCGCTAGGAGAGTCTTTTTCTGTTCTAGGAGTTTACTGAAATCAACGGATGGCGTATCTCTTTTCTTGGGGAGCATGAAGATTTCAAGGGCTTTCGATTTCAGTGGCGACATTATTGATTTGTTTGGGATCATGGAGTTGAAAAGGAAGGGCATCATTGGCATACGATTTTTAGTTTGCATAGGTTTCTCATTTGGGGCTAGTTCAAAAACAACAGTTCCTTCTTGAACGTGTTCGTGAGAATCACAGCACAAGGATGAGGATATAGGATCTTTGTTAGATGAGAATAGGTTTTGACTTGAGAGTATCTTATTTATAAAACTAGTAGGGCTTGGTAGAAAAGGATCTTTTCCGTTGCGGTGACTTGAGCAAGGACATTGTTCCTCAATTAAGTGTTCCGATTTTGGAAAGAAAACTGTAGAGGCAGGTTCTGGAACTAGTTGGTCGGGCATGCGTGGTGGCAAATCTGTGAGTATAAAGGTTATCATTAAGTAAATCTTAAACCAAACTGATGTCAATAAATATTAAATATACGTTAAATTAAAAGCGATTTTCATCCACAAATAATAGCAATGAAATAGATCCTAAGCAAACAGCTGAAAGCTCTTTGTCTTTCCATCTAATATGGTTTACTTATACTTTGGCCTATTGGGAGTAAGTCCTATTTCATCAAAATCTTACCGCGGCCGTTGAAATGAAATGAGATTTCCATTTTTCCGAGGTTCACTAGAGAGTTGGTTATGGTAGGAATCGGTCGGTTCGCCTCACGGGAGGAGGCGAGCGTGAAGATCCCGAACACAACGAACGCTGGCGACAGCATTTTTTGCTATAACAATATTGGGCTTTGTTAAATTACTTTTGTTGTTTCGGATTTCTTAGATTATATTCTTACTTTGTTCTTATACAGTATGTAACATAATTTCTTAATAAAAAAAGAACATAATTTTACAAGTAAAATCTAATTTAATCTCTATTCCAAAATAATTGCCACGGCTTTCAGTCATTGTAAACACAATTTTAAAAAGCCAGTGTAATATATTTAAAATATTATATTATATACTTATATATATAAAATAATAAACTACATATAGTATATAAAACTGTTCCATTTGTTGAATATAAAATTGCAAAATATGTTTCTGAATATTTTGCAATTTCATATTCAGCTAATATCACCAAAAATAATGTTCGCTTTCGTTGTGAATATGCCGATCAGGTGTTAGATTTTAAATGCACACCTGACACACACAGCATTTTTCAGTATTCGATGTTTTACAAGTTACTAAGTTCCATGGAAAAATAGAGTTCCGTGAGTAAATCGTAGATACTATTTATTGTTTTATTTTTATTTGTGTGTCATGTATTTATAAGTATTCAATTCTTGTGTGATGATTTGTTACTGTATATATATATATTTTTATGGATAGCGACATCCTTGCCTTAACTATGTGGCTAAGCGCGATTTTAACTACTTATATTTATCGTATGGGCAGTGGTTACATTAGTGTCAGATTTGTTCAAGTCGGTTGACTGTTTCACTAATGGCTTCAACCGGGACCGACAGCTCAACGTACCCTCCGAAGCAACTAGAGATTAAAGCACTTTGGCGGTCTCCCATCTACCCGTCAGTCCGACCGCGTGCCTAGTTGCTTAATCTCGCCAATCACTTAAGAACTGGTGACAGCATCTTGCAATGAGCGCGATCTTAATGGAAAAGCTATACATCTTTTCCACCGACCATCAATAGTCAAATAACGCGGCATCAATAAGTTGCAGAATCAATATTCTAGAAATTATTTCAATTTTGTACAATTAACTTTCTGTAAGTTAAATTCATATATAAAATGATAAGCGAATGTTCGCTTATATGCTGATCGTCATCATCATCATCGTATCAGCCGAAAGACGTCCACTGCTGGACAAAGATCTCCACAATTGCCGGTCTAGCTGCCCGCATCCAGCGGCTTACAGTGAAAATTAATGCATTCTTGCAAATATAGAACAAACGGACAGTTGTAAGCCTTTATTTACGAATTATAAAATTCTAATATTACCCTCTATCTATATCCTGGAAATATGCAAGTTTGTTAGGAAATACAAAGTATTTTTTACAACACGAACAGTTAACACAATATTTGAATAGTCGTTCACTTAGACACAAGAATATGTTAATGTTACCCAATTCCAGAATTAAACTACACTCTAACAGTCCTAATGTAATGTCAATCAAAATATATAATAAAATTCCAAATACTATAAAAAATTAAACCAGAGCTAATAAATTCATAATAAATCTAAAACAAATACTTATAAATAAGGCTTATTAAACAATACATGAATACTTAAATGATAAACACATAAACTAAATTACAATAAACACGTACACATTCAAATTTATACATGAATATATTTATATTTATATAATCTATTAAGTTGTTAGATCCAAATGTATTACACAAATATAAATTATTACGGTTAATACGTAGAATTTCTTTCCTTATTGAATGACATGATAGTTAAATAATAATATGCTAGTGTAATGTATACATATATAAATGTAAGGTAATAGAAGACTCAATTAGTTCCTCAACAATTTACGAGCAATAATTATTTACCGATATATTTAATTATAAATTTGCTGTGCCTGACAGTGTTCATAATGCTCCTAGCCATAAGCCTATTGTTTCCCACCAAAGTTCACATTGTGGAATGTAAATAAATAATATAATAATAATATCTAGGGACAGTGTCACACAGATCATCCTAGCCCCAAACTAAGTAAAGCTTGTACTATGGGTACCAGGCGACGATATACATACTTATATAGATAGATAAATACTTAAATACATAGAAAACATCCATGAATCAGAAACAAATATTCGTGCTCATCACACAAATATTTGCACTTACCGGGATTCGAACCCAGGACCACCAGCTTCGTAGGCAGGAGCACTACCAACCAGGCTACGGTAACCGTCTTCTGATAACATTCATAATATGAATGTTATCAGATGCTCAGAAGGAATAAAATACCTATTGTTGGTTTTTAATATATATGGAAATAAGCTCGTGTAAAAAGAGTTTCTTGATTATACAGACGTAGAAAATAAAAACCAAAGTAAATGAGAAAATAATTAAAGCATCAGCTAGTAATGAACGAAATAGAATACCGTATAAACTGCTTATTTTTTAAAATAAAAGTTAGCTTACCATTGCGACTTGAGGCACTAACCGATTGATTGAATCTGATCTGAAATCAATTTATTTTTGCTATCGAATATTTGTTATATCGTTATTGGTTTTCAATTTTATTGTAACTATTGTAAAAAATGTTGCATTTCTTCGCTAGAACTCGTATTATGTACCTACGAGTATGTACCAATATGTACTTTTTTCAAGATAATTTAATTAGCAAATTTTCAGCAAATTTGGCATAAAGTCTGAATGTTATGAATTTTATGTTGCATTAGAATAATGATTACTGAGCATTTAACTATCACAAAGTTGACTAACATTAGAATATGGTGTCAAAGTTAATATCATTAACTTCAGTGTTAAATTACTGCTAAAAATAAATATCTTGGGACATTATTAACACACGGCCATCTAATCCCAGAATAAACAGAGCTTGTACTATGGAAATCAGATAACTGATATATGTATTACATATACTACTTTAGACTACTACTTTACTTTTAGATAATTACACTCAGACTCAGGACAAACAGACATGTTCATGCACACAAATATCTGTCCTGGGTGGGAATCGAACCCACGACCGTTGGCGTGAAAGGCAAGCATTTACCAACTACGTTAACTGGCCCGTCATTATAACATAAAATATCAGTAACAAAAAATAATAATAACATACAATATGAACCTATATCATATTGAATTACTCCTAATAACAATCCTGCTATTTCGGAGATAGGTCAATTTTATGTAAAAACTTTCACATGCATTTGGTTAATATCTCTTATTTTGACACTTTTTTTCTTTTTTGTTTAAAGATAACTCCCATACTAGGCCAATTAATTCCTGTGTCACGGGGTACTTTATAAACTTATAATTGACACACACCGCACTACATACATCAAAACAATTACTAATGGGTCCATAAATGGTTATCCTGTGCGAGAATCGAACACGGGACACGAAGTAGTGAAGCGATGGTTTTAACAGCTGCGCCACACGTGCAGTTGTCACAAACGTGTACTTGAATTTTATTAATTTGTATGTATATTGTTTAGAAAATATATTTATCCCGCAATGACTCAATAATTAAAATTAAATCTTAAATACCTTAAATGTCAATTAACTTTTAATTTACAGCATGCGTAATGCAAAGGGTAATACTAATCTCAAAAATGGGAAGTAATAAATTAAATCGTCCGGCGGGTCTCGAACCAGCACCACTTAACAATCCGTGGTACGGGCTCTGACGGGAGGTTTCCCTTGCTAACACTCTTTCGGAGGATGTAGAGGAGCATGTTATCCGTCGGCTTTGTATTCTAGAAACATGGTCGACTGATATGTTCACATTTTCATGTGAAAGATTCAAATGAACTCACATGTCGTTTCAAGTATAAAATTACATCAAATCAAAATCTGGGTTGCTTAGCTACCGAAAACAATAAATTAACAGTTCTACTTATTCTTAAGCTTCCTTTGGAACTTTGGCTAAACCGTGTCATTGAACTCGACTGTAACAGATTGAGTAAAGTACCCGAAGGTTCGCATCTAACTTTCTATTACTTAGAATTCTACCAGAACAATGAAGTCACAGAAAGAATAGGTTACACAGAGCAGATGGAATATTGTTCTTTGTGTGTGATTTATACAACGTTTACGCTGTACGTCAAATAAAGTCTGATTAATATACGGTACGATGCATCGAAGTACTTTATTAATATTTATACGTTACTGGCTGGATTAGAGAATGCCATAAGACACTGTAGTTGCATATAAAAAATGTGATATTTGATACTAGTCATTGGAAATGTATGGAGTATGCTAACCTCTGACTGTTCCCAAAGATCTTAAAAAGAATATGTAACACGACATTTTATCTATTCGAGTATTGATATAAATTGTTTTTATTTATATTACCCAATCCACAAATACCGCCACAGATAAAGTGCTCCGAGGGTACATAAATAAGCGTAATAGAAATTTGAATTACCTACATTAAATTTGAGTTTTAACTCACGCGTTGCTGCGCTGTGAACGGTGATATTATGTTATTACTTTAGTCAGAAATATCCTCATTTCATGCAATACTCTGAAGTTTATGAAAAGTTGCTACAGATTTAATACAGATAGGGACTGACATGTATTTGTGTATTAAATATAACTGCGCAACGAAAATCAATTCGAGGATAAAGACTGCTTTCCAATTTTGCTCAGTTTGTTTTAGGCGTCAGGTATTGTGATCTTTCCTTAATAAAATGAGAACTTTAAGGATCCATTTCCAGCGACTTTAACAGGTTCACTCTATAAATAAAGTGCAAACGATTACTTTGCAAATTGCACCGGGGACACTTTCTACTCAGACCGACATCACTCGGTTCATTGTTGAGAAAAGTTGCAGAAATCTCGTACCTAAAATCGAATAAACTCTTGACAGAGTTTCTGATTGGGGATTTGGGGACGCAAGTTTGTTCGTTCACCGCTAAAAAGGTTCCTTTCTGTGTGGCTCTAAGTTTCTAGAACATAGCTCTGACTGTGTCGGAAAATTTTGGGATGCTTGGTGTCGATTTCTCTAGTGAAGTTGAATTCCGCAGCCATCTTCAAGACAAAGCTAAACTGGTAGCTAGGAAGCTTGAAGTCTTAATATAGCCAAAGCAGTATTTCATTCAGAGGCAGCATAAACAATTACTGTATAAAGCACAAGTCCGGCCTCACTTACAATGCTGTTGTCACTTTGGGACGGGAGCATCGTTTCACCAACTGGGCCTTCTCGACTCAGTTCGAAAATTACCTGTGAGAATTGTCAACCCCCTCGCTTACAGGCCGCATTTAAGGAGAGACTTTACGTCCTTCTGTGTATTTTACTGCTTTTAAAATGGGTCTGTGTTGGATAGTTTTGATTTGACGCTCACGGCCACAGTCTACTATGGCACCTTTCTCCACCGGGACCGGGAGTACCGCAAGATATAGAAAAGGTTCTAGGGTGTTAACCTTTTCGATATCGTGTGGTACGGTTTCAGTGAAACTAACTTTCACTTACCCTGAAGATGTGGAATGACCCTACCATGGTTTTTTCCAATAGACTATAGCGTGGGGGCTTGGAAAGAGGAGTGATAATGTTTCTAAAGTGTTTGAAGCGGTTTGCGGTTTTAGTTGTAAGTCACGTCAAGTGAACTACCATCGCGCCTCACGCATCAAAAAGACGTTAATCCCAATATCTGGAACCTTTATCTTGTACCGTACAGCCTAACCTCCTGACTATGGCAGGTGAATGATTTTCCTGCCTCAGTTTTGACAGCATGGGCATTGGCCACTGGGCATACATTCATAGGGTAATAGAGGCTGGCGGCAAAGAATTGATATTCTTTCCACCACATTTTATCCCATATGGAGCGTAGAAATCGACCCAAGACAATCTATCCCAGAGAACGGGCAGCAGCGTCTCTCAGTGAAAGCAGTGTAAGCGTCTCACACTTTTTTTTTTAAGACAGGGGGAATGCCTACGCATGCCACCCGCAAAAAGTGTCTACGGGTGGGTATCTCGGACTCGCACCGACTAAACCTACCTGCCGTGGATTTCTCTTGGCCCCTAATGGGGGGAGCCCCGGGAACGCGGGTACGCTGCTCCGCTGCCCCCCTTTTGCACCATGTCCCAGATGTTTGGGACACATACCCTGGGAGGGCTCTGGATTGCCCACCCATATTGACGACTCCTGCCAGTCCGGCACAGCGACTGCGCCACAAACAGTTCGCTGTCTTCCCGGGGCTGCTTGCAAGCATCTCATACTGCAATCGTCCACCCGTCTGCCATGGTTGGTTACGGTTTTATCAAAAGTTTGTTACATTCAATTCAATTTGTTAAATTCTTGCCTTCAAAATAAAGAAGAGATGAGAAGGGAAGTGACACGCCTCCACCGATCTCGAGTTACCTATATTTTTAAATAGCTCTAATTGTATTACTAAGCTAAAAAGTTGTTAAGTTTTAATAGTGAGGTGCAATGAAACAGTCACCAACACACAGTACAGTCAGTACACTATCTAATTAATAATTAAAAATGGACACAAAGGCAATTAGATGCGCATGAGATTCGAACCGGCTTAGGTAAGATTTGTTTCCGCACACATTACCTCTCTTCCGTCTGTTATCTTATAAGTCATTGCCAATTTAGTAACTGGTAGCGATCATTGTTGTGACGTCACAGTGCTAGGTTCATTATAGCGCTAATAAATTTCAACAACATAGAAGCTGACAAAACTACGTTTATTTTGTTTAACGCTTTTTTGTGGAAGCGACTTTGTAACTTTGCTTCGAGTCTTACTATTACCTAAAGATTCATACAAAATAAGTCAACTATTAATAGTCGCAGGAATTCCCGTAGTTCCATGTACATAGTAGTCCATGTACAGTCAATCAATACAAACATGTTTATTTTAAAATGGCCCTTATGTTCGAAGTTTTAACGTTCTCTATTGTGATGCCAACTGTACAAGTTTGAAGTGTCGTTTTATTTATTCCTATTTCAATACAAGTGCATTTCGGCATGCGCGTGCAGCTATAAAATTCCTTTAAATTGTATTTATTTATAAACGGCAATTTCTCAAGCCGATCGTAAAATTTCGCACGTCGTGTGTTTCCATTACAGCAAAATTCCCTTATTTTAGGGAGAAAATATTAAAGAGGAATTTGAGAACCTTGAGTTTTTTATGACACTTTATATCCTTTTCTCCTCGTCATTATAATGGTTATATAATTAAATTGAGTCCACTTTATTTCATTTTTATTTTTATTGTATTCAGTCGTTGTTTATTTAAATTTAAACATGTGATATTATTATCTTTTTGCCTTTTTGCTGAATAGCATGTGGTTAGCTTCAAATAAAGAGGGATGTACACGCGGCTAGATAGAAAGCTTAAATTTCCAGTATAAGCTGATCCCGCATTGTAAAGGATTTCTATACAATGCGAGGTCAGCTTATATTGGAAGTTTATAGCTTGATATGTAGCCGTGTGTACCAATAAGGCAGTACCAGTAACTGTGATGGTAAAACTAGTCCACTGATTAAATTAGGCTTCTCACAGCATACATTGGTAACTAAAAGAGGCTATCATGAAAACCAGTACCTACGGTCCTCAATCAACTAGATCGCCATATAAAAATTACATAAAAACATCCCCATTCCAAGAACCTGAAATCAGCTTTTATTGGGTCTACGTAAGGGTTAAAAATTGTTTATTTTTAATTATATTTTTCGCCTTAATTATAACCAAAATTTATAACTGTTTTAAGGTTAAAAATATCTTTCGTCTGGCAACACCACTTATTGCTGAACTCATTGGTTTGGTTCGCGTTAACAGTAAAACGCACAAATGGCATTCACGCATTTGGCATTCACTCTGGTAAGTATTCCTACCTCCTTTATAATACCACTTACATACGTATTCTACCGTAAATACCTTCTGTATTTTAGTGTGAAATCTGGTTTTTTGACATGGCATATCTTACGTCACCCATTTTAATTAGTATTACGCCCAACTGCCAACTTCCAGTGGCGGAGGATATTATAATACGATTTTCACGGCTTTTATAAAATATATTAAAAATTTAAATGACGTTAACGGTACGTTAGCGTACAGCACTTCATGTTTTCAATATATTAAATAAAATAGAAGCCGAGAAAAACGTGTTATTAGTTCCTTCGCCATTCGCCATCGCTCAAAAAAGTCCAATGCTCATTCTTCCAACGTACTAACGTTATTTTTATATCCTACTAGCTTTTTCCCGCGACTTCGTCCACGTGGTGGTCGAAATCAGACAACAAAGAGGTTGAACCTATTCCGTACTACCGTTAGTATAGCTCTTCCCCCTTTTGTTCGAATCAAAATTACTTCGTATAATCTTTTACAGTTGATCAAGTTTTTAACAAAATTTCAACCCCTACATTATCCCCTTACGGAGTAAATCTATATGCCCAATTTGAAGTTGATCTGACCAAGACAACACGTTGTTCGATACAAACTTTACGACCCCTTTAGCCACTTTAGGCGGTGAATATTCAAAATTCCTTTTTTTTGGACATCTAACTCACTTAAGAAATATTATTGCACAATTTCATGGTTCTAGACCTAGTGGCTTCAGCTGTGCGTTGATTGATCAGACAGTTAGTTTCTGCTTTTATATATCATCTTACTGATAGCTGCAAACTGAAGTCTACGCCTTAAAGAAACTTTGCTCTGTCAATATGGGGCCCAAAAGATCCAACATGTGTTCAACAATGTCTGTTTCAAGTACATTGGAATTAATGACCGCAAACGGCAAGTCGCATTGTACCGGATTTTTTTATTTATGTGCTTTGTATTTGAAAATTATCATCCGACGCCACTGACTGCACTATATTCAAGAATAAGAAATATTGTTATATGGGAAATGTGTCTTGTTATTGTTATACAATGTATAACATAAATACTGGAGGTAATATAAGGAACTCAAGCAGCCCGAGGAGAACTGTATATTAGAAGGATCGTAATTATATATGTATACCAAGCGGAGTGAGAAACACACCTATTGCAATAAGCTGACGTCGGTACCAAGGACACTGGCTAAAACATCCAAAACTACTCAGTGTATAATAAACTACCATTAAGCATATCAAGTGCCCCAACGAGTTTTAAAGCTCGGTTAAAACGGTGGCTTATCGAGCAATCGTTCTATTCCGATGATGAATTTATACATTTCAAATCTAATAGTTTGACATGTTAATATGTAATTTATGATTTTGACTTCCTGACTATATTGTGACCTATTTTTTTATGTTTTTGAACAAATTATTTATTTGACTTAATTTTATTTTATAGTATATTTTTGATTTGTTGACATTGTTCAGACATAAAATATTCTTTTTATTATAATTTTTATGAAATGTAAGAAATATTACCAATAAATGACTGTTTTACTATTTTACAAACTTAATTTACGTAAGAAAATTAACTTCCCATACAAAAAAAGCTGACGCATTTTTTATGAAGAGGAAATAATGTTGTTTTCGTACTTCGTAAATCGGCTTTCCGATATTTTTTTCTGTTGCCTGGGTATATCCGATTCCTACCCATTAAACCGAATAAAATATTGAAATATATATTTGAGAAATACGAAAACAAAATTGTTTCCTCGCAAAATGAAGTTCCTTAAATAACGTCATCCTTTTAAATATTCATTTTTATTATCTTGCTATTTATTCATTACTAGCTGTGCCCCGCGGTTTTACCCGCGTTCACTTTATAAATTATAACCTATGTGTTAATCCAGGATGTCAGCTAACTCCATATCAAATTTTATTAAAATCGCTTCAGCTGTTTAGACGTGACGAAGTAACAAACATACACACTCACAAACTTTCGCCTTTACAATATCAGTGGGACTATAATCCTTCATTAGGGATAGCAGTGACAATCTGGTGCTTATAATAGCCGGGTTAATTAAGATAGAGCAAGATCAATATGTGGATGCCTGGTCGCTCGTTGTAGACAATAAGGTTTATCCGCTTGTTATTAGTAAGATGCGAATGCGGTGAGATATGATTGTAATATCTGGGGTAATTCCATCAGGATACAACTTAGGTAAAGTTGTATAGGTCAAGACATGGCCTTTCTTACACCACATTTGAATCTTAAAAAAAACTTGTGTGTACTTATGTACACGCGTTAGAAGTTATACTTCTTAATATACAACTTGAACATAGTTATCAATTTTCATACCACCTAGAACTAACGTCATGCTGTTATTTATACGATGCGCGTGTATCGTAAAATTCACTCTCACACATTTTCATACCGCCTAGAACTAACTTCATGCTGTTAAATTTTTTGGTGTCGGTGTGCGCGCGCATCGTAAAAATTCACTCTCATCATTTTTCTCCATCGCGCCAAAAGAAGTATAACTTCAAAAAGCTCAATATGTAAAAGTGGAGCTCAGACGGAATATGGAACGGAATAAAGGCAAATATATTGTTAGGTAGGGCCGATTTGTGTGGTTGGTAAATACTTGCCTTGCACCCCGCGAGTCATGGTCCGATTTTCGTGTTTCTCACTTTTAGGGTTCCTTACCCAAAGGGTAAAACGGAACCCTATTACTAAGCCTTCGCTGTCTGCCTGTCCGTCTGTCACCAGGCTGTATCTCATGAACCGTGATAGTTAGACAGTTGAAATTTTCACACACCAAAATACAAAATACAAACGTGAATTTTTGCTCGTTTTTAAAGATAATGGTCCGGAACCCTTCGTGCACGAGTCCGACTCGCACTTGGCCGGTTTTAAATCATAGTTAAATATTATTCTTAATTATATATTGTAGACGCGGGTCTCGCCCGCGGTTATTTTTAGGCTAATCATTACCTTTTAAGTGTACCGGGCGCGTCGACGTCTCGGTATAGATTGCACCAGCCGTGGTCACGGGTCGATCGACCGATCAACATATGATAAAGTGTACAAATCACGAAAGTCTATAAATATTAATTATTCGTAATTGGCAACACATAAATAGACTCAACTATTATGTTGTTATTGTGGTCCTGGGTGTGTCTCTAGAACTCGTTGGGGTTACTCGCCCTCGCAAAGATTCGGCTACACTTGAGTAAAGTCATGTATGTTGTAAGCATCATAGGCTTCAGTAACTACTTACCTACCACCAGATGTATGATTATTTGCCAAATTCTTAGTATAAAATCACCCGATTTGGAATTTGTTAATGTTTCTCTTCTAGGTATATAAGATGTATGATATAATTTGCTAGAAGTCTGCTTATCATCAACAACAACAACTTCAACTTTAAACAAATGCAAGGTTTTCAGCTTACTTTTTTTTTTTAAGTTTAACTTTTACCCTTAAAACTAATACACTTTTGTTGTTTATTGTCACACAAACAACTTTCATTCACGCTATCCAAATTCTAGCTTTACTACGTCGCGTCGGCTCGATTACTTTGACCCAGCCAGTGAAATATTACTCGGTTCGTTTGATTTCTATTTTAGCCCGAGCAGTATAGGGATTGGGATTTGTTTTCCTTTTTTGTATTGTTTATAATTCGGGCATGACATTTTCGCCAGTAAAATGATTCTCGTGGCGTGTTTTAAGCGTGTTTTGATGCTTCATTTATAACTAGCTGTGCTTCGGGTTTTACCCGCGTTAAATTGAAGTTTGCGTGTTAATCTTTGACGGTCACCATAGCCTAGTTGGTAGTGATCCTGCCTACGAAGCTGGTGGTCCTGGGTTCGAATCCCGGTAAGTGCAAATATTTGTGTGATGAGCACGAATATTTGTTTCTGAGTCATGGATGTTTTCTATGTATATAAGTATTTATCTATCTATATAAGTTTTTATATCGTCGCCTGGTACCCATAGTACAAGCATTGCTTAGTTTGGGGCTAGGATGATCTGTGTGACATTGTCCCTAATTATTATTAATATTATTAATCTAGGGTGTCAGCTAACTGCATACCAAATTTTATTGAAATTGCTCCAGCCGTTTAGTCGTCAAGAAGTAACAAACATACACACTCACAAACTTTCGCCTTTATAATATTAGTGTGATAATTATATTGTATCGAGTTAGTGTGACTTAAATCATTTAAATGTTTCCTTTTTTTGACGCATGATAAAAGTCTGTAAATGTGAACGCCTTTGACCCATGATAAAAGTCTATTTATGTGAACGCCGTTCGAAAGTATCAGCTGATCCATCGGTCTTAAAACCCTTGAAACGAAATATGTGATAGTGTTTAGACCGTATTTCGGATACAACGGTCAACTTCTACAGAGCCAACTATACATGCAGAAGTAATATCATTATTTGCTGTGTGGCTGTTGGTAAAGAAAATCACCACCCATCTCCGCCACTTGGTGGCGTAAAAGTGGTCCCGAGAGAATATCTTTCAGAGAGCGGGCCATCATATTTCGATCGCTGAGCCGTCCGCCAAGCATGGTGATTATGGCATATCTTTCCAAAAATTGACACAAATCATTGTGGAGATCTTTGTCCACTTTCATTCGGCTGACGTAGTTGATTATAGTGCACAAATCTGTGTGTGAGAGTGCACTTATGTTTGCACATTAATTTCTTGTTATTCATTCGCTTAATCTTAGATGGTAAGCGTAATTTCTAGAAAATAATATGTGGTTTAGCATTAATCTCGAGTTAAGTTAATTTTAAAACTCCATCTGTTTCTGTCCAATTTTCGATTATATATGACGGCGTTTACGTCAAACGTCAGGTTGACAGGACTGTCAATGTCAACCTAGCGAAGCGTCATTGTCGATGGTAGTGTGGGCGGCCATCTTGAAGTCACTTTTGAACGAGACGGCGCCCGCGCACCACCCTTGTGACGAATCGCTGAGAATCTTCGCCATCACGATATTTTAAGATTTAATTTGATTGATTTTACGTTGTAGTAATCACTAAACATCTAATTAAATCGTGATTCTTGTGAGTTACGTTGATTGTAATTTGAAGTAATTTATTTCTGTTCCGCCCTCACCTACCCATAAAATTATAAGAGGATGAGTTGTGGTGAAGAGCCTTCAAGCCGCCCTGCCTCGACATATAGATATGATAGGATTAGATTATAATCTAATCCAGTTCAATATGATCTATGGTTGAACTCGCTACACTACTCGCTCGGCACCAGAATATTAATCGGATTTTATAAAGAATATTTCCCAACTATAAAGAGATGAATGTTTATCCTGTAAAATTAAATCGAAGCTACGGGTGGGATCCCCAGGGATACCAGCAGGTGGATAGCGTGCAGCTTATGTAAACAATTTCCGCTACCGTACCCAAGTTAGATTGAATGTCTTAATTCAAGTTTGTTCAGGGAAAATGTATGGTGATTTTTCACTGGTAACTTGTTAAGTATTTTGTTTTATATATGCCACTATGAATACTCTAGTCGACTAGGGCGTTTTCCTGGAACTAAAATATCATGAGATAGGAGTAGGTACAGAAAAAAATGGAGATAGTTAATCTCTAAAACGAAATAGACCAATTCTTTGACAGATAGCAATAGTATGTAACTCTAAAACGAAATAGACCAATTCTTTGACAGATCGCAATATTATGTATGACTTTTATTATATTCCTTCTATAACCATTATTATAGAAACGCACGGATGGACTAGTTCAAAATTTTTTGTTACCATAAAATTGTATTTGACTATATATTATCTGCATTGTGAGCTTGACAAGTACAAGTGTATGTTAATACCCAATGCTGAATAAATTTCATTACTTCAACAATTGTAATGAATGCCAGATTTTTTTTATTTTTTTGTTAATCATGCTTAAGTTAGTGCTAACTAATTCTGTTCTAAGAATAAAAATAAATACCACTTGAAGTTCATATTCGTTACTTTTCGAAATTAATGCAGAAACATATCACACTAATATTATATAGGCGAAAGTTTGTGAGTGTGTGACTGTGTGAGTATGTATGTTTGTTACTTCTTCACGTCTAAACGGCTGGAGGTATTTTAATAAAATTTTGGTATGGAGTTAGCTGGCATCCTGGATTAACTCATAGGCTATATTATGTGTAACGCGGGTAGAACCGCAGGGCACAGCTAGTATAGAATAAATAAACTTATAAGTTATTATTAGGAGTAAGTATATTTATAAATTATATTAAATAGCACAGAACACATTATTTTAGTCCATTTACTTACCCAAATTATTATAATCACATTCTTACTCTATATCACAAGACATTTGACACAAACGACTTTAACTCCTACGTAGATACTTAACTTTTAAAACATAAAAACAAACAGTGAAGTTCGTTAATTCTCCAAAGTTTCTCCATAAATCTAAGTTGAATTTGGGAAATTATGTTGATTTTTCTAAGAATTGTGAGGATTATATAAATTCAGCGGAGTTTATTTGAATCAAACAGTACCTATGCAAGACAGGCTACGTAATCCTTAGTTAAACATAGTTTTAACTGAATGACTGACCCTGCTTAATATTTTATAAACGTTGTATAATTTCTTGTCAAAGAACTTCAGTTCAGAAGAATACATACATAGACTCACGTCTGTTTCCCAAAGAGGTAGGCAGAGACAATGGATTTCCATTTGTCCCGATCTTTGCACACCTCTTTTGCCTCGTATATAATGTCCTCCTAGCCGAATTTCGGCCACGGCGGCCAGTCTCAACAGAGTTAGATATTATAGTGCTCAAGTGTGTGCGCAAACACAGGAGCACTATCTATTCCATCACTCTCATGATCCGATGAGACGCCTAACGACACAACCGGAAAGAGGTCAGGTACAGGACCGACGGCTTTACGTGCTCTCCGAGGCACGGGGGTATAATACCGCCAACTCCCAGACTTCGGGCTGATGCTGAGAAATTTTTCTTTTTATAGAAAAGTCCCAAAATCACTTTTTGGGCCGACCCGGGATTTCAACCCAGGACCTCGTTCTCTGTGGGTGAACACGCTACCGCTAGACCAACGAGGGTCATTATATTCGTCATACATGCTCGCCGGTTTAAGGTACTTCTGACCTGCCCTTTCTTGAGAACGTCTCCGATTTGGTCAGAGAATGTTCAGAAGAAGAATATCTAATACTATTTATATTCCTTGACTTCACTTTACTGGCCATGAGAGAACATTGATTTTTTTTTAAATAGTCGTCAGTGTCGATCCATTTTCATTTTGAATTTTCTTAATATTCAGTTATGTTCCAATGCAAATGTCGCCACATAATACGTCGGATAATGCACTCTAGCTAAACTATCTAAGCTTTTTTTCGTACACTTAGATACAATCTATTAAGTCGTTTTATTGGCAAAACGACAGCCATGATTAAATTCGTATTTTTATATAAGATATTTAATGAAAATTCTAACTATTTCAAATGCGTTATGTGATTGTGCAAAATAAGCCCCGAAATATGTGACAACATAACATACATGTTGTCACATATTTCGAGGCTTATTTAAATTTAGAGTATAAAATAATTGGATGGATTTGAATTGGATGCGCTTGTAGAAATTGAGAAAGTATAATTTTATAGTAGCGTGAAATTAGTAAGTTTCCTTATATTTTGACTGCAAATATTTGTGCTACTCGCATACATATTAAATGAACTTTAAAGAAAAAGGGTAACATTGTTAGTCGAAAATGTTGACTGCACGGCGCAGCGGTAAAAGTCGCATCGCAACTTCCTGTCCCGGGTTCGATTCCCGCAGGACAACTATTCGTATGAACTATAAATAGTTGTCCCAAGTCTGGATGTACTATGTGTCCGACAATTATATATTTGTAAAGTACGCCGCGATATAGGGTATATTTTCTCAAGTGCGGGCGTTATCTGTTAAAAAAATAAAAACAAACTGCATTTATAATAGCTAGGTAAAACGGAGATGGCGTGGTGATCCGAACTGAATGGTCTGAAAAGAAACCTGGAAAACCAAGGCAGAGGCCCATGCTCAGCAGTAAAACACAGATACACGCTAATAAAAAACCGCCAAGTGCGAGTCGGATTCGCGCATTAAGGTTCCGTACCATTATCTATAAGAACGAGTAAAAAATTCACGTTTGGTGTATGGGAGCCCCCTTTAAATATTTATTTTGTTTTGTTTTTTAGTATTTTTTGTTATAGCGGTAACGGAAATACATCATCTGTGAAAGTTTTAAACATATAGACAATTTTAATTATATATAAATTATAATAATAAAGTTTTAAATATATATAAATTATAATAATAAAATTTTAAATATATATAAATTAAATAAATAAGTTTCAACTGTCTAACTATCACGGTTCATCAGATACAGCCTGGTGACAGACGGACAGACAGACACACAGTGGTCTTAGCAATGTCGTTTTACTTTAGGTACGGAATCCTAAAAAAGAAGTATTTTAAACCTCATTGGCCGATCTCTTTAACTCATACATTACTAACTTTGATATTTTTAGCTCTTGGCAATTATCGAACGCAATGAAGGGAATAATTTGAATAGCTCAAACGCACTCCACCATGGAAATCACCCATCATTAGATCCTAAGAGAAGGAATGAAATTGTGGAAGAAACATTCTTAGAACAAAAAGACGTTTTGTTAGACATGGTGAGTATAATAAATAAAGAATACATATATTACTCACGCCTGTTTCCCAGAGAGATAGGCAGAGACAACGGATTTCCATTTGCACACCTCTTTTGCCTGTCGCTTACTCTCATTATATTCTTCATACATGCTTGCCGGTTAAAGGTACTTCTGTCCTGGCTTTTCTTGAGAACGTCTCCGATTTGGTCAGAGAATTGGTCGTCCTCTTCCGGTTGTACCATTTACACACGCCAGGTACATATACTTCTTTTGTCTATCTTCTTTCATTCATCCTTTCTTAATGCCCAAACCATTACAGTATACCTTTTTTAATCTCTCTGACTACATCCTCTTTCACACCACAACGCTCTCTTACATCAGTTCTTCGTATTCTGTTTCTCAAAGTCACACCACACAGAGCTCTCATTTCCACTGCATTTATTCTACTTCCATTCTTTTTTTGCCATACCCAACTTCCACACATTAAAGTTGGCACTAACAACAGTAAGCCACCAAATAGCAAACAAGAGACACAAAGGCTCTACATGGTTTAAATAGATTAAGGTGCCCTACGTAGAGATTCAGTTGTATGCAAGTGAATAAAATTATAGGCATTGAGCGCCTGAAAGAACTAGAACACCCACACACAAACCCCATATACCCTACCGCATAACCATACCAATTCACTACACAATATAAAATAATAATCAGTACATAATCTAATCTATACAAATAAATAAAATTGGAGTGTCTGTTTGTAATATTGAAATAACCGG
The DNA here is from genome assembly GCA_951640165.1 of Pseudoips prasinana. Classification (NCBI taxonomy): domain Eukaryota; kingdom Metazoa; phylum Arthropoda; class Insecta; order Lepidoptera; family Nolidae; genus Pseudoips; species Pseudoips prasinana. Next base: position 30,514,907 of record OX621240.1, read on the forward strand.
TTTTTACTACATTAATATGAATATATATACGGTACTAACACCAAAATAACATTTTTTACAATTTTTGTCTGTTTGTTCCGGCTAATCTCTGAAATGGCTGGACCGTATTTGACGGGACTTTTATTGGCAGGTAGCTGATGTAATAAGGCGTAACTTAGGCTACTTTTATTTTATAAAAAATCTTTTATTAAAAAAAAACGAAATAAACTAATTAACACGCGGACGAAGTCGCGGGCACAGCTAGTGTTAAATAAATCTCACTTACTTATCGTATGGGTAATGGTTACCTAGTGTCGGGATTGTTCAAGCCGCCCAGTAGTCCTCTGGCATCTTAACGTAGTCGTTAAGATGCCGGTTGTAATCATTAGACAGTAGTCTGTCTAATGATTACAACCGGCACCAACAGCTTAACGTGCCCTCCGAAGCACAGAGACGCTCAGGAGTTAAAGCACTTTCACCACATACACACACCACCCATCCATCAATTGACCGCGAGACTAGTTGCTTAACATCGCCGAGCAATTACGGACCAGTGAGAACATTTATCTATGAGCGCAAATAAATCAAGTAATAAGAATATAAATTATTATTAATACTTGCTTATAAATGTTATATTTGCTGTGCCCAAACGGGGTTCATGTTTGGTTCTATACTCACTTAAGACTTTTGTAAAAATACCGATGAAAATAAAAAAAATTAATTGATTTGAACCCGTACTTTGTAGCATTAGAAAAAAATATCAATAACCATTACATACTGATACCGACATGATACCATCTTACGTGTTCTATTACTACCGACACTCACCAAACTTAGTCTATTTTTGGAAGGCAATATTTAGGAACTCTCAGAAAAAGTTGCTAATTCTCTGGAAAGTTCTTTAGTTTCTTGTTCTACAAGTTTGTTTGAAACTCCAACTAAATTGTTAATCAGAGTTGCGTACATAATACAATTTGCTCCTTTGGCCTATATGTGTGAAGTTCATAATCAATCAATTAGCTAGTGACGCCTCCGGCAAATTTAGGGGTTTGTTTGTAAGCCTTGTAACATTAGCATAACGGAGAAAGAAATTTTAACGGGGGCGTATTTAAGTTTGAATGGAGAAATTGGAGTATGTTTTTAAAATGTTTCATTCTTACTTCACTTAACAACTAGTTCTAGAGAAATAGTATGAGCATCTAGTATCATAAATCAACAACAAGAGTTATTAGTACAAACAATGTGCAGTCTTGTCCGTCCTTCCGTAAAAACCACTTCAAACCAACTTCCATCACGGTAACTGAATGGTCAAATGTGGTACCAACGGATTTAAATAAAGGTAAAGGAAGGTTTTCGACGAAAATATTTCATCAACCTATAGTTGGTAAAAGATATTCGACGAAAACCTTCATTTATAACGATGGTTCACGGAATTACATAAAACATAGCTAAGACCATCCTGATTATATAAGCTTTCAGATTAAAATATTGGCTTGAGGATGTCTCCATTAGCTTAGTGTTACGATTGAACAGACATGCATTATTTGCTTGAACTACCTTATATCCTTCACTGTTCCAGCTAGAATCTAAATTGAAAGAAGTCAGAGAAAAGAAGATAAAGAAGAAATTAAATGATAGTGCTTATCAGAATAATAATTGTATCAATGGGAAAAATGGAGGTCCGTTGCGATGTGATGCTTTACAAAATGTTGACGTAAAATTGAATATAAACGGTATAAGTGCTATTGGTGAGGCAGATGTGCAACTCAAAAATGGAAACTCTGGTAAAAATATTTCTTTTAAAAGGGACAAACCTTTACTGGAATTGGCTGGATCAAAAAACGATTTGATATATTACAAGAAGTATCTTGAACGAATCGAGTGTCAAGAAGAACTCGCATTGTGGTGACGGCGTAGAATATCATCACCCCATCTCATCCCATGGGGGGCGTAGAAATTGACTCGAGGGAATACCTACCAGAGAACAGGCAGCAGCGTTTTTCTGTGAACTATGACCATCAAACTGCGATCGCCAACCCGTCTGCCAAGCGTGGGATTGTGGCGTATACCCACATTCTTTGGGGACGCTTTAGTCCCGCGGTGGACGTAATTTGGCTGCCATGGTGATATTACAAGAATATATCAAACCATTTTTTGATCCACCCAAAGACCTTAAATGGTCTGCTGGTATGCCCAATGGTCTGATTTATAGGTCGGCATTGCGAATGATTGCTGGCGTCAAGTTTTTTTCACAACTGGTTTTCTTTAAGAACGTAATCATCATCATCATCATCATCATCATTACAGCTAAATAAGTCCACTGCTGGACAAGCCTCCCTCAAGAATCGTCTTGAGGGGATATGCCATAATCGCCACGCTTGGCAGGCGGGTTGGCGATCGCAGTAAGATAGTCATAGTAATCAGAAGGAAGCTGCTGCCCTTCCTCCGGTAGATATTCCCTCGGGTCGACTTCTACACCCCCCACGGGATGAGATGGGGTGATGATATTCTGATTCTGATATTTGTCGCCGTCACCACACAGCAGTACGTAATAATGCTATACTATTGAAATGGATGGCTAATGTATTGACAAAAAACTTTTCCCAAAATATAATTTTGTAAAAGCACTTATAGGAATTTTTCAGTTAGAAAATTCTTTTCAGGCAAGAAATTGAATAACAAATAACCCGCGGCTGCGCAGTTCTAACCTTTTTTTGTTTTTTCTTTTGCCGGGGTGGAAAATCCTGCATGGATGCCCTCCGCCTTGGGGGAGGCGGAGGGCATCCATGCAGGATGACAGACTCCTACTGACTAAAAACCACCCCGGTGTTCCATCTCACACCTGCGCTAACCTAACCTACTATACTGGCAGCAATTTTTGGCCAGTATTTTGTAACTGTAATTTTGTAACAAAAAATTTAATAGCAATTAAATTCGGGATAATAAACTTTGTTTAATAACCCGAATTTAATTACTATTACCGAATTTAATTTAATTACTAATGTGTAACACATAAAAAAATAGGTTAAAAGAATACTCAATTATTCTAATTTGTATTTAAATTTGACAAAATAAAATATTTGCTTGTTAAAAATTTTATTTATTAAAACTTGACAAAGTAAAATGATACCAAATGATATTTGAACCAAGTGAATAAAATGTGAATTGAAAATTTGTTAAATATAAATTACGAAATGAAACTAGGGCAATAGTCTATTGGCAGGTACAATTTGTCCAAAATATTTTGCCAAACACCTTAAAAATGCCCTCTTTTTTATTGCCTTTGAATTCAATAGCTATGATAAAATAAATTCAACATTTATTTCTAATATCTTCACCATTTCAATCAATATGATTGTTCAACTTGACATTCAAATTGTATCTTTTTTTAAATTGTTATTATTTTAAAAGTGTATCTAATTTGAAGGTATAGATTTAATTAACAAATAAATATACTCAATAATCTTTGTCAAGGGATAAATAAAATGGATTTTCAAAGATGATAAATCTTTTCGAAGAAGTTGGATCTAAAAGTGTTTCTTATAACTACCTATATTATTTTATAGGTAAATTCATGGTCAATCTAGAATCAAATGGACTATCAAATGTTGGCAAAGCTCATATGGAAGTGGACATAGGAAGCAATGGTATATACGTACCTGGATTGAGCAATTTATTTGCAGGTAAGAATACTATACTTGCTTCTACTCTGGGTAAACAGCCCATACTACACGTGACTACCTCTAAAAAATGTTTTTGGTAGTTATCAGATTTTCCTGAAACACGTGTAGGATATAATACTGCCGCGTGTCATTTATTTTTCTCTTTAGTATTATTATTCCATTTTATATATTTATTTTCCTATTTCGTACATATTTATTCTTATAAAATTGATACATAAAACAATAATACAGAAATAAATACGTGAAAAACAGAGTGAGGCCGCCGGTAGTTAGCGCGACAGAGTGAGGAACCTTCTCACTATGCGTGCCGTTCTCATAATTGCCGCCTTCTGTATCCGGCCCTAGACTCACAGATCCAGTGAGAGCCTCTTAAGATGTTGGTTGAGGCTCTTTGCTATGAGACCGCAAAATCGTGCCTGTATCCATTACTTAACTTCTAGCTGGAACTAAAGATGAGTTAGCCGAAAGTCTCTATGAAAAAGGAAATAATTCCTAAATAGTTGATTAATGGGCTTGAATGGCGCAACTATGAAGACTTATTCGATAATTTTAAAATAAGCCTAGCGGTAGCGTCATCACCCGCAGAGAACGAGAACCTGGATTCAAATCCCGGGTCGTGCCAAAAGTCATTTTGGGACTTTTCTGTAAAAATAAAAATTTCTCAGCAGCATAATCTAAATTAAATAATAAATATCCATATAAATTATAGTTGTTGAATATAGATTCCACTAATGGATTTCTTGACTGTAGTTTTTACTGATAACGTATATGTACCGCATTTATCACGGGGAGTGTTCAGAAGAATTGTTTGAGCTTATACCTGCCGCCACATTGCGCCACAGACCCTCTCGCCAAAAGTGGAAATTTCATCCTTATCACCTGGATGGATGGTCTTCCACCACTGTGCGTTTCGCAAGAAACTTTTTGCCACGCACTACCGCTCTGAATCAATTAGCTGCGGAGGCATTTCCAATCCGGTATGACATGGCAACCTTCAAGAAGCGAGCCTATTCTTTTCTTAAAGGCCGGCAACGCGCTTGCAGCTCCTCATGTGTTGCGAGTGTCCATGGGCGGCGGTGATCACTTACCATCAGGTGGCCCTATTCCTCGTTTGCCATCCTATTATATATATAAAAAAAAATGTCTTTATTTCAAGCGTTCATTTCAGACAGACAAATGAAATAAATATAAAATCACTAATCAAGCATGCGAACCCCGCCGTGTCTTTTACTATTGACATGAAAGTTGCAGTTCGGAAACGCATAACGGCAAGACAAGTGACTTATTTGAATTAATTGATATAAAGCATTTGTTATTTGATGTTCTTAATTATTTACCTTCTGTATCGTATTGTTAATTTGTATTGTTCTATATTTCATCAAATTCATAATAATTATCTAACTAATGTATTGAATGTGTATAATATTATATCAATTCGTGAATTTTAAATTGTATCTTGTAATGATTATGTAATTTTGTCTGTTTGTGTTACTCAGTACACAAAACCAGTACATACTGGACATGTCGGAAGATCAGCACTGCACAAATGTAGTACTAGCTGAGATAGGGCCATTTTTCATGCCAGTACGGATTCTTTTTAAAAACTAAAAGAAATATTAACAAATATTATTATACATTTTCCGTGACTTAAAAATAAAATTATTTATTTTCTTTTCTCTGTTCTTATTATATACAGGGTGGTTGAGGAGCTGACGTTCAAACGCAAGTTTAAGATACTTTATGATGAGAAGTATCCAAATTATCCCCATGTGTGTTCTACGATTTTGCGTTTTTTTGTTACTTTGAAAATTTATACTCATAAATTTTCAAAGTACTTTCTGAGCTCAAACCCTAATTATGAACTTTCGAATAATTTCTAAGTCAGTTTTGCAATGATATTTAACCATACTTTTTAGTGTGTTAGATTAAACAATGCTAATTAGTTATCACAAAAAAAAACTGAACCGGGCATGTTTAACAGAACGAGAATAATATCGAGCGTTTGTACGTCAACTCCTCGGCCAGCCTATATATATATATATATATATATATATATATATATATATATATATATATATATATATATATATATATATATATATTTATAGTTGATACAAATCTAATCTTCAACCAAGTTTATATTGTTATTTAAATCGGTTAATTTACTCAGACCGTCATCCTAATTCCCTACCGGACTAAAAAGGTATAGTTGGTATAGTAAGCAACTAGAATACTCATATTTATATAACAAAGTGAACTTGAACTGTCCATAAAGAAAAATATTGTTTCTCTGAGTTTCTTGCCCTTTTGTGTCAGAGTTGTCTCTTCCTTAAATGAAGTTACATAAAAAAATAACAAATTATAAGAACATAAATTTAAGGAAAACCTTTAATTTAGTTATCACATAGACGTAATGAATTGAATTAAACTTCATACAATTTAAATTAATTAAATAAAATATAGTCTGTTTTCGATTATATACCTACGATCTTAAAAACCAATAGCCTAAAATGAGACTTAAATTATTGAAACAATAGAACTTCGTTATAAATAAAAATGAATATTAACAGAATCAAAATTAACCATTAAGTTTTAGTTTTAGGATCCTATCATTACACAACAATAATTATTTATGATGCCGATTTTACAAAATAATATAATTGTAATTTTTGTTTTGTTATAGGAAACCACTTAAGTAACTGCTCAAAACAATCTCAAAACACCAGTTTAGATGATACTAGAAGAAAAATATCTACATCTAGTACAAAACCTTATTACGATAAACATACGGTACCGGATGATAAAGTACCTGATACTACAGTCGATCATTCAGAAGATCCGGATATGACAACTTCAACTACTGTTAAGACTACAACAGCTGCTTCAACTGATTCAACTGATCAAGCTGATCAAACTCATCCAATTGATCAATCTGACACAAGTCATCCAGCAGATGCAACGGATACAGCTCATCCAACTGATCTACCGGATAAAACTGTAACTCCAAGTTCAGCAGATGTGACTGATACGACAAAGGCATGAGTAGTTATGTATGACATATATATATATTTCAGTTTCTCATGCTTAACTTTTTATTTTATTACTATTAAATAATTCCAGTGTTAGATTTGTCTTTGACATTTATATCCTTTTTTTTTTTTTTACGGGCCTAGTCCCTCCCTCTTACCCACTACTGCAACTCCTGTAAGCCAGGATCAACAGTGGCACACAATGAAATGACACTGAGCACATTTATATCCTGTAGCATCTTGACTACATGTGAGCCTCTAAATATGTCTAGTAGGATGACAAAACACCTTTTTTATAAGGCAGGTGGAATGTCTACAGATGCCACTCGCAAAAAGGTGTCTATGGGGGTGGGTATGTTGGACTCGCGCCGACTAAACCTAACCTGCCGTGGACTTCTCTTGGCGCCTGATGGGGGTGCCCCGGAAACGCGGGTATTCTACTCCGGTGCTCCTCTTTTGCGCCATGTCCGAGATGGTCGGGACACGTACCCTGGATGGGCTCTGGATTGCCCTCCCCTATAGCCGACTCTTGCCAGTCCGGCACAGCGACTGCGCCACAAACATATCGCTGTCTTCCCGGAGCTGCTTTCACGTGGTGGCAGTAGAGGAATCTTCTCATACTACCATCGCAGGCCCGAAGCGAGTTGGGCTACCGGCTGCTGCCACCGCCCGCTCGGTGGCCTCCTTCTGGAGCATGACTACCTCACAGTAGGAGACTACGGCACGGATGACAAAACACCTGATTCCAGCTAAATAAATAGATTTTATTAAGAGTCACTTATTGCTTTTTAATAACACTTGGAACCTACCTGATTGTCAATCGGTCTATCCTCTATAGGTATATGTAGTAAAATATATCTTAAACTATAAGTTTCGATAATTAAACCTAAACGTAACCTCTTCGACAATAACTAAATACAAGCTCGCTAAATATTATTACTATTATAAAATTAATTTTATAAATGTTTTAAAAATCCGTGTTCCTAAATATCTATATGTAACTAGAAATAATATGTATACTTAACTGTATTTTGAATGAAAAATAATATGAATTAATAAAATAAAAATAAATAAAATATTGCTTCAAAGATGTTCTGACTATTTATTTACAAGCGCTTTTTTAAAGTCTATGGAAAAAATAACCTTTTTAGGGTTTCGTAAAAAAACGGAACCCTTATAGATTCGTCATGTCTGTCTGTCTGTCTATGAAATGAAATGAAATGAAATGAAATATTTATTTATTCGCCAGAAACATGGTTACAAGGTGTTATATAGAATAGTACAGGTTCAGCATGTTACGCCGATTTGACGGCATGCAAATTTATATGACATAAGTTATTAATTATTATAAAGTAATTGAATAAAACAAAAAATATATATATACAGCATCTATAGCATAATACCACATTCATTCATATGTCTAATCTAACTAATTAATATCATTTGTTTGACATAATTATAAGCATTAAAATAATAATAATAACAATTTTATAATGTCTGATATGATCATCAATTTTATAATGTCAAAATTACAAAGTATGTCAAAATCAAATCTAATCTAATCAAAGAGTACCTATGTATGTCAAGTTGTCTATTTTGGATGTCAAGTTTTCAGCATCAAAAATTCACTAATGGTATAAAAACATCCATCTAAAATCTAAAATCGAATTTTATTTTCTTAAACATATTAAGGGGTAGCTCACGTAGTGTTTTCGGTATTTTGTTATACACTTTTATTATCATCATATGGCTGTTTTTTTGCTGCAGTGTTTGTGAAGCCAATTTCGAAGGATCTCTAGATAGGTATTTCTTATTAACACAGGCTTTTTCAAATAAATGAGGATTGTTTTTTACAAACAACGCTATCTCGAGTATGTATAGAGATGTAATTGTCAGGAGTCTCAGTTTTTTAAATCCGTATGTCACAGCCACTTTTTACCGAAACTAAAAGGACTATATTGTTGAAACTCGGTAAGTGGATGTATTCTGTGAACCGCGTTAATATTTTCATACAAAAATAGAAAAAAAAAACAATATATTTTGGGGGTTCCCTATACTTATAACTAAAAATCAAAAATTATTTTTATCAATCCCATACATGTGGTGTATCTATGGATAGGTCTTAAAAAATGATATTGTACTTCCAATATCATTTTTAGGGTTCCGTAGCCAAATGGCAAAAAATGAACCTTATAGATTCGTCATGTCTGTCCATCCGTATGTCACAGCCATTTATCCGAAACTATAGGAGCTGTACTGTTGAAACTTGGTAAGTAGATGTATTCTATAAACCACATTAAGATTTTCACAAAAAAAAATTAAGAAATAACAATAAATTTTGGGGGTCCCCATACATTAAACTGAAATTCTACTTTTTTTTTCATCGCACACATTAACAAAAAATGATTCAATCGAAACCAGGGCCGTGCTAGATCGCTCCAAAAGTACCAAATCGACTAACGGTATATCGAGGGGTTTAAGTGTTTGTATAAAAGGATACGAGGAACCCATGGACGTACGAAATTTATCCAATTGCAGAGAGGAATACGACAGGTGGATGTAATATCTCCAGACCTGTTCACTGCTGCATTGAAAGATGTAATTATAAACAAAATTATATGTTCGAGCATTTAATAAATTGAGTTATTGTTTTGATATAAAGAAAACAACAGCCGCTTAGTTTGCGTGGCAAGAGCGTCCCACAAGTAAAAGAGGGATAATATGCCATAATCACCACGATCGGCAGACGGTTTGGCGATTACAGAACATACAATATGAGGGTCACAGAGAGATCTCTGGTATATATTACCTCGAGACGACTTCTACTGGGCTCTTAAATGACAGTTTCGTGGTTTTGAAAGTCGTTTCCAACTAAATAAAATATTAATATGAAAACAGTGGTTCAATAATATATCGTACTCTATGTATTAATTCAGGGCATACCCTCAATATACTTCATAGCCGTGTGGTTCCGGCATCGAAAGGGTAGACGAATAGGACCACCCCCATACTATTCCGTGGGTGTCGTAAAAGGCGACTAAGGGATTCACCAGGTAGTCGAGCAACAGCGCTACCTACTTATGTGTGTATTATTGCCATCTAAGCTAGGAACAGGCCTTTGTCCAGCGGTGGGCAAAACCTGGCTGATGATTACATATATTTTTTTTTTTGTTTTGTTTTAGTTCTTTCACTACCTACTTTAAGTATTTAACTAACTGGTTTATTACCAATATTAAAAATAAAGAAAGTATACGATGATGGTTAGTTTTGAATAATCTACCTTTGATCATATTCAAAACTAACCATCATCGTTGGCTACTTTTACGCTCAATCACGTTGAGCGTAAAAGTGGACCTAACATAGTGAAAAATGGTAACGGGTAAATTACGTAATTATTTTTATTTGGCTTCGGCCAACAGTTTCGACCTCTCCTAGAAGTTATCTTTAGCGGGAATCCGATCAGCCATATATAACTTCAGGATAAGTGCTTAAAAGTAACTTTAGGACAAGTTGACATAGACGCTCGTCCTATTGTCTCTGCGAAACTGAGTGATTTTAGACACGATTTAATCGGACAGGTGCGTCCCTGGCTCCATTTAAGCCTATGAACGGTGCATTAACGATAGATGAGAAAATTATCTTGCGGAAAAGTATCATGGACAGAAGAGAAAAATGCAGGCAAAGAAACACGTGAAATTTTACAATTACTTAGACCTTAACGTATTGGTATAGAGGCCTGGAGCCTAGCATTTTTCGAAAGTAAACATTTTAAAATTTGAACAAGAATAATTTTTAATAGTTTTGTCTAGAATTTTCAAAAACTATTACAACGATTATTATTATTTTATTTATTTTGACAAATGAATATACTTGTCAGAATAACTAAAATTATAATTGTCAATAGTTTATGATAATTTTGGACAAAAACACAATTTAAAAGTGTTTTATCTATCCTCCCCAAGGATCTCCACAATAGCCGGTCTTGCAGCGTGAGCAGGCCCTCTACACGGTCGCGGGAAGCCGCTGGATGCGAGCAGCCCAAGTATTTTATAACACTATTTAAATATGGAACGATATTTATTTAGCTCTTAAGTATTAATTCTCATACAAATACTCAAGGGCTAAATAAATATCATTCACAGAAGCATCGACATTTGTTTAATATAATATGTATCACGATTGTTTCAATAACACTCTTCGCCGAGCTTAGAAGGTAATATTTACCACAATCAAATATAAATAAGACTATCGAAAACTATTTTCTGTGACAATGTTTTCACAGAGGTAAATATGATTTAATATTATCTGAAGTTATTACCAATTCATTAGTTCATCAGCCATTCATCAGTGTCCAATATCATGTAAACTAATCTTAAAATCACAGTATCATTTGCAATCGCAGTTTGATGGTCATAGTTCACAGAAAAACGCTGCTGTCATTTCTCTGGTAGGTATTCCCTCGGTCGATTTCTACGCTATTTCTATTTTTCTTAATAATTCAGTGTATGTATTATGATTACAACATAATATTCTAATTGGGGTGTTTGAGGGTGTGCGTTAATTACGTTACATGTTGTATATACGTATGTATTTACAAAATAAAAGTAGTAAGTATATGTAGTGTATCAGTCATCTGGTTTCCATAGTACAAGCTCTGCTTAGTTGGCATCAGATGGCCGTGTGTAAATAATGTCCCAGGATATTAATGCATTGTTCTAAGCCGTTCACGTTATTTGCGTTGAATCACGAATTATGTACAGGTCTAACTTTTCCTGAGAGAAACTCGAGAAAGGATCGTCTATAAAGGGTTAAATCTTCTTTTTTCAATTAATTATTTTTTAACATTGAACTCTAAGCTCTCAAACTTGTGTATGTTAATGCTTTAAACCCAATTGTCGAATCAATTTCATTATTATATACTTTCGCAAACATGTATAAAAATAGAAAATCAATAAAATACCATACACACTTGTAATCTTTCGCGTATCATAATTATAGAACATTGTTTACAGGTATTAACGCGACTAATCTTTATTGTTATTTTCCCGACGTTTTGACGAAGTTGAATTGATCTAGGTCACGGACTGACTGCCGCAGCGGTGTTGCTCCGCTACTGAGGGCCGGGCGTCGAGTTTTTTAACTACCCTCAATGAAACATTTGTCACACTACAAAGGCCGGTCGGGAAAATAACAATAAAAGTTAGTCGCGTCAATACTTGTAAACATAGTTGTATAATAAAATACCATTCATAATATTTTTTCTCACTTAATATGTGCAAAATGTGCAAGCTTTAGCCCGAAGTCTGGGAGTTAGCGGTATTGTACCCCCGTGCCTCAGAGAGCACGTAAAGCCCTCTGTCATTTTTTTTTTTTTTTTTTTATGCATAATGGGATAGCGCTTGACCACGATCTCACCTGATGGTAAGTGAAGATGTGGTCGAAGGTGAACCGCGCGTACCCATAAGATGCCTGTTCACTCTAACCTTGAATAAACCCATGTTATATGAGTCTGGAAACACGTCGTTTGGAAGGTTGTCCTGTACCTGACCCCTTTCCAGTCGTGCCGCTAGGCTTCCCATCGGAACATGAGAGTAATGGAAAAAGAAAAAACAGTGCTCCTGTGTTTGCGCACACACTTGTGCACTATAATATGTCCCGCGCGGATGACTCATCTCTCTGGAGACTGGTCGCCGTGGCCGGAATTCGGCTAGGAGGACATTATAACAATAAATAAATTAGAATTATACTTTTGTACAAACCTACTTACTTACTAGTCTAATGGATCGTATCATTTATTTATATGATAATGCATTAAGGATCAGTCATGCGCAAAAAACCTGAAAGGATTCATGATAAGATCACACCGGTTACCATATCGAAATATTTCAACTTCCTACCTCACGTAATCGTAAACCACCAAGTTCACACACTGACATTTGCCCTCCGAACAAAAGTTACAAAGAATAAAACAGTTTATCTTTCTGCTTATCAACCAACCCTTGTTGAGCAGGTATTGTACTTATTTGAGGTAAGCCAAGGGTAAAAAAGATAAGGTTGGATAAATTCCAAGTACATATTACCTACTTGTGTGGGAGTAGAATAAAAGAGATCTTGTTTCTTAAATTAGATTAAGAAACGGTTCCGAAACGTGTTGTGCCTTAAAATTTAGCATACTTTTATATATTGCTTACTCTTGGAGCAAATGCTTAATTTGGTAAACAGAAGCGCATCTATAAGCTTTTTTGGGAGCTTAGAGTTCAGTGTTACAGAATAATTAATTTAAAAAAGAAGATCTAACCCTTTATAGACGATGCTTTCTCGAGTTTCTCTCAGGAAAAATTTAGACAAGTACAATTATTCGTGATTCAACGCAAATAACGTCAACGGCATAGAACAATGCATTAATATCCTGGGACATTATTTACACACGGCCATCTGATGCCAACTAAGCAGAGCTTGTACTATGGAAACCAGATGACTGATACACTACATATACTACTTTTCTTTTGTAAATACATACTTATATAGATAATAAAACCCAGACTCAGGAAAAACAGAAATTTTCATGCACAAAAATATCTGTCCTGAGTGGGAATCGAACTCACAACCTCCGGCGTGAAAAGCTAGCATTTGCCAACCACGCTAACAGGCCTATTGACCATAAACATGCTGTTTGTCAACCAAGCAAATCAGTTAATCATCCAATACCTATAGTTAGAACAAATCGATTTGAATTTACCGTTAGTGAGTAACGGCATAGATTTGCTGTGTGGTGACGGCATATCATCACATCATCTCATCCCGTCGTAGAAATCGACCGAGGGAATACCTACCAGAGAAATGACAGCAGCGTTTTTCTGTGAACTATGACCATCAAACTGCGATCGCCAACCCGTCTGCCAAACGTGGCGATTATGGCATATCCCCCCATTCTTTGGGGACGCTTTTGTCCAGCAGTGGACGTACTTTGGCTGACATGATGAAGTAATATATTAGAGTTTGAAGAATGGTCTACGAATAAGTTTAAAAGAATTGTTATAGCCAAATTGTGTAGCAATTTATTACAAAATTTCTGATTATTTAAGTGACAAAAGTGCTTAGGATTGACTCTGAGTCAACACAATTAATTGTAATTATTCTTAGGTATATTTTATTTTGAAAAAGGATTTCTACTGAGTTTTCTGGCCGTGTTTTTCAGTAGCTGCCACGTCATGCACTGATCGGTAGGGTAAAAAAATTACGATTCCACACAAATGTAAAATTTTTACGGAATAAATGATTTTTGAAATTGAATTATCTGTAATATTTACTTACTCAAAGAACTCAAACGTCTTACAATATTTAGAACGATGCCAGTATATCAAAATTGCATATAACACATAAAGTGAAAATATTCATTGTGCCTGACAAACACAATAAGCTGTAAGTATAGTTATTTTATCTAATCGTAACAAACACACAAAATATAGAGAAAGTTTCTCAATTGTTCTGACCGAGAAAACGATTCATTTGGACAAATGACGATATTTACTTACAATAAAAACATAATACTTGATCCTAAACCAACAGTTTTTGCAAATAATACTGTGATTTTAAGATTAGTTTACACGATATTGGACACTGATGAATGGCAGTAACTTCAGATAATATTAAATCATATTTGCCTCTGTGAAAACAGTTTCACAGAAAATAGTTTTCGATAGTCTTATTTATATTTGATTGTGGTAAATATTACCTTCTAAGCTCGGCGAAGAGTGTTATTGAAACAATCGTGATACATATTATGTTAAACGAATGTCGATGCTTCTGTGAATGATATTTATTTAGCCCTTGAGTATGTGTATGAGTATGAATACTTAAGGGCTAAATAAATATCGTACCATATTTAAATAGTGTTATTAAATATTTTTAAAAAGTGTTGTCTAAAATTATCAAAAACTATTACCACTATTATTATTTTAGTTATTCTGACAAGTATATTAATTTGTTAGAATAACTAAAATTATAATAATCGTCGTAATAGTTAGTGACAATTCTAGACAAAACTATTTAAAATATTCTTATCCAAATTTTTTAATGTTTTATTCGGAAAATACTTGGCATCAGGCCTCTATACCAATACGTTCCTAAGATCTAAGTAATCGTAAAATTTCACGTGTTTCTTTGCATGGATTTTTTTCTTCTGTCCATGATACTAACTGATTTTTCCGCAATATAATTTCCTCATCTATCGTTAATGCACCGTTCATAGGCTTAAATGGAGCCAGTGACGCACCTGTCCGAGTGAGGGGCGTCCAAAATCAGTCAGTTCGCAGAGACAATAGGACGAGCCTGTATGTAACCTTATCCTAACTTCACTGTTAAACACCTGTCCTGAAGTTAGAGGTTTGGCTCGGAGTCGGCTTTGCGCTGAAGATAACTTCCTGATGAGGTTGAAACTGTTGGCCGCATCCAAAATAAAATGAATTACGTAATTAACCCGTTACCATTTTTTACTATGTTAGGTCCTCACGTCAGTTTTAAATAATATAAAACACCTAAACCGTTTGGCTGTAAAACCTGTGTGTCAGACGAATACCGGACTGACAACAATAGGATTGTATTTTGGACCCTTTCCGAACGGAAGCCTAAAAAAACTCATGCACATGATACATGTAAGCCAAAACTGTATTTTACATCAAACCTTTAGGCTCCATTATGCTATATTGTCAAATTGAGGATGCAGTACATAAATATAGTCAAATACAATACTGAAGTAACAAAAAAATTAACAAGTCATATGTAATCTATCACGAGTGTTTTAAAAAATAAATAAATGAGTATCGAAAACAAGTCGACTAGTTACAGCAAGCAGCACCCGTTCACGAGTATGACGTGTGGACCAGCAATAACCTCCTGGATATTTATCCAGGAATATAATATATTTATACGTAAAGGGTTGTGTCGTAATTCAAGTGTATTTACACTCGAATTACGGCACAACCCGTACAATGTATTACGCTATAGCTAGTTGTTGCTAGCTTACGTGAAGCTAGCAACAACTAGCTATAGCGTAATACATTTCAATATCAATTGACTACTATTATTAGTTATATTGGTTTAAAATCAATACACATAAACAATAGCTGTTTTACTATCCATCCATTACGTCGTAGTAGTAACTTATCTAACCATGGTATTAGTTACATACATCGTAGCACTTAAGCATCAAAATAATATATACGGACACTACGTCAGATGAACTACGCCGTAGCATATAATTGGCTGTGTCATTAGCTGTGCCACGGGCACTTGCTCTCTCTGCCATTCTGTAATACATAACTAAGCTGTATTACCCTGTGAAGAGGACAACAAAGCATTATTTATCTCGGTAGCATTTTAATGAAGCACATTTTATATATATATCTCGTCCTTTACGCCAAATTCGGCCAGTCTTTTTTGTGTAAATTTAAAAAAAATGTATTGAAAATGAATTAAACTGCGCTTAATTAAAAGGCTTGTTCAAAAATAATAAAATATTGATTGTGCGTTACGTAGATCTTAGGTTATTTACCATCAAAGTGGCGAGACGAGACGAGGCGAGAAGAGAATTGAAATCGCACTGACCCTTTTCCACAAAAAAATTGCCATCGCGAGCTCGCGCGTGACCGTCGCCGCGCCGCGTAGGCTTCATTAGGTTAAGATATAGGTACAGTGCTGTTTGAGTTTGTCTTGCAATACACACGCTCAACGAACAACAATGAGTCTCTCGCGAGAAGCGTGTTTCTGTTCCAAACTTAAATAATACTCTATAACAAAAGCAATACGGTTCATTTATACACATACAAATATTTCAATTCACGCCTCGCATATTCTCGTCAATCCACACTGTTTCCACCAAAGATGCGCTGGGAGAAAATTGAAAATTTGTCATACATATTTCAATTCTCTGCCTCGCCTCGCCTAGCCACTCTGGTGGAAAACTACCTTTACATGTAAACAGTAACATAAACTTACATTTTACATACAAATTTTGTATGGTAATATAATTAGTGATAATATTATTATTACAAAAGGTACTTTAATCAAATCCTTAATTATATGGTCCTGTATTTGGCGACGACATTGCACTTCCCTGATTTCTTTTTCCCTTGATTGCGCTATTACGCTAGAGCATAGCAAATGGCAAATGTTTAAAAAGGTCAAATAATCGTTAATGTATTGTTTCTTTACTTTGTCCATCAGTGCGGCGGCGGCAGCGGCGGCGGCGGCGGAAGCCTTAGGCGGTGGAGGGAGACGTATGCCTCCCCCACTCCTACGCTCCCGTACACTGCCCGCTATCATAGTTCCCGGATTTTCCATCCTGCATGCGCAGATTGATCCGCAGCGGAGTAATGGTAAGTCGAAACAATAATTATTTTAGGTTCTTACCTCACTTCATTTCTCCCGCCTCTTCAACAATATACTGCCACACCAGAAAATGCCTTGTAGTTAAAAGAAGTAAGGCACATTACGGTTGTAAGTTACAAAAGATACATTCTACCATAAGCCACCATCCTCACATTCAAATGAGGAGTTGTATCCAAAAGTCCTCCAGAGTCTTGTTTCCAAAAGGACTTCAAGTTGCGTGTACTTTATGTAACTAATTGTGATTTCTGTTTGGTGACATAAAGATTAAACTAGATTTAGTATTCGAAACGTGTACTTCGAAGGCTGGCTATATGTTTTTTTTACTCATACAAATTGAAGACATTTTTTCTAATTACCTCAGCTTGAGTATATAACATTATAAGGCATTACTATAATAAAAGAAATACTTTAACTATATAAAGAATATATGTTTTTTTTCCTATGATAAGACTATCGACAACAAAAAACTAATAAAAATCAAAAGTATGTTTTCTGTGTATTGATTATTACCTATATGAAACGACAGTAAATAAAATATAGTAAGCAAAATTTTATATAAATATCCTACTAATATTATAAACGCGGAAGTTTGTAAGTATGGATGGATAGATGTTTGTTACTCTTTCACGTATAAACTATTGAATGAATTTTAAGGAAACTTTACACTAACATAGCTTATACATACAGAATAACACATAGGCTACAATTTATAAAGATATTGTGTGAATTGTCCAAAATATGACGATAAGTGTCAAGTAAGTAGGAAAAAATCTACCATCTGCGACGGATTCCGGCGTACACTACCAAAACCGCTAGAGGTACACATCCTACTAATATTACAAATGCGAAAAGTTGTGAGAATAGATGTATGGATGTGTTTTTGGGTATTCTTTTACGCTAAAACAGTTTTAACGCGGGTGAAACCGCGGGGCATAGCTAGTTGTCTATAAAACAAAGCACAACCTTATTTGATGATTAACAGGAAGTAACTGTTTGACGTCCACCAGTAAGTACCTAGTTAGTAGGCTGTCAAATTTAATTAAAATCTTTTAAATGAAGGAACTTTACCGCTAGCTATACAAAGAGACCTGAAGAGTCCCATTAATTTAAACACCAGTTATATTCTACGTCTAAGGTCGAGCAGAAGATACGGGCTATTTCACGTCTGTAATTAAGTTTGTGTCTCATTAAGTTCTAGTAGAGATCACGTAGCGGTATTGTAGCTTTGAGCCAAGTAATAATTAGATCCTAGAGTACTTCGAAACTAGGTTATCGTATTTGAGCACGTTAAACGGTATAATTGATACAGGTAATTAAAACACTTGAGGTGCTCCTTAATTCAAATTACTTCTAAGGCCCAAAGTTTAGGGTGCAGCTATCTTGCTCACGCTTTTAATTGCAGAATCAACTTTTGAAACTCATATTAAAAAAAAAACTTGAGAGGGACACCCGGATGCAACGAAGTTATTTTTTATTATTTCTTATGTACAATAAACCTGTATACACTCAACAAAAATAATCATCGCGACACCACACTGTTCAATGCGAAATAGAAATGAAAATATCTGGCTAGCTTTCTATAAGAGAGAGAGACAGACAGAGAAACATGCGCACGCCGCACAGCTGCAAAAAGTGTCGTGACAACTTTTCGTAAAAAAAAATTCCGTCTAGCCCCCTTTCACAACGCGCGATAAGGAACTTCGTTCTAAAAACTATTTCATGTTTTTACAGATCTACTTCTAGTCACTATATGGTTTCCAGCCTAGAGAGAATAATAGGGTAATCCCATAACATCACATGGGCGTAGTAAAGGGCGACTAACGGATTCTGAAGGTAGTCGGGCAGCTTCTTGTGTATTAACTACCACCCTAACTGCGGTCGCTAACCCGCATGCCGGCGAGGTGACTCAACTAATAGTAGGAGAGCTGGCACGCATTTTTGGGTAGGTATTTGAGGCAAGCTGAAAACTTGTCCTATAACTCTTCAGACACACCCCAACACGGAACTGCAGACCTGGCAGGCGGGTAGCGGGTCTAAACCAACCTCTATAATCCTCTAATTTTGACAGAATGTTATTTATGTATTGTATAAACATTAAACTACAACATATCAAAATTTCAGCTTGCCTCATATACATATTTTGGATAAAAAAAAATTCAATAATTTAGGGGTTGGTTTAGACCCGCTTCCCGCCAGCCAGGTCTGCAGTTCCGTGTTGGGGTGTGTCTGAAGAGCTATAGGACAAGGTTTCAGCTTGCCTCAAATACTTACCCAAAAATGCGTGCCAGCTCTTGGACTATAAACCGCACTGGTGACGTATAATACAGGTTTGCTGCAAACCTACAACAGGCACCAGTCCCTCACAAATTCAGGTTTAATCATAGCAAATTTGCAATTGTTACTAAGCATAAGCCTACCAACCTGTAGCTACTGAACCCTTTTGTGAAGAGAAAGTAGGTAAAAAGGTTTTATTATTACTATTATATTAACAAACGACATAGATTTTATTATAAACGCTGGGCTTCGGCATAACGTACTCTCCCAGGAACGGAGTGTAGCCACACAACCAACCGGTCCCCGAAACACAAAAATTGTTATTTTTGGGAATCGAACCTATGACCTTCCGGATATTAAACTCGACCGGACGGCTTAAGCCGCTCGTACACAGAGGTCTTTAAGAGAAAGAAAGATAGATACGTTCATATAATATAAATAAACTGATAGGTAGGCTCAGTAGCACCAAAATCGGGTGTCACGTGGACGGTGTCTGCGTGAACAACATCAGCTATGCTGATGACATGGTGCTATTGGGACCATCTATTAGTGCATTGAGAAAGCTTTTCAAAATATGTGAAAGTTATGCAGTGTCTCACGGGCTCAAATATAATACCGATAAGAGTGAATGGTTGGTTTTTAAATCAGGTACGTTAACTTACAAACAGCTGCCTGAACTCTCACTCTCTGGGTCTCCTTTAAGTCGGGTTTCGAAGTTTAAATATTTGGGTCACTGGGTCAATGACGACTAGAAAGACAATGCAGACATAGACAGGGAGCGCAGGTCGCTGGCTGTCCGTTGCAACATGCTGGCCCGCAGGTTTGCACGCTGTACTAACTCAGTTAAGATAACGCTCTTTAAGGCCTTCTGCCAGTCGTTTTACACGTGCAGTCTGTGGACCAAGTATACCCAGCGGGCAAACAGCGACCTGCGCGTACAGTACAATAACGCATTCAGGGTGCTCTTGGGGTTGCCGTGGCGGTGTAGCGCGTCGGGGATGTTCGCGGAGTCGTGCGTCGACGGGTTCGCCGCGATCATGCGGAGGCGCTGCGCTTCCATGATGGAGCGCTTGCGCTTCTCCTCCAATGGCATCCTGAATGTGTTTTCTGATCGGTGGGACTCTCCCCTTTTATACAGGTGGGTAAGAGTCCAGACACCCTTAATATAATTAATGTAACTGATACTAACATTAGGCTAAGTTGTACTAACATTATATGGATATTTTTCCAAAATAAATAATTTTAATTTGAATATACTAAATTTATTATTCAAATAAATGTTATAATATAAATATTACGATGGCCTGTTGGTCCGATTCTCACTCAGGATAAATCAATATAAAGTTTGTATATCGGTTCTCTGGTTGATATAGTACAGGGCCTGCCAAGACTGGGTTCAGGTAACAGGGTGTTAGTTATTAAATAATTGTATCTACTATTTATATAGAAAAGTTCAAGTTATTAAGTTTAGATTTTTAGTGATGCTTGGATGCATAGGCGAACGGCAATCCAACAAAACGTTTGATTTATCCCCTTATGCAAGGGCCGTAATAAAGTGAATTTTGCCATGGTAAATGCTACTCTAACTAACCTTGATAAAGTGTTATTTACCTTGATAGATGCTTTTCTGTCTTGGTGATTTATTGATTGCACGGCAGTACTGTTGTCTAGCTTAGTAGACCGATGGCATAACAGGCCTTTTGGAGCCTCTGCTTCATAGCTTCAAAACGCGGAAAAATTAATCCGCTCAGAGCTCATTCATGGAGACGCAACGCTTTGCCGCGTGGCTCTGTTAACTGGATGCATGAGAGCCTTAAGGCTGATCACTTTTGTCACAAACGATGTGGTCTGTCGAATCGTTATTAGAATTCCAAAATGTGGCGTATTAGATCCATTAATAAAAATGGTCATTTTTGAGACAAACTATAAACAAACAAATATCTACAAACTTATACTTCAAAACACGGCAAAATAAACAAAAGCCAGACCCCAAAGATGTCCGCTATGGCCGGTCTTGCGCTATCCGCATGCAGCGACTTCCAGCGACCCGCACAAGATCATCAGTCCAACTTGTAGGGGGCCTACCCACGCTGCGTTTTCCGGTTCATGGTCGCCACTCGAGAACCTTTCTTTTATTTTTTATTCAATAAAGAATAAATATAAGGAGACATATTTGTTGTTGGAGACTACATTGCTAGTATATTAAATTATATGACTAAGTTGATCGACAGATATCTCGTATATAGTAACGTAATAAAACCATATTAAGGACGTGACGATGTTTATAGGATAAACATATCCATTAAAAATACGGTCCCATTACAGTATATACTGACTCGTACCATTGAGCGACTAATGAAGTAGTTAGGAATTAGTTTTGTCTCCATCTTGTTCTTATAACTCTCAATAAGCTAAACTTCAAATAATGGAGTATCCACTTCATTATCTACAGCTTCGTTGTGTCAATTCAAAGAAAAGAAACTGACTGTACTGAATAAATCTATGCTTGAATAAATCCACTTTTTTGTTGATTTGTAAAGGGAAAAAAGGAATTGTTTATCTTTCGCAAAAGATTTAGGGAAATCGCGAAATTTAGGTACCTATTGTTGCTTCATGCAATAGGTTTATGTTTAACCTATGTTATAGTCAGTTGGTCTTAAGAAATTAAACATTTAGATTAAAGTAGATAAAAATAGGGACCCACCTTGGCTTTACGGGGATAGACAGATAGAAAGAAAATATAATAATTTAAATTAATAGGACTTTATGGCAAATACATCATTGATCATCCTTATATTTTAGAATTATGAGTTTCACTAAATATATTTAGTGAAACCAGGTAAAAGTATACCTGGCCTGTGTTAATGGTACAACCGGAAGGGGAAGACCTCGTAGAACATTCTCTGATCAAATTGGAGACGTACAAAAGAAAGCTCAGGTCAGAGGTACCCTAAGCCGGCGAGCATGTATGAAGAATATAATGTCAGTAAACGAAGCGAAAGAGGTGTGTAAGGATCGTGACAAATGGAAGTCCGTTGTCCCTACCTACCCCCCGTAATTATCTAAGATTTTATACTGGCAAGAACTTTGCACATGAATACTGACGCCGGTTGAAAATGTAGGAAATATTTCGTACCAGGAATTTGTTAAAATATATTAATTTAGAATTGTTTAAATTTAAAAACTTTTATGTACTAGGACTTAAACCTGTAACAATTGCCATACATGTTTATAAGCATTGAGACCAACAGGTTTACGTGCTATTCAAGGCTCTAAGTGGAGTTCGATAACTAACTATGCGGAGATAGTAGGCTGAGAGCATCCAGGTGCAAAAGCCCAAACAAACAGCTTGTGCAGTTCGAGTACAGAAGGCATTATAGAACCAAATAATTTTCCTAATAAAGGAACTCCCCAAATCCGCACCTGTTAAAAGGATTACGATCGCTTTTCAATATTGCTTTTGCTAAAATATGCCCATTACACAAACTCTCAAATAACCTTTGAAACTTCCGCAAATATCCCTTCGGTGTATTCAGAAAACACAACTCATGTTTGTAATTAAAAACCTTCAACTCGTCATTACCAATGTTTATGCTTACATCGCTGTCATCTGAGTAAATACGAAAAATTTCAACAACTTATTTACAGTGAATAAAGGTAGTACGTACTTACTTATCGTATAGGCAGTGGTTACCCTAGTGTCAGAGTTGTTAAAACCGCATATTATGCCTCTGACATGGATTAACCACTGCTGCCTAATGGCTTGCACAGGGACCGACACCTTAACGTGCCCTCCGTATCACAGAGACGCTCAGAAATTAAACTACTTTGGTGGTCACCCACCTATGGACTGACCGCGAGTCTAGTTGCTTTACCTCGCCAATCACTTACGGATCGTTGAAAGCATCAAGCTATGAGCGTATATCTTTACTTTTAATTATTAAATTTTGATTTTTTATGTATTATTCGCAATCCAAAGCGTAAATCTAATCTCAAAAAGGCGAAATCAGGTCTCGAACCACCACCCTCTAGCAATCAGGGGTAGGCGCTCTGCGTTAAGCTACGAAAAATGGGAACCGTTCACTTTTTCAACACAAAAAATTAAATATATTATTTTTATGTGTAAATCTTTTTCCATTCCTCATTATTGATGATCGTGTTCAAAGGCTGCTTCTGATCTGATAATTTGTTTCCATCTATTCCAGTCAAGAGGTTCCTTCATCATGTAATATAGATTTTGGGAGATGGTTGTGAGGGAGGTTGTATGGTGTAT
Organism: Pseudoips prasinana; assembly: GCA_951640165.1. NCBI lineage: Eukaryota > Metazoa > Arthropoda > Insecta > Lepidoptera > Nolidae > Pseudoips > Pseudoips prasinana. Next base: position 30,538,534 of record OX621240.1, read on the forward strand.
TGGGGATATTTCCAACAACGATGATTTTCTATGAGCGTTCAATTCATAATCTCATTATGTGACGAAACTAGGTCAGTATATGTAGTAAACATATAATGGACAAATAATTCTTATCATAAAGCTGTGAAGAGAGGTTGGTGATTGCAATTTGATGGTCATAGTTCACAGAAAATCGCTGCTGCCCGTCCTCTGGTACAGTTTCTCTCGAAACGATTTCTACGCCCCCCAAGAGATGAGATAGGGTTATGATATTCTTCGCCCTCACCACACAGCGCTCGGCACTACAAAGCGTAACTATTTTATAAAAAATGTTAATCACGGTCACCGTAGCCTAGTTGGTAGTGCTCCTGCCTACGAAGCTGGTGGTCCTGGGTTCGAAACCCGGTAAGTGCAAATATTATTGTGATGAGCACGAATATTTGTTTCTGAGTCATGGATGTTTTATATGTATATAAGTATTTATCTATCTAAATAAGTATGTATATCGTCGCCTGGTACCCATAGTACAAGCTTAGCTTAGTTTGGGGCTAGGATATTCTGTGTGACATGGTCCCTAGATATTATATTATTATATTATACTTTAGGATATTCTACTAGAATTATTTAATCGAATGTTTCATAACCTAAAACAAAACAACATTGTATTATTTTCATTTCCTGTAGGTTCTAACTGAGGGAAATGGCTCGAACAAAACAGTCGACCAGGCTAAGTACCGTTTCAACTTGGTAATTAGGGGTAAACCTTTATTTTCATGTGATTTTTGGCATTGTATTACATTTTATGTTAACGAGTTTTGTTTTAAATTATGTTTACGTAATGTTTTTGTGAGGATATAGCATTAGTTCAGTTATTATTAGCAAACAATCAGAAACAAAGTGTATGAAAAAAAAAACAGAGTAAATCGATCCTTATATCTGTGCAAATCTGCGCGTAGTCGGTTTAGCAGAGAATAGACAAATTAAAATTTTAGCTCTCAACAGACAAGCACCGTAGCAGCATACCCGCGTTCCCGGGGCTCCTCCCATCAGGCGCCAAGGAAGTCCACGGCAGGTTAGGTTTAGTCGTTGCCGACATATCCATCCGCAGACTCTTTTTGTGGGCGGCATGCGTAGGCACTCTGCTTAATCAAAAAATGTTCTCAAACGACAAACTAATCTATGATCGACTAAGATATTCCCTAAAACTTGATAAAATGTAGTATTGTTTGATTGGCAGATTCAAATTCAGATTAAAATTTTAATTCAATTAATTTTATTGCAAGCTTACGCTAGACCGACTACTTTAATTTTCTCCAACTACGAACGTGTAAACCCGTTAACGGTGCTTGTTATCCAAAAAAATTAAATAGAATTTTTACGCCCTACCCTTTATTTGATCCCAGGACCCTATACCACGCTTCTACTAAGTCAACTACTTACTTATCGTATGAGCAGTGATAAACTTAGTGTCAGAGAGGTTAAAAAATTATCTAGTAGGTATAGTTATCTTCATTTATATGAAACATGTTATTAATGTTTGTTAGGTCTTACATTAAGTGGAATCTGGTCTTATATATCACACTAATATTATAAAGGCGAAAGTTTGGGAGTGTGTGACTGTGTGAGTATGTATGTTTGTTACTTTTTCACGTCTAAACAGCTGGAGCAACATCAATAAAATTTGGTATGGAGTTAGCTAACACCCTAGATTAATACATAGGCTATAATTTATAAAATTTAACGCGGGTATAACCGCGGGACACAGCTAGAAAAAGACATATAGGAGATGATGATGCTATTAGATATTATTTTTGACTTTCTGTCATTAATATACTTAGGCCAATATATGTTTAATGACTGCAGTCATCAAGAGTGGTGCCTAAAAATACCTGTAGCAGAAACTTGATACCAGTGTTCGGGCAAAATTAGACGCTGGGATTCTAAAGACATTTAATTAGCCAATAAAGTGAAACTTTTCTCATTAACACCGTATTGACTTTTTGTCACCCTTCTTACAGCTTCCGTTAAGTTCGTTGGTGGCAGGGTTTCCGAAGTGATGTATTCATCTAATTAAATAATTCACTGACAAAGAAAGAACATTTAAATATCAGATTCTCTAATGCTGTAATTATGTTAACAGGTACGATCACTGCAGGTCATTGTTTATATAATGCCCTGCGATTATACCCGCGTAAAATTTTATAAATTATCACAGCTCCTCCCCCGTAGATGATAGCGTGATAATATGTTGACCCGACGTCTTAGTAATATTCATGCAAAATTTGAAGTAAATCCATGCAGTACTTTTTGAGTTTAGCCAGACATTTCCTACGATTTATTTTATATATAGATGGGCTGCCAAAGCCAAAATTTGTAAGTGCACGAATAAAAAAAACTTGCTAAATAAGTCTACTAGCATTAGAATACCAATTGAAAGAGAGCGCAGGACAATGGCGATCAGGAGTAATATGCTGACCCGCAAGTTTGCTCTTTGTAGTAACGATATCACAGTTACTTTTTTCAAAGCATACTGTCAAACGTTCTACACGAGCAGCCTGTGGGTTAATTTTACTTAATTTTATCTTTTTTTATATCAGAGGGCGACAAACGAGCAAGTGGGTCGCCTGGTGGTAAGAGATCGCCACCAACCATGGAGTCACAACACCACTCACAACACCAGAGGAGTCGCGAGTGCGTTGCCGGCTTATAAGAGTCGGCAAACAAGTGTTGCTGGCCCTTCCCTCTACCCCTATGAGCTCTGGCGACCTTACTCACGCGCAGAAACACAACATTCAAATTATTAATATTATTATTAAGGAATTCCTTCTGTAAAGTGGCCAGAAATCACTTAATGTGCTTCGCGTTCAGTATAATAATGGCTTTATGATACTATTAGGCCTGCTCCGCTTTTGCAGTACTTCTAGCATGTTACAGAAGCTAGACGGCTTTCATGCCATTATTCGCAAGCGGGTTGCCTCTCTTCTTAGTAGACTGCGGTGCAGCACTAATGGATTCCTTAAAGTCATTGATGATAAATACGACTGCTGCATTATGAAGGAGTTCTTAAGAGTTCTATTGAAGTAGGTGTATTAACATAGGTTAAGAAAATTTGTTACTAACACTATGGATTTTATCTGAAAATAAATAATTATTATTATTATATAATTAGGGAAATTAAAATTGACTTATGGATAAACCGACTTTAAAAAGGTGGAGATTTACAATTTTACTAGGTATATGTCTTTTTTATGCAACTGTACTTTATCAGATTATATTTTTGACCGATTAAAGCGCAATGGAATTTATTAGACTGAGTCGCTCGTTGCAGAGACTAAAAATATATTACAGATACATATACGTAAGTGGTTTGCTGCGAGCAAACTATACACATCAGTTATTTTAGTCCATTATTTCATATCAATAATTGGACGCGGTTTTGCGAATTTGGTCGGACCAGTCATTGCATAAATTCAGGACCTACCTAGTTGGTTGGTCTGTTGTAGATAAATACAGTTCTCTACGACTTCGAGTGAAGAATCTCTATCTTTAATGTTCATTACGCGTAAAATAATGTATAGTATTAAATCTACTTACTCAAAATTATTTATATTAAATTACTAACTGTGCCCCGCGGTTTTACTCGCGTTAAATTTTATAAATTATAACAGCTTCTCCCCCGTAGGTGATAGCGTGATAATATTATGTAACCTATATGTTGACCCGACCTCTTAGTAATATTCACGCAAAATTTGAAGTAAATCCATGCAGTACTTTTTGAGTTTAGCCCGGACAAATATACAGACAAACAGACACACAGACAAAAATTCAAAAATTGTTTTTTGGTTTCGATATTGATTGTTGATCACGCCCCAAGTATCCTTTAAAAAAATATTCAATGTACAGTTTCAACTTTCCTACGATTTTACTATCGTAGGAATACGATTATAAAATCGTAATCCTAAATAAAATAAATAAATAAAAAAGGTTTTTATTCACGTAGACTTTAAAAAAGCGCTTGTAAATAGTCAGAACATGTTTGTAGTAATATAGTTGTATACATTAGATATTATTTCTAGTAACATAGATATTTAGGTACATCTTGTATGAAAACATTTATAAAATTTATTTTATTACAGAAATGATATTTAGCTAGCTCGTATCAAGTTATTGTCAAGAGATTATGTTTAATTATCTAGTTTAAGTCTAATATTTTTACTACAATAATATATAATATATATATATATATATATATATATATATATATTATATATATATTATTATATATAATATATATATATTAATAATATATTATAGTATTATTATATATAAATAATATATAATAATACTATATACAACTATATAATAATATATAGTTGTATATTATTATACAACTAAATCCGTGATTTAGTTGTATAATAATATATCTATTTATTCTCTCATCACAAAGGTTGATAATAGGGTACAAAAAGTAAATAACATAAGCATACGGGTAGCGCACCGAAACAATTTCGCCGTACTCTGATTGCACGACTACTTTTACTGTTTTATTATTGTGGAAAAACGGCAACATGTTGCCGGTCTTCCAGAGCATCGATTGGAACTGAAAATAAGCGAACAATTGTATTCCACACAGGAAAATACACGGAGAAATGTACATAATTCAATAAACTTTAGTTCCATTATGTAATTTGGTAGACCAATGTTATATACCTTCAAAGCCACAAGGTTATTCAATTACCCTATATTGTATTGGAGCTATCTCGTATTAACCTATATTTGTTTGTTTTACTCAGACCCTCAATGGAGTATTCAATGTTTTACATAATCTCTTCACAAAAAAAACTTCATAACTCATATACTATTAAAAAAGAGAACATGACTATGTTCTAATTTTTATTTATATCAATAAATCATATTATCATATTAATGTACCTAACAAGTTTTCACGCGTAAGTTGTGCCCTAATGTTTTCAGGGATACAAAAACCGGTCAAGTGCGAGTCTGACTCGCGCACGAAGGGTTCCGTACCATTATGTATAATAACTAGCAAAAATACCACGTTTGTTGTATGGGAACCCCCTTAAATATTTATTTTAAAATTTCAACTGTCTAACTATCACGGTTCATGAAATACAGCCTGGTGACAGACGGACACACAGACAGACAGCGAAGTCTTAGTAATAGGGTCCCGTTTTACCCTTTGGGTACGGAATCCTAAAAACTTGACTATGTTTGTTACATTTTCACGCCTAAATTTGGCCCTAATATTGTCAGAGGGAAATAAGGAAATAAGGGAAGATACCTTATGTCCTCTTTGTAGTCCTGACAGCCAGAAAAAGATATAAAAATGACAGCTTCATTCCCCCAAGGTATACAAAAACAACTTTTAGATGGCCGAATAATTTACTTGTAACAAGCCGCGGACGGAAGCTATCAAGAATTGAAAAAAAGTTATAGAATAAATTGAGTTCGTTCGGTTCTGATTGACGTGACGTGAGTTCGACGGGCTGGGTAGCGCGCTTGGAAATTGCTAACCTTTCAAGCCATAAGTCGTAGGATCGATTCCCACCCAGGAAATAAATTTGTGTGCTTGAACATGTCTCTTTGTGCTAAGTCTTGGTGCAGTTATCGATACAAATATTTAATTATTTAAACGGCCAAGTGCGAGTCGGACTCGCCCATGAAGGGTTCCGTAGCAGCAAGTATTTGTGTTCATTGAATGAAAGGTAAATTGCGGTTTAAGATTTATAACGTATTAAAAAAAAATACTTACTAGATCCCGTTCAAACGAATTTTTGGTGGAAGTTTACATGGTAATGTACACATATTTTGTTTTGTTTTATCATTCCCTTGTTTTAGAAGTTACAGGGCGGGGGAAACTCATTTTACCAATTTGGAAGTGTCTCTCGCACAAACTATTCAGTTTAGAAAAAAATTATATTAGAATCCTCAATATCATTTTTGAAGACCTATCCATAGATAATACACTTGTATGAGTTCCATGAAAAGAAATATTTTGACTTTCAGCTCTATGTATGGGGAACCGTAAAATTTATTGCTTATTTTTCTATTTTTGAAAATCTAAATCCGTTTTACAGAATACACCTACTTACGAAGTTTCAGCAATACAGCTCTTATAGTTTCGGAAAAAAGTGACTGCGACATACGGACGGACAGACAGACAGACATGACGAATCTATAAGGGTTCCGTTTTTTGCCATTTGCCTATGGAACCCTAAAAAGAATAGTAGTAAAATTATGTATTAGTGTGTTAAGTTATAACACGGAGTATGAGATTTTTTTTATATTAAGCTGCCTTAAGCTACTTACGCCAAACACGTTAATATTAAAACACTCCTACCAATTCATTTTCCTATGGTAATGTTACACAACAACAGTTTAAATAATGGGTTACATGGATACGTAATTCGATGAATTGATAAGTTGACCGTTCCATGGCCCGAATACTCAATGCCCCCCTACTCCAAAATGCAAATGGATACAAATAACGAGTGACCCGCCCCGTTCGGTTATTGATTAAGGCTATTCATTGATGGAATTCAGATCGTTCAATGGTTCATGATTTACAGACTAAATAGAGTACATAAGAAAAGAGTTGTGTATAAAACTCTACCGCCTTTCGCCGCCGTAAGCACCACATGCATATTTACAATAATTAATGTGCCTGCTAAAAATTATATTAGATTATAACTAATAAATCAACTAAATAATCCTACTAATATTATAAACGCGAAAGTTTGTATGGATGGATGTTTGTCACACTTTCACGTAAAAACTACTGAATGCAAAAAAAAAAAACACTGTATTTGGAGCGTAGACTGAATACTATCAAACTGAGAAGTAAAACTCTTCTATAAATACAGGATTATAGAATATATAAATCTATATCTCTTTATCTTCTATCCTACCTAATATTATAAACGCGAAAGTTTGTAAGTATTGATGGATGGATGGATGTTACTCTTTCATGGAAAAAAGACTGAATGGATTTTAATGAAACTTTACAATAATATAGCTTATACATCAGAATGACACATATGCTACAATGTAAAGATATTGTGTGAATTGTCCAAAATATGACGATAAGTGTCAAGTTATTAGGAAAAATCTACCATCTGCAAGCAATTCTGGCGTTCACTGCCAAAACCGCTAGAGGTACACATCCTACTAATATTATAAATGCGAAAGTTTGTGAGTATAGATGTATGGATGTATGTTTGTTACTCTTTTACGCCAAAACTCATTTAACGTAGGTGTATTCTATATAAAACTAATCAAAAATTTTGTAAATCGCACCGGTTTTTTTTATATGAAACGTGATAATTCTGGCTTCTCATTCATCAACCCCGTTTCCGGAGCAGCCATGCGTCAAACCACGGCAAGACCGCACCGACAGAGCGTTGACGCACGCCTCCCGGCAATTCAAGCCGCTCGTGCCAAATTTCTAAGGCCTGTCCGTATGTTTGTCCAATCCGGTTGTTGGCCCCCGGCATCCACGCGGACACGGACGAGATCATAAACTCTCGCGTCCATGTCCGAGCCAATACCTACGACAAGAAGGCACAAATATATGGGGACAAACTTCGGCTCAGAACGGTTACTGACGTGATTACTAAAGCTGCTAGACAGCTACTTGCTAGACAGCTACTTGCTAGACAGCTACTGCCTAGACAGCTACTTGCTAGACAGCTACTTGCTAGACAGCTACTGCCTAGACAGCTACTTTCTAGACAGCTACTGCCTAGACAGCTACTTGCTAGACAGCTACTGCCTAGACAGCTATTGCCTAGACAGCTACTTGCTAGACAGCTACTGCCTAGACAGCTACTGCCTATATAGCTACTTGATAGACAGCTACTGCCTAGACAGACAGCTACTGACTAGATACCTACTTACTAGACAGCTACTGCCTAGACAGCTACAGCTAAGATAGCTACTGCCTAGACAGCTATTTGCTAGAAAGCAACTGCCTAGATACCTACTTGCTAGACAGCTACTGCCTAGACAGCTACAGCTTAGATAGCTACTGCCTAGACAGCTATTTGCTAGAAAGCAACTGCCTAGATAGCTACTTGTTAGACAGCTACTGCCTAGATAGCTACTTGCTAGACAGCTACTTGCTAGACAGCTACTTGCTAGACAGCTACTTGCTAGACAGCTACTGCCTAGACAGCTACTTGCTAGACAGCTACTTGCTAGACAGCTACTGCCTAGACAGCTACTTGCTAGACAGCTTCTACCTAGACAGCTACTGCCTAGACAGCTACTTGCTAGACAGCTACTGCCTAGACAGCTACAGCTTAGATAGCTACTGCCTAGACAGCTATTTGCTAGAAAGCAACTGCCTAGATACCTACTTGCTAGACAGCTACTGCCTAGACAGCTACAGCTTAGATAGCTACTTACTAGACAGCTACTTGCTAGACAGCTACTGCCAGCTACTTGCTAGACAGCTACTGCCTAGACAGCTACTTGCTAGACAGCTACTGCCTAGACAGCTACTGCCTAGACAGCTACTTGCTAGACAGCTACTGCATAGATAGCTACCGCCTAGACAGCTACTCGCTAGACAGCTACTGCCTAGACAGCTACTGCTTATATAGCTACTTGATAGACAGCTACTGCCTAGACAGACAGCTACTGACTAGATACCTACTTGCTAGACAGCTACTGCCTAGACAGCTACAGCTTAGATAGCTACTTGCTAGACAGCTACTGCCTAGACAGACAGCTACTGACTAGATACCTACTTGCTAGACAGCTACTGCCTAGACAGCTACAGCTTAGATAGCTACTTGCTAGACAGCTACTTGCTAGACAGCTACTTGCTAGACAGCTACTGCCTAGACAGCTACTTGCTAGACAGCTACTTGCTAGACAGCTACTGCCTAGACAGCTACTTTCTAGACAGCTACTGCCTAGACAGCTACTTGCTAGACAGCTACTGCCTAGACAGCTATTGCCTAGACAGCTACTTGCTAGACAGCTACTGCCTAGACAGCTACTTGCTAGACAGCTACTGCCTCGACAGCTACTGCCTAGACAGCTACTTTCTAGACAGCTACTGCCTAGACAGCTACTTGCTAGACAGCTACTGCCTAGACAGCTATTGCCTAGACAGCTACTTGCTAGACAGCTACTGCCTAGACAGCTACTTGCTAGACGTCTGTTTATGTAGTGAGTCTTCACTACATATAACCCGACCCAGGATTTGAACCCATTCAGGCCTCTAATTTTTTTTTTTTTTTTGAGGAGTCATACATTTATTTCATGTTAATACAAAGGATTTAAATTATCTAATAAACTTAAATTATCAACTAAGGAAACGTAATATATACTTATATTTAAATTAAAATAAATATACATATACATGATATACATATTATTATATACAGGTCTCATCTTTGGGCGTCGAAAAAAACTTCGGTATCGCTGCCTTTGAGCATCGTGCCCAGAATGCTGGCCGCATTGCCACGCTGGATGGCAATGCTTAAGCGCTGTCCAAGATATTGGCCAGCCCTCTGGTCGCGTGTAGCGTCCACCAAGCGTTTGGATAATTCGCGGAAAAAAATCCGCGCTCTCGGACCCCATGGCCCAAGCGTCTCCACTCCAAACGGCTCAAATATATAATCTCTTTCAAGGTTTGTATATTTGAGCCGCTTAGTGGCCTCAGCTGATGCAGCAGCAGAGCCGGCGCATGCCATTGTCCTTGGAAGGTGAGATGGCGCAAGGGTGTCGACGCAAGTCGCGTCCCATACCAAAGGCCTACCCAACTTCCAAGGGAGCAACGTCATACCATCAGGTCTCTTACCGTCGTCTCGTGCCAAGCCATTTGGTTCTAACCTAGCTGGGACGCCGGCGGCGACAAGAGCCCGACGGATAATGTCGTTAATGCTCGAATGGCGTGGAATCCTACCTGCACTCCTGGTGCAAGATAAGCCATGGTGTCCGAGTCGGTCGACGCTAGTGCCACAAAGGCAACGATGCGGAGCGACGCTCGGGACACCCAATCGGAGACATGCAGCAATACGGAAAGTGCCGTCATCCAACATCGTACCGATGTTAGAGGATGGAACTGCCTGGAGCCAAAGAGCCGACTCCCATTCACCCAGAGCCAGCAGACGGGCCTGCTCTGCAGGATTCTTTGACGTATTTAACAATTTTTTTTGTACTAATGTGCAGAGCGGCTGGTCCCACTGCCTCTGGAAGGATGGGTCAGTCGGCAAGTCGTCACTTGAGCAAGCCATCTTCCAAGCGTTAATGCCGTCGGTAAAACACATCACCTCATTAGCTCTTTAGTGCTATGGACCGAGGACAGGAATGCGGGAAGACTAACACTGGAAATTTTACGGATGCCAAGACCTCCTAGACGTATAGGTAGTGTCATTTGAAGCCATGCTCGGTCATCCAGGTCCAAATTAAGAAGAGAAGTTAGGGTTTCTCGAAGAATTTGGTCAACCTTTTCCAGAAGTTCGACGTGTTTCCAAATGTGACAGGAGCGAAGAAAGTAAGTAAATTTAGGAACAAACAAGCAATACCGAACTATAGTATAAGCCGAATGCATATTAATTTTGAAAAGATTGTCAGAAGTATCACGGAAATTTTTAATTTTTTCTTCAATGAAAGGCGCAAAGGATTCATCGAAGATAGGCGACCCAAGGAGGCGAAGAGAATCCTTATCTATTACTTTTATGTTCGGGGTTATTGCATTAAATTTTCTAAGACTGTCAATTTTGTTTTTTTGGTCCGAAAGAAAAATTTCACATTTGGCTGAATTTAAGGTCAAGCCAATGGTTTTAAATTCATTTTGAATGAGTAGGAGATCGTCCAAAACGGTTTCTATATCTCCTCCAAGAGTCCCATCGTCTAAATACCATACATTAAATTTTGAATTTAGACGACTAATGATGGGTTGGATTGCTAAACTGAAGATGACTGGCCCAAGAGGGTCACCTTGTTGACAACCAACAGCTGATTCCAATAAATGGTCCTTATAAATTAATTTAGAGGGCTTTCGGTAGCACTGCCAAAGAAAACTATAAATTTTGGGTATTTCTTTTTTTGCTTCCGCCAACAAAGCGTCCCTATTGACAGAGTTAAAAGCATTTCGAATGTCTACTTTTACGAGGACCTCACCTACAGCGCCACCCAAATAAGCTGATAAAGCATAAGCCAAAGCCTATAGCCTATTAAGCCTCTAATTATTTCTTCAAAAAGAACAAATGGATGTTTGTTACTCTTCCACGTAAAAACTACTGAATAGATTTCAATGAAACTTAACAATAATATAGCTTATACATCAGAATGACACATAGGCAACAACTTGCAACTTGTAAAGATATTGTGTGAATTGTCCAAAATATGACGATAAGTGACAATTAAGTAGGAAAAAATCTACCATCTGCGAGTTATTCCGGCGTGCACTGCCAGAACTGCTAGAGGTACACATCCTACTAATATTATAAATGCGAAAGTTCAAGTGTGTATGAATGTATGTTTGTTACTCTTTTACGCCAAAACTCCTTTAACGCGGGTGAAACCGCGGGGCATAGCTTGTATTTAATATATGTATTTATAGGATTAATATACAACAATAATTGTCTCGTTGGTCATTGGTAGTGTGTTCAATCGTAAATGCTGAAAACCTGGGCTAAGAAGACATGGATCGGACCGAAAAGTTATAGCTATAGGCTTCCATTGTCATGTATAGAAAACAAACCAAATAGTGACCAGCGCGCATCGGTCGCGACTAAATCGTCACTAAATAATCTATTGTTTCTGACATTTTATTTAAACGTGTTAAAATTGTTTAAATGGTCTTTTTCTGGCATATAAATAGTAATGTGACAGCTGGTAACACGTTTGACACAAGTGACACGTTTGCTCGACTACCTGCTGTATCCCTTAGGCGCCTTTTACGACACCCACGGGATGTAATGGGGTAGATCTGTTATTCCTTCTAGGCCGGGAACCTCACGGTAATATCACCTTCATATTGTCCACTGCTGGACATAGGATAGCAGGCTGATGATGAACCAATAGTAACGAATTATTGGTCGCTATGCCTGAAATGAAGAAAAAAGGTAAACAAGTGAATGTTTATTGATCAAGCTTAAAAGCAAACATCTGCATTGCTGTAAATCTAGCACATATTCTAGGTATGAACTATCTTTCGTTGAAAGTATTGTGTAGTTAACTTTGAACAACTGAAACAACAGTAGTTGTGTCCTAATGGGAGTTTGAAAAATTTCATTACTGATCGCGTGCTTACCTACAGTTCTTCTACTGTGGACCGATGCATTTCCTTAGCACGCGAACATTTAGCGGCTTTGCGATTACTAAGGCCAACTTTGCCGTCGCTATCTAGAGAGGTAAAAAAATATCTAAAAAATCGTACAAGTAATACAGAGTAATATATCATTGAAGCTATTGACCACCGCTGGCATAAGGCCTTTCTAAAAAATTTAGAGGCATATTATTATTAATCATTATATTCAGTCCAACAACGGTCCATTTTGTTAGTAACAATACACTTATTCTATGTTAGTATCATAATAAAATAAAATAATATAAAACTAAAAATCATGTTAGTTACTATCGCCACGCTTGGCAGTCGGGCTGGCAATTGCAGTACGGTGTTCATAGTACTCACGGCTAGATACACATTATAAGCTGACCTCTCATTGTATGGAAATCCTATACATCGCGGGATCAGCTTATACTAGAAATGTATAACTTAATGTAGCCATGTGTTCAAAGAGAGTGCTGCCGTTCTCTGGGAAATATACCCTCGGGTCGACTTCTACACCCCCACGGGATGAAATAGGGTGGTGATATTCTCTGCCGTCACACATACAGCACAGAATAATCTATAAGTTTATTTTACATTTATGAACATAAAACCCTTATTCTAAATAAAATCATTCGATTACGATACGATTCTTGATAACATTTAATTCGTACCTTAATATAGACAGAACCATTCGACAATATGTAGTAAAAATATAGCTAAAATTTAAAATTTGGTAATTAAACCTACACATGATCCTTGACTATAACTTAAGTTAGTTAAATATCGTTACTGTTATAAAATAAATCTTATTGTAAATTATTTCCTACAATCCGTGTACCTAAATATCTATATGTACTTAGAAATAATTATCAATTAATTAATTATATTACTACAAAAATGTTCTGTCTATTTACAAGCGCTTTTTTAAAGTCTACGTAAATAAAAACCTTTTTTATTTTATTGTTTTATTTACTGTACTAGTATAAACTGTGTCACAGTCGTCAACAATGATGTTGACCACTGTGACACAGTCTATACCCAAAATAATAATGAGTTGCGTGCGACTATGTTACAAGGATGACCTTGTAATATAGTCTCAACTCATTATTATGTTAAGTGTTAATTTTATTTTTATAATTAATACAAATAAAACTAAAAAACAATATTATCCCAATTAAAATTTAATATAAAAATCAAATATAAGGTAAAATTATCTCAAGTACACCGTGAGGGTTTGTGTCTCTGTTTTCTCTGTGTCAGTATAATTTAAGCGATTAGAGCCAGTCTCGTAAAATAAACTAGCCGTTATAAGTGGAAAGCACTTTGATGTTATTTACTATTTGCTTTTGGTAACAAACTTTCAAAGAAAATATCATGAAAATCTGTATAATTGTAATGAGGTATGTAAACAAGAAAATTATGATACATCTTTCTATAACGATGATTTCTTCTACAGATACCAATGTAAATAATATATATCGCGGCAAGGCTTGTTAGTGGCCGAGAATAAATGAAGTGTGACCCTGAACCTATTTTTAGTAACAGGAAAAGCTCAAAAGATTATCCCAATTCCCAATAATTTGGGACTGACAATATACTATCACCGTATAGCTTATTAAAGATCTCTAAAAAAAAACAATATTTAAGAGGAGGTAAATAGAAGCGAATTTCGCTTGCACATTAGTTATAGTATTTAAGAAATATACATAAAAAACCGGCCAAGTGCGCGTCGGACTCGGGCACTAAGTGTCCCGTACCATTATCTATAAAAATGAGCAAAAAATTCACATTTGTTGTAAGCCCCCTTAAATATTTATTTTACTTTATTTTTTAGTATTTGTTGATATAGCAGCAACAGAAATACATCATCTGTGAAAATTTCAACTGTATAACTGTCACGGTTCATGAGATACAGCCTGGTGACAGATGGACAGACAGACAGCAAAGTCTTACCCTTCCTCCTTCCTTGGGTCCCGTTTTACCCTTTGGGCACGGAACCCTAAAAACGAGTAATAAGTCCCAAATTCTCTCCGATTTTCAGCCCAATTGAAGATCGCAAGATATTTAGGCCCGCGTATTAACGTAGAGTGACATCCCAAACATCTTCATCTTAATAATCTTCCTAAGTCTAACTTCGAACCCTAAAAGGAGAATCCATTTGATGCGAGCGTCTTAGTTCGTAGATTTATTTGCTAGATGGCTCACCTCTAGTGTCCGATGAAGCAGCAAAAACTTCATATGTTATCTGTAAACCTCAAATAAATAAAAGATAAAAAATAACCATTTAATACGCACTTAGTGATCTGCTACCAGAGGACTGACTCCAATATTTATTTTTGTCTATGTTAGTAGTTAAATAAATTGTTTTGTGAGTAATCGTTTTCACTATTCCGCCACCAACCGATGCTAGTGATGGCTCGGTAGATAGACTTGGTCATCCCTTACCGGTTACCTAATATTTATTTTTGTCTATGTTAGTAGTTAAATAAATTGTTTTGTGAGTAATCGTATTTACTATTCCGCCACCAACCGATGCTAGTGATGGCTCGGTATATAGACTTGGTCATCCCTTACCGGTTAATGAAACTACCCGTCAACCTAATGCTCCTTTATAAAAGTTAGATGTACGTGTTGATTACCTTTCCCCTTTGTAACCTTTCAATGGGTGTCAACTGTTTCAAAGCATAATAGCTGTACCTTGTTATGGAATTTAATCTAAATGTAATGAATGAAATAGTTACTTGTATAGAAGATAATCATGTCAGCCAAATTAGTTCCACTGCTGGACAAAAGCCTCCCCAAATGGGGGGATATGCCATAATCGCCGAGCTTGGCAGACGGGTTGGCGATCGCAGTTTGATTGTCATAGTTCCCAGAAAAACGCTGCTGCTCGTTCTCTGGTAAGTATTCCCTCGGGACGATTTCCACGCCCCCCACGCGATGAGATGCTCATAGCATAGAAGATATTTTTATAGAATTATCATGGGACACTAACACACTGCCATCTGAACCCAAAGTAGGCGATCCTATGGCAACCAGACAACTGATAAACATATTTATATATTTCTTGACTGCCTCGTTAGTCTAGCGGTAGCGTGTTCAACCGCAGATAATGAGGTCCTGAGTTCAAATCCCGGGTCGGGACAAAAAGTGATTTTGTGATTTTTCCGTAAAAAGAAATTTCTCTATATCAGCCCGAAGTCTGGAAGTTGGCGGTATTACACCCCCGTGCCTCGGAGAGCACGTAAAGCCGTTGGTCCTATACCAGAACTCTTTCCGGTCGTGTCGCTAGGCGTCCCATCGGATCATGAGAGTGATGGAATAGAAAGTGCCCCTGTGTTTGCGCACACACTTGTGCACTATAATATGTCCTGCGCAATTGGCTAGTCACCATTAAGACTGGCCGCCGTGGCCCAAATTCGGTCGGGAGGATATTATATTTCTAAATACATACATATTATGGATAAATTATACCTGCACAGAACAAATAATGGTGCTCATCGCTCATAGCTTTGTCCTGGTTAGCGATCATTCAGGGTCACTAACCACTAGACTATTAGGCCATTTAATAAATAATCTAAGCTTATTTATTTGTGCAGCATCTTGAAATGAAACTGCACACATTGGTTTAATGGACTGTATTTTAAGGATAAATGCGAACATATAAAAACACGTGTGAACTGCGCTAATATACATCATGTAACTTAATTAACGCACATCCGGAAAATAGTTTGTTCAGAATCGTTTACTGAACCGATTTATATCATTTTTAATATAGGTATTTTTTTATTCCGAAATAATTTAAACTACGGAAATTATGGTCATATTAACCCTGTACAGTCAAAACAAATTGAAATGGACCGTAAGTCAAAGTAATAGGACTTGTAAAATCGCAGCTTTATTTGTTTCATACATATTCCATCATTCAATACAAAATAAAGAAAAATAAACATTATACCAAGAAACTAATTTAATCAATAACAATGTATATACATGTTAAATTAAAAATTCAGTGTATGTATTATGATAACAACATAATATTCTAATTGGGGTGTTTGAGGGTGTGCTTTAATTACGTTACATGTTGTATGAGAGTGACTGATTGAATGAATTAATTAACAACTTAGGTTTGTTTGGGAACCAACATGTTTCATAATAATAAATAATTTTTTAGAACAATTTTTTTGCAATTTGATTATTGTTCTATAAATAATCATATTGGTAGAAAAATTATGTAAAATGTGGAGAAGATTTTCTGCTAGACAAATTTCAAATCGCTCTCCTCTAAACTAACGATTATGCAGAGAGAAAATTCAAAACTATAAATCAATACTTTCGGCAGAGTTGACACGTTTCAGCTAAATCTGGCTAGTAATTAATGGTGTTGAAAAAGAAAGAAATATGACGCATTATACGTCCTAACTCCCGACATAGCTCCTGGTAGGCCTAAATCCTGATTTAGTGTCCCGATCATATGTGGTAATTGTAGACACTCGCTTCAGCATACAATTGTAAAAAACTTGCATGGTTTCGAATAAGATAAGCCTTGAACGGCACCGTAATAAATAAAAAAGGGATTTAATATATATAATAAACACTAGGAAATAGACTAGTAGACGCTGACTTCTATTTGATTCGAATTAGAATTTAATTTATGATAGTAAATCCATCCAAAACATCATCCTTTTCTTAATCAAACTTCGCTGCCAAACTTTCGTGTGTTCAGGTTTTAACACATAATAAAATCGTAGGAAAGTGAAAACTGTACATTGAATATTTTTTTAAAAGGATACCTGGGGTGTGATCTACAATCGAAATCGAAACCAAAAATATAGTTTTTGGAATTTTTGTCTGTTTATCTGTTTGTCTGTATGTATGTGCGGGCTAAACTCAAAAAGTACTACATGGATTTACTTCAAATTTTGCATGAATATTACTAAGAGTTCGGGTCAACATATAGGTTACATATTACCACGCTATGAGCTACGGGGGAGGAGCTGTTATAATTTATAAAGTTTAACGCGGGTAAAACCGCGGGGCACAGCTAGTAGATAATAAAGTTCTAATAGCTCCACCAATATCAAACCTATTTAAGAATACATGGCAAAAGGGTGCATGCAATATTGCGGTCATGTCAGAACTGACTCGCACACGCTTAAAGCTTTTGTCAACACACCCCCGCAGTGTGAAAGGCCACTTATATACTTTCCATTTAAAAGACAAACAGCTTTTCCTAGTTGAGAAATATTGCTGAAACTGTAAGTAGGTAATCTTTTAAGAGAAAAATAAGTTTTTATTAGAATTTGTGGGTATCTTGGGACTTTATTTTTCTATGCTGTATTATTTATACTGTACTATATTTAGGAATAGCCGTGTGATTTTCGGCCTATAAATAATAATAGGGTCATCTCATACCATCCTGTGGGTGTTGTAAACGGTGACTACGGGATATAGCAGGTAGTCAGGCAGCAGCGCCTCTCTGTGTACTAGCTACCACCTAACACTATGGTCGCCAACGCGCAAGCCAAGCGCGGTGACTACGCAAATCCCTGCAAACTGTAGAAACCTTTGGTAGAGGCCTTTGTCCAGCAGAAAACGATATCAGGCTGATGATGATATCTCGGAATAGGATGAAAAAAAATTCCAGCTCTAATCTAAATTATTTATGTTCTAATATAAATAGCGGAGTTTCTTCTCACTACAGCAAAGTAGACTATCTTAATTTTCAAATATATTCCGTCCCTCTCACTCCTAGGCAAAGAAGACCTCAACAAATTTTCCTTTTTTTACACATTTCACAGTAATTCTCGACCAGATAACTAATACAGATATCGTTGGGATTACTCATTTATTTATCAAAACTAATATACGATATTACGAGCATTAGGACATCACCTCTCCCTAGTCGTATAAGTGTCTATCACGAGTTACCATCTTTCCTCATATTGACCTCACACCATCTCACATAGCCCAGATATCACTTCAGGACGTCACCTCACTAGTCGGCTATACCTTGTAAAGTGTTGTAGTAACAAACGGGTTAACATTAGTGTTTTTGACAAGCGACCATCTTTCCTCATATTGATCTCACTCCATCTGACCTCACCCAGATATCACGAGCATTAACACCTCACCTCTCACTAGTCGGCTATACCTTGCAAAGTGCTATAGTATCAAACAGTGTTTTTGACAAGCGACCATTCTTCCTCATGTTGACCTCACTGCATCTCACATAGCCCAGATATCTCGAGCATTAGGATGTCATCCCTCAATAGCTGGCTATACCTAGTAAAGTGTTGTAGTAACAAACGGGTTAACCTAAGTGTCTATGATGAGTGAACATTCTACTTCATATTGACCTCGTTTGAACTTACATAATCATGATATTACGAGCATTAAGACGTCACCTATTGCTAGTCAGCTGTCCCTTTTAAAGTGCTGTAGTAACAAACGGGTTATGCTATGTGTATATTCTTCCTCATATTGACCTCGCTACAACTCACATAACGAGATATCACGAGCTTTAGAACGCCAACTCTCACTAGTCGGGTTCATCTTGTAAAGCGCTGAAGTAACAAACGGGTTAACCTTAGTGTCTATGACGAGCGAATGCTCCTCATATTGACCTCACTCTCACACATCGTAAATAATCCAGATATTACGAGCATCAAGACGTCACATCTCACTCGGCTGTACCTAGTAAAATATTACTTCTATCATACGAACATAAAGTTTAAGAGCTATTATGTTAATACGTACGCAATATGACCTTCGATAGAAATTCGCCTTTTTTTCATTGACTATGCATAAATTCTCTAATCAATTCAAATTCTTTCAAAACTTGCCTAAAAGGTTTTTAGCTCGTGGCCGAGAAACAAACTTTAGTTCATTATTTTAAAAAGAAAAAGAGCAAAAAATTTGGAACACTGTGAGGCTGTTAAGAGATTTTATTGAATTTCCGCCATAACTTTTTACTCGAGGGACTTTTAATACCTATGGGGGATTTTCATCGAGGGAGTAACTTTGCTAAACTACTTTTGAAGTTGAGATTAACCCTTTACATTGTTGTCGATGTTATAGGTCGGGAGTTATCATTTATTAAAAGCCCATAAAGTTATTTTATTGTTATACTTTGATGAGATTAAACTCTCGTTGGTTTCCCGATTTTGTTAATTGCCACCAATCTAAATTGAGATTTAAATCCAGTTCCTATTATTGTTACTTTAAAATACACAATAAATTGAAACAATTTTTTTCCTTTTTTGATGTGAAACATCTATAGCCGCAAGTAAAAAAAAATTCTGGGGGAGCGACGCGTCGCCACGTTTTTTTTTTGATGTGATACAAAACAATCGACTGTGCGATTATTAATCGTAATATTTTATTTTATTACTAGCTGTGCCCGCGACTTCGTTCGCGTGGATGTCGGAACTTAACAATGTATTTTTTAGTGTAAAGCGCGGTGGGAGGATACCGAAAACATTTTTTTATTTAATTTAGTGCTTCTTTATTTTACGTGTGGAACCATCTGGAGCGTACACAAAAACGTTATTGGGGTTGTTTACGCGTGAAAGAGCTACGTATAGTTGACCATGGGAAAAGCATCCAATACTTAGGTCCACCCCCGCAACGGATAATGTCTGGACCTGAGCTTTACTAATCGTCATGGCATAACAGAGACTGACTGGGAATTGCACTCGTTTGAAAGAGAAAGGAAAGTTTTTAGGAATTATAGGTATCCTTGGAATAAAAACAATATCACCGGCGCCGCAACCTGTTAATATTTCAGCTTCGATAATGTTGCAGATTTGTGACTTTGAGCCGAGGGCCGTTACAAAGTTTGGGAGGACATTAATTTCTGAGGAGAATGATTGGTACACCAATTTTTAAAACTATTTTGTGGGCTGAAAGTCCGGGCGTGCTGAGGGAATCCAAAAATTCTACCGGGTAGTGCGTGGCGTTATCTTCTTCCATAAATGTATTTATTGAGCTATATTCTCTACTATTACCGGACGCATGACTCAATATTTTGAAATTAATTGCCGCAGCTTGGTCATTGTGGGGAGTCAAAATAGCTCGCTGACATAGCCAAGAACCGGCTTGATTTCCCATGTTTGTGGTATCTCCGTACACAGAAAAAATTAGCTCTTGCTGTGGTGTAACCTAAGAACAGAGATTACCAATCAAAATAACTTTTCCATCTTCTTGTACGGGGTATGTGCCATCGCCTATTTTTAACAATAAAAAACTCCTGTGCATTTTCGCAGCCTCTGACTGATCGGGTTCCCTCCTATACTTATAACTATCATTTGAATAGCCAATAAGGACCTGTTGTGACAATTTTCACGTACCCTGTCAGTAATTTGTCCATCAGTATTTAGTTGTACATCTCATAAAATCTTCAGCAAACTTGTCATGGTACTTTTGCCATAACTGTTTAGCGTCCGATAACGCTCAAAAGGTCAGTAAGATGGCAAACAAATGTCGCAAGCGATGTGGACTATCGCTAGAGCGTCATCCCAATGCTTACCTCCAACTAATAAATGGCGTGCTCTGCAAGCGGCCTGGTATGTGGGATGTTCAATATCATCCACTTTACGGCGCTCAGCAAAAGACGTAGGTCCTCGCTCTACATGGATCAGACTGTGGGATGAACTCACACGTGAGCACGCCACGTGAACCTGCCCGCCTTCCTCAAGTCAATCCCAGCTAACTTGAGGGTTTGCCTTTGCAATTTGTTGATGGTTATCGCGACACACACTTTTATAGGGAATTACAGTATTTTAAACTGAAAAGGGAGATCATTTGGCACTAACGGAATACGTGACACGAACACTGCTTCTCCCTGGGCGGATCCAGGCATAATAGTAGCTCTATAACACGATGCAAAGTTTTGACTTGAAGTCTCACAACCATTATAGGTATACCCACACGCAACATACATCCCCTATTATGCGCCCTTAGGAGTGGAAATTCCTAAAATCCTGAAAAACATATTTTTTATTTTTAACGGAAAGGCCAAATAGCAATTTTCATGCTTTTCACATAAAAAATTATACACTTTTCATACAAACTTACATCCCCTATTTTACGCTCTTGGGGTGGAATTTCCAAAAATTCTAAAATATTTATTTTTATTTTTGGCTGAACTACTAAATATCAGTTTCAATGCCTTTAACTTCAAAATCTTTCATTCTCTTTTTTACCCCTTTAGGGTTAGTATTTCCAAAAACCCCTTCCTTAGTGAATGCATACGGCATAAAAAGTACCTACCGGCAAAATTTCAAGTCTCTAACCCCAGCCGTTCAGGCTGTGCGTTGATATGTCAGTCAGTCAGTTTCCTCTTTTACATAGGTAGGTATATAGATTTGTGCTGAGAAAATTATGAGAGACCGGGTTAATTTACTACATTCAAATACATTCAATCGGACAGGCTCAATAAAATTCGAATCGTCTGTACATTCGCGTTACAAACGAATCGACAGCACAAACTTTCGATCGATTGACATTATAATTTAAAATTAAATTATAACAAATCCAACCATGTACATAATTCAATTTGCCCAAAGAATACAGAATATTTTAATAATCAATTTTGGACAACGACATACTTCTAGCCAACCAAGACCTTATTTCGAAACAATTCGGAACAATCTAAGCCCTACGTAACTCATGCAATTAGCAAACACGGGCAAATCTTAACACCGCGGGTCAAAAGCAATGCACAACGACATCTATCGAAATAAATATCAACTATCAAGCACAACGACATGTATCGAAATAAAAATCAACTATCAATAATTTAAAATGAAATTATAACAAATCCAACCTTCTACATAATTCAATTTGCCCAAAGAAAACAGATTTTTTTACTAGCCAATTTTGGACAACGACATACTTCTAGGCAGCCAAGACCTTATTTCGAAACAATTCAGAACATTCAAAACCCTACGTAACTCATGCAATCAGCAAACACGGGCAAAATTAACACCGCGAGTCAAAAGAAATACACAACGACATCTATCGAAACAAAAATCAACTATCAACCTAGTTCATTCAGAAAAGAGATGTCATAATATGCACAAAGACATCTATCGGACAGTTTAGTTCAACTATAAACATTAGTTCATCTTGAAGTACCGAAATGTGTGTTATTTTTCTCCATGATTACTTTAAAATCTAATATCTTTTGATAGACTGAACCGATTGCAATAAAACAAAAACTAAATGTTACCTCAAGTTACGCTCAATCGTTGTGTATAAAAGTTATCAACATTGCTTTCGTATATTTTACGTGATACCCGAACATATAAACAGACAAACAGACAAACAGACAAACAGACAAACAGACAAAAATTCTAAAAATGCTGGAAATGGGTTCTATTGGTTGTCCTTTAATACCCTGGCTATTTTTTTTGGATTTTCTTTTCATGTACAAAAATGATTTTTCTACAGATTTATTATATGTATAGATTATGACATATTTAGTTCATATCAAAATGTGTTCGTTTCTGCATATTAATTTTAAAAAATAATGTCGATGTTTCACATCTGCCAGGCGTCCCGTGACGGCTCAATTTTTTTTTTATTCTGAATGATAGATCAGAGTCACTCTGCTTATTCATTTGTAATTTCAAACTATTATTTACTATCACTTCGTGGTGTAGTGCTCCAAAAGCCTTAATGTTAACCATTGAACGCCGCCCAAAGAGCAACTGCTGCAACTGCCAACTGCCACTTTTCGACTTTTCCTTTTTCCTACGTGCCATCTCTATGAAAAATGCAACGTTTATATTTCCGCCAACTCTTTATTAAACATACAATTTTAAAAAGACATGTTCATAAAATAGCCCGGTATAAATTGGTCACCAGTAGGTAGGTACGTCTGGTAATATTAAATTGGTTACACATTTGACACTGATACTTTTTGGAACGAAGTTCCTTATCGCGCGTTGTGAAAGGGGGCTAGACGGAAAAAAATCTTACAAAAAGTTGTCACGACAATTTTTGCAGCTGTGTGGCGTGCGCATGTTTCTCTGTCTGTCTCTATCTCTCTCTCTCTTATAGAAGCCAGATATTTTTATTTCTATTTCGCATTGAACAGTGTGGTGTTGCGACGATTATTTAGGTTTTTTTGTACATAATAAATAATTAGAAATAACTTCGTTCCATCCGGGTGTCCCTTGACACCTCTCAAGTTTTTTTTATATTGGTTATGCAAATTTATCGTTACTAGAGATAGCACTTCGACATTCGACCATTATGGTTCTATTGTCAAAGACAAATAATATTAAGCTGTTCTCCGTTTTGGCACTCAGTTTGTCATCTCTTTTAAGTTTGCCATTGTGTCAAAAGTATGATAGTGAGTGTCATCATCATCATATGTCAGCCAAAGTACGTCCACTGCTGGACAAAACGGGCAGTTGGCAGTCGGGTAGGCGATAGTGAGTGTAACAATTTTTATTAAAATATTTACTTCTAATGCCTGGTATATTTCAATGCACTATTTCGACATAAATTATAATTATATTATTTGCATTATACAGGATTTCAGATTAATTATTATTATTTTAGTTACATTATTCAGGATACAGACACCGGAATCTACTAGTGAACTTGAAATTTGATAAAATATTATTAAATATAAAAATATAGCTTTCAGCACTCCTTCTCCATATGAGATCTAACTTTTCCAAAAATAAAACTCCTCGGTCCGTGCAATTTTCGTAAAAAGAGTACAAAGTTTTTGTTTCAAGTATTATCATAATACTTTATCAAATTACTAGTAGATTCCGGTGTCTGTATCTTGTATAATTTAAAAAAAATAAGAAAGTCAGTAAATTTAATTCGTCGCGTCCCGACTAACGAAAAGGATTTCTTGTCTGTCATGTTGAATGAGTGAGGTTGAACAGTAAGCTACCAGACCCTCATTAAAGGTATCCATAGTGCCAATCAGAAACTTTGTAAGATTCTACCCTTTCTTTCGACCTACTTTCAAAACCTTTATATGTGATTGGTATGTATTTATTTTCTGTTTGTGAAGTAGGTTTTCTTAGTGATATCAAGTATTTTTACGTTCAGAATTACAGTAAATTTGTGTCGCCCTTATCATTAACTAACTGTTACCCATACAATAGAACAGAATATATTGGCATCATGATTGGGAAAACAATCAAATATGATCTCTACGTCCGTGTGGTGCAGGACGTCCTATCGGGACTTTATGCTTGCAAGGTCGTGGATTATTGGTTCTGTGTGTGGGTGTAATTTATCTATAATATATATCTATTAGAAATATATAAGTATGTAGGTTAGTAGTCTGGTTGCCATAGTTCGGTTCTGGGTTGATTACGACTGATGGCAGTGTGTTAGTTGTACCAAGATGTTTTTATTGAATGATTATTATTTATGACGAAATAGTGGATTAAAATATAATGTAATGTGTGTGTGTGTGTTTTTTTTTGCTGAAGTTATTTATTTAATCAGACTTAGTCGACGTCAATCGTAGAATCCAACTCGGCTGGGCAGCGTTCGGGAAGCTACGTAACATCTTCTCGTCTAAAATACCGCAGTGTCTCAAGTCGAACGTCTTCGACCAGTGTGTGTTGCCAGTTATGGAACAGAGACGTGGTCGCTCACTATGGGCCTTATTAGAAGGCTCAAGGTCACCCAAAGAGCAATGGAGAGGGCTCTGCTCGGAGTTTCCCTGCGGGATCGTATCAGAAATGTCGAAATACGCAGGCGAACCAAAGTCACCGACATAGCCCGAAGAATTGCAAAACTGAAGTGGCAGTGGGAGGGGTACATAGCTCGTAGAACCGATGGCTGTTGGGGCAGAAAGGTTCTTGAGTGGCGACCACGAACCGGAAGACGCAGCGTGGGCAGGCCCCCTACAAGATGGACCGATGATCTTATGCTTTTGGGGGAGGCTTTTGTCCAGCAGTGGACGTCTTTCGGCTGATATGATGATGATGATGATAGCCGACGTTGTGTTGCCTTAACAATAAACCAAAATCCGGGTACCTAATCGCAGCACCCCTTACCGGTTCTTATTGTAAACCAAAACAATTCCCCACACAAATTACACAATATAAACTTTCTGAAAAGCCTAGATCCTATTAGACCCACCTCATCATGTCTCTACTGTAGAATTGTGACAGGTATATAGACGGGTTGGTGATCGCAATAGCATGGTCATGATATACTGAGAGATGTTGCTGCCTATTCTCTGGTAGATATTCCCTCGAAACGACTTGGGATGAGATGGGGTGGTTATAATTATCGCCGTTAGCCACACATCAAGCAGGGGCCAATTGCTAATCTAATTCATCAAAGGGATCGTTTGACGCTTTATACTTAGCTGCACTAAAAAAATATCAAACTCGTTTTCAGTTAAGAGGAATTCAGTAAAGAAATACGCATACTAGAAGAATTTAGTAAAGATAATTTAATTTCGTCCATCGTACGTAGAGGCACCTAGAACTTTGTCCATATAATATTTAGTTTACTAGTCTAGACCAGACTTGTCACTAAGTTAGTCCCACTTTATTATCCTTAACTTAATCCTAACATAGTACACAGTTATTTTAGCCTTAGCATCCTAGACTAAATAATATATACATTACATAAACAAATGTTACAAAGTTTTAATGAGTAATTATTAGAATATTTGGTAAGAATAATGTTGGTACGGTTGTGTTAACTATCCATATCATTCCGATTTATTTCTAAGTTGTATCTTATTCGGTTACCTATCATAAATTCGAAAAATATTGGCCGAATTTCATTCCATCTAAAACTTTTCAAAATATATCGTTTCATTTTTTTTATTTGACCGAAGTCACGTCTGCAACCGAATCAGTTAACCTTCAATCAATTCGTTTATTTTTCGTTACTCCGATGTTTCATTTGGTCGAAAAACGTTTCACCGAAGTTACATATAGCCGAAATAACAAGTATTGTGTATCCGAACATTCATTATACCACTAATTTAATTACCATATTTTAATTTCACCAAACGCCTATTAAGTATGTGCACATTATTTCATCTCTTATTTTTGCTGTTGCTGCAGCATGTAAGCAGGCATGCAGCATGCAAGCAGGCATGTAGCATGCAAGCAGGCATGCAGAACGCGTGCAACATGCAGCAAGCATTGTTTCTGTCTCGGCTTCGGCGCTGCGGGGTTTGGGCGGGCCTACGCGAGCTTATCGTCGCAGATGGTTTTAACGCTCACCACCGCAGCTTCGGCTCAGCCGCGGCGGGGGCCTTCAAACCACCTGTTTCTCCAGCTTGCGGGCCGCCCTACCCCTCCGCGCTTACGCGGGCTTGACTAACACTCTAGGGGTAGTACAAACAAAACTGTGTCGAGTCGGTTTTGCAGCGATCCGTTTCTGACACGAAATTTTATAGCACAACATATTGACTTTTTATGACACTATTTTATTTAATTTGAAAATACTACCAAATATCCGTTACCGTCAATATATTTGTGACCAAAATTCAGTAAAATGTTATTTTAGTGTGGTGAAAAAATGGCAAATAAAGCATTTCGCAAATGAAATAAGTTCAAAAAAGGGTTCGGCCGGTAGCAAAAAGTTATTTTGTAAATCGGTGAAAAATAGTTCGGTAAAATAATACCTATGACACATGACACTTCGATTATATTAAAATATGTGAAATAATGCGTAAAGCAAAAAAGACGTCGGTCAATAGTTTTCACTAAAATGAAATAAAATAAATAAAATAAAAATAAAAAAAGGTTTTTATTCACGTAGACTTTAAAAAAGCGCTTGTAAATAGTCAGAACATGTTTGTAGTAATATAGTTGTATACATTAGATATTATTTCTAGTAACATAGATATTTAGGTACATCTTGTATGAAAACATTTATAAAATTTATTTTATTACAGAAAGTTTAGCATATTTTTAATTGTAGCTTTACATTCATTTATAAATAACATTATAATAATCAATAGTTGCTAAAGATATATTGATAAAAATTAAAAACTACATTAAACCTACATAGATATAAAATGAACTAAATCTAAACAGCGTCAAAAAAAATCCTCATCGTTGTCGGGGAACGTAACCAGAAGACTGGCAGCATTGCCACGTTGTATGGCAATACTGATTCTTTGACCAAAATAAAGGCCAGCCTTCTGGTCACGTGAAGTGTCAATGATCAAGTTAGCAATATCCCGAAATAGGGTGCGCGCGTTTGGACCCCATGGGCCAAGCGTTTCCACCCCAAACGACTCAAATACATAACCTCCGACGAGGTTAGTGTATTTGCGCCGCTTGAGGGCCTCAGCCAATGCAGCAGCAGTACCTGCAGACTCCGACGTATAAGGAAGATGCGAAGGCGCAAGGGTGTCGACGCAGGTTGCATCCCACACCAGTGGCCTACCCATCTTCCATGGCAACAAAGACATACCGTCCGGTCTCTTTCCATCGTCGCCCGCCAGACCGCTTGGTTCTAGCACAGATGGGACGCCGGCGGTGGAGAGAGCCCTACGGATAATGTCATTAATGCTACTGTGACGTGGGAATCTACCCGCACCCCTACAGCATGACAGACCATGGTGTCCTAGATGATCAACTGACACTCCACACCGACAACGATGCGGAGCAACGCATGGGATGCCCAAACGAAGAGAGGCGGCAACACGAAAGGTGCCGTTGTCCAACATAGTACCTATATTGGGCGACGGCACTGCCTGTAGCCAGAGTCCCGATTCCCATTCACCCACAGCCAGTAGACGAGCACGCTCTGCGGGCTTAGTGCATGTATTGATTAGATTATTACGCACTAATTCACAGAGCGGCCGGTCCCACTGCCTCTGAGAGCACGGGTTTGTGGGTAACTCTGAAGTCGGACAAGTTATTTTCCAAGCGTCCAGGGCCTCAGTCGAAAACGGTACCTCCGAGACAACCTGCGTAGAAGAAAGAATTTTACAGGTTAACTCTTTGGTGCCGTGGACCGAGGACAAGAACGCTGGTAGGCTAACACTAGAAATTTTTCTGATGCCGAGACCACCCAGGCGCACAGGTAGTGTAGCCTGTTGCCATGCTCGGTCATCAAGGTCCAAGTTTAAAATTGTGGAAAGGGTATGACGTAGAATTTCGTCAATTTTTTGTAGAAGGACCGAATGTTTCAATAGCGGACCGGAGCGAAGAGCGTATGTAAATTTAGTTACGAAAAAGCAATGCCGAATTATAGTATAAACTGAATGTATGTTTATTTTAGAAAATCTTTCCAATGTATCATTAAAGTTTTGAATTTTTTATTCGATAAATAGTGGAAAGCTTTCATCTAAAATCGGAGACCCAAGGAGGCGAAGTGCATTATTTTCAATAATTTGAATATTGGGGACTATGGTATTAAATTTTTGTATTGTCGAATGTCTGTCAGTGGAGTCCATGATGAACAATTCACATTTTGAAGGATTAAGTTCCAGGCCGATTGATTGTAATTTTTGTTTTAAGCTGGTTATATCATCCAGTACGGTGTTGACATCACCCCCCAAGGTTCCATCATCTAGATACCAAGCGTTAAATAGAGAATTTAAATGTCTAATAATAGGTTGGATGGCAAGACTGAAAATAACTGGTCCGAGAGGGTCTCCTTGTTGGCATCCGACAGCGGATTCCAAAACGTTGTCTTTATAAAGTAACTTTGTGGGTTGTCTGTAGCACTGCCAAATAAAACCGAATAATTCGCGGATTTCTTTTCTGACCTCGGCCAACAAGGAATCCCTGTTCACAGAGTAAAAAGCGTTTTTTATGTCAACCTTGATAATTACCTCACCTTTCCCGCAGCCTAGATAAGTAGACAATGCGTGAATGGCGGCCTCGCAACCTACCCTCGAACCAAAGCCTAGCTGAAGGGGTTGAAAGACCTTTGATAATTTGCTGTATACGTGCCTACAGCAAGTTTTGGCCACCATACGCCTGTACGTACACCCAACGGCGATGGGGCGGATACCGCCATCTCGTTTGTTCAGCGCACAAAGATTCACTCCATACAATATGTTGATAACGGAATCCGGCACATCGCCGCGAAGCATCAGATTACTAAGCGCTGCGAGTTCCTCCAGTAGGACCATGCTGGTCTCTCCGATAGCCGGATTTATAAGATCTTTAAGATGCTGGGGCTTCAGACCGTCTAGGCCACCTGCGGAGCCACAACGGAAGGAACTAATAGCTACAGCAACTTCCTTAGCGGTAACGGTGAGTACTACCTACGCCATTAGGAGAGGCGGGAAAAGCGAGATCGGCAGCTGGAGCCGGATGCTTGTCTTTTAAAGCTGCCAATGTTTCTGCGAAATACGGCGCCACTACATCATCACTAAACAATAGACGAGCCGCACCCGCAATGTCACCCTCCCCCAACTTGGACTCTATATACTTGTAATAGTTTTTATTTTTGAAATTGTTGGGTTTTGATGGAGGTTGATTGGTGTTAGGGTTCAAACAGTTATTCTTTATCCCGGCCGTAAGGGACTGTTTTTGTTTCCGTGAAACGTGTATTACAGAAATGATATTTAGCTAGCTCGTATCAAGTTATTGTCAAGAGATTATGTTTTATTATCTAGTTTAAGTCTAATATTTTTACTACATATTGTCAATGGTTCTGTCTATATTAAAGGTATTATTATTATGACGGACCTTGTGTTAATAATGACGGTCGCGCTTTAATGCTACCACCGGATCCAATGCGCCCCAACTGAGAAGACCCAGCGAAACAAACTCAGTGGGTTCATCTACTACCGGTTTCAACACGACCCAGTTGAGACGGTCCGGCGAAACATACTCAAACGGGCATGAACACGGGATTTGGTCCAATTAGAATAATTATTTAGTAGGCAAACACAATATATGCTCGATCGGTTGTCTGAATGCTTATTATTTTAGATTATATTTAGGTATACAAAAGAAAAACTTCGAAACAATAACATTATTCATTTGGAGACAGAGTCAATAATTTTAAATTAAGTATATGATAGCAATCATTTACAGATAGTTCACGTAACACAGCAGATCAGTCATGTCTATATGGCCACAAGATCTCCAGCGAGCAATGTGCAGGTAGGAAGTGAGAGCCAGACGTCTTTGTCATCGATGTACTCTTTAGTGGTGTAATAACCCCTAGCCATAAGTACACGTTTAATATGTGTTTTAAAACTTGTGTCAGGCAGATCAGTTATTTGAGTAGGAAGCTTGTTATAAAACCTAATACAATTTCCTAAAAATGATTTATTAGTTTTGCTTACTCTAAAGCCTGGCATGGCTAGTTTGTTTTTATTCCTAGTATTTATATTATGCAGTTCACTTTTCTTTTTATAATTATGAATATTTTTTCTTACAAACATTATATTCTGATGTATATATTCCGATGGCACAGTAAGTATATTTATTTCTTTAAACAAATTTCGCAAAGAATCGCGACTGCCTAAACCATAAATGGCTCTGACTGCTCTTTTCTGCAATACAAAAATAGTACCTATGTCAGCCGCCGAACCCCACAGCAGAATGCCATACGACATAATGCTATGAAAGTACGCGAAATACACTAATCTAGCAGTTTGTTCATCTGACAATTGCCTTATTTTCCAGACAGCATAGGAAGCCGAACTTAATTTACCTGCTAACTTTTCAATCTGAGGACCCCATTGCAATTTTGAATCAAGTGTCAATCCTAAAAATACGGTCGATGGGACTAAATCTAATATTTTCGCATTAAGTGCAACTGTTGGTACAATTTGAGTCACATTCGGCAATGAGAACCTGATGCATTTAGTTTTCCCTGCAATTAACAAGAGATTATTTGCCGAAAACCATTCTGATATAAAGCTGAGTGTTTTATTATGCTCAATAAGATCTTTATCCTTTCTATTTACTTTAAATATGAGCGACGTATCATCAGCGAATAAAACTATGTCTGATACTTTCTCTACCAGATAAGGCAGATCATTTATATAAACTAGAAATAAAAATGGGCCCAATATAGATCCTTGTGGCACCCCCATTTTCACAGGATGACGTGCCGAAGTGACACCGCCTATCGAAACCATCTGTTGTCGCCCCGATAAATAGGACATCACAAGATCAAGAGATGTGCCAAATATTCCATAGTACTTCAGTTTAACAACGAGCGTACGATGATCAACGCAATCGAAAGCCTTAGAGAGATCACAGAAAACTCCCAGCGCATCCTGTGATCCCTCCCAAGCCTCCAATATTGACCTAATTAATGTGCAACCTGCATCCTGAGTAGAGCGGCCCCTTGTAAACCCGAACTGCCTGTTATGCAATATCTCATTCACGTTAAAGTGCGACAACATTTGGCTGAGCATCAGCTTTTCAAATATTTTACTTAAAGCTGGCAGTATTGAGATAGGCCTATAATTTGTGGCATTTTTTGAACAACCTGCCTTGAAAATGGGTATTATATTACTTATTTTCATTAAATCGGGAAAGACACCATCACTTATACAGCCATTGAAGATGGCTGCAAGGATTGTAGCAATGTTTAGTATGATTGATTCAATTGCTTTAACAGACAGTCCCCACAAATCTTCTGTGCCTTTCCTTTTAATATTCTTAAAAGCTTTTATAATATCATCATTTGTTACGGATTTAAAACTAAAGTTAGGTACAGTTTGTTTTACGCTTTGATTTAAAAAGAGTTCAGCCACATCTGGTGATGATGCGAGACACTTAGTAATATCCACGGGTATATTTGCAAAAAAAGCAGCAAAAAAATTGGCAATGGTAAGCTTGTCTGAAACCAGTTCATCACCAATATTCAATACTAATGTTTGATCTCTTGATCTACTTTTACCAGTTTCAGTATTAATTATTTGCCAAGCTGATTTTATTTTATTATCAGATTTTTTAATTTTATCTCTTATATATAAAGATTTAGCTTAAATGCAAACCTTTTTAAAAAATTTTGAATAATTTCTAACATAATTAATAAAATTGACATCAGGGTTATAGGACCTTCTGTCATACAACTCATATAAAAAATCTCTACTCAGTCTAATGCCTTGAGTTGCCCAAGAACTAAATTTTATCTTATTACTGTCAACCGTTATGTTTTTTATTTTACAAGCTTTGTTAAATTCTTTGCAAATACAGTAGAATAATGTAGTGTACATATCGTTAGGGTTACTTTTGTTTGGCAATAGATGGCACAAACTATTCTCCAGGTTGTTACTGAACTTTCCCAAATTAGATTTTGTTAAAGGTCTAAAACTAATTTTTTGTTTATTTATATTTATCTCATTTTTTCTCTTTACTATTTGGCATTTATGGTCAGAGCGAACACCAGCCACCAAACACTTCTCAGAGACATCAAAGTTGGTAATTATGTTATCAATGCAAGTAGCAGATGTGGGTGTGACTCTCGTGGCCTCAGAGAACAAGCATTTACGGTTAAAGGACCGAAATACAGATAGAAATATGTTTATTTCAGGTGAATCTGCTAAAATGTTCATATTAAAATCACCACATACAAGGATTTTTTTTTTACTTTTGATTTTCCTAAGAATATCTTCTATTGTTGCTGTAAAAAGCTGAAAATGCTGGAAGAAATTTCTTACGAAATAAGCTGATCCTATGTACTCTTCGTTTCTGTTTTGTTTTTTTTTTATGATTTTTGTGTGTGCTTAAATAAAAAAATCTAACAAAAATAAATCGGTGAAGTGGTCGGTTCCCGTCTTATTCAGATAACTATATGACGCGAATTTTAACCGGAATTCGAATGGCGAATGGATCATGTAAGAAGTAGAAGGTCATAAATCATGGCACGAAAGTTGCAGCTGACATTTCTCTCATTGCTACTGCAAGAAGGTAACGTTCGCGTTAAATGGATTTCAGTCGGATGTCTTGTTGCAATTTTATTGCGATATTATTACTATTGTTGTGTAATGTTGGTGTACCCTGCCTGCTAAACCCAGTACAAATCTTTGGGTAATAAGTACTATTATTTGTTCTGTGTCTTGGTGTATTTTATCTATAATATGTATGTATTTAGAAATATATAAGTATGTATATCAGCGGTCTGGTCGCCATAGGCTCTGCCTGATTTGGGATCAGATGGCAGTGTGTTTGTTTCCCCAAATATTTATTTATTTAAATCGCATCAAGGACAAGTTTTTATTTCGCAAGATGCAGATATTCCCACAGCAGACAGCTCATGTCTAGTTTCTTATCTTGGCTGGCAACAACCTTTAGATTCATATTTAAATCTAAATTTATTTCTGTTAGTTCTGTATTTTACCGTATATTCGTGCAAGTTGGCGATTACTCGCCAAAATTACAATGCTATGAAAGCAATTGTTATTTATTATTATTAAATTTTTAATGGCTTAGTGGTTAGTGACCTTGACTGCTTGGTTCCAGAGTTCATGGGTTCAATTCCCACCCAGAACAAAACTTTGTGTCATGAGTATATTATTTGTTCTAATTCATCTATGTATAATAGGTATGTATTTAGAAATTTATCAGTTGTTTTATCAGTTCTCTGGTTGCCATAGTACAGGTTGTGTTTAGATTGGGATCAGATGACAGTGCGTAAGTTGTCTCAAGATGTTTATTCATTTCAACCTTTAAGTAACATTTCTACATCATTTATTCAAAACTGGTAATCAATTTTACATTCGATCATCATATTGTTATTACAACAATTGTTGCAACAGATGTTCTGTTGCATTTGTATAAATGCCAATTTCAATTTCCAAGTGTTTTGTTGTTTCAATGATATTCATTTCACTATTCAAATAATACACTGACTCAGTGCCAAAGTTTGAATTGAGTCCCGTATTGTCATCATTCTGTTAAATTTGTGCTTCACGTTCCATGATATGAAGCTATTGGCTCCACGGTCACCAATGTAACAGTATAAAAGATACAGACAGTATTGAAACTACCTACAAACACTCGAAACGGTACCTACACACACAATCATGCGCATCAAAAAGGCCTCTAAGTGGTTTAGTAAGTGAGTGTCGAGACAAGACTGTACGTGTGGCGCAGCGGCTAAGACAGTTGCCTCGCCGCTTCCTGCTGCGGGTTAGAGTCCCGCGCCGGACAACTATTTGTGTGATCCATAAATAGTTGTTCTGAGTCTGGATGTAATTTGTGTCCGTCTATTATATGTTTGTAAAGTACCCCGCGACACAGGGAATAGATTCCCTAGCGCGGGCGTTGTCTTTTTAAAAGAGAATATCTTTTTTAAAAGAAAATACGTGAAAACGCTCACCAATCTAATAGTTTTGGATTTATGCCAGTACTAGACCAGTGCCGGTATATGTATATGTAAATATCTAAAGAGATATTATATGTATATATACACTTTACCTGCACATATTTTAATAAAATCTAGTCAGCAAACAATCATGCTGCCTGTCTCATAGAAAACGGTAACTAAAGCTTAAAGCGGCACGCTTGCAGACCCAACCTATTCCCCTTTCCAAAGAGTCCTGGATAACTTACGGACTAAAATGTTATTTAATTCTAATTAATATAAATAGACACACACAATTCTAAAGATGTAAACCGAATACAAGACATAAGTTGCATTTTTTGGAATTTGCGTTCTTTAGAAATTGCGTATCTTCTTTTAAACGTGTTACATTATAAAAACTGTTACAATACACTGTTACATTATGTCTAGTCTCAATAAAGCAAATAATTAATACTGAAACTGGTAAAAGTAGATCAAGAGATCAAACATTAGTATTGAATATTGGTGATGAACTGGTTTCAGACAAGCTTACCATTGCCAATTTTTTAGCTGCTTTTTTTGCAAATATACCCGTGGATATTACTAAGTGTCTCGCATCATCACCAGATGTGGCTGAACTCTTTTTAAATCAAAGCGTAAAACAAACTGTGCCTAACTTTAGTTTTAAATCCGTAACAAGTGATGATATTATAAAAGCTTTTAAGAGTATTAAAAGGAAAGGCACAGAAGATTTGTGGGGACTGTCTGTTAAAGCAATTGAATCAATCATACTAAACATTGCTACAATCCTTGCAGCCATCTTCAATGGCTGTATAAGTGATGGTGTCTTTCCCGATTTAATGAAAATAAGTAAGATAATACCCATTTTCAAGGCAGGTTGTTCAAAAAATGCCACGAATTATAGGCCTATCTCAATACTGCCAGCTTTTAGTAAAATATTTGAAAAGCTGATGCTCAGCCAAATGTTGTCGCACTTTAACGTGAATGAGATATTGCATAACAAGCAGTTCGGGTTTACAAGGGGCCGCTCTACTCAGGATGCAGGTTGCACATTAATTAGGTCAATATTGGAGGCTTGGGAGGGATCACAGGATGCGCTGGGAGTTTTCTGTGATCTCTCTAAGGCTTTCGATTGCGTTGATCATCGTACGCTCGTTGTTAAACTGAAGTACTATGGAATATCTGGCACATCTCTTGATCTTGTGATGTCCTATTTATCGGGGCGACAACAGATGGTTTCGATAGGCGGTGTCACTTCGGCACGTCATCCTGTGAAAATGGGGGTGCCCCAAGGATCTATATTGGGCCCATTTTTATTTCTAGTTTATATAAATGATCTCCCTTAT
Source organism: Pseudoips prasinana (assembly GCA_951640165.1). Taxonomy (NCBI): domain Eukaryota; kingdom Metazoa; phylum Arthropoda; class Insecta; order Lepidoptera; family Nolidae; genus Pseudoips; species Pseudoips prasinana. The sequence goes on from OX621240.1 coordinate 30,574,426, forward strand.
CTGGTAGAGAAAGTATCAGACATAGTTTTGTTCGCTGACGATACGTCGCTCATATTTAAAGTAAATAGAAAGGATAAAGTTCTTATTGAGCATAATAAAACACTCAGCTTTATATCAGAATGGTTTTCGGCAAATAATCTCTTGTTAAATGCAGGGAAAACTAAATGCATCAGGTTCTCATTGCCGAATGTGACTCAAATTGTACCAACAGTTGCACTTAATGCGAAAATATTAGATTTAGTCCCATCGACCGTATTTTTGGGATTGACACTTGATTCAAAATTGCAATGGGGTCCTCAGATTGAAAAGTTAGCAGGTAAATTAAGTTCGGCTTCCTATGCTGTCTGGAAAATAAGGCAATTGTCAGATGAACAAACTGCTAGATTAGTGTATTTCGCGTACTTTCATAGCATTATGTCGTATGGCATTCTGCTGTGGGGTTCGGCGGCTGACATAGGTACTATTTTTGTATTGCAGAAAAGAGCAGTCAGAGCCATTTATGGTTTAGGCAGTCGCGATTCTTTGCGAAATTTGTTTAAAGAAATAAATATACTTACTGGGCCATCGGAATATATATATCAGAATATAATGTTTGTTAGAAAAAATATTCATAATTATAAAAAGAAAAGTGAACTGCATAATATAAATACTAGGAATAAAAACAAACTAGCCATGCCAGGCTTTAGAGTAAGCAAAACTAATAAATCATTTTTAGGAAATTGTATTAGGTTTTATAACAAGCTTCCTACTCAAATTACTGATCTGCCTGACACAAGTTTTAAAACACATATTAAACGTATACGTATGGCTAGGGGTTATTACACCACTATAGAGTACATCGATGACAAAGACGTCTGGCTCTCACTTCCTACCTGCACATTGCTGGCTGGAGATCTTGTAGCCATATAGACATGACTGATCTGCTGTGTTACGTGAACTATCTGTGAATGATTGCTATCATTTACTTAATTTAAAATCATTGACTCTGTCTCAAAATGAATAATGTTATTGTTTCGAAGTTTTTCTTTTGTATACCTAAATATAATCTAAAATAATAAGCATTCAGACAACCGATCGAGCATATATTGTGTTTGCTTACTAAATAATTACTCTAATTGGACCAAATCCCGTGTTCATGCCCGCTTGAGTATGTTTCGCCGGACCGTCTCAACTGGGTCGTGTTGAAACCGGTAGTAGATGAACCCACTGAGTATGTTTCGCTGGGTCTTCTCAGTTGGGGCGCATTGGATCCGGTGGTAGCATTAAAGCGCGACCGTCGTTATTAACACAAGGTCCGTCATAATAATAATACCTTTAATATAGACAGAACCATTGACAATATGTAGTAAAAATATTAGACTTAAACTAGATAATTAAACATAATCTCTTGACAATAACTTGATACGAGCTAGCTAAATATCATTTCTGTAATAAAATAAATTTTATAAATGTTTTCATACAAGATGTACCTAAATATCTATGTTACTAGAAATAATATCTAATGTATACAACTATATTACTACAAACATGTTCTGACTATTTACAAGCGCTTTTTTAAAGTCTACGTGAATAAAAAAAAAAAAAAAAAAAAAAGAACATGTAAATTATAACTTCCTATAAAAATACTTGTTATTATTAAATTTTGGGAATAATATATTCAATATTATTATTTTTTTATATATTATTCCCGAAATAATTCTACAGGCAGCAATTATCATAGCTATAGCTCTCGTGATGGTAAGCGGTTTACAAAGTGTATAGGCGGTTGTGCTTGGATGAGCGTCACTCACACGTTGCTGACTCAAATCGAGGAGCGTAGAAGGCCTTAATGTTGTGTTATTATAAGCTCCTATGTCTGGGAGTAATTATCTATATAATTTGTAGGTATTTACAAAAGAAAAAATAATATAACATATACTATTTTTTCTTAGTCTTATATCAGTTATCTGGTTTCCATAGTGCAAGCTCTGCTTAGTTTGGTATCAGATGGCCATGTGTAAATAAGGTTCTAGGATATTATTATTGTTATTAACCCAATATATAATTTAGGGTCAATTTAACTGCTAATAATAGATGGATTCCTGAGGATTAGTATGTTTTCGGTCAAAGAACTAACAGACTAAGAAGTACTTTGCCCAGTATCACATTGTAACATTATAGTCCTTTCATTAAAGTTCTTCTGAATATTCTAAATTTATTGTTTTAATTAAGAAGGCAAAATGTCTGTAGGTGTCATATTATCGTACCTCAACGGTAGAATAGAGTAGGTACTCATAAAATGGTACATTTAAGCTTGCCAGAACGAGACAGAGTCAGTCTGTAGTTATTGGCTGTGAGTTTAATGTACTTAGTTTATACTATTAAATTGTACGAATTTAGTGTAAAATAAATTATATTGAATATATTATATTATTATATTGAAATAATTTACCTGCTGCGGTGTTTCCTCAGCGATACGGCATGTCCTTCTGTAAACGAGTTTTAATCAAAAAGAGTATTAATCTCACGGTAGGCAGGGGTTTGCTGTACCCCCTAACATTTTCAATTTCCGTGATTAGTGCATACAACTTACCATCAGGTGAGCCGTTTTTTGCCATTTGGCTACGGAACCCTAAAAGAAAAGAATAAATTAAGATTTATAAAAATGTTGTTAGTCAACTACAGAATTAGCTTCATAGACATGTTTTATGCGACTAAGTTGACTAACACGTACATGTAAACCCTTAACAGGCAACAGTATAATAGTTACCGCCTCATTTTAAACTCTATCATGTTGTAAGAAAACCTGAAATCTTGAACATACGCAATGACTTTTTAAAGATTAATTAGTTACCGCTTGCAAATCTTATCGCAACATACAGTTCATACCATGACATTGGCTTCGAATAAAAAATAGTATCTGTTGGTTTATGTATGTTTTTTTAAATATAATACTTATATCCTAAAACTGCAGGTACGGTTAGCACAAAATATGCTTCATAATGACAAAATTGTTATAGCCCTCAATAAGTATGGTACTTGACGGGTAAAACAATGTATTTGATCAGATTTTTTTGCAAAACAAAAGTGAAAACAATGGTCTTCTGCCCTCGACCCATACATACACACATAGAACCAGTAGAAAAATACAACTGCTAAGAACGTTTGCACTCCTAAAATGAATCCCTGTGTCGCTGGATACTTTACAAATATATATTTGAGGGGTACAAAGTAAAGTATACTCAGAATACTTACTTATGGGTTACACAAATAGTTGCTCTGTTTAGAAACTGTTATATTCACACTATTAACCGCTGCGCCACACGTCGTGATAAAATCCATCTGGTGATATTAAGTCTGTGATCACACTGTATAAAATGTCTAAAGAATGGTTCAAAGATGTCAGCCTATTTAGGCCATAATAGCCTGGGATACCACCAATGTGGTTTAGTTTCCTTGCTTCGGACGGCACGTTAAGCTGTTGGTCCCAGTTGTCGCCCATAATTTATGTTATTGGCCTACTGGGTGACTTGAACCACTCTGACAGGACAAAGCAAATACTGTCCATAACATAAAAGAATAGACAGTAGTTTATTATACATATTATTATTTGCAGTTAAAAGTCAAACTTTTAAAAGTATGTATGTAGCTACAATGCATTAAACATAAACGTCTGTACACCGCGGTCCCGAGCACAAACCAACACTTGAGTTCATGCCACATTTTTAGGGTTCCGTAGCCAAATGGCAAAAACGGAACCCTTATAGATTCGTCATGTCTGTCTGTCTGTCTGTCCGTCCGTATGTCACAGCCACTTTTTTCCGAACCTATAAGAGCTGTACTACTGAAACTTGGTATGTAGATGTATTCTGTGAACCGCATTAAGATTTTTACACAAAAATAGAAAAAGAACAATTATTTTGGGGGGTCACCATACATAGAACACATGTGGGGTGTCTATGAATAGGTCTTCTAAAATTATATTGAGGTTCCTGATATCATTTTTTTCTAAACTGAATAGTTTGCGCGAGAGACACTTCCAAAGTGGTAAAATGGGTGTCCCCCCCCCCCCCTCTAACTCTTAAAATAAGGGAATGATAAAATTAAAAAAAATATATGATGTATATTACCATGTAAACTAACAACGAAAATTGGTTTGAACGAGATCTAGCAAGTAGTTTTTTTTTAATACGTCATAAACCGCAATTTGCATTCATTTAATCAACTGAAATACTTGCTGCTATGGAACCCTTCATGTGCGAGTCCGACTCGCACTTGGCCGGTTTTTTATATGAGGCGCACGCTTTGTACCGCACTGGGCCGTACGCGCAACTAACTAAATCATTTTGTACACTGTTGTTGATAAATTATTAAATATGACCTCCTTAAACGTATACCTTTTAAATTATAAGAAATGTAGATATACATAAGTAGGCTAAGTTTATTCCGAAATACACATTCGAACCATACTCTGGGTTCTACAGCTACAGAACTCCCTGCCTTACATGTACATAATACTATACTCAAATAGAAGGAAAGCTAATCTTATAGGTACTTATTTATTTAAATTTAACCCTTGCTGAGTTTAACTAACAATATAAACACCAGCAATTCCAGTAACCAACAAAAAAATACATTGTTTTACAAGCAATAAATTTTATGTTATCCAAATGTTGGAGTGTAACAAAAACGTATGTGGTTCTGCATATCACGGGGTACGTAATAATATGTAAATGTGCGACCGATTTCTGAGATAGGGTTTATGCAAACATTCTAATGTAGAAATGCTTCCTTTTACTAGCTACCGCACTATCTTAGCCTTTTTTTTTTTTTTTTTTTTTTTTTTGTTTAGGCAGGGGGAATGCCTACGCATGCCACCCGCAAAAAGTGTCTGCGGGTGGGTATGTCGGACTCGCACCGACTAAACCTACCTGCCGTGGACTTCTCTTGACGCCTGATGGGAGGAGCCCCGGGAACGCGGGTATGCTGCTCCGGTGCCCCTCTTTTGCGCCATGTCTCAGATGGTCGGGACACGTACCCTGGGAGGGTTTGGAATTGCCCTCCCCTATTGCCGACTCCTGCCAGTCTGGCACAGCGACTGTGCCACAAACAGATCGCTGTCTTCCCGGAGCTGCTTGTAAGTGGCCGCAGTAGAGGACACTTCTCACACTGCCACCGCAGCCCCGAGGGGAGTTGGGCTACCGGCTGCCGCCGCCGCCCCGACGCCTCCTCCGTCTACGAGCGGGATCGGCTCGTTCCCGAACCCGCTCGGCGGCCTCCTTCTGGAGCATGACTGCCTCACAGAAGGAGACCACGGCGTCCCATTTGTCACCCGCCAGCATCGCGCCTACGATCGCTGGTGGGGACAGATCCCGTCCGATCGCTGCGACCAGGACTCGCCTCTCGGCCTCCCAGGCCGGGCACTCTTCCAGCGTATGCTGGGCCGAGTCCAGGTCGCTTCCGCAGTGGTGACAATGTGTCGTCACTTCTCGGCCGATCCGGCTCAGATACTCACCGAAACACCCGTGTCCGGTGAGTATCTGAGTCAGTCTGTAGGTGACGTAACCACCCTTCCTTCCCACCCAGGCCTCGAGGTGAGGCAGGATAGCACCGACGGCACGTTGGCGCGCGTTCAGGCGCAACTCAAGTCGTGCGCGCCACTGTATTAGTACGCGCCGGTGTACATCCCGTCTATACTCAATGAGCGTCCGGTCCGGCGCCCCCCCACTCCCCTGGCGGACGCGTATTTCGGTAAAAACCGCCGCGTCGACAGCCGCCAGGAGATCGAAAGGCGGGAGGCGCGCCAAGAGTGTCGCCGCCTCAAAGGATACCGTACGGTATCCTCGTGCGATCCGTATGGCCACCACACGCTGCAGGCTATTCAGAATTGCTCTGCAGCTGGAGGCGCCCGTCAGGCGTTCAGACCAGACGGGCGCCCCGTAAAGGGCCATAGATCGCACGACACCTCCGTAGAGGCGGCGAACTTCTTCCCGTGGACCCCCGAGGTTCGGCAACAGCCGGTGTAACGCACCGGTTACCCGGCGCACTCGGGGGGCTAGACGCTCAAAGTGCTCCTCGAAGCCCCATCGACTGTCTAGGGTGAGGCCCAGGTACTTCATGTACCGCCCCACCCTGACCTCTACGTCACCTACCCACATCGACGTGCTGGGTGGTTCCTGCCTACGGCGCAAGCCGTGGAACCATAGCGCCTCGGTCTTGTGAGGCGCTACCCGAAGGCCCAGTCTCCTTATGGCCGTGACGACACATGCAACACCGAGTTCGGCGAGCCGTACCGCCCGCTGGAAGCTGACCTCCCGGGCTATAACGAGCGTGTCGTCCGCATAGCAGACGACGCTCACTCCGGGAGGGAGGCCAATCCGCAGGACCGCATCATAGGCGAGGCTCCATAGCAGAGGTCCCAACACGGACCCCTGAGGAACCCCGCAGGAGAGCTCCCTCTGGACCTCAATCCCGTTCCGACCGACGAACTTAATCGCCCTGTCACGCAAATATGCCCCGACTATACCACGCAGATAGGGAGGCACGTTATGGTAGACCAGTGCCTCCCGTATCGCCCACCAGGGGACGGAGTTGAAGGCGTTGACGATGTCTAAGCTCACCGCCAACGCCACCCCCCCCCCGCCCGGACGGCGGGTTCCGACAGGGCTCGGACGCGGTTAATCGCGTCCAGCGTCGAACGTCCCTGTCGGAAGCCGAACTGGTTGTCCGACAAGTCGGGGCCAACGCGCGACAGATGCTCGCTGAGACGGGCGGCAATGACACGCTCAAAGAGCTTGCCCGCCTCGTCCAGCAAGCAGATTGGTCGGAACGCCGAGGGAGAATCGGCGGTCCTGCCCGGTTTGTGCAACAGCACAAGCTTGGCCTCTTTCCAGCAGGTAGGGAACACGGAACTACGGAGGCAGCTTGTGAAAAGTTGCCTCAACCGGTCCCCCAAGACTACCAGAGCGTACACCCATGCCCTGCCCGGTATCCCATCCGGGCCAGGGGCGGTGTTTCGGGCTGCAAGTCGCCGTACTGCTCGGTCCAACTCTCCCTCCGTCACCTCAAACTGGTCGTCCCAATCATGGTGCGACGGTGACGGAGAGTCCGAGGGACTATCCTGGACCCTAGGGAAGAGGGTGTCCATCACTCTCTTCAGAAAATCCGGGTCCAGGGTACTCGTCAACGGAGGGACCCAAGGTCTGAGCTTACCCAGTACCATTTTGTACGGGCGCCCCCATGGGTCCCTATTCAGTCCCTCGATGAGCTCGTTCCAGGACCGAGCTTTGGCTTCCGCTATCGCAATCGATAGCGCCTTGACGGCGACTTTATACGCCGTATGCGCTCTAGCATCCTCTTCGGCATTGGCTCGCCTCCTCCGACGGGCTCGCTGGTGTCGGCGACGCGCTGCGACGTACTCCGATCGGAGTCGCGCGATTTCGGCCGACCACCAATATTGCGAGCCTCGTCTGTCACCCGGACGGATCCGAGGCATCGACATGTCACAGACGCGAGACATGATACCCCGGAACCAGTCCGCTTGCGAATCGGGATCGGACGGGATCCTTTCTCCACCTTCACTAGCGCCCCAATGGATGGCAATGGTGGCAGCCGTCAGCATGTCGCGGTCTATGTGACGCAGGGACCAGCGCCGCGGTGGGATAGTGCTACTTCGGTCAGGGCCGCCTCGGGGCGGACGGAAGGCCACGCTGAAAAGGATATGTCGATGATCCGACAGCGTGGCCACTTCCTCCGCAACTCTCCACCCCGAGACCAGGTGCAAGGCTGAGGGAGTCGCCCACGTCAAGTCGACGATTGACTCCCCCTGCCAACGCACACAGGTACTGACTGAACCTCGATTAACAAGACGGAGGTCCAGTCCGGCGGCCCATTCTAGTAACGTCTCCCCTCGAACGTCGTCCCGGGTATCGCCCCAAAAAGTAGAATGAGCGTTGAAATCACCCAGGACGAGTACCGGACGGGATTGGTAACCGCTTATGTGGCCCGTGAGCCCGTCCAGGTACGCCTCAAAATTTGCGAGGCCGCAATTTGGGGAGATGTAGCAGCCCACTACGACTGCTGGTCCCCACTCCACCACAACGAATCCGGGCCCCTTGGCCAGGAGTGCGCAATGGGGGTCTTGTTCCCCCCCTGCCCAGTATATGGCGACGAGGCCCCCATCCGCCCCGAACCAACGCGGGTGGTCGGGAACGGAGTGAGGCTCCGCCACCATCGCTAGGGCAACTGAACGCTCAGCGATCGTCTGCGCAAGAAGAGCTTGCGCAGCGATGCAGTGGTTCAAGTTGCCCTGCAAAATAAGTTGGGAGGGAAAGAATTCTTAAACATCCATCGACACCCCAACGGGGCCAGAGCCCGGTTCAGTAGACCGCGACGTTGCTGTTGGAGCGGACGTGGCAGGACGTCCAACTCCTCTGCTCCTAACCTTTGGCGGCGTGCACCTACCGCTACCTAGCCGGTGACCAGCCGGCCTGCCAAGGTCGGCACACACAATACAGTGGGGCGCACGCGCCGTGCATTCTTTCGCCTTGTGGCCGTGTTGGCCACAGACGAAGCACGACGCGCTCCGGTCACATCCCGTGCACCGAGCCCTGACATGGCCCTTCTCCAGGCAGCGGAAACACTGGAGAGCTCTAGGTGGAATAGCTTCCACCCGGACGGACATCCAGCCCACTAGTATTCGACCGATTGCCGCTAATTTGCGGGCGGTCACTAGCGGGCACCGAACCCACACCGAACTCAAGCCGGACGGGGAGAACCGAATTTCGCCTACCTTTATGTCGGCGACGGCACATCCTCCCGTCGTAGCCAAGGCTTCTGCCACCTCGGTGGGGTTCACGGAGTCGTCCAGGTCTAGAACCCGGAGCTCTCCCATCGCCACAGGGCACGCCACCACTGCACCCGTCTCGGCTAAGGCTTCCCTTAGTCGAGTGGTCAGGGCCTCCGCTTTTACGGAGCCCTCTGGACCAGGGATCCTCAAAATGAGACCCCCGGTCAAGGCCCTCTTAGGGCGGAGGCCCGCCTCTAGACCAAGGTCCTTCAACTGGACCTTGGTCCTCGCCATCATCATGACCTCGGCCATGGTGGCGGTGGAGGTCGGCAGCAAATTGATCGTCACTGCCGCGGACGAAGGAGGTCGCGGCAGTGCGACCGGCCTCTTAAGAGGCGGAGGTGGTGGCGGCCGACTCTGCCGTGCAGCCTTGGCTCTAGCCTTTCGGCCAACCACCTGAGCCCAGGTGCCTTCGGCAGGTGGTGAAGGCGCTGCGGGAACCGACGCCGCGGCAGCCCTAGCGACAGCGGCGTCCGCAGCTGCAGCCCGGCGCCGCTGTCGCCGACTACCCCGCTTTCCACCCGCCACGGATCCCACGGATGGAGTCACTAGGGGCGGCTCTGCGCTCCGTGCGAGTGGCGGGCGGATGGCCCTCCCCGGGAAGATTTCCGCTATCAAGTCGCGGCGCATCTGGACCAAACGTTGGTCCAAAAGGGCCGCAAACCTTTTTTCTGGCGTCACAGGATCTTCCCGGGTCGGAGCTGAGGGAGGAATGCCAGAACTGCTCCCCTGTGTAGGTGGGAATAGAGGCGACTCTGGCTGGCGTCTGTCAGATGTCCGCGGTGGCGGTGATTTTGACGACGGCGGCTGAGACGGCGGCCGAGATGGCGGCTGCGACGGTGGCTGGGACGGCAGGGGTGGGAAAGTCCCGATCTCACGCCGACGAAGTTCCGCCAGCTCAGCGGACATGGCGGCCATACGCGACTCCAAGGAGGCCAACTGGGAACAGAGTTGCTGGTTCTCCAGCTCCAACCTATTCCCACCGGTCCTCCCGTGTAGCTCCGTGGCAGCTGCCTGAGCTTTGCGGGCCGCCAGGCGGAGGGCACGGACAAAGTCGCCCTTCAGACGCTTTGATTTGTCCGCAACCTTCTCCACCGTCGCCAACGACTCTTGTATGACTGCGCCCAGGTCGGCTGTCGGCTGCTGACGAAACTCCTCAGCCATGTCTTCGACCCGGGGCAGTCGGCTTTTGGCCTTGCTATCTACTGGGCCCTGAGAGGGGTCCAGTACAAACGCCAAGTCCGCCTCATTGTTGTCGTCGTCTTCTATGCACAGCCTGGGTTTCACAACCCGCTGCGCATCCTCTGCGGTACGAAGACGACCTCGCTTTCGGTTTTCTAGGCTATCCAGGGACTCCATGGACACCGCGGACCTTAGGGAGCTATCGCTCTCCACGTCCGCGGTGCCCTGGGATGTCCCAGGAACAGGTGTGGCCGGGCGGGTACATGACCTCGTGGTTCTCCTGACGCTCTTCTTGGCGGCAGTTTCTGTAACACCGTCCGATACACCTTCGTTTCTTACATTATTGGGGCGCACAAAACTGGGCGTGAGCACCCTACCCGCGACCTCCGCGGAAATATGTCCTGTAGTGTCCCCCCCAGATACGGTGGGACAGCCGGGCCCTAAAGGACCCGGGAGGGATTCTCCGGCAGAGCCGGTACCCTCCTGGGGTAATGTTTTTCTAAAAGACATCTTTACCTTTTTACCCTTTGGAACCGGTTTACCCCCCGGTACCCCCTTTCGCCGGGTAATTGCTCAGGGGCTAAGGGTTGCCGCACTCGTGACCGGATTAAACGCTCCAGCCGTGAATGGCCGGAGCGTTCAATCCGACCCCGGCTGAAGCCCAACGCCGTGCGGCGAAGCTTAGGCTTGCGCTCCTCCGCTGTCCCCTCCAGTGTATAGAAGGGACAACAGAGGCGCGAGGTGTCGGAATATTTGCCACGGACGGTGGTTTCTCCCCATGAAAGCATAGGAAAAAACCAGCGCCCACGCCCAGGGTGCACCGTTCCAGAAACTTCCGTTCCCACCGAATATAAATATTCATATGGGACCGGTAGTCTCGGACACACGAGGAGGTTTTCCGACCTAGCACCCCACACTATCTTAGCCTAGTTCTAGAATATTCTAATCGTGGTTATCGTACTTTTTATTTCTTTTTCGGCAGACACAAACTTGTAATTTTATTTTCTTTTTGTTTCCCTTCTATATATTTTTTATTTCATAATATTGCACAACTTTTAATGGCTTCTATGCTACGGAGGAACACTCATTTCTAAGACACAAGAATATACACATTTTTTTAGAGTTAGGGTATTTTGGATACCTTTTATGAGGTAGTGCATAAGCCTTATGTTTTGTTGTTCTAATATATTGAGAATTTTTTTTTTACCCTGGACATTATTCATTCATCTGATTCCAAACTAAGTAGAACTTGTACTATGGAAATCAGATATCTGATTTATTTACATATACTCCTTTTTTGTAAATACATACTTTTATACATAATTACACCCAGACTCAGGAAAGATAGACATCGAATCGAACACACGACCTGCGGCGTGAAAGGCAAGCCTTTACCAACCACGACAACTGGGCCGTATTATAGTTAACAAGCATACGGCGCACCTGATGGTAAGTGGTTACTGAAGCCTATAAGGCTTGAAGCGCAGTGCATTAATTTCGTGTTCCCAACCCTACCTCGGTTGCCGATGAATTTTGGAGACCTTATGCATTAGAACATTGACAGTTTTATGCCTGAAAGATACTCTGTGAAAAAAGGAACTCAGAGAAGCACCTCCAAAGCTTCATCACTTTTTTTTAAGGCAGGGGGGGATGCCTATCCATGCCGCCCATAAAAGTGTCTGTGGGTGGGTATGTCGGACTCGCACCGACTAAACTTAACCTGCCGTGGACTTCTTTTGGCGCCTATTAGGGGGAGCCCCGGGAACGCGGGTATGCTGCTCCGGTACCCATCTTTTGCTCCGTGTCCCAGATGGTCGGGACACGCACCCGGGGAGGGCTGTGAGTTGCCCTCCCCAATTGCCGACTCCTGCCAGTATGGCACAGCGACTGCGCCACAAATAGTTCGCTGTCTACCCAGGGCTGCTTGCACGTGGCGGCAGTAGAAGACACTTCTCATACTGCCGCCGCAGCCCCGAGGAAAGTTCCATCCCTTGGTTACAACTTTTTTCGTTCTATCAGTAGCTCTGAACTAGATACATATTTATATACTTATTATTATATATTTTTAATTTGACATTACAAGTTAATCTAGCTTTCACTGCTTCAATGAGCAATAAAGACGAGCCACTTCAGTATATAAATTGACACTTATTGTGTAGGAGGGAATATGACATGCTGTATTAATTTGAATTTGTTTAATGATATGATTTATTTTAGATCGAACATTTGTAATGTCTCTGATCTTCACAGTTTACGAACCATACTGTCAAGTCAAAGTCAAAGTCAAAAAATATTTATTCCTTGAAAATGTTACATTTATGTGGAATCGTAATTTTTTTACCCTACCGTGCAGTGCATGACGTGGCAGCTACTGAGAAACACTGCCAGAAAACCCAGTAGGAATCATTTTTTAAAATACAATATACTTAAGATTGATTACAATCATGTGTGTTGACTCAGAACAACTTTTGACACTTCCGCCCTGCTACACAATTTGGCTTTAATAATTCTTTTAAACTTATTTGTAGACAATTCTCTAATATCATTGGGAAGTTTGTTATAGAATCTTATACATAAATTGACTCACGCCTGTCTCTCGGCTAGGCAGGAACAACGGATTTCCATAAGTGTGATCATTGCTCGCCGCTTTTGCCTCGTACGGACAAAGAGTAATACAATAAAGGTTTCGTTATTTGTGAAGTTCGGAACTCTAAAGTTGTCTGTTGATTGTTTGCTCGATTTGTTTCATGCAGAATTTAATCCCGTTCGTCCAAACATAGGGAAAGCCAGATTTTATGTTCGATATTTTATCAAAATATACGGTGAAGGGTGAAGTGAAGTGTTTTCAAAACAAATAATATCCTAGGATATTATTCACATACGGTCATCTGATCCCAAACTTAGCAGAGCTTGTACAAAGGAAATTAAAAAAGGAAAGACTGAAATTATTTTGTTAATACTTACTTATGTAGATAATTACACCCAGACTCAGGACATACAGACATGTTCATGCACACAAATATTTGTCCTGGGTGGTAATGAAACGGCGGCGTGAAAGGCAAGTATTTACCTACCACGCCAACCGGCCCGTCAATGTTCAGACACCAGCACACTAAGCTACCCCAATCTGTCAAATTTCTTTTATAGATTTTCAACTTTATCACATAAGCATAAGGTTCACTTTCAATTGGGGAAATTTGACAGATTGGGGTAACTTGATGTGCTGGCGTCTGTGCAACAACTGCTTAATTATACTGAAATGACTGTTCCGTAGCACATGTGGCGTAGTAGTAGACGTAGCAGCCTCGCTACGAAATTAGAGCCCTCGGGTTTCTCCTTCGATCCGAGAACACAAGTGTCTGTGTGTGATTGTTCTGAGTTCTAGAGTGTGCTGTGTGTTCGATAATTGCACTTTGTTAAATTCCCTTGCGACGCAGGTATTAATTTATTTGGTGCGGTAACGTCATTTATGAAAATTCTTAAATTAAGAAAAAAATCCAACCACGAAGACCTTGGCGTGGGTGTCCGAAGCTATTTGCACGTAAAGGTCTCCGAGGCTAGTAATTTTACTTTATTTTAAGGATTCCGGGCTGCTTTGTTTTGGAATTACAAATTTACAGATGTAGATGAAGAATTTAATTAATATTGATATTATGTATATTCAAATAAGTATTTCCTTTAACCCCAAATATATAATACAAGACTAGATTTTTTTATTTATTTATTTATTATCTCATCACAAAACATTGCTTACAATAAACATGATCCAGAAATAATACTTGAACCTGTCCACGGTGTCCAGGGATGGAAAGAAACAATATTATAATAATTCCTGGCTAAACTGAGCACGAAGAATCACTGATAATTTTAATGTATGTCGGACGACCAACAACCGCGCTCAGCGTGACAAAATGTAATTAAGATTTAAAAACAATTGAAATGTATGTGTGGCGAAGCGGTTTTGATTATCTCCCCGCCACTTGGTGTCCCGGGTTAGATTCTCAAATTGTCCAATTCAGGGTTAACTATAATTATAAGATTATTTTAAAATATTACAAATTATTTGCGATATAGACGCTTTTGTGACATAGCATTTGAACTTAATAGGATAATTTCCAAACTTATTGTTACTACCGATGTGCTCAACATAAGTACAACTGAAAGTATGATCTAAAACAACGCGGAAAAATACATCTGTCAGCTAATTACCAGCATGTCATATAGACTTCATGTACATGTTCATGTAAGGACATGGCCAAGCCCAATTAATAAACTGACTCAAACAAGAAGAATTTTCTATAATAGGTATTGTATTGTTGGGAACTTTTTTCGGTAAAATGTATCATTTATTTAACAGAAAACGTTAAACATTTGAAATTATTTCATAATTTAAGTAAATAATATTACTTATTTTATTTCGTTCTCATATTATTTAAAAATGATTATTTTATTATAATAACTGAATGTAGTAAAATATTTAATATTAGTTGACCTACGGTAAATTACGTAAATAATTTTCTTTATTTAACTATGGTTATTCTCGTAACGTTTAAAAATAATTGTTTTAACTCAATCATCACAACGGCTGTAAGAATTCCGCTGCTGGACAAAATCCACCTTCGGATATGCTATAATCGTCACGCTTGGTAGATGGGTTGGCGATCTAAATAGGATGGTCATAGTACACAGAGAGATCCTCCGGTAGATATTCCCTCGAGTCGACTTCTACACCACCCAGATGCGGTAATGATATTCTGATATTCAACGCTGTCACCACACGGCTAAACTATTATATTATATTAACACAGTCATCATCATCATCATCATATCAGCCGAAAGACGTCCAATGCTGGACAAAGGCCTACCCCAAAGATCTCCACAATTGCCAGTCTTGCGCTATTCGCATCCAGCAGGTTCCAGCGACCCGCACAAGATCATCGGTCCATATTGTAGGGGGCCTGCCCATTTTATTTATTTATTATTATTTGTTTGGGGCTTGATGCCTTGATGGCATCTTGTACCTCGACTATTACTGATCTATTGTAGCAGAGCTCCTTGACTTTGTCAAAGTTCACTGCTCAATCCTACAGCTTCCAAAAACTCCCAGATTGATTGTGCAGTGAGTGTTTGTATCTCTTCAGGTTGCATAATATGCTGTCCTAAGTGGATACTTCTACAACGCATTAGTGGCCCGCTCGAGCACAGAATATGCAAAGGAGTTTCCTCTGATTCTTGGCAGAATCTGCAAGTTGTGCTGTCGGCCAACTTTAGGTTGAACATGTGCTTATTTAGCTTGCAGTGTCCGGTGAGAATTCGAGTTACCGCACATGTTTTGTAACGTTTAAATTCAAGTAATTCTTTCGACTATTTTTTGTTGTAGCCCTTGATAACAGCCTTTGAGTGTAGAGATCCAGCTGAGGATTTCCAAAGTTCCATGGCTGCTGAGGTGCATTGATCGTTTAGGAAAGAGTAGGCCCTTTGCTTGGTAATAACACAAAATGGTTCGGGTCCGTTTTGAGGGTTAACGGCTCCGAGTCTCGCAAGTTCATCTGCCTTCTCATTCCCTTCTATTCCTGAGTGCCCCGGTACCCATCTGAGTGTGACTCTGTTGGATTGACCCAGGGAATTCGGATTTTCTTTGCAGCACTGTACTTGTTTTGAGTTGGATTCAAAAGAGTCCAGCGCTAGCAGCGTCGCTTGACTGTCTGCCTGCCCATGCTGCGTCTTCCGGTTCGTGGTCGCCACTCAAGAACCTTTCTGCCCCAACAGCCTTTATTAACACAGTAAAATATTAAAATTAGTATAGCCGGCCATAGCTTAAGTTAGTAATTTTATTTACTTAATATGTGGTCGTTCTTGTTTCGATTGTACTCGTATATGGTTCCTTTATTAAATCTAATAAATAATGTAGGACATAGGCAAACGATCTACCTACGCATGCAACGGATCGCAAAGAACAACATTGTAGACCCCGTAATAACTACTCTTATATCACTCTCCATAAAACTTATCACAATCTGTTCCGTTTTATAGGTTGGTCGAGTTATTTTAGTACATATACATATCTAAGCCTATTTCTTATACTCGTACGTTTTAGATGCTTTTTCCTTAACAAGCGCTCCATTTACAGTATCATACAATAGCTATAATAAAAAAAAACTTGTGTGTACTTATGTACACGCGTTAGAAGTTATACTTCTTAATATACAACTTGAACATAGTTATCAATTTTCATACCACCTAGAACTAACGTCATGCTGTTATTTTTACGATGCGCGCGCATCGTAAAAATTTACTCTCATACATTTTCATACCACCTAGAACTAACTTCATGCTGGAAAATTTTTTGGTGTCGGTGTGCGCGCGCATCGTAAAAATTCACTCTCATCATTTTTCTCCATCGCGCCAAAAGAAGTATAACTTCAAAAATCAATTTATATAATTTAATTGTTAATTCTAAAAGACCTAGAATTAATTGTGTTAACTTTTAATACTACTTTTAATAAAAATTAAAAAAAAACATCTAGTTAGTAGTTCAACACTGAGGCTCAATAGTAAAACAATGGTGTTTATTTTGCGTCAAAATAATAACTATAAATAAAACAATTTTAGAAACACAGTAGTTTAAAGGTAAATACTCACTATTATATTGATGTAGCTTTAAACATTATTTAATCACGATCACCATAGCCTAGTTGGTAGTACTCCTGCCTGCGAAGCTGGTGGTCCTGGGCTCGAATCCCGGTAAGTGCAAATATTTGTGTGATGAGCACGAATATTTGTTTCTGAGTCATGGATGTTTTCTATGTATATAAGTATTTATCTATCTATATAAGTATGTATATCGTCGCCTGGTACCCATAGTACAAGCTTTGCTTAGTTTGGGGCTAGGATGATCTGTGTGACATTGTCCCCAGATATTATTATTATATTAACCAAACTGAGCCGTTAGCTAAAATCTCAATAGTACAATGTAGATCAAAGCTTAAATAAATTTGCTGAAATAGCCAGCAGATAAAAGTTAAACTTGAAGTAATAGAAAACTAGATTGGATTTGAAAAGTTTATGATCATACCCTTTAGTTAAATTGATGTTTTAGAGCATTTCAAAGGCTATCAAAGTTTTGAATATACGATACACTTGTGACTTGAATACTATATTTATACAAAGGGTATATTGATATGTAACAGGGATTAAGTGTTCACCGTTCAAAATGTTTATTAGATCACCGTTTGTATCAAAAAAATACAAACAAAGAACATTTATTCTTCTTATGTACTATATTTGTATAAGTATAGTATATAAGAAGAATAAATGTTCCTTGTTTGTATTTTTTGATACAAACGCTATAAACATAGGCTATACTTGTAAACATTGGGTTTAAAGTCTTTAGTGGCCAATCTCGTTGTTTAAAATCTTCATTTGATCAGGGTATACATATGAAGGGGCGTGGGCAGGCCCCCTACAAGATGGACCGATGATCTTGTGCGGGTCGCTGGAAACTGCTGGATGCGAATAGCACAAGACCGGCAATTATGGAGATCTTTGGGGGAGGCCTTTGTCCAGCAGTGGACGTCTTTCGGCTGATATGATGATGATGATGATACATATGAACACAAAAATAAATAAACCAAGAATATTATTATTTAATAATATATTTATACAGAGGATATATAAAAATTTATAGATTTATAAAGGGTTAAAGAGTTCACTGTCCCTAAACTCGTTGTTCAAAATGTCCTATGAGATCACGGTACATATGAAAAATAGATAAACATCGAATATACTTTTGAAATACTATATTTAAACAAAGGTTAAATTGAATTGTATCTACAAGGTGCGGTCGTTCACTGTTGTTAAGAAACTAAATTAAGAATTATCTCTTTCACGACTACACGTAAAATCGTTTAACGTGACTTGGTGAACCGTTAAATTGTTTTGCATGGTCTTATAATAATAGTAGTTATACTTGTCAAGATAAGCTTACATTATATGAAACTACAATTAAGTGTCGTATCACACATATCAAAACGGAAAGGGCCGTCACCGTATCCACTCGAGCCGTTCAGTATTATTTGTATGAAACTCCTCACTGCAACGCACACTAATCGGAATCGCATCGCCTCGGGCAAGATCACGAACCGCGGTGCAGTGCACGGTCCACTTGCTGTCGGCTTTCCGTACCCTCGCTTACGGCTCTCCGTACGCTAGCTTACGTATCTTCGTCCACTCTCCGCCCGCGCGGTCTGCGTTGCCGCACGTGCTGTACGATTCACGAGAGAGGCGACCGTGGAGTTAGCCTTTGCGAACGTTCGCGCATGTACACTCGTAAAAATAAGTGTTATTAATTTTATTTTAAACCAATATACGAATAAAAAAATAATTGATCTAACAACGTCTAGCCGTCAACCAGCGGTCGGCGAGCCGTAAGCGCGGCGTCGCCTAGCTGTAGCCGAGTCAACGGGGCGGAGCTTCTGATCCGCTTACGTTACGTGGTTACGTAAAGTGGACGACTGTTTGACGCCGAGGAGAAAGGCGAGCCGGTGACGATCCCTTTCCGTTTTGATATGTGTGCTACGACCCTAAACCGATAGTGTACTCCATACGTGTGGTCATATTTTATCATATGAATCTTATGAAAGCTTTAACTTACTTACTTATCGTATGGGCAGTGGTTATACCAGTGTAAGAGTTGTTCAAGCCGCCCGAGAAGGTCTCTGATATGGCTGAACGACTGTTGTCTAACGATTACAACCGGGACCCACAACTTAACGTGGCTTCCGAAGCACGGAGATGCTTAGAAATAAAAACCATTTTGGTGGTCACTCATCTATGGACTGACCGCGAGCTTTGTTGCTTAACCTCGCCAATCACATACGGAACGGTGAGTGCATCGAGCTATCGCCTCAAGGTTTTAATAAGTAGCAGGGTATTTCTCTCCTACATATTTTTAATTATAATATTGTAATATTACAAATTTGGATACACCGAACAAGTGGCGAGAGCAGATGGCTCTTATTAACGAACACCTGAGGGCACTCGTACACTCGGAGTTCTGTTTAAGGCTTACGGGGCTCGTTCAGTTCCAAATCGTGACGTTTGGCTTTTTAATTTTTATCGAGCAAAAAGGAAAGATGCTACCTTTCTACCTTCTTATGGACTTGTAGCTACCAATATTTTGATCGGAAAGCTCTTTTAATCAATATGACATTTAACTACGATTAACTACGAATCGTGTAGCCATTAAAAATTCTCGTATTAGAGAGTTAATAGGTTCATCATCATCTTCATCATACAGCTGAAATAACTCCATTGCTGGACAAGCCTCCCTCAAGAATTATCTTGGGGGGATATGCCATAATCGTTTATGTAGTTTATTAAATAGATATATAATTATTAGTGTGTATTTTATCAATATATTTACCCGACAAGGTACATAACTATAATAGTTTGTTGTACACTGCCTATACCCATAATTTTGAAAATCTTACTTTCCTGATGGTTTGCTGGAAGAAAATTCAATAATGAATTAAGCTCGCCTATGTACATGCCTTTTCTTTTTGTAACTTCTAACTTATTTATTTCTGTTCTGTGTGCAATAAAGAATAAGAATAATCACCATCCTTTTCAGGCAGGTTCGCGATTGTACTAGGATGGTCATAGTAATCAAAAGGAAGCTTGTGCCCGTCCTCTGGTAGATATTCTCTTGGGTCGACTTCTACGCCCCCACGGGATGAGATGGGGTGATGATATTTTGATTCTGATATTCGTCGCCGTCACCACACAGCAGTTAACATGTTACAAAAAAACCGGCCAAGTGCGAGTCGGACTCGCCCATGTTGGGTTCTTGTGTTGTGTTATCGGACAGTTAAAAGGTTACAAAAAAGTAACATATACAGTATGAGGTTTTCGTCACTTTTAGAATTTCAATCGATTAATCTTTAAGGGGAAAAAAATTACTCCTAATAAAATCCTATATCTTAAAGAATATTGACACATTTATTTATTACTAGCTGTGCCCGCGACTTCGTTCGCGTGGATGTCGGAACTTAACAATGAATTTTTTTGTGGAAAGCGCTGTGGGAGGATACCGAAACAATTTTTTTAAATTTAATTTAGTGCTTCTTTATTTCACCTGTGGAACCATCTGGAGCGTACACAAAAACGTTATTGGGGTTGTTTACACGTGAAAGAGCTACGTATAGTTGACCATGGGAAAAGCATCCAATACTTAGGTCTACCCCCGCAACGGATAATGTCTGGCCCTGATCTTTATTAATCGTTATGGCATAACAGAGAATGACTGGGAATTGCACTGGTTTGAAAGAGAAAGGAAAGTTTTTAGGAATTATAGGTATCCTTGGAATAAAAACAATAACACCGGCGCCGCAACCTGTTAATATTTCAGCTTCGATAATGTTTTGCTGCAGATTTGTGACCTTGAGCCGAGTGCCGTTACAAAGTTTGGGAGGACATACATTTCTGAGGAGAATTATTGGTACACCAATTTTTAAAACTATTTTCTGGGCTGGAAGTCCGAGTGTGCTGAGGGAATCCAAAAATTCTACCGGGTAGTGCGTGGCGTCATCTTCTTCCATAACTGTATTTATTGAGCTATATTCTTTACTATTCCCGGACGCATGAGTCAATATTTTGAAATTAATTGCCGCAGCTTGGCCATTGCGGGGAGTCAAAATAGCTCGCTGACACACCCAAGAACCAGCTTGATTTCCCATGTTTGTGGTAGATACCACAAACATGGGAAATCAAATCAAAAATCAAGCTGGTTCTTCCTTGGAGATCCGTACACAGAAGAAATTAGCTCCTACTGTGATAATAAATAATAAAAATCTTTATTGTCTCTAATTAATAACAATTTATACAAAATTGAGACATCCCTAGTAAGTAATGTAATACTTGTGTAGGGGCTGCCTCGCTTCTTACCGACGGTTACACAATAATAATCTAAAATTAAATTTTGACAAAGTAATAACATATTATCTATACTAAAATAAAAGAAAATAAAAACTATAAACTAAAAGAAAATAAAAACTAAAAAATAAAAACTTACTACCTAATTTTTGTGTGTGTGTATGTGTGTGTGTGTGTGTGTGTGTGTGTGTGTGTGTGTGTGTGTGATGTAACGTAAGAGCAGAGATTACCAATCAAAATAACTTTTCCATCTTCTTGTACGGGGTATGTGCCATCGCCTATTTTTTACAATAAATTGGCAAACTCCTGTGCATTTTCGCAGCCTCTGACTCATCGGGTTCCCTTCTATACTTATAACTATCTCTTGAATAGCCAATAATGACCTGTTGTGACAAATTTCACGTACCCTGTCAGGAATTTCTCCTTCAGTATTTAGTTGTACATGTCTCATAAAATCTTCAGCAAACTTGTCATGGTACTTTTGCCATAACTGGTTAGCACCCGATAACGCACAAAAGGTCAATAAGATGGTAAACAAATGTCGCAAGCGATGTGGACTATCGCTCACGCATGCTTCCGCTAGAGCGTCATCCCAATGCTGACCTCCATCTAATAAATGGCGTGCTCGGCAAGCGGACTTGTATGTGGGATGTTCAATATCATCCACTTTACGGAGCTCAGCAAAAGACGTAGGTCCTCGCACTACATGGACCAGACTGTGGGATGAACTCACACGTGAGCACGCCACGTGAGCACGCCAAGTGAACCTGCCCGCCTTCCTTAAGTCAATTCCAGCTAACTTGAGAGTTGGACTTTGCGATTTGTTGATGGTTATCGCGACACACACTTTTATAGGGAACTACAGTATTTCAAACTGAAAAGGCAGATCATTTGGCACTAACGGAATACGTGACACGAACACTGTTTCTCCCTGGGCGGATACAGGCATAATAGTAGCCTCTATAACACGATGCAAAGTTTGGACTTGAAGCCTAGTGCCGTTGCAAAGTTTAGGTGGCTTCAAATTACTCAGAACCATTATAGGTATACCCAAACGCAACATACATCGCCTACAATACGCCCTTAGGGGTGGAAATTCCTAAAATCCTGAAATACATATTTTTATTTTTAACGGAAAGGCCAAATACCAATTTTCATGTTTTTCACTTAAAAAACTACACACTTTTCATACAAACTTACATCCCCTATTTTACGCCCTTGGGGTGGAATTTCCAAACATTCTAAAATATTTATTTTTATTTCTAGCTGAACTACTAAATATAAGTTTCAATGCCTTTAACTTCAAAAATGACGGATTTTCATATAATCTTTCATTCGCAATTTTACCCCCTTAGGGTTAGTATTTCCAAAAACTCTTCCTTAGTGAATGCATACGTCATAAAAAGTACCTACCGGCAAAATTTCAAGTCTCTAACCCCAGCCGTTCAGGCTGTGCGTTGATATGTCAGTCAGTCAGTTTCCTATTTTACATAGGTAGGTATATAGATTTGTGCTGAGAAAATTATGAGAGACAGGGTTAATTTACTACATTCAAATACATTCAATCGGACAGGCTCAATAAAATTCGAATCGTCTCTACATTCGCGTTACTAACGAATCGACAGCACAAACTTTCGATCGACTGACATTATAATTTAAAATTAAATTATAACAAATCCAACCTTCTACATAATTCAATTTTCCCAAAGAAAACAGATTTTTTAAATAACCAATTTTGGACATCGACATACTTCTAGGCAACCAAGACCTTATTTCGAAACAATTCAAAACATTCAAAACCCTACGTAACTCATGCAATCAGCAAACACGGGCAAATCTTAACACCGCGAGTCAAAAGAAATACACAACGACATCTATCGAAATAAAAATGATCTATCAACCTAGCTCATTCAGAAAAGAGATGTCATAATAATGTGCACAATGACATCTATCGGACAGTTAGGTAGTTCAACTATAAACATTAGTTCATCTTGAAGTAATGAAATGTGTGTTATTTTTCTTCATGATTACTTTAAAGTCTAATATCTTTTGATAGACTGAACCGATTGCAATAAAACAAAAACTAAATGTTACCTCAAGTTACGCTCAATCGTTGTGTATAAAAGTTATCTACATTGCTTTCGTATATTTTACGTGATACCCGAACATATAAACAGACAAACAGACACACAGACAAACAGACAAAAATTCTAAAAATGCTGGAAATGGGTTCTATTGGTTGTTCTTTAATACCCTGGCTATTTTTTTTGGATTTTCTTTTGATGTACATAAATTATTTTTCTACAGATTTATTATATGTATACATAGATAGCAATTGTTTTACACTTTGATACTTTAGCTGTGAGAATATTTTTCATCTTGGCTTTGTTAGTTTTAAATATGACTAAGCCAAGGGAGGTATTAGTTTATATAAGTTAGTAGTTACGAACAAAAATATAAACCTTAATTTTAGTTTGGAGCTGAAATAGACACAAATTTTACACGTTTCCCAAAGGATTGTTGTTAATTAAGCTATGCGACGTAATACGAAGCTTCTAAGCTAAGTGAGTAGGTAAGCTAAGAATATATTTAAGTAGGGAACTCTTAAGTTTCAACGGAATAAAGACGTAATAATTTCCTAAGTTTTAAGTTCCATAAGTTTTCTTTACCTCCTTCCACATTATGGAAATGAAGTCAAAGAACACAACAATATAAATAAGTAAAGTCAACGTATAGTTTTAATTTATTTAATTAAAGCATTAGTAATTTTGAGAAAGTCATATTTAAATATTTTGGTATTGAAAGGTTATTAAAAGAAAAGAAACGTGCCTTGTGATCTATTTATTCACCTTAAATATTATTAGATAGATATTCAGTCGGCTTTAAAACATATCAAAGGCTTTCGAAGGTTTTTATAGATTTTTTTTATACAAAGTGTATATTGAATTACTTATAGGTTAAAGATACTAAATTCTTTGATACTTTCGGTTCTTTAATAAGTTCTTATAAAAACAATAAATATAATAAAAATAATGAGTTTAGAACATTAATAATATAATCCTAAACCTTGTTGGAGCTTAGCCAACTGAGTGCAGGAATGTCTGTGCAAATACTCACATGTGCACTCTCTATTCTCTCTTTCACAATCAAAAAGCACGGCTAACTGACACGACCAGAGACAGACCTAGTGCATTTCACACTCTACCGGTAGACCAAGACTAAAACCGAAGTATAGGATACTAAAACATTGTGTGTCTACTACCATTAAGCACCTACAATCTATTACAACTGAACAGGAAGGATCTATGCATGGTGATAGGCACAATTACCGAACACTGCACACTAAACCAACACCTCTTCAAGATTGGCGTCACAGACAGCCCCCTGTGCAGATGGTGCATTGAAAATGAAGAAACGCCAGCACACGTACTGCTACACTGCTAGAGTGTTGCTTAGCAACGGGCAAAGTTCCTGAATAATCCGAAGACACTGCAGGAGGCCCTCAGGCCAGGCTTTCGTGGTCTCCTGGACTTCTGGATGGAACTAAAATGGTTCGAGTAGCCAAACAAGTATCACGCACAATGGCCCAATTAGGAGGCTAAGTGCGGAAAACTATCGCCCAACTAACTAAGTACCTACAGTAAAATCAACTAAACATATTGACCAAGAGTGATTTGCAAAAGTAGAGTTCTCTAAACATTACGAACAAATCGTTTGCTATTAGAATTCCGTAAAAAATCTAAGCTTCTGTGGGGAAGCTATCAGGGTTTTATCACACTAGCGATTTATATTCCGAGTTTGCTACGAGTCGATAACGAAAAATCACGCAAAGTTGGCAAACAAATTAGCCTTTATACTACAACTAGTAAACGTACAGTTACCCTAAATACCTACAGCGTCTAAGATCTTTGGTAATGTCACTCGCCCGCGGCTTAATGACTACTCGCTCGCTGCAAACTCGCAGCAAGCCCGTAGCGCACTGGCCACGCTTTGAACTTGCTTCCGAATTGCTATTGTGATAAGGCTTTTAGATCATAGACGTTGCAATAGATAATCATATTTCCACAAGTCTACAATACTAAATACAATTAAAAGGGCCCTTATTCACAATACATTAGAAAATACTAAACCTATGAAGTTGTAATCCGACCGATAGTTCCTTACAGGAATAGAGAAAATTAATTAGAGGCAGAACAAAAAATTACGAAGTGCAGGACAAATTGAATTTTTTTTCTAAACATATAGTGAGTAGAAGGACAAATATGTTGGGACACTGTCGCAACGTGACTATTACGTAAGAAACATTATGAAAATAAAGAAAAGAAGAAGTTTTGCGGCCGACCAAGATTAGCTTCAAGTCATTCAAATCACGTCTAATTCTCAAGTCTCCTCCAAGAAAGAATAATGCCACAATCGCCAAGCTGGCCAGACGGGTTGGCAACGCAGTATGATCATAGCTCACAGAAAGACACTGCTACACGTTCTTCAAAGCCATCACCAAGAGCATAAATGAACGTGAATTATAAGGATCGAATCAAATACAAAGAGAAAGTAGAGTCGGAGATAAACAGAAGTAAAGGCCAAGATCGACTGACAAATGCATAGCTCTTCTTGTGCTGATTGTAGTAGGAGACGATCGTTAAGAACAGATTTTAGAACAGTGTGAGGAAAATGTATACAAAATGTATGCAAAGCTGCAAGCGCAAGCTATCTTTATTTGTTATTATAATTACGCTACATTTTAATAAAAGGCTTCTCTGAGTCTGATATGCAAAGGATGGCAGATGATTACAAATTTAAATCTCTATGTATTTAGTCTCTGATAGAGATAATACTCTGCTATTATACGGTTCGCGATTGCAGCTGACATCTAATTTAGTTCTACCTAACCGACGTTGCCTTTAGCTATAAGTTTAACTACTAGAAATAAGTTTATTCAGAGATTTTTATATCTTAATTTTAAGTCATAAGCGGAATATGTCAAGCTGTATAGTAATATTTTAACTTTTAAATTTATTAGTTAACGAAAGAACAAAGTTACGGACGCAGTCATGTTTGTGAAAAAAACTCTGAATGAAAACGGAATTTTACCCTCTGTATGTTCTGCCGTTAAGTGGCAGTTCACATCCCGACTGCATACCGTAGTACCGTTACCACACATGGAATGCCGTTGGCATCACTCACGCGTTGTTGATCGCTTCCCTATCCTTGATGAGACCCGACAAGATTCAGACACACAGCATGAAGTAATACACCATGTATCTGTATGGTGCAGGTACTTTTACAGTTGGGTTGCTCTAACTCTCGTCGAGGCACTGGCTCTCACATCCGCTACGGAATACAAGAAACTTGGCGCTGGACGTACATGTGAGGATGGTAGCCAGCGAGCTCAAAGATCCTGCCAATAAGAGTACTGGGTTTGCCCACTTCTTATTCTCTCAACACGCAGTTTTCCCAGATGATGTGAGTAAGAATTACATTCTGTCATCCATGTTATATCTGCAAAGGGGAAAACACCTCCATTTGTAAGCGTGTAAGGCTGCGCATGGCAGTAGCTTATCGAGGTTATTACGTAACTCTTAATATTTACTTTTTACATTATTTGCCTTTTCATTATTCACACATCGAGTGTTACGGCTTCAGTGAATGAATAAAAATATCTAGAGCATAAAATGCGTGGAGGATTACATATATTCTCTTTTTATTTTGGATATGGCTACTTTTTATACGTGTACATCGCGTTACTAGATTCGCTGCTTTCATATAGACTGGCATGCTGCCTGGACTAACTAAATGTCAAATCAAGATAATTGACCTTTTAGTCGATAAAATTACTGAAGATAGTTGTAAAAATAGTAAGTAACGTAAAAGCTCCTATTACCGCCAGTTTTAGCTGTCTTCGGATTCACTTTAAAAAAATAGATATAAGCTGTTATGTTGGAAAAGATATTATAATTTTTATTTAATCTCAACAAAGTATTCTTTGCAATTCAGTACTTAAATTCAATATTCAATAACGCAATAATTACTAAATAATTATTTAATCCAAAAGAGTAGTTGATTATATTACCGACCCATGGAATGCGGCAAGATTCTATTACCGATTTTTCTACTTCTTTTACCGACCGCTACGACGATGTCACTTCTTCTTTACTATTAAATAAAATAAAAAATGTTTTTTAAGGTATATATTATATAATAACAATAGTTATAAGATCACCATTATTACAATATGAACATATTTATTTATTGCAAAGCTTAGAGAACTTACTTTTTGTCATTTTAATTAATTAAAAATGTAACCAATCTCAGAAAACAGTCTTCAAATAATTAAAAGCTTACTTTTTCATTACCTACATACTAATTATATATTATAAATCAATAACAAAAATATTTTTATCTGTAATACAATCACAAAATACCTTTATAATAGGTTAATTTTATAATAACACATTTATAATTCGCTCAATACAGAAGCCGACCCCAAGATGCTTGGGATTGATAAGGCTAGGAGAAGAGAGAGAGAGACATTAATCAACGATATAGAATTTAATTCTTCGAAAGAAGATTTAAAATGTTACATGGCCCTCATTCCGTCCCGCCATTTTATTTGATTTGAAAACATATGAAATATAGCCAATGCCATGAAGCCATGAATGAAACTGGATAGCAAATATTATTTTACATTAATAATATAGCCTTTGACAAAATCTCTCAAAACGTCACGTTAGCAAGAAATAAGCCAATTTGTTCAAAAATATACATTTTGTTTTTGTGTACTGTAATACTACCAAAAATATCGTCATAGCTGTGAGTCGGTAATAGAATCACGTACCTATGAAGGAATCAATGTTCTATTAGCGACCAATAAAATTTACAATAAACAGATAAAATATCCGTTTTATGGAATACTGTTAAATTCGATCTCTTTACTATATTATTTTTTTAGTCTCAGTTAGTCTTTAATTCAGATAATAATGGTTATTTACAGTATAATATCGTT
This sequence comes from Pseudoips prasinana, assembly GCA_951640165.1. Classification (NCBI taxonomy): domain Eukaryota; kingdom Metazoa; phylum Arthropoda; class Insecta; order Lepidoptera; family Nolidae; genus Pseudoips; species Pseudoips prasinana. The sequence continues at coordinate 30,602,370 of OX621240.1, forward strand.
ATAATAATAAGGATATTGTCTAACGTTGAATCGAGTTTTACACAAAAACTTTAAGAAATAGCTGTGTCGTTAATAGAGCTAACGAAGTAAAATAATTTTAAGAATTGAACAAGAAAAAAGTAAAATCGAATGAGGTAGTTTATAATAGATATTATTTAAAAATACTAAATGTTCTCAAAATTTAACAACGCCATGAGGTCGTTATTAGCATCAACTTTTGAAATTCGGGTTCTATTACCGCCTTAAATTAAAACATGATTTTATAACACAAAAACCAATAAGAAGTATTATATCAAGAGTTAATTTAGAAAACAAATATATACGTTACAGTTGTAATGTAATAGCAAGAAGACCAATCCATTCTTAGTGTGTTATTTTCCTTAAGTAATATTTAGGTGTACTTACGTGGCCGGAGACGCGACACTATGAAACGTGCGTCAATTTCGGGTGCGTCCCACTCATAGTCAAATTATTTCTTTCACTGGCTATTTACACACATAAACTTTACTCTTTTTGCTGCCCAATTAAAATAAATAACTAATTTTTAAGGTATCACATTCTGGAACCCTATATTATATCTAATATAAGTGATTTCAAAATTAGATCGTTAATAGAGTACACTTTTTAGGGGGTCGTTAATAGGAGCTTTTACGTTATGTAGGGTTATTCTTGGAGTGAAATTGCTACCAGTCCATGAAAAAAAGTTATGCTGTTAGTAGCGGTTGTACATTATTGTAGGAATGATTTTAAAATAATTTCAGTACACATTATCTCAAAGGAACATATACATATACCGTTTTGAAGTACCCACTAATAACAACTACGACGGACAAAGATGAAGATTTATTCTGAATGTCGGTGATGTGCGGCGGTTGTAACTTAAGTATCATCATTGTGATATACTTGGTATTATATTAAAAATCTTGCTATTATATTTAAAAAAAACATTTTTTTTTCTCAGTACCAGACACAGTTTCCAATCTCCTTGGTACCTACTTTGAGTAATATAATTCTTTATAATATAATATATTTTCTCCTTTTTTGAGTTTGTAGTCTGAGTCATGGATTATAAATTGAAAGTCAATGATTTGTCTTTTCAGAAAATTTAAAAGGGATTTACGCCTGCCAACTAACTATATTGCAGTTTGGAAGAATATTTTATGTAAATCTGATGTCTTATTTTGATAAATACTTTCAATTTTTCGTCATTATTTCACTATCGTATAGGCTCCAACTACTTCATATTAAATATCTTCACGGAGGTAGATAGCCATTCCACCGCCACCCTTGTCAGTTCGGTCATTTCTCAATAGTCTGTAACCAGGCAAGCAGTACTGAGAAGAAAGAAGTGCTGAGATAATATTCTGATATTTGGCGCTATCACCATACAGCAAAGAGTATTCTATTCCATTAGGGGCCCTAATAACCTTAGGATATAATATTAAGGATTACAATTGGTAAATATTAGAAAATCATAACAGCAATAAAATGGTATTAGATCTATGTGCAATTTCCGTTCCACAACCAAGAAGGAACATATAATCTTGCATCAGTTTCCTAAACGAAACGTAATAAAAACGTAGCTATCAAACGTGTGGCGTCATGTTTACGATATGTTGGGGTTTCGTTTATATCAGGGTAGTTGCAATTATTGCGCTTTGATTATAAGTTGCTCGATGACAACTTTGCTACAGACCCTCTTGCCAGAATCATCAGAATTAATGGTCGTCTACAACTGTGTGTTTCACAAGTAACTTTTTAGATCACACTACCACTCTGTGGTATTCCTATTTCTTTTCATTTCATAAAGGCCTTCAACGCACTTGCGGCTTCGCGGGTGTTGCGAGTGTCTATGAGCGATGGTGAGCACTTACCATCAAGTGACCCATTTACTCGTTTGCATAGTATTATAATGTATTCATCATGTCAGTCGAAAGACGTCAAACGCTAAGCTTCCGAAGGAAAAAAAATTGGCATGTTAGTAATTATTTGACGTAATAATAATTTATCTTTCCGTATACCCGTACGCCGGCTTTGCAGGGTCACTAGTGTCAATTATGTCATAGTAATAAACAAAAAAACGGCATTTTTTTTTAGATGCATACCCCGCTTTATTGAGTAGAAGATATTTAATCTAAAGTGGACAGACTCGTGCAGACCGATATTTATAAGAGAAAACTCACTTTTCCGTCACTATACATATTTGAAATGTGCAAATTTGTAAGAAAAAATATGTCACTTTTTGAAATAAACAAGGAGGCTGTACTTAAAAGAAAAATAGTTCGCAAACCGCTATTAATACCAAGATATAGACTGAAGATATGTGATAAAAACTGTTATAATATGGCAACAATAATATACAATAGAGTTTCAGAAAGATTCAGAAATCTGACAGAAACTGAATTCAATAAAAAAATGTATGAGTGGCTCTGTGACAAATGTTTTTATTGTATTTCAGATTATCTCAATTTAACTTTCAATAATTTTGACATACTACTTAACTTGACTTTTACGTTATATATATTAATTGATTGACTATATATACACGTTTACGTTATTGTTTAGCTAATAAATTATTTTAAAATTGTAAAATTATAGAAAGTAAAATATTAAGTTATGTATATCGAATTAAAATTATGTGAGATTATGACAAATAATACATGTTACTTACATATAATAATATTATGTGTCATACTTCCACTTAAACATTTGCACGACAAATTGTTGAATATAGTGGAACCGTAATTTAAGACCATCTAAATGTACCTATATTCCTGCAAATAAAGAAATCATTCATTTATTCATATGTCACAGGGTCCTTAACAAATCATATAGGTAATTTATGGAGACAAAGCACACCCAAACTCAGAAACACCGCTTATGTGACACATATAGTTGTCCTTACGAGAATCTAACCAGGACACGAAGTGGCTTGGCGACTGATTTAATCGCTGCGCCACAGGTGCAGTCAACAGTCTATAACATCAAAAATCTATTAAGTTGGAAGAATAACACATTGATGATAAAACAGCGCCAACGCATCACTACGTAGATACGAGTATATGGCAGAGGTGCAGATATACAGGGTACTTGTAAAACACCAAGAACCTCACAGGACTAAATACCAACAACTTTAGTTCTACAACTATTGATAATTTGTTAGATTTTATTTTCGTACAAAATGAGTATTAATTTAATTTCCCGCTTGAATGTTTATAACTCACGCGCATCGCAAAAAAATTACACAAATATACCCTTGGGTGGACGCGGGGAGCGGGTACAGCGCAGCGCCTTTGAACTTGAGCCATTTCTCTAGTCGCCAGTCGTCTATTTTTTTCTCATGTATTGCGTTATGTCGGACTTTGCTTATGGAGTTAGCTAAGCGAGGTTGTTAGTGTTATACAAGTAACCCTGTATATATACATATCTACACAGATATGTATGTACAGCCGCCAGCACATGAAGCTACCCAAATCTGTCAAATTTCCCCAATTGAAATTGAACCTTATGCCTTATGTGATAAAGTTGAAAATCTATAAAAGAAATATGTCAGATTGACGTAGCTGGATGTGCTGGCTTCTGTACATATCTACATAGATATTTTATATTCATGTCTTGTCAAATAGAAATAAGTATCCTCATAATATCCACGTTCATGTTAGTTACTAGCATGTCTAGACAACCTTTAGCCTTTTAAAGCTCCAATAATGTGCACTGGGTAATAAATCTTTTTATGTTCGAGGTGCCATCAGATATTTATGTTTATAGAAACCTACAAATCCTTTAAATGTAATATTAAACGATATATTCGAATAAACTGCATAGCAATGACTATTTTGGGATTATAAATGGGAGTTAAAGGTTGAGCTCAATTTAGTTAGAGTAGATGTAATCAATCGTATAAGTGGTGTGTAGGGATAGTTACAAATGGAAATCTGATTCTAAACTTAATTTTATTGCACATCATTATAATACTTGATTTATAATAACTGGACATATATAGACCAATCCACCAAAACTAACTGACAATGATACTATTGTATTTGCCTAAAAATATATTAAAACCCGCGTACATATTCACGGCGCGGCGTGTTGAAAACGATGGAATTCATCATCATCATCTCACTTTGTTTTGCTGGGTCTTATCAGTAGGTGCACATTGGATTTGGGACTTTTACGTGCATAATATGTAGTCCTTTTATTCATCTTATACATATACATATATTTAACTTTCTCAGAAAATATAATTCAAATATACCTATGTACCTAAATTTCAATTATATTTAATTTTTATGAAGTAGTATTATTTTTATAATTAAATAAGTGGTAAATAATTAAATTAACTCATAAATTAAAATGCTGATACATTAGATTGAAGTGTTACTGTTACTTTACTTTTGTTACTTTAATGCGGAATTGCCAATATTTTACCCCACCGTGCCGTATCGCTGTAAAGAGTGGAGTGACGGCCATTGAGAAACAGTCTCGAAAGAATTCAATGGCAATTAAAATTTTGCTAAACATTATTAAATTGAATTAAAATTCATTAAAGGTAATGGCCCATTTAGTGTGAAAAATATACCCACGGCGTACAGAAATAAAATATGGCGGGAATCAAAGACAAATGATTATACTTTTCAATGATAAGTGGCGCATTGCTGTGGCTCATGGGGATCATGAAAGAATAATAATAAAAAAATGTAATCTACCTAGTATGAAAACTTAACTTATACATTGTGGTTTTAGGGAGGAGAAAATAAAATACATTTTTTTTTTAATGTTTATTCAGCCCCATCAATGTCTAAAACATTGTCCAAGAAAGCCGCAGGTGTTTCAATATTTTCTTGATGTCTGGCCCAGGATAAAAAGTACACTATGCTCACAATATGGGCACAACTTCCTATAGTGCGGCGGCCGTGAATGCATGAGCAGTAGTATCCCTCGATACTCTCTCGACCATGTCGTGTTGCATTCACCAAAACATAAGTATAATATTGTTTACTCCTGACATGTCGAGACTGTATTCTCCCTCTAATTAATATTTTGTTGTCAACCAACGTGCGGTGTCTGTATACTTCTAATGTGTACAGACCATTTGGTCGCATGTGCTCGTGGCAGTAAGATCTGGCTAATCTCAAGTGATAACTCCCCAATGTAAACAAAGTCAATTCTTCATATGTAAGTTGAGGAAAATCACCGAAAGATGGATCATTACCATCAATAGGCACGAAGGCTACTCTTTGCCTATTCATATTATTTTCTTGTACATATTGTGCCAATTCATTCTCTCTATTTATATTCTCATTTATAATATTTATAAATTGCTCTACGTACACGCTATCTTCGTAAGGACGTCGGGTTGCATTAATTAGTGCAGCAGTAATCCTAAAGTCCGTCATCATATTAGGCAATGCAAGATTAAAATACGTATGCCGAAATATTTTAAAATCTTTTTTAAATCGGCCATTTATGGTCTCTACTGGCCATCGGACCATTGTTATCAATCTCGATTTGTTGGCTTCGGCCGTTGATAATTGTTCTCCTCTGGGTCTGCTAGGTGGCATGTGTGGATTATAACCACAACCTTCTATTGTTGAAATAGAATCCCAAAATCCGCGGTCCAATATAAATACATCATTAGACCTTAGAAACCAATGCCAATCTGAGTTTTCTTGCATGATACTGCGCATTATTGTAGCATCTTAGGTTGTTGCTGCATATGGGCCTATGACATCAACTATATAGCCATCTGTGCACACTATCAAAAATGGTTTGACTAAATTCCGGAATTTATGTAGACTATATGTTATTCTCTGAAATAAAAAGTTAGCACTCTTTTGCACATGAAGATATGTGCCGTCAAATACAAAAATTCCTGCGTCATGGTTGCCTCCAAAAATATGAGCTGGAATGGTAAGGTTTCTGGAAACAAACTCTTTTCGAGTTATGTGATCTATGCCAAGAAAATGTGGAACAAAGTCATCAGTTAAACATGTTCTAGCTATATGAATTTTTCTCTCTAACGTACTTTTCGATATTTTGAATTTTGTAGCTAATCGTCTGTCCGGTTCACCAGTTCTTATTTTAGTCAAGTATATGCCTAAAGCGGTTGCAGGCTTATCCGTTCTGGTACGTAGAGATGGAGTTAGACTTAAAACCAAGTTGAACTAAACTTTCGTAACTCCAGTCCAAAAATGCAGTTCACCGTCATCGATCTCTTCAATATGTTCGAAATCTAATTGATGACTTCGTTCTAACCCCCATTTAAACAATTCGAACATGTCTAATACATGAACATTATTAAAATCCAGCAATGGCGTCTGAGCACTTAACTCCTCCCAATCATTTCGCACCAGGTGCGGGTGACAAACGCGAGCAAGTTGAGGTATATAATATTTATTCGTATTAAGCAAGTGGAACCTTATATACGTGGGCACTAGATGACTAGGCGTATTCCTGCAGCCGTTAAATATACACCTTCTTGCGGTATTGGAGGCACGTGAATATCCTTGTAAGGACATGAAGCCAGGTCTTACGTCTTGGCCGTCGTTGTATACTTCCTGTTCTCCTTGCTGGTTTGATGGACCTTGATCATGATCTTGTTGGTTTGGCTGGTCTTCAGGTTGTTCGGGTAGTTGATCTTGAACCTGTTGATCTCGCTGACGGTGCACATCACGACTCAGTCTGACCCAGCATGCATGGCAAATTGATCTTGAGCCATCAAATGGAACCTGAAAATGTCGAAATAATAATTAACATTAATCACCGAGGAAAAATATTAAGTACAACACGAAAAATGGTGGAGCATACTGGTCTGAAAATGCCTAAGTTCATTTTAAAATCCAGACAATTCTTACAAGACTTTTAGGAAAAAGTAGATAGGTACCCTTCTAACAGCACTCTCATTTAAAAAGAAATCTGAACACCGTAAAAGATACTTATTATTCTAAAATACTGTGTGCAGTTTGTAACAAAGAGAATAAAAGTAATAGTTTAAAGCGCAGAAACTTACCTCGTGTGGTATTATTTCTTGTAGTAATAGCACGGCGTGTTCCCGATGTGTTTCGAGAAAAATTCCAGTAAGAGGGTGATTTCTGCGACGAAACACCGATCGGTTACACGTTACACAGCTATTAAGTCCAAATCGAGAAGCAAACAATCACTCAAGTAAACACGCCAAAGTAGTTAATTGTATCGGAATAATATAGAAACACGGAGAAAGCACAGATCACAACGACGAATGACGAAGGACTGCGAAGGGCGAGGTCAGGGAGGCGCCGCCGATGTTTTATTACCTGCTGTGGATGTGTGCATTATATTATTGCGTGAGCGCAACAAAGCTGGTTATCAACTCGGGTAAGACAGAGACAGCAATATACGTGTATTATATTACCTGACCGAACGAGTTTGCTTTATGTGTGATGATATTTTTATTTAACAAAACAATGGCAAAATAAGTTTGTTTGTTTCATTTTCAAGTCTAAACCACTGAACCGATTTTGATTAAATTGCCGTGTATAGATATATTTTTTGATTTGGAGTCGGACATAGTATACTTTTTACCCAAGTGACATGTTTCCATGGATAAAATAATTTACAGACAGGCGAAACCGCTAATTATTATCCAATTTTTATTGGTCTGCTGCAAGATTTCTCCAACGAATTATTTTTTTCTTTTTACATATAATGAAAAGTGGGTTATGCTTGCATTATTTACCACCATTTTCGTTTTTGTACAAAAACATTTTTGAATCGGGTCGGATTATCGGCCATGACCTTTCTTTAACTTAACTTTAACTGTTGTTTTGTTTTGTTTTAAAAGACAACGCCCGCACTAGGAGATTAGGCCCTGTGTCGCGGGGTACTTTACAAACATATAATAGATGGACACAAATTACTTCCAGTCTCAGAACAACGATTTATGGATCACACAAATAGGTGTGCGGTGCAGGACTCGAACCCGGGACACGAAGCGGCGAGGCGACTGTCTTAGCCGCAGCGCCACACCTACAGTCAAAAACAGCCAGAACATTACTAACATGCTAAATAATTAAAATAATAAGAATAGACAAAATCAGTCAATCAATAAAATGTTAGATATCTATTACTCAATCTCAAAAAAATATTTTATGTATTTGAATTAAATTTTGAATGCAGATACGTTATATCCTAAATTAACAAGTAGGCTAAAATTAATTGTGTAATCATCGAAACGCAGCTAACAGCTTCAATAATTTATAATTTAAATATTCACCTTCTTAAGGTTTATGCGAATGAAATATTTATCGTAAAAGTTTAAATGTCGAAAAGTAATCGATGATATCGTATGTATAAATAATTTTTTTTTTTTTTGCATATATTCTTATTCTTTATTGCACACAGAAAATTTACATTTTATACATGTGTTTGTAAATTGATGTACAAAGGCGAGCTTAACTCATTGATGAGTTTTCTTCCAGCAAACCACTGACAGAGGGAGACTTGTAGAAGAAAGGTAAAAACAGTGTAACTTATCATTTAGTACTTTTCATAATCCTGCTAGTCTTTTGTTGGTTATGGCAGCCAGTATACTCCGGTAACGGAGGAGCTTGTGTGGTAAATCCATATTAATCAATATAAACATGACTAAAATCTCACATAAAACAGGATTGATTACAATACCGAAAGTGTTTCTGGTATATTTTGATATTATTCATTTGAAACTCTTCACATTTAAACTTAAAAACCGATCGTCAGTAAATATGAACAAAAGGCATACTTTAATCGTGACTTATAAACAGGATAGCAATTATCCATAAATAATACCTATTTTCTTTTCAGAAATTATCTCGAGAGTGATTACCTCTCTCTAATAATTCAATATGACCGGAGATAGATCAGATGTGCCCCCATTCTAACACACACATCCGTTGGTTCTGCAACTAACGGATGTATGTGCTCTTCGAATTATGTCGGTACTTTCCTGCTTACAAACTGAGTTTCTTTTTAATTCTTATAACGCTTTTATAGAACACTACCCGCGCCCCGCGGTTTTACCCGCTTTAACTTTATAATTTTTTTTTAAGAACGATACCCGCATTAGTGAATCTGATCCCTGTGTCGCGGGGTACTTTACAAACATGTAATAGACGAACACAAATTACATCCAGACTCAGAACAACTGTTCATGGGTCATACAAATAGTTGTCCGGCGCGGACTCGAACCCACGACACGAAGCGGAGAGGCGACTGTCTTAGCCGCTGCGCCACACGTGCAGTCAATTATAGCTTATGGGTTAATCCAGGGTGTCAGCTAACTCCATACCAAATTTTATTAAAATCGCTCCAGCCAACGAGGTAACAAAGACGGTCACCGTAGCCTAGTTGGTAGTGCTCCTGCCTACGAAGCTGGTGGTCCTGGGTTCGAATCCCGGTAAGTGCAAATATTTGTGTGATGAGCACGAATATTTGTTTCGGAGTCATGGATGTTTTCTATGTATACATATAAGTATTTATCTATCTATATAAGTATGTATATCGGTACCTGGTACCCATAGTACAAGCATTGCTTAATTGCTTAGTTTGGGGCTAGGATGATCTGTGTGAATTTTTCCATAAAAAAAAGAGCCACACCCACAAACTTTCGCCTTTATAATATAATATACTGTTTCGTAGTGCCGCTGACAGAATTTTGTCTGCGGCAGACAATATCAACGATGATAAATCAGCTACCCGATATGATAAAGATAAAAATAAGAAAAATACACTTTATTGTACACCATTAGTTGCAAGATCAAAAAATAAAATAAAAAAAGGTACAATAGGCGGTCTTATCGCTTACAGCGATCTCTTCCAATGTCCGAACTTTATTAGAATACAGTTTTTTATACATAATGTATTCTGTCAAAATACAGTATAGTTTTTCAACAGTTCAGGAACGATAGCTTTACGTGCTCTCTTAGGCACGGTGCTTCAAAAACTGCCAACTTCTAGGTTCCAGGCTGAAAATTATATAATTTTCTTTGTATATTACAAATAAAAAAATATATCCTCTATCAAAATAATTTACATGACACAAGTATATAGATTTCAATGTTTAACAAAGTCGAGCCAAGGTTTAGTAATTTATTTAATGAAATTTTGTTTATATGCTTCTGCTTTTCTTTGTACTAAGACAGATTTATTTATTACCCCATTGTTTTATGTTTTAATTAAGCCATGATTTAGTTAAGGCCCCTTTATTTATGGGTTTGAATAAATTACATTTGTTTGTTGACGTTTTAAATGTGGCCGAGTGATCTTTGTGCAAAGATGGAGATTTGTTTCGCAGACTATTTATTTAAGGGTCGACTCTCCCGGCGTTGTTGCCGGCTTCGTGTCTCATGACGACGTATTTTCTAGGTTTCATAACCAAATTTACGAAAAAATAGTTTAAAATGTCATTATCAAATCGTCTACAGCCTATGGTCGTCCACTTCATAATTTCGTCATTTGAAGGGGTTTGCCATAGTCACCGCTTTTGGCATGCAAGTTGGGGTCTAATTCTTGTCACCACACTTTAAGTTTTGTTCCTTCTATAAATATCTCAACGGACCTCATCTCATTATCTGTACTCAACGTTAGTACCAACGGTTAAGTCTGTAAGTATTTGCTGTCTGGCGGACGGCATAGAATATCGCCACCCCATCTCACCCCGTGGTGAGCATGGAAGTCATCCCGAGGGCATATCTAGCACAGAACGGGCAGAGATTATCTATGTACTATGACCATCATACTGCGATCGCCAACCCGCCTGCTAAGCGTAGCGATTATGGCATATCCCTCCGAATGATGGACACAATTCCTTTGTGGATTTTTTTTTGGGGAGATCATTCGGCTGACATGATCAAATTCCTACGGTCGTGCGTCCTCGTTGGCCTGGCGTCGTTATCCCAGCTCGGGCCAAAAAGTGATATTTTTCTGTTAAGAAAAATTCTCCTCTTTATTGATATATATTTCATCAAACCTATATTGTATTAAAATTATTTTTAGCAAAGGACAGCAATGTTGAGTTTTCTGGTAATTAGTATATTTTAAAATTAAATTATTATAATAATCGTACTAGTTATACAACGTGTAACAGAAAGTGTGAACGTAACTTAAGGGGGTTATAGGGTATCAGGACGGCTACCTATGGACGAAACTTCAAACAGAAATAATCATGTTTTATTCAACTAGTAATTTATTTTTCTATCGACCACCTAAATCAACAACAAAGATGTCGGTAACATTATGAACAACACTAAAAACTCAGCCGCAAGGGTAATGAACCTTACCGCGAACTCTTTGGTTACCTACTACTTAGACTGTAAATAAAAAGTGTGGTTCTGTACAGTCACATAATTTATTACACGTGTTTATTTTAAGATTCAATCAAATGTTTTACTGAATTTTTGCTCTAATTTTTAACGACATTTTAATCATTCATACTTTGATAACTAGGAAAAATCACTTAATTTAATTTAAATTGATATTCCGCAAGATGTTGGATCTAGGAGAAATAAATAATTTAATTGACTTATGTAACTGCAGATATTTTTTTGTGTGTTAAATAGTAAGAATATTAAATTTTTCTTTCAGTATGTGAATTTAATCTGGCCGGAAACGAATAGGTACTTAATTTTTAATACAAACTATACAAACTAACCAGATAAACCCACGCGGTACGACTACTGATAAATTACGAAAAAATATGAACAATGTACTAGGCTCATATGAACATTAGGGGACATTTCGAATTCCGTCCTGATTTTGTCGCAAGGAACTCTAATACGGCGGCGAATACAAAGGATTGATGTAGGTAAATAATAAATGGTTAAATATTTTTTAATATTCATCAAAGCGGGCCCCGCGCGCCGCGGCCTTTGAATGTGTTCGTGTATAACTCATTGGTCTAGCTGTAGCGTGTTCAACTGCAGATAATAAAGTCCTGGGATCAAATCCCGGGTCGGGCCAAAAAGTGATCATGGGAATAATGAAGTCCTGGGTTCAATTCCCGGGTCGGGCCAAAAAGTGATTATGGGATTTTTCCGTAAAAAGAAATTTCTCAGTATCAGCCCGAAGTCTGGGAGTTGACGATATTACACCCCCATGCCTCGGAGAGCACGTAAAGCCGTCGTTCCTGTGCCTGACCTCTTTCCGGTCGTATCTCTAGTCGTCCCATCGGATCATGAGAGTGATGGAATAGAAAGTGCATACATACAAATAAAAAAATATGAATAATGTACTAGGCTCATATGAACAGTAGGGGACATTTCAAATTCCGTCCTGATTATATCCAAAGTTACACTAATATGGCGGCAAAATCAAAGAGTTGATGTAGGTAAATAATAAACGGTTAAATATCTTTTAATATTCATGTAAGCGAGCCGCGCGCGTCGTCGATACCTAGGCGGCTCTTTTGAGTAGACTCAAAGACGCCGCCAAAGAAGAAAGCCGCCAAATTCATCAAATATTGTGCAATTTCATTTATTTAATAAAAATATTAAAATCATCAGTTGTTCGTAAACTGCTGTCTATTTAGGTCGTGTTTAGTTACTAAATCGTCTAAAATGTCGTTTAGTAATGAGTAAAGTGTTCCGCGAAATCCTTAACTATGTCGTTTAGTGATCGTAATAATTTGGAAAATTTCGTGCATTCATCTATGAAAGAATAGCCTCAGACGTGCACTTTGTGATGATGAGGATTCATAGGTCACAGAATTTAAGGCTGTTTAATTACGAGGAACCTATGCCGTGAAGGGTACATTGTCGCGATGGAGGCCACGCCTCTTTATAACTAAGAAACATGAAAGCTTTACGATTCTATGAATATGTTGTACATGAGAGAGACTCGTGTTAGTTGGCAAGTCTTAGAGTTAAGCTTTCGGTGTCGGTGTAGATTTTAGTGAACGTGAAATAATGAAATTCTTCCATCAGTACTGAAAACAACTTCAACTAGAAGTTAAACTATAAAAAGGATCTCGTAATGTGTTTGTGTATCACGTACTTATACGATGTAAAGTATCCAATAGCTATTCAGCAGTGCTATAAATAAAAACATAACTCTAAAATAAAACAAAATATGTGTAGTGAGTGCAATCGGAATCAAACTACCAGGCGTGCATAGAAACACAGAGGTATGTCAAACAATTTCTAGCGTAAATCAGAATCAGCTGTGCTGTGTTAGTACGGATGTTCGTTATATCGATAAAAATACTTGTCGATATATTGAATGGTATATTATTTTACGATCAAGATTAAAATGATGGTATTTCGGTATGAGATTTTGTGTATAGGTAGGCTTAAGGAGACCGTGTATGCCCCTTAAGTTACGTTCACTCTTTCTGTTACACGTTGTATATTCGTTTCAAACTTCTATTTTTGAGTCACAGAATTTTGGTAATTTTTAAATGTTGTGTACAGATATAATTTGACCTCAGATTTAACAGTGTTATAAGAAAATAATATTATTAATTTGTTGTTAGTCTGTTTCTTTATGATTCTTATGAAATAAGATTAAAATAAGATAGATAAACTCTATTGAAAATCCGGGGTTTTACCTCGGAATTTTGAAATTGGTGGTGATACATCTCCAGGCAGCACAGGTAACATAAAGCATTTAGCCCAACACCTGACTTCCTTCTGGTCATTTCAGCTCACCAACATGATTAAAATTCAACCAGGAGGACAATAATACAGTTTATCTAGCAATACAAATTAACCCGAAACACGTAGATGTATTGAATAAGTGCTGATGTTATTTACTTTAATTATATTTAAAACTAGCTGTGCCCTGCTGTTACACCCGCGTTAATTAATTTATAATAATAATATATATATATATATATATATATATATATATATATATATATATATATATATATATATATATATATATATATATATATATATATACATATACATATATATATATATATACAACGTGTAACAGAAAGTGTGAACGTAACTTAAGGGGGTTATAGGGTATCAGGACGGCTACCTATGGACGAAACTTCAAACAGAAATAATCATTTTTTATTAAACTAGTAATTTATTTTTCTATCGACCACCTAAATCAACAACAAAGATTACCGACATTATGAACAACACTAAAAACTCAGCCGCAACAAGCCGTACCTACTACTTAGACTGTAAATAAAAAGTGTGGTTCTGTACAGTCACATAATTTATTACACGTGTTTATTTTAAGATTCAATCAAATGTTTTACTGAATTTTTGCTCTAATTTTTAACGACATTTTAATCATTCATACTTTGATAACTAGGAAAAATCACTTAATTTAATTTAAATTGATATTCCGCAAGATGTTGGATCTAGGAGAAATAAATAATTTAATTGACTTATGTAACTGCAGATATTTTTTTGTGTGTTAAATAGTAAGAATATTAAATTTTTCTTTCAGTATGTGAATTTAATCTGGCCGGAAACGAATAGGTACTTAATTTTTAATACAAACTATACAAACTAACCAGATAAACCCACGCGGTACGACTACTGATAAATTACGAAACAATATGAATAATGTACTAGGCTCATATGAACATTAGGGGACATTTCGAATTCCGTCCTGATTTTGTCGCAAGGAACTCTAATACGGCGGCGAATACAAAGGATTGATGTAGGTAAATAATAAATGGTTAAATATTTTTTAATATTCATCAAAGCGGGCCCCGCGCGCAGCGCCATTTGAATGTGTTCGTGTATAACTCATTGGTCTAGCGGTAGCGTGTTCAACTGCAGATAATAAAGTCCTGGGTTCAAATCCCGGGTCGGGCCAAAAAGTGATTATGGGAATAATGAAGTCCTGGGTTCAATTCCCGGGTCGGGCCAAAAAGTGATTATGGGATTTTTCCGTAAAAAGAAATTTCTCAGTATCAGCCCGAAGTCTGGGAGTTGACGATATTACACCCCCATGCCTCGGAGAGCACGTAAAGCCGTCGTTCCTGTGCCTGACCTCTTTCCGGTCGTATCTCTAGTCGTCCCATCGGATCATGAGAGTGATGGAATAGAAAGTGCAGGGGCACAAAAATATTAAAATCATCAGTTGTTCGTAAACTGCTGTCTATTTAGGTCGTGTTTAGTTACTCAATCGTCTAAAATGTCGTTTAGTAATGAGTAAAGTGTTCCGCGAAGTCCTTAACTATGTCGTTTAGTGATCGTAATAATTTGGAAAATTTCGTGCATTTATCTATGAAAGAATAGCCTCAGACGTGCACTTTGTGATGATGAATGGATGATGGTTTCATAGGTCACAGAATTTAAGGCTGTTTAATTACGAGGAACCTATGTCGTGAAGGGTACAGTGTCGCGATGGAGGCCACGCCTCTTTATAACTAAGAAACATGAAAGCTTTACGATTCTATGAATATGTTGTACATGAGAGAGACTCGTGTTAGTTGGCAAGTCTTAGAGTTAAGCTTTCGGTGTCGGTGCAGATTTTAGTGAACGTGAAATAATGAAATTCTTCCATCAGTACTGAAAACAACTTCAACTAGAAGTTAAACTATAAAAAGGATCTCGTAATGTGTTTGTGTATCACGTACTTATACGATGTAAAGTATCCAATAGCTATTCAGCAGTGCTATAAATAAAAACACTCTAAAATAAAACAAAATATGTGTAGTGAGTGCAATCGGAATCAAACTACCAGGCGTGCATAGAAACACAGAGGTATGTCAAACAATTTCTAGCGTAAATCAGAATCAGCTGTGCTGTGTTAGTACGGATGTTCGTTATATCGATAAAAATACTTGTCGATACATTGAACGGTATATTATTTTACGATCAAGATTAAAATGATGGTATTTCGGTATGAGATTTTGTGTATAGGTAGGCTTAAGGAGACCGTATATGCCCCTTAAGTTACGTTCACTCTTTCTGTTACACGTTGTATATATATATATATATATATATATATATAATAATTAATTAATAAGCTTTCTAAATTATAGCCTATTTGTTATTCGGATATATAAGCTATATTACTATATATATGACGGTCACCGTAGCCTAGTTGGTAGTGTTCCTGCCTACGAAGCTGGTGGTCCTGGGTTCGAATCCCGGTAAGTGCAAATATTTGTGTGATGAGCACGAATATTTGTTGCTAAGTCATGGATGTTTTCTATGTATTTAAGTATTTATCTATCTATATAAGTATGTATATCGTCGCCTGGTACCCATAGTACAAGCTTTGCTTAGTTTGGGGCTAGGATGATCTGTGTGACATTGTCCCCAGATATTATTATTATTAAATAGTTTCATAAAAACCAATTCCGTAGTTTTGCGTGAAAGAGTAACAAACACCCGTACATCCATACTCACAAACTTTCGCATTTATAATATTAGTAGGATTAATTAATCCTGACAGTTAAGTCCAACATATTACATTGTACAATAATTCGTTGGTAATTTGTATCACTAAATTTTGTCAACTGCGAATTATTTCGATCACAACTGTTGCTTACCACACAAATTATTATTCTCAAAATAGCAGCATATGGCAACATTGACGTTACATTCAACCACGCATAAAATGGCGCTGTCATGTGTGAAAACGTGACAGCTCAGTGTTCATAAACTCTGGTTGACACTGATTCAAATTTCAGTCTAGCGAATATGAGCTTATGGTAGTAATATAGTACGTCAAGTACAAGTTCTTTATTGCATTCATGTGTTACAAAATGTACATAGTTTGTGTCAAACATGAACCTTGTTAGGGTGTTGCAAATACATTTTATTATAACAATCTTAGATTGATGTGCTCCCGACCGAATTTCGGCCACGGCGGCCAGTCTTAATGGAGACTAGTCAGTTGCAGAGGCCATATTATAGTGCACAAGTGTGCGCGCAAACACAGGGGCGCTTTCTATTCCATCACTCTCATGATCTGATGGGACGCCTAGCGACACGACCGGAAAGAGTTCAGGTACAGGACCGACGGCTTTACGTGCTCTTCGAGGCACGGGGGTGTAATACCGCCAACTTCCAGACTTCGGGCTGATACGGAGAAATTTCTTTTTACGGAAAAATCCCAAAATCACTTTTTGGCTCGACCCGGGATTTGAATCAGCTCATGCATCTGCGGTTGAACACGCTACCGCTAGACCAACGAGGCAGTCGTTCTGAGTCAACACACATGCTTGTAATTAATCTTAAGTATATTTTATTTTAAAACAGGATTCCTACTGAGATTAATAATGTAATATAGATAAATAGAACAATATCACTACGAGTTGACAATCTATCTTTATACGTCAAGTTCAAGTTCAAGTTCTTTATTGCAATCATGTGTTACTATAGGTGTTAAATGTACATAATTTGTGTCAAACATGAACCCTGTTAGTGTGTTGCAAATACATTTTGGTATAACAATCTTATATTATATAATAGGTGAATATAATAGCATTATATAAACTTAAAATTAAGTTAACATTATTAATTACTATGAATATCATTTCTTTAATATTATTATATATATATAGGTACTTAGGTTAAAATTTTTAAATAATCATTATAAATTAAAAATAATAAAAGAATAGTAATTAGAATAAATGTCAAATTATGTTTTACAGTAAAAAGATATAAATAATAATAATAATTTAAATAAATGTCAAATCATTTTTACATCTCATTTTAAACATATAATAATTACAATACATATTTAAAACAAAAAAAGTCACGCTTTTATAGAAACAAAATTTAAAACAAGCGGCCTAGTGCGAGTAGGACTCGTCCACGAAGGGTTCCGTAACAGCAGGTATTTGAGTTGATTGAATGAAAGGTAAATTGCGGTTTACGATTAATTATGTATTAAAAAAAACTATTTGCTAGATTTTTTGAGCCTTGGTATTCTTACTATGCCATGTTTATATATCTACGTGGCCTTATTCGTTAAAAAAAACCTTTATGTGTTTGATACATTAAATAGTAAACGACACATAAATAAAATACGATTCAGACCGCATAAAAAAACGGTTTATAACAATAACTTTTTAGGTATGGCCCCTAAGATATATAATAAATTACCAACCCCTATTCTTTCCGAAACTGATCTTCTAAAATTTAAAAAGAATTTGTCTAATTTTTTAATACATAAGCCATACTATACAATAACAGAATACTTATTGGATAAAACATAGTTGACATTTATTTTTTATATTTCCAATGTTTTTATGTTCCGACTTGTGTGTCAATTACGTAATTTAATTGTTATTTAAGGTATATATAAATTATTTAAGGTGACATTGATTTAAGTACATTGTCTTTTTTTTTATAATATCTGACATTTTGACATAATGATAAGCATGTATTTCTTAATTATGACATTAATTTTGTAGTATTTATTATGGTAATGACATTTCTTTTTATATATTATTTTCTAATTTACTATTAATTATGTCATTACATCTTTAAAAATTGCATGCCCTCACCGGCTAGACATAGTGATCTTCACATTTGTATGACACCATAAAATGTAATAATGTACCTGTGTTTGCAATTAATAAATTGATTTGATTTGATTTCGTTCAAACGAATTTTCGGTGGAAGTTTACATGATAATGTACATCATGTATTTTTTTAGTTTTATCATTCTCTTATTTTAGAAGTTACAGTACAGTACAGCTACAGGGAGTTTAGAAGTTACACTCATTTTACCACTTTGGAAGTGCCTAGACAGACAGAAAGACAGACATGACGAAACTATAAGGGTTCCGTTTTTTGTCATTTATTTGGCTACGGAACCCTAAAAAAATGTGTTTGGTGGTAAGAAAGCGTCTTTATTGACGATTGACGAGAACCTATATTCCCATACATGGTTTGGGCATTTAGAAAGGATGAATGAAAGAAAATTGACGAAAGGAGTATAACTGCCCTGTGTGAATGGTACAACTGGAAGGGAAAGACCTCGTAGAACATTCTCTGACCAAATCGGAGATGTTCTCAAGAAAGGCCAGGTCAAAACCGGCGAGCATGTATGAAGAATATAATGACAGTAAATGAGACGAAAAGGTGTGCAAGGATCGTGGCAAATGTTGTCTCTGCCTACCCCTCTGGGAAACAGGCGTGAGTCTATGTACGTATTTTCGATTTAAATAAAATATTTTAAGAACACATATAAACTCGTGTTGTCGGTATGATACAGAAACCCATATTTATTCTGATAAAATATTTTTTTGAGTAAAATCCTCTAGTATAACATCTTGATCTAATAATATCTTCATTTTGTATTCATATCAGATTTACACCCTCGTCTTGTCGATTTTCGTTGACAGCTTCAATGGTATTTACTTAACTAATCATGACGCCGGCGATGTACGCCTACGACGGTATTCAGTTTAATTAATCTTTTTAAAAGATGAAGTTATTTTAAAATATGGTACGACCTTGAAATGACTCCTTCGATCCTCAATCGGATTAAAGCCCACGTTTTCCTGTTTTAAGGTTTAACTGTAGGCCCCTAATATTGACCAATGCATATCAACGTCTATCACCAACCTGAACCGTGGTTTAAATCTTGAGGACAGTGACAAACAGACAGAGACATTTATACATATTGTAAAATTTCTCAATAAGACACCTCCATTACCTACCTTTTTCATTACCTTCAATTATTTTTCATCGTAATAACTAGGTACAGACGCCAGCACATCAAGCTACTTATCTGTCAAATTTCCCCAATTGAAAATGAACCTTATGCTTATGTGATAAAGATGAAAATCTATAAAAGAAATTTGATAGTTTAGGGTAGCTGGATGTGCTGGCGTCTGTACATTGGATTATCTAATGCTTGCATGTGATATGCGGCGTCATTGATTCAAACTCCTTTTCACTAATTTTTATGTCATATGTTCAATTAAATATCATTTAACAAAGAAGAATACAAACTGTGTCCTGTTTTCAAGGTACAAATACTAATAAGTAAATAATAATATAATAATAAAAACATTTATTTCAGATAATTGCAAAATTTAAATTTAAATTTTAGTTATAAATAAACTTATATACGTCACACTTTACCAATAGTGTCCAATTACATAGTGAGCGGAATAAAAGATGTACTAGCTAGAATACACCACCACCGCCAGAGTGATTTTCGTGCTTGCGTAATAAAAGCTACGAACGAAATAAATACGAACAGTCGTTAGTGGAACGAATGGTGAATAGTTAGATAGAAGCTTTAATATGAGTATTAAGGTTTATATAGGAAGGTTATTCAACTATGAGCTCGACGCTGGACGATGGAGCTACGAATGAACATATATATAGGGACAATTTCATACAGATCATCCTAGCCCCAAACTAAGCAAAGCTTGTACTATGGGTACCAGGCGACGATATATATACTTATATAGATAGATAAAATCTTATATACATAGAAAACATCCATGACTCGGAAACAAATATTCGTGCTCATCACATTATCACAATATTTGCACCTACCGGGATTCGCACCCAGGACCACCAGCTTTGTTGGCAGGAGCACTACCAACTAGGCTACAGTGACCGTCAAATATAAAACTGTTGTATCCGAACACAGTGCCTCTAGCACGAGTTCCTGCAGTTTACTTACTCGATTACACGTACAGTTTCGTCCCATACATTGAGCACCAGCGCCTCTCGCGGAAACTATTAAGAACTAAAACTCTGGTGCTCAATGTATGTGACGAAACTGTACGTGTGATCGAGTAAGTAAACTGCAGGAACTCGTGCTAGAGGCACAGGTGTGTTGTGTTGTTGTTCTTTATACGCCGTCTTTCATTCAACACCTGGGTTCGGATACAACAGTGGTTTATTTAATACTTTAACGTAGCGGTGCAACCGCAACTAACCCATATATGCATACATAATAAAACCATATATAATCTACAAATAAGAATATTAAAAACCATTATTCTTTTAAATATTAAATTACTGTAAAGTATGGATTGTATTCGACAAAGAGGATTTAACCTTTGTAACCAGTACAGCGATAATATTGTATAATAATAATAATATCTTAGGATATTATTCACACACGGTCATCTGAACCCAAACTAAGAAGAGCTTGTGCTATGGAAACCAGATAACTGATATACTAAATTACTTCTTTTCTTTTGTAAATACATACTTATGCAGATAATTACACCCAGACTCAAGACTTGATGCACATAAATACCTGTCCTGGGTGGGAATCGAACCCACGACCTGCGGCGTGCAAAGCAAGCAATTACCAACCATGCCAAAATATAAGCATGAAGCAAATTAAAAAGATACTCAAGCGACATTTCTTAAGTACCTACGAGAACATTTTAGATAAATAGGTAAAATGTAGAAATAAGATTTCGAGTTAAGTTTGTAAATTAATTTAAGTTTTGATCTTGTAACAAACAGTATTGTATTATTATTATAGGTATTGGTATTTAAGTTCTATGGTCCATCTCATGCCTTATCTGTACATACAGGTAAAACGTAAGCCTTTTATTTGTTGTACCTTT
The DNA here is from genome assembly GCA_951640165.1 of Pseudoips prasinana. NCBI lineage: Eukaryota > Metazoa > Arthropoda > Insecta > Lepidoptera > Nolidae > Pseudoips > Pseudoips prasinana. Next base: position 30,623,863 of record OX621240.1, read on the forward strand.
TGACGATTTAACGTGCTTTTAATTAGATAAAACATTTTTAAATTGTTATCCTTTTAGAAACTATTGTGTCAAACTGTATAGCAGCCATGGATGCTCTCGTCTCTGTGGATCCTCCTGAAATACACTTCGATAGTCCGATGAAACACTGAAGTCATCTTTAAAAGTAAAGTAAAAAGTTTACTTTCAAACAGTGTTACAAGGGGTGATTGATTAGACCCTTCCTTTAAGCATGCAATGCCTGTATTGGAAGGTTCCGCTCTTCTACTAAGATACAATAGTGAAAAACCTTACATATATTTAATCGTTAAAACTAAAAATAATAAAAAATTAATGAATTAATTATACATTTATTTGCAAAAATATAGGTACAGGGTTGATAGGTACATTATAAACTTATCCAACTATATTTGACATAGATATTATATGTCGTGCAAAAATTTTATACAATGTCAATTATAATATTAAATAATTAAAACAAATAAAATGTCAAACAAAAAAAGACGATACAAAATAATAATGTGAAAACATTAAAATAGTAGTAAAATTTAATAAAGTGTTATTGCTTTATTTTGTACTAGCTGTGCCCGCGACTTCGTCCGCGTGTTAATTAGTTTAATTCGTTTATTTTTTTTGTAAAATAAAAGACTTTTTCTAAAATAAAAGTAGCCTAAGTTACTCCTTATTACATCAGCTACCTGCCAATAAAAGTCCCGTCAAAATCGGTCCAGCCATTTCAGAGATTAGCCGGAACAAACAGACAGACAAAAATTGTAAAAAATGATATTTTGGTGTATGTACCCTATATGTGTGTGTGTACATGAAATATATAATGTAATAGTGGTTAATTTTAAATAATATGCTCTTACAATGCTGTATTTTCCTCATATGTTAAAAGTCACTCTCACACTCACTTTAAAAGTTATGCAATAAAGAAAAAGAAGTAGTTACCAGCTAAACAATTACTATTTACGTTTTAATCGTCTACATAAATATATATTTGGCAGAATATAGAGGCAAATCTTAAATCGTTACTTATACAATATTTTAACTTAACAAAATTATTGTTGAAATAAATAATAATCTTGAGTCAGTAATTGAAAATAAGGCCTTAAGGCTAATTAGTTGGTTTCATATTACTTATATAAAATAAAATACAAAATGGTACATTATTACAAGGTCAGTTATAATATGAATGTACTTATAACATGAATGCGAATGTTAACATTTATTCACAGGTCACGCTACAGGGTGTAAGGTACAGCTTAATGAAAAATAGTACTAGAAGTGCAATCTTGCTTCACGTAAAAATTCAAGACAAAGAATTGGTATTTGGACATACTAATTCTTTGTCTTAAATTTTAACGTGATATAATTACGATTCTGAACAAAAAATATATTGCATCCTACTAATATTATAAATGTGAAAGTTTGTGAGTATGGATGGATGTTTGTTACTCTTTCACGCAATAACTACCAAACGGATTTTGATGAAACTTAGTAATATTTAATGTACATCCGAATAACACATAGGCTACAACTTATAAATTTAAACGCGGGTAAAACCGCGGCGCACGGCTAGAACGTCATAATGGAATAGCAAGATTGGAGCGTTAGGAGTTAAGTATATTTAAAGTTTTTATCAAATATATTTTTGGAGCCATATTTAACAGACATTTTCAGAATTGTTACCATTAACATTAACTGCTAGCTATTTAAAAAAAAACTTACACACGCCAGTGATTTTAGAGCCGTTTGAGTTACTCAAAGCATTCGTTTACCTCTATTTAAGAAAATATAATGAGTAATGGATATAAAAACATAGTTATATAAAATAATTTAGCCCCGTTTTGAGGTAATCAAACGCGAAAGGTCATACTTTGCGATTAAGGGTCAAAAGGTTAATATTGCGGTTTCAAACATTAATTGTGGAGGAATAATTTGAATACTTACTTTCATAATTAAAGGAAAGTGCGGACAGAAAAACAAACCATTCAACTGAAACTAATTGAAAGTCAAACCGAAATTAATTCACCCGTTTTTCAAAGTAATTCCAAAATACTAGGGTTTTATTCTTAAACAAGCAACTTTCCTCAGTTACAGACGGGTGTATAATGCTATCCATTATTTTTCGTTTTTATACGAATTGATAGAGACCGGAAAATATAAACATATTAAGAACTGAGAAAGATAGAGAGAGAAGAGATATAAAGATAGGTAAGACAGGGATAGAGTAACCAAAAGGGACATTTAGTACATCCAGACTCAGTAAAACTATTTATGGGTCTCAAAAATAGTTTTCCAGCACGGAAAACGAACCTGGACACTAAGTGGTAAGGTCTGAACCGTTGCGCCACACGTGCAGTCAATTATTATGATATAGGAATATTAGTGATTCAATTTAAATGAAAAACTAATTTTGATCATCCATACATAGATACGTTTCGCTGGGTCTTCTCAGTTGGGGCGCATTGGATCCGGTGGTAGCATTAAAGCGCGACCGTCGTTTTAAACACAAGGTCCGTTATAATAATAATTCTGAATTCATACCTTAATATAGACAGAAATAATCAGACAATATGTAGTAAAATATAAATTTCAATACATAATATTAAAAACTTCAACTAAACATAATCTCCTTGACAATAACTTAATACAAGCAAGCTAAATATCACTACCATTATAAAATAAATTGTATAAATGTTAAAATGTTAACTGTATTACTACAAACATGTTCTGACTATTTACAAGCGCTTTTTTAAAGTCTACGTGAATAAAGACCTTTTTTATTTTATTTTTTTTATATTCCAATAAGCCTTAAATTGTATCCAACTGTCCACTAGCGCTCTGTGTACTATTGTGCCGAACGCTTGTAGATACTGAATTTCAGAGTAGCGTTAGTAAACACGCTGTTAGCAATCTTACTGCGTCCCAAGAATATTTCTCTACCATCCATATTTCGGGATCAAACGACAATATTCGATTTAAGAACGTGCGCGAATTCCGAATATTCCGGCATAATTTAGAAGACTCAAGTCTAATAAAGTGTATGGTACCTACTGAGATCAGAAGCGGGAACAATACCCAGGATCGATGACGCGGCGGGATTTAATGAGATCTTAAATTAGGGCTGTCACTGTCACCAATTCTTACCCGCAAACAAATTTTAATATAACTGCATTTCCTACTAACCCTATGTAAGTATGAGATGTAGAGAAATGTCGTGAAGGACACAACATTTTAGTTGAAAAATAAGTCTCACGTTAGGACCTATTAACGAATTATGCGCTTCATCATATTAGCCAAACACGCCCACTGCTAGACAAAGATCCACAATTGCGGGTCTAGCGCTATCCACATACAGTGACTACCAGCAACCCTCACAAGATCATCGGTCCATCTTGTAGGGGGCCTGCCCACACTGCGTCTTCCAGTTCATGGTTGCCACTCGAGAACCTTTCTTCCCCAGCGGCCGTCGGCTCTACGAGCTCTGTGCCCTGCCCATTGCGTTTCACTTTGGCAATTCTTCGGGCTATGTCGTATTACTTTGGTTCGCCTGCGGTAGATGTGCTTTATTTTGTAGCAAATTCATTAAACTTTACAGCGCTCACAACTCATACATCATCAGCCTGATATCATCCAGCGCTGGATATAGGCCTTCCCTAAAGGTTTCTATAGCGTTTCTGTTTGGAGGGGTTTGCCGGAGTCACCAGACTTGGCACGCTAGTTGGTGACTGCAGTTAGGTGTTACACAGGGGTTGCTACTGCTCGATTACCTGGTGTATCGCTAAGTCGCCTTTTACGACACTCACGGGATGGTATGGGGTGGCCTGTTATTCTTTCTGGGTCGAAAAACATATTCAAAAAGACACTCTTTACCTTTTCATACGATCTATGATAAAAGAGGTATAGTAATAATTAAAATAGATTAGGAGCAAAAAGCAAAATTACCACAACTGAAATCTAACAGCCAAAGCCATATAATATTATACTTAAAAAACAATTGAATTTAATCAGTTCAAAATTGAAGCCAGAAGCCAGAAACCACCATTTAAAATTGTTTTTTGAAGTAAAAGCGCTACAAGCTGTCATCAACTGTGGTAAACTTTTACCAGAATCGCTAGAATGCCGTTGCAGACTCAATATCTCTATAGTGTTTGACGAATCCCTATGCTTACAGTCATAAACTCGCGCAGATTCTGTGATTACATCGGTCAAACGCTTTAGAGACACACCAATGCTAAGGACTGTATTTACAGTGAGCACTTATGTGCTCACTCGGCGTAAGGCGTAATTAAGTTCAAACTTAAACAGCGATGTAAATGAGATTTACGATTTGGCTTCACAAAGTAAAACTAAATCACGACCCCAATGAACGGAGTCGCATGTCACTCTATTGCTATCGACCAATGAAACCTTTTCTGCGATTTCATTGGCAATAGAGAAAAGTAAGTCCTCTTTGCCATACTAGCAAACTAAACGGGCTTAAATATTATAACGAAGACTATATAAGTGTATTTTACTGGTCCCGTATAAAATTTAATTTCAGTTATTTTATCTTAGTAAGTGAACCATTAGACTAAACGAGCCATTTAGCAAAAATATGGACAGATAGTCCATTAAAATGGAAAGGTATAATATTATAACTAATATTTGGAATTTAAATCTCACTTAATGGGCTCAAAAACTTCGCAAACTCACTTTTATGTTTCTTTTTATATCAAGTTTTTATTGTTATGGTTATTAACTATAAACATTATGTCTTTATGGATGCTCTTATTTTAAGCTCAAGCTATTTATAACAAAATACTGTTTTAACTTACAAACATAAAACTTAAAACAAAAAAATACGAGCAATAATACGTGTAAAGAAACCGAGAAAAAGCAAGCCCGGTTTTCTTTATGGATTTTTGTTTATTTAAGTGTCAAAAATGCTTGTAATTGCTCTAAGTCAACATATATAAATAAATAATAATATTATGTTACATAGGTAATATATACATCTTAAACAAAATTTATTTTAACAAAGGATTTCTGCCAGTGTTTCTCAGTGGCTGCCGCAGAATGTACTACACGTTAGGGTCAAAAAATTACGATCCCACATAAATGTAACATTTTAACAGAATAAATGATTTTGAATATTGAACTAAAATATCACAAGTAAGTGTTTAATGTGTTCCATCATACATTCAAATCTTTATTGCCATCATGTGTAGGTAGCTGAAAGCTGAAGCTAGGTAAGTGAAAGTCAGTGCTTTGAAATACAAAGCAAATTTTGATTTGTGTGCTCCACTTAGAATCAGTTTGCGCTTACCGTCACGCATGACTTGGAACGAACGTTCAAGCCATTACAAAAAGTAAGAGCACCGAAAAAAGAAAAACCTTTGACTTTTATCGTCCTAGACTTGCCTCTCGGTTAGAACGAGTGTTCATTTACAAACAATTTGGGTTAGTTAGATTTTCTCTTACTTCGAAAATGTCTAGGCTTAGATAAAGGTTAAGCACATACGGATTGCTTTGATTTAGAAAAGGAGAGGCTTTGGGCTACTTAACTCACAGGGCGGTTTAAGATAAGTGGGATGGATTGGCATCACTACGCTGCAAAGCCTGCCCTCGTTGCTCATAAATAAATTTATTTGTAGGTCTAATTCTCGGTTTAGTTTAAAATGGGCAGTCTTTTTTAATATGATGTATAGAGCGCTTTCACTCGGTGTGTATGCGCTGTCGTATACAGCGAAAGGTTAGAGAGATATAATATTGTTTCCTCCCTGGACAAGCTTTGAAATAGCACAACAGGGCTCCCAGCGCGTTCTACTACGTATCCCGGAGTCCCTTACCATGTGCTGAGCATGCCCCTCCACCAACCCCAGGGTGGAGAATGTCCTACGAAAACAAAGGGGGCTTCACTACGTATCGGACAGTGATCGGTCCGATGGATTTTGAGTGACTTGGTAGACTATGCAGTGTGAGCGCGTGAGTTTCCCATCATCATAATTGTATTGAATAGTCGCGGTTTTTCGGACATCGCGTACTGTATTGAGCTCAGCTTTTCGCTGCTCCTCAAAAATATGAATCTGGTGTTAGCAATTTCGTGCCATCGTCGTGCTACCAATCTTTTGCACTTAAATAGCTCAATATCGTATCTCTTTATGGGTCGTTTCTGAACAATAGAGGCAAGCTAGGACTCAAGTTATCTAGCAAAATGAAAATACAAACTAAGTTACCCATGTCAGACTTGGGTACATGGAGGGTCAGTTTTAGGGACGGTTTGTGCGACTGTCGCTCTTCGTAAGTACATAAAGACCCGAACTTGATCATTTGATTAAGGATCGGGGTGGAAATTATATTGACAATAAGAACTGGGGAGCAAATTAAATTCCATGTTATTCGTTTCTTTTTTGCTTTGAATATCACAGTGGGACACTGCGGTTGCTTGGAATGACATTACAACGTTAGTCTAGGGGATCTATTGTTTCGAGATGTATTGTTAGAATATGGCTATTGAAATTTAGTTGCGTTACCTCCTCACACCACTTGGTCACACGCCATCTTGCATGTTATAGTCCAAGATGTCAGGTCCGTAAATATACTGCCAAGTGCCATAATATCCTCAGTTTTCGAGGTATATTAAATAAACGTGTGTGATAAATGTCCTCTAATATGTTATCTCACAACCTACACCACACCACTCGTACCAAATTAAATATCGTATGTAAATTAAACTACTCTTAATTAAAAATATAAAAGGTGCTGTTCAAACAATAATTGAAATCATATTTTTGCGTTTCCTATTCTACACATCGTGTTTTTTCGTGTTTAAAACTGTCCTGCCACGAAAAGATAAGTTTGTTCCGAGATTATCTAGCTCTCTACACATACGTGGAAAACCTCAAATTTTTTAGTCGGTTAAAAATAGGTTTATAATATCAAAACCGTATGGCAGACGCAACGTTGCAAATATCTATTTATGTTGCATTAAAATTATATTGTTATAAAATTTAAGCAGGAAAGTTATAAGTTCATATGTGAAATGTCAGCTGAGCATGAAGTCTTAAACGTATGACTAAACAAAAGCATCACCGATTCTTGTGTAACCAATAAAAAACCGTTATTAATACAAAAATATTTTACCTCTTTCAATGCATGGTCAGTGGCAACCCTAAGTCTAATAAAGGAATATGCCGATGAACCTCACTCTGCATTTTTAACGAGATACGTGCCACAGTTATTTGTGAATCAACCGTGTACTCAACGTAATGAGTTTACTCCACTCAATCAAAGTGAGGGTTTTGGTTAAGTAAATCATTAAAATAAAAAAATGCGGAGTAGTCTTTTGGGACTGCCGGCAGAAGTGAAACTATTTTTAGGGTTCCGTAGCCAAATGGCAAAAAACGGAACCCTTATAGATTCGTCATGTCTGTCTGTCCGTCCGTAAGTCACAGCCACTTGTTTCCGAAATTATAAGAGCTGTACTGTTAAAACTTGGTAAATAGATGTATTTTGTGAACCTTCTTAAGATTTTCACACAAAAATAGAAAAAAGAAATATTTGCGGGTTCCCCATACTTAGAACTGAATAAATAATCAAGTCATAAATCTTAAATCGCAAATTACTATTCGTTCAATCAACTCAAATACTTGCTGCTACGGAACCCTTCATGGGCGAGTCCGACTCGCACTTGACCGCTTTCTTTTTACACTTCTAATCTATTTAGATTAGAAGTGTATGTGATTATTTAATCTACAATATAACATATATACATCAGGAACTACAACTTTTTAAATTATTTGTTTTGTGTGAAAATAAACAATTTTTTTTTTATTTATTTATTTATAACAGTTGACCTTTTAAATTGAGATACAGGAGTATATCTCGATTTGAGGTGTCAACTATTATTATATCGTGGTCATTTTATTATTTCTGGAAACCACGCGGCCATATTAATTTAAATTAGTACTGTAATATAATAGTAGTATAATATAATGTAAAACTTGAGAGGTGTCAAGGGACACCCGGAAGGAACGAAGTTATTTCTTATTATTTATTATGTACAAAAAACCTGTATACACTCAACAAAAATAATCGTCGCGACACCACACTGTTCAATGAGAAATAGAAATGAAAATATCTGGCTTGCTTACTATAAGAGAGAGAGAGAGAGAAACATGCGCACGCCGCACAGCTGCAAAAAGTGTCGTGACAACTTTTCGTAAGTTTTTTTTCGTCTAGCCCCCTTTCACAACGCGCGATAAGGAACTTCGTTCCAATAATACATATAATAGTAAATTAGTTTAGTGGCGTAAAACGCAGAATCGACAGAAATGTCTCTCCTTCGCAGGTAAACTAACTTATCTAAGTTCATATTTGCAATGATTGTTGGTACGTGGGTCTCAAGCTTCAACTGACTAAGTTAAAGTGCCAGAGATTAAGCTAAGATTAAGATAGTGGAAACAAGATTGTGTACTTTTAATACTAGTTTAAGCAGATCTTGATAAGGAATTGAATTAGTTCAAGAGTTCTATAGATTTTAATTGGCGGTTCAATTTGAAGCCGCAAACTCGCGCCAACCAACTTTTGTATTGCAGCGTGATTATTATTTAAGCCCGAACTAATTGGAAAGCTTTAGAAGATTGGCTCATGAAAATTATATTGCCGACCACAGACTGGAAATATTGAGATTCTTATAAGAAATCTTACCTTACTGCACTAATGTTTAGCGTTCCTTATCAAAAAACAAAACTATTTATTGAAGTTATACTTCTTTTGGCGCGATGGAGAAAAATGATGAGAGTGAATTTTTACGATGCGCGCGCACACCGACACCAAAAAATTTAACAGCATGAAGTTAGTTCTAGGTGGTATGAAAATTGATAACTATGTTCAAGTTGTATATTAAGAAGTATAACTTCTAACGCGTGTACATAAGTACACACAAGTTTTTTTTATTTTTATGTAAGTACAAGAAGAATAGAAATCGAACTCTTTTGCGAGGGTTTTGTTAAAGCAGTAGTTTGGTTATGATCCTTCAAATGGCCCTTAAATAATATTTCTTGTACTTAAATCAAAATTATAATATATTGATGTCCCTCTGTTTACTATGACCATCTGTTTACTGCGATCGATTACTGCCAAGCGTGGCTTATAGTCACAACTCCATTGTGAAAATATTTTGCCATGTCACAAGCCGTTTGCTGATACGGTAGAATAAAGTATTGAGCTAGAATGGTATATTTCTTTAAAATTAAATGACCCGTCTATGTACTCAGTGGGTTAGTCATTGGTTTTGTATTTTTTTTTCACGTAGACTTTAATAACGCGCTTGTAAATAGTCAGAACATGTTTGTAGTAATACAGTTATTATTTCTAGTTACTTATTACAGATATTTAGGTACACGGAATGTTAAAACATTTATACAATTTATTTTATAATGGTAGTGACATTTAGCTAGATTGTATTAAGTTATTGTCAAGGAGATTATGTTTAGTTAAAGTTTTTAATATTATGTATTGAAATTTAAATTTTACTTGTATAATGTTGTTTTAGAGTCAACTTAGTATACGGTACGATGGGATTGGCATCGTCATTTCATGTACAAAAATCCTGTAAAATAAATAAAGATTAAAAGTAAAGTAAGTAGTGAGTAAAGTAGTAACTTGTTCGTCCAGAAATTAGCCATGAGCACGTCATATATTTTAGTCAATGTGTTGGAGAAATTAAAACAAATGTTATTTAATTAAATGATCGTAAAATTTAAATCTCACTTAATGGGCTCAAAAACTTCGCAAACTCACTTTTATGTTTCTTTTTATATCAAGTTTTTATTGTTATGGTTATTAACTATAAACATTATGTCTTTATGGATGCTCTTATTTTAAGCTCAAGCTATTTATAACAAAATACTGTTTTAACTTACAAACATAAAACTTAAAACAAAAAAATACGAGCAATAATACGTGTAAAGAAACCGAGAAAAAGCAAGCCCGGTTTTCTTTATGGATTTTTGTTTATTTAAGTGTCAAAAATACTTGTAATTGCTCTAAGTCAACATATATAAATAAATAATAATATTATGTTACATAGGTAATATATACATCTTAAACAAAATTTATTTTAACAAAGGATTTCTGCCAGTGTTTCTCAGTGGCTGCCGCAGAATGTACTACACGTTAGGGTCAAAAAATTACGATCCCACATAAATGTAACATTTTAACAGAATAAATGATTTTGAATATTGAACTAAAATATCACAAGTAAGTGTTTAATGTGTTCCATCATACATTCAAATCTTTATTGCCATCATGTGTAGGTAGCTGAAAGCTGAAGCTAGGTAAGTGAAAGTCAGTGCTTTGAAATACAAAGCAAATTTTGATTTGTGTGCTCCACTTAGAATCAGTTTGCGCTTACCGTCACGCATGACTTGGAACGAACGTTCAAGCCATTACAAAAAGTAAGAGCACCGAAAAAAGAAAAACCTTTGACTTTTATCGTCCTAGACTTGCCTCTCGGTTAGAACGAGTGTTCATTTACAAACAATTTGGGTTAGTTAGATTTTCTCTTACTTCGAAAATGTCTAGGCTTAGATAAAGGTTAAGCACATACGGATTGCTTTGATTTAGAAAAGGAGAGGCTTTGGGCTACTTAACTCACAGGGCGGTTTAAGATAAGTGGGATGGATTGGCATCACTACGCTGCAAAGCCTGCCCTCGTTGCTCATAAATAAATTTATTTGTAGGTCTAATTCTCGGTTTAGTTTAAAATGGGCAGTCTTTTTTAATATGATGTATAGAGCGCTTTCACTCGGTGTGTATGCGCTGTCGTATACAGCGAAAGGTTAGAGAGATATAATATTGTTTCCTCCCTGGACAAGCTTTGAAATAGCACAACAGGGCTCCCAGCGCGTTCTACTACGTATCCCGGAGTCCCTTACCATGTGCTGAGCATGCCCCTCCACCAACCCCAGGGTGGAGAATGTCCTACGAAAACAAAGGGGGCTTCACTACGTATCGGACAGTGATCGGTCCGATGGATTTTGAGTGACTTGGTAGACTATGCAGTGTGAGCGCGTGAGTTTCCCATCATCATAATTGTATTGAATAGTCGCGGTTTTTCGGACATCGCGTACTGTATTGAGCTCAGCTTTTCGCTGCTCCTCAAAAATATGAATCTGGTGTTAGCAATTTCGTGCCATCGTCGTGCTACCAATCTTTTGCACTTAAATAGCTCAATATCGTATCTCTTTATGGGTCGTTTCTGAACAATAGAGGCAAGCTAGGACTCAAGTTATCTAGCAAAATGAAAATACAAACTAAGTTACCCATGTCAGACTTGGGTACATGGAGGGTCAGTTTTAGGGACGGTTTGTGCGACTGTCGCTCTTCGTAAGTACATAAAGACCCGAACTTGATCATTTGATTAAGGATCGGGGTGGAAATTATATTGACAATAAGAACTGGGGAGCAAATTAAATTCCATGTTATTCGTTTCTTTTTTGCTTTGAATATCACAGTGGGACACTGCGGTTGCTTGGAATGACATTACAACGTTAGTCTAGGGGATCTATTGTTTCGAGATGTATTGTTAGAATATGGCTATTGAAATTTAGTTGCGTTACCTCCTCACACCACTTGGTCACACGCCATCTTGCATGTTATAGTCCAAGATGTCAGGTCCGTAAATATACTGCCAAGTGCCATAATATCCTCAGTTTTCGAGGTATATTAAATAAACGTGTGTGATAAATGTCCTCTAATATGTTATCTCACAACCTACACCACACCACTCGTACCAAATTAAATATCGTATGTAAATTAAACTACTCTTAATTAAAAATATAAAATGTGCTGTTCAAACAATAATTGAAATCATATTTTTGCGTTTCCTATTCTACACATCGTGTTTTTTCGTGTTTAAAACTGTCCTGCCACGAAAAGATAAGTTTGTTCCGAGATTATCTAGCTCTCTACACATACGTGGAAAACCTCAAATTTTTTAGTCGGTTAAAAATAGGTTTATAATATCAAAACCGTATGGCAGACGCAACGTTGCAAATATCTATTTATGTTGCATTAAAATTATATTGTTATAAAATTTAAGCAGGAAAGTTATAAGTTCATATGTGAAATGTCAGCTGAGCATGAAGTCTTAAACGTATGACTAAACAAAAGCATCACCGATTCTTGTGTAACCAATAAAAAACCGTTATTAATACAAAAATATTTTACCTCTTTCAATGCATGGTCAGTGGCAACCCTAAGTCTAATAAAGGAATATGCCGATGAACCTCACTCTGCATTTTTAACGAGATACGTGCCACAGTTATTTGTGAATCAACCGTGTACTCAACGTAATGAGTTTACTCCACTCAATCAAAGTGAGGGTTTTGGTTAAGTAAATCATTAAAATAAAAAAATGCGGAGTAGTCTTTTGGGACTGCCGGCAGAAGTGAAACTATTTTTAGGGTTCCGTAGCCAAATGGCAAAAAACGGAACCCTTATAGATTCGTCATGTCTGTCTGTCCGTCCGTAAGTCACAGCCACTTGTTTCCGAAATTATAAGAGCTGTACTGTTAAAACTTGGTAAATAGATGTATTTTGTGAACCTTCTTAAGATTGTCACACAAAAATAGAAAAAAGAAATATTTGCGGGTTCCCCATACTTAGAACTGAATAAATAATCAAGTCATAAATCTTAAATCGCAAATTACTATTCGTTCAATCAACTCAAATACTTGCTGCTACGGAACCCTTCATGGGCGAGTCCGACTCGCACTTGACCGCTTTCTTTTTACACTTCTAATCTATTTAGATTAGAAGTGTATGTGATTATTTAATCTACAATATAACATATATACATCAGGAACTACAACTTTTTAAATTATTTGTTTTGTGTGAAAATAAACAATTTTTTTTTATTTATTTATTTATAACAGTTGACCTTTTAAATTGAGATACAGGAGTATATCTCGATTTGAGGTGTCAACTATTATTATATCGTGGTCATTTTATTATTTCTGGAAACCACGCGGCCATATTAATTTAAATTAGTACTGTAATATAATAGTAGTATAATATAATGTAAAACTTGAGAGGTGTCAAGGGACACCCGGAAGGAACGAAGTTATTTCTTATTATTTATTATGTACAAAAAACCTGTATACACTCAACAAAAATAATCGTCGCGACACCACACTGTTCAATGAGAAATAGAAATGAAAATATCTGGCTTGCTTACTATAAGAGAGAGAGAGAGAGAAACATGCGCACGCCGCACAGCTGCAAAAAGTGTCGTGACAACTTTTCGTAAGTTTTTTTTCGTCTAGCCCCCTTTCACAACGCGCGATAAGGAACTTCGTTCCAATAATACATATAATAGTAAATTAGTTTAGTGGCGTAAAACGCAGAATCGACAGAAATGTCTCTCCTTCGCAGGTAAACTAACTTATCTAAGTTCATATTTGCAATGATTGTTGGTACGTGGGTCTCAAGCTTCAACTGACTAAGTTAAAGTGCCAGAGATTAAGCTAAGATTAAGATAGTGGAAACAAGATTGTGTACTTTTAATACTAGTTTAAGCAGATCTTGATAAGGAATTGAATTAGTTCAAGAGTTCTATAGATTTTAATTGGCGGTTCAATTTGAAGCCGCAAACTCGCGCCAACCAACTTTTGTATTGCAGCGTGATTATTATTTAAGCCCGAACTAATTGGAAAGCTTTAGAAGATTGGCTCATGAAAATTATATTGCCGACCACAGACTGGAAATATTGAGATTCTTATAAGAAATCTTACCTTACTGCACTAATGTTTAGCGTTCCTTATCAAAAAACAAAACTATTTATTGAAGTTATACTTCTTTTGGCGCGATGGAGAAAAATGATGAGAGTGAATTTTTACGATGCGCGCGCACACCGACACCAAAAAATTTAACAGCATGAAGTTAGTTCTAGGTGGTATGAAAATTGATAACTATGTTCAAGTTGTATATTAAGAAGTATAACTTCTAACGCGTGTACATAAGTACACACAAGTTTTTTTTATTTTTATGTAAGTACAAGAAGAATAGAAATCGAACTCTTTTGCGAGGGTTTTGTTAAAGCAGTAGTTTGGTTATGATCCTTCAAATGGCCCTTAAATAATATTTCTTGTACTTAAATCAAAATTATAATATATTGATGTCCCTCTGTTTACTATGACCATCTGTTTACTGCGATCGATTACTGCCAAGCGTGGCTTATAGTCACAACTCCATTGTGAAAATATTTTGCCATGTCATAAGCCGTTTGCTGATACGGTAGAATAAAGTATTGAGCTAGAATGGTATATTTCTTTAAAATTAAATGACCCGTCTATGTACTCAGTGGGTTAGTCATTGGTTTTGTATTTTTTTTTCACGTAGACTTTAATAACGCGCTTGTAAATAGTCAGAACATGTTTGTAGTAATACAGTTATTATTTCTAGTTACTTATTACAGATATTTAGGTACACGGAATGTTAAAACATTTATACAATTTATTTTATAATGGTAGTGACATTTAGCTAGATTGTATTAAGTTATTGTCAAGGAGATTATGTTTAGTTAAAGTTTTTAATATTATGTATTGAAATTTAAATTTTACTTGTATAATGTTGTTTTAGAGTCAACTTAGTATACGGTACGATGGGATTGGCATCGTCATTTCATGTACAAAAATCCTGTAAAATAAATAAAGATTAAAAGTAAAGTAAGTAGTGAGTAAAGTAGTAACTTGTTCGTCCAGAAATTAGCCATGAGCACGTCATATATTTTAGTCAATGTGTTGGAGAAATTAAAACAAATGTTATTTAATTAAATGATCGTATAATTAATTATTATACGATCACTATTTAATCAATTTATATGTATTGATGATTCAATTAATTTTGTGCGGCTAGTCCCATCCAAATATGAAGCTGACTGTAGTTTTCCTTCACTTAGGTGCATGGATTTATATCTATTTATATTAAGATCTTGACTAAACGCTTTTCAGAGCATACTGTACCTCGTTGTATACCTGCTCCCTGTGGGCTACTTATTCGCAATGGGTCTACAGTGCCCTCCGGGTTCAGTATAATAACGCTTTTAGGGGAGTGTCGGGGCTGACCCCCTACTGTAGCGCCTCGGGCATGTTTGCGGGTGCGCGGACTGATTGTTTTCACGCTACGATGCGTAAAAGGTGTGCCTTCTTGGTGCGCAGAGTCCGGGCCCGCTCTAACACTGTCATGATGATGATCGCCGATCGACTGAATTGCCCCTCTCAGATTAACACCGATACGAATTGACAGACAGAAAATACGCCTATATCCCAAATCTTATGACTTGGCGTCATAAGATTTGGGATATAGGCGTATTTTCTGTCTGTCAATTCGTATCGGTGTTATTATTCATATATTGTATATTTTTAATTATTTATTTAGGTTTTGTGTTTTATTGTGTATGTAAATTCTGTCTATCTCAATTAGTTACTCGAAATAAACAGATTTTATTTTATTTTATTTATTTATTAGCTCATGTCCAAAGCTGTTAATCCTTATACAAAGATTCAACTTTTTATCGTATACCAGAATTCCAGTATCTGACAATTAGCATACAAGTCATGCACTCACGTGCTGATATATTTAACGATAATATATGAAAAAACCTTATTCATACTTTTGTATTCTACACACACAGTGTAGGTAGAATACCTAATACTCAGATGGTAATTCCATTTTTCCTATCTCAATACAAGTCGCAAAGGATTTGTTCAGAACTATAATATTGCTGTTCTTATTTCTAGAAATTGTTAGAAGCATATGGTGACATGTAAGGTATAGCTTAACGAAAATTTACTAGGTCTCTTTTTTAACACGCTTTTATTAGCTTCACTTTATGTATGTAACAAAATCTTGGAATCTTAACTTGACCCACTTCCCGGTCTCCGATTAGGATAGAATTGCACACGCTCTGAGTTCTGATGACAATACATGACTAGCTAAGAAACGTCATTACAGATCAAATATGGCGGCCTCCCCAGGTTCGCGGACTGGCTGTTTGAAATCCACCGGTATCCAAATCCATGGTATCAAATGAAAGGGTTAATGTCAGGAATACGAAAAAAATAGTCACTTGACTTAAATCCTCCATGGTGGACGTCCAAGATGGCGGATAGGCTATTTGAAATGCACCCCCATGATATGGGTATCAAATGAAAGTATTTTGTAATTTTTTGTGCGTGCGAAAAGCGTGTTTTTTAAACTATTATTATTATTGAGTCTATTTCACGTGACTTAAATTAGCCTAGAAGTACAAAATCCTAGAACAGATCTAGGTGCAATCACCATGTCGCCCCACCCCATAGGGTGCCGTTTTATGCCTCTTTTGAAAGTTTTCATGTCGAAAGGAGAAGACGTATGGTATGTGTAAGAGGTATGTGTAAGACACATAATTTTTTTATAGTAGAAATGGCAGCGATAAAGTGGTGACACTTAAATCCAGCATGCATCTGTCGATACAGGAAAATAGAATAAGGAACTCAATATCTTACTTATCGTATGGGCAGTGGTAACCCTAGTGTCAGAGTTGTTCAAGCCGCCGAGTAGGCCTCTGACATGGCTTAACGACTGTTGTCTAATGACTACAACCGGTACCAACAGCTAAGCGTGCCCTCCGACGCTCAGAAATTAAACAACTTTGGCGCTCACCCATCTATGGACTGACCACGAGCCTAGTTGCTTAACCTACTATCGAAACAGCGCCGAGAGGCTCAGAAGCCAGTACTGAACCTCTTGTTTTAGTTTTCATGAAGCCGTCCATTACACAGTGTTTACTATTTATTTTCGTAGCCTCAAGGAGTATTAGATTACGAATAAGTGGTGTGCTGTGCAAATTTCATACATTTTGTTCTTACGTATATATACAAAATTCTCTGTGGTTTTAAAATTGTAACTTGGTTGGAAATGGCCCTGACTAAGGATTACGTAAGTATTTTGCATATAGCATATGTATGTTTGTAATTAATGCTAATTTATACACTAGCTTTTAAGTTTTTTAGATTTATATTACAGATTTTTAGCCAAGACTCATCAAGACTAAGTTAATCAGTTAAATATACTATCTAGTTTGTTGCGTAGCTGCATTAGTGATAGCACCACCACAGTAGTTTATAATATTAATGTGATTTACTTCTAATATTCATAAAAAGCAGTACTTACGTAAAGGTAAGGAAAACCAAATAGTTTTTATTCAAAGCAAAGTTATACCCGAACCTTATAAAATATATCACACTAATATTATACAGCTAAAAGCTTGTGAGTGTGTGAATGTATATCTTTGTTACTTATTGACGTTTATACGGCTGGAGCGATTTTAATAAAATTTGGTATGGAGTTAGTTGACACTCTGGACACATAAGCTATAATTTATAAAGTTTAACGCGGGTAACACCGCGGGGCTCATCTAGTTTGAAATAAAGAGAACTCTATTGATCTCAAACTACGATTCAACTATTTTTCCTTGATAGTAAAAGACACAAACTCCTCTCTAGAAGCTCGCTCGCGAAGTCTCGCTTGAAAGTTAAGAATGTAACAAATTAGAAGTGAATTAAATTGTTATTGTATAAGTAATGTAATTTATGATTGGAAGATAAGTAATTTAATTAAAACTAAATAAAAATTCAAACAGACTGTCTTTAAATATATTAATATCAAAGTTACGTAAAAAAATATATAGCACATAGCTCGTTTGGGGGAGGACTTTGTCCAGCAGTGGACGTCATTCGGCTGATATGATGATGATGATGATGAAAAATAAATATGGTATGCAATTCAGTATTTAATACTACTGATACTGTACGTAATTGTAAGCCAGGATCTACAGCCAAACGTGCGGAACACTGAGCGGTGAGGCTTAAGCATGCCTCAAGGAATCACTTCAACTGTCTTGGATTATGTAGTGAATTTAATCAGAAGTTTGAATAATAAATAAAATAAACCAGTCATAATCGTGTAACAATCGAATCGTGTATCATAAATTCATAGCATAGTTCGAATACCAATCCAATAAGTAGATTAACTATTCATATCTATAACGCCGTGAATAAATAATGTTAAAGATAATAAAGTTTACAACCAAAAATAAGAAAGAGAAGAAAATTCCAAATTATGGAATCAAAATAGTTGATTTTTTAATTGTCTAAAACTACAAAAATCTGTGACGCAAATAGTTACCCTAAGCGGGAACCAAACCTGTAGCACGTGAGGCCTAAGATAGTATTTAGCCATACAAGCAGTCGACAGTTAAAATTATCAAATTGAATTTGATAATTTTAACTACGACAGTTAAAATTAGCAAATTTAAAACCACGAATTATTTTTGCATGCGCATGAACATGTTTATTTGTTCTGAAGCTGGGTGTTTATTATCTTTATATTATAAGTATGTATTTCCAAACAATATCAGTATATTTAGTATATCAGTTATCTGGTTTCCATAGTAAAGGCTCTGCTTAATTTAGAATCAAATGACCGCGTGTGAATAATGTCCCAGGATATTGTCATGTTATGTAATCCCTTGTGCAGTGCCTAGGAATCCTGTGACATGATTTAACGGCCGTAGTTCAATGACTACATCCGGGAACAACCTCTAGGACCGACAGCATTATATATTTTCAAATCGCGGAGGCACTTAGAAACTAAAGTACTTGGTCGGCCACACATTTATAGACTCACCGCCCGCCTAGTAGGTTAAACTTACAGGGCGGTTAAAACTACTGTGTGGTTACGGTTTCAATGTTAACAAGATACATACAAACATACATAGACTCACGCCTGTTTCCCAGAGGGGTAGGCAGAGACAACGGGCTTCCATTTGTCACGATCCTTGCATACCTCTTTCGCTTAGTTTACTGACATAATATTCTTCATACATGCTCGCCGGTTTAGGGTACTTCTGACCTGACCTTTCTTAAGTACGTCTCCGATTTGATCAGAGAATGTTCTACGAGGTTTTTCTCTTCTGGTTGTACCATTCACACAGGCCAGGTATACTTCTTTTGGCAATCTTCTTTCATTCATCCTTTCAAAATGGCCAAAATACCTTTTTCAATCAACCTTTAACAAGATAATATTAGCTTATTATATGTGATTCCTTCTTTATCGTATGTACGAGATACCAAAGAGCAGACGGAATGACTATTTTTGGCGGCATTAGTATAAGTAAGCGGCTAAGTCAGTCGCCTCGCCACTTCGTGTCGCGGGTTTGAGTCCCACGCCGGACAACGAATGTAATTTGTGTCCATCTATTATACATATGTTTGTAAAGTACCCCGCGACACAGGGATTAGATGCCCTAATGCGGGGTTGTCTTTTTTTTTTTTAAAGTTAAGAATGTACCACTACTATAACAATTTTGAAAGTGTGTATGTTTGGGTGTTTGGATATTTGTCACCCAATTACCTAGAAGCGGCTGTACGGAGTGTAGATAAGTCATACTCTGATTTAAAACAAGGGCTACAAGAAGTCGCTTAATAATAGTGGGTAACAAAAGAATAACCTTTAAAATACAGTTTAATATGTGACTGTTTTCCCATGCAATTTTTAACAACAATTTATAGAGGGGAAGAATTGCAATTATTATTTGCACTGAAAATGTTGGAGTGGTAGTATTATAAACATTAATATTTATTTTGTATTTATTTGTACTTTTTACTATATTATATCGAAAAGGTAAAGCCAACCTTTTGGATATAGTACAAAAGAAATATTAAGTTAAGTTAAAGTTAATATTTTAACATGACAACTACTGACAAAATTTGACTAATTCTACTAACATTATAAATGCGAAAGATTGTGAGTATGGATTAATGGATGTTTGTTACTTTTTCACGTAAAAACTACCGAACGGATTTTGATGAAACTTTGTAGTAATATAGTTTATATATGCGAACAACATATAGGCTATACTTTATATGACGCCGTGGTCTCCTTCTGTGAGGCAGTTTTGCTGCAGAAGGAGGCCGCCGAACGGGATCGGGAACGAGCCGATCCCGCTCGTAGGCGGAGGAGGCGTCGGGGTGGCGGCGGCAGCCGTTAGCCCAACTCCCCTCGGGGCCGCGGCGCGGCGGCAGTGTGAGAAGTGTCCTCTACTGCCGCCACGTACAAGCGGCTCCGGGATGACAGCGATCTGTTTGTGGCGCAGTCGCTGTGCCGTACTGGCAGGAGTCGGCAATAGGGGAGGGCAATCCAAAGGAGCCCTCCCAGGGTACGTGTCCCGACCATCTGGGACATGGCGCAAAAGGGGGGTACCGGAGCAGCATACCCGCGTTCCCGGGACTCCCCCATCAGGCGCCAAGAGAAGTCCACGGCAGGTAGGTTTAGTCGGTGCAAGTCCGACATACCCACCCGCAGACACTTTTTGCGGGTGGCATGCGAATGCATTCCCCCTGCCTTATAAAAAAAAAAAAAAAAAAAAAAGGTAAGATTAGATAAGTTAAGAACTTATTCGCTTAAGATTTGGTTACATAAGGTGTTAGGTACTATATACATACATACTACTAATAATTTATTAATCATACATATCGTAGATACGTATGATTGTACAAATTCAATGGCACAGATTTTATATAACACTAACATAACTACTTAATATTTAAATAACTAATACAAACATTACATTACTATACAATTACTACTAAATATTTAAATAACTAAGGCAAAAATTAAATGATTGACTAACACAGAAATTGTTGCGCTGTGATCGGATTTTATTATTATGTTACGAAATATAAAATAATAAGCCGCGCCAGAGAGCAACCCCCATTACGGTTCGAACATCATTTAAAGGGACATTTTGTGTAACTATAGCTCTACGTTATTACGGGAAGATGCGGGTCAATCGGTTAACTGAAGATCGGAAGGGGTACATTTCATCGATCCTAACTAAGGATCATAGAATGAAGCTAGAAGCATTAGGCCGGGACTTCACCAAACCAGAGATGTGTGCGGTGTGCTGTGATCTGTGCGAGAAGAGATATTTTTCAGCTCGGGGGACTCCACCAAAGCAGAGATGTGTGCATGTTTGCTGTGCGAGAAGAGATATTTTTCAGCTCGGGGGACTCCACCAAAGCAGAGATGTGTGCTGTGTGCTGTGCGAGAAGAGATATTTTTCAGCTCGGGGGACTCCACCTAATCAGAGATGTGTGCGGTATGCTGTGCGAGAAGAGATATTTTTCAGCTCGGGGGAGTCCTCCAAAGCGAGTCGCTGTGCCGTACTGGCAGGAGTCGGCAATAGGGGAGGGCAATCCAAAGGAGCCCTCCCAGGGTACGTGTCCCGACCATCTGGGACATGGCGCAAAAGGGGGGTACCGGAGCAGCATACCCGCGTTCCCGGGACTCCCCCATCAGGCGCCAAGAGAAGTCCACGGCAGGTAGGTTTAGTCGGTGCAAGTCCGACATACCCACCCGCAGACACTTTTTGCGGGTGGCATGCGAAGGCGTTCCCCCTGCCTTATCAAAAAAAAAAAAAAAAAAAAAAAAAAAAAAAAAAAAAAAAAAAAAAAAAAGGCTATACTTTATATAGTTTAACGCATGTGAAAGAGCGGGGCACAGTTTGTTTAGAATACATAGAAGTGTTTTAAGACATTGCAGAAATTGCAGACACAGTTAAACAGTTCTCCGACTAAAGTTTGTTATGCGCGAAGCCTAACAGTAAAGCTACAAAATGGAGGGACCATCTGTTACCAATGCTTGCTGGTCGTTTATTTCCCAGCGGATTTTGTTAGAGCTAGCTAAAGCGACTTCTGTATCTCTTTTCTAGTAGTATAAATTGTTATTTTAATGTATTTTTCTGTCTAGAAATACCCATTTATTTAAAATAACCATTTATTTTACTTGAAACGTTAGGTATTGGTTCTAAAAGTTGCTAGAGTTTTATATACTGCTACCTAAAAAGTATGCAAAATTTTGACTTGGTCAGCAATAAGAGCCGTAAAGCATCTGATTTACGGGATTATAGGTAACTAGCTGTGCCCCGCGGTTTTACCCGCGTTAATATTTATAAATTATCACACCTCCTCCCCCGCAGGTGAAAGCGTGATAATATGTAGCCTATATGTTGACCCGACCTCTTAATAATATTCTTGCAAAATTTTAAGAAAATCCATGCAGTACATTTTGAGTTTAGCCCGGACATACGTACAGACAAACAGACGCAAAGACAAAATTCTAAAATCTATATTTTTTGCTTCGATATCGATTGTAGAATCAATGTACAGTTCTGAATTTCCTACGATTTTATTATAGGCTACATATTATAACGCTATCACCTACGGGGGAGGAGCTGTGATAATTTATAAAATTTAACGCGGGTAAAACCGCGGGGCACAGCTAGTAATAAATAAATATCATGGGACAACGTACACACCGCCATCTGATCCCAATCTAGGCATAGCCTATACTATAGCATACATACATAGGTATTATAGATTAATTTTCACCCAGACATAGCACTTATAATTTTTTCATATTCGTGGAGACCTATAAATGGCTAATTGCTGCGTATACCTAATCTAATAAGTTATTGTAAGCTATTGGTGTTCCTAATGATTTTAAATAAATAATGATGCTCCTTTTTTTTTCCTTTATTTTTTTAAGGGGGCTTGTTCCCATTACGTAAACATGTCTCCCCCGTAATGATACATGAAATACTTATGCTATACAAATAATCAGACTCTTTTTCTAATGCCAGACTGTGAAACTTTGCACAGCATCCTAGCCTCCGCTGACAAAGGGAAAGCTAAAGCGCTGTTACACCAACCGACATCAAGCATATTGAACCTTAAACTACTGTGAAACAATTCACTTCTTAACAATTCATTCCGAACATACTCCACCAGAATATGAACTACATCCTCCACCGCACCACACTCAGTACAATTGGGTGAATCACTTTATTTCATCATAAATGCAAACATATTCAAAGAAATGTGTCCGGAGCGAAGTCTAAAACTTGTCACAATATCTTGCCTCGTGCCTCGACAAAGATTTGTCATGGATGGGGATGGAACTTACAAACTCTCAAAGCCTTTACAATCAGGGTCCTTGACCATTACATCAACAGGCCATTCACTAATATATACAAGGTTCACATAAATAGTGTAAATCAATTAATTTGCCTATGAAAGTGAACAGCGGTAATTCATCAAAATACACATAAAATATAATATTAGAATAACGATTAGCTGGTAAAAGCTTGCAATAAGTAATGAAATTATGGTAAATAAATAAACATAGCTTAATAATAAATAAATTATTTAATATTAAGTTATTGTGGATGCACAATTTTGGCAGCCCCGAGACCGCAATATTTGTATAATTACTTTAAATTGCTTTGGCAAACAATCTGGATGGAAAAGCTAGGCTAAGAAACAATGGAATGCATAATAAATTGAGATAGAGAATTGTCTATATTTTTACTTTAGGTATTTTGAACGGAGGTGTTTTACCGAGGGGTTTTTACTTTTAGACATTTAAACCAGTAGGTATTTTTATTTTAGGTATTATGAACGGAGGTGTATTTATTTACATGAGGTTTTTTAAATTTAGAGATTTAAATACGTATCCTATTTTCGCAAATCAATAGTACCTAAATATTAAACATCCAAAATAGAAATCATCATTTGGTGATCATGTATGACATTCGTTATTTTGTGAAAGATGTCCACTGCTGGACAAAGGCTTCCCCCAAAGAACTCCACATCTGCCTGTCTTGCGGTACCCGCATCTAGCGGCTAACAGCGACCTTCACAAGTTCATAGTTCATCTTGTGGCCATGCAACGTCTACCGGTACGTTAGTAATTTAATTCAGGGCATTTTAGGTTAGATCTTAATAAAGCTGAATCTACATATTCTCTAAGTAGAAGTATAATTCGATTAAGAATCTTCTGTTACATGGAGCAACGACGACGAATACCGTCAAAATTTCGTTGTAAATTGAGTTATATTTGATTTGTAAAAAGCCTTAATGCGAGGGTACGAGGGATGACATTTTGTGAATTCTAAAGTGAAACGTAAATAAACCTTCTAATATTAGATTGCTCTTTTCTATACAATACGTAGACACTCCGAGCAATGACTCACCTTTAGCATTCCAATTAAAATATTAGCAATTCCAATTTGACATTGTTTAAATTTGTTTCTTTATTTGAATTACTAGGTTGTACTAAGTGGCTTGAATCAAAAGGCACTTTCTACCAGTCTCACTTCGGTGATGCAGAACAGCTTCGATGCATCATACTTTGGGCTAGGTTTATGTTTATTTAATTATGATGTGGTCCCGGCCGATTTCGGTCACGGCGACCGCTCCTTCTCCTACAGCTGTGGCCGGCGTTCGTGTGCTCGCATGTGACTTATAGAGCCAATTTTAATAGAAAAAATCCTCGCACATTGCGGGTAATAGCTTAATCTATATAACTAATATAGATATATGTATATTATATAAATGAATAATAGCTTTAGTATTAATTCATTATATATATTTGTTAGAATAATATATTATGTATGGATTAATATTTTAAATGTAAGTATACAATGTTATTTAATAACAATTTGGCATAATTCCTGCAACAAATGAGACATAAACATATTTAAGCGTACTATTTTTTTATAATTCTTTTAGTATTTAGGCAAACTATTCTGAATAATCTATCACGGGGATATGAGCACACCATTGTAATAATTGTAATTGATCGCCGCAGGTAGTCTGGCTTTCAATTTATCGCGCTTGGTATCCAGCTCAGCGTGCCTTCGAGATTTAATTATACGACCTTCACAAACAGTATATTCAGTACAAAGTTGCTAACTGTAGATCTTGTCCTCAGGTATGGCTGGTATCCTTTAGGCAAACACGTGGCTAAACTTAAAATTTGTACAGAGATCAAATGAAATTCGATTTGTGCTACATACATATTTTGTGGCTTAGACTAGGTTTACTTAAGTACCCTGGGACCGCTGGCGTTTGGAGGAGGAACTCCACTCGTCTTTTATAAGCGTTCCCGGGAAGAGGTAACCTGCTGGAACTCATGTTGCCTAAACATGCTTGTGCTTGTGGGGAAGGTATTCGTGCCCCCTCCCAGAGCCTCCACTACAAGCACTGTGAGGCTGGCTACCGTGGTGATTTTAGTGGCTCGGCCACACACAAAGTGCGATTTGAGCATTTCCACAATGTAAAAATAAACAAAAAGGTTTACTTAAGTAAATAATACGCATTAATTTATCTACGTATTAAAATTACTAACCTTTATGTTGAGTCGTAATATTACTCGAATATGTATGTATGCTGTGTGGTGACGGCATAGAATATCAGCAACTCATCTTATCCCGTGGGGGGCGTAGAAATAGTCCGAGGGAATACCTACCAGAGAACGGGCAGCAGCGTTTTTCTGTGAACTATGACCATCTAACTGCGATCGCCGACCCGTCTGCCAAGCGTGGCGATTACGGCATATCCTCCAATTCTTCGGAGGCTTTTGTCCAGCCGTGGACGTACTTTGGCTGGGATCTATGTAATATTTTTGCTGCGAGAAAATTGTAAGTAAAATAATATGATGTAATTAATAATAATAATCAGCAGCCGTAACATTATAACATTTGAAATTGGGAGGCCTATATCTAGCAGTGAACGAAATCAGGCTGAGGAGAATCTAATTCAAGTAGCCTTAATAAGATGATTTTATGAAATTATTGACCTTAGTTATCCAATATTTTTTAACATACATAACAAGTGTAAACAATTGTTGGTGAGCCAATAAATAAATAAAATAAAAATAAAAAAAAAAACATTAAAGCATTGTAATAGCAGTATTTAGAAATTTGTTTCCACTCTTAAATCTAATTTGAGTCAAAATTGAATAATTACTCGAATATACGTTTGTTTAATCCACTAATTAAATTGATCATTCGTTACGTCGTACAAACGAAAGAAAAGAGAATTGAAATTTCTCAAAAATGTGAAATAAATGAATAGTGCAAAGTCTAGACTTTAAATCCGCCTTAATCCTCACAGAATTGTGTCGGTTTATACGCCAAATGTATTTATCTTGATTTACGAAACATATAGCGTTTCTTAAAGCAAGAAAACTACATCTTCTAGAGTACAAAGTAATAGCAATATATTTATGAAACACTAAAATAAAATAGTTCAATCAAAAACCTAATCAACCGTATCTCAAAGCCTAATAAGACTTACGACTTCGAAAACATAACTAAACCAACATAAGTACAAAATCCAAACATTGACTTTCAGAAGTATCGCTTGTTAAATAGGTGTTATCAAACCCTTCAGACCTCAGCAAATCTTTTTACAAAACAAAATAAACAAATAATAGGACAGCTATCTGCAATATCTATTGAATGAGGCAATAATAAAATTCTTTTCTTCATTCTTTAGCATTTCTCTCGATCGAGAAATATTCGGCGTACCCAAACGTTGATAATAAAACCCTCGATAGAACTCGTGCATTTATTTTGGATATGATTTTTATGAACTAGAATTCTCTTGTGTATTGATATGTATTTTGGGGTAAGGATTGAGTACAGAAAGTAAGTTAAATGAACACAAAGTGCCAGTGAGACTTGTGCCAGTATGTTGGTAGTAAAAAGGAGAATGATTAGATAAAAGGCAATATTTTTTTAATGTACTTTGTGAGCTTGACAAATGGATGTGAGATCAATGCTTCTGTGACAAAACTATTTTACGACCGACCATAGTTCGAAAGCACCTTGTGCAATACACGGAAGCTCGACATTCGGTCCGGTGTAGGTACAATGTCAAATCGAATGCCAAACAATCGAATATCAATTGAACGGCTGTGTCGGTTCTAGTACTAATTTAAAATATGTTTATTTTCTATCTATCTATCCGTGCCAAATATGCCACTGGAGTGGGTGGCTAGTTGATTGTGTGGATTGTACTTTATTATTTAGTATGTGAAGATATGATGTGCTGGATCAATTGTTTTCATTAATTGTTGTACTTATTTGTTATTTGATTAATGTATTTTTAATTTTGAATAAGTGATTAACTTTTAGACTAGTCTCAATTTGAACGTTAACTTATAACTATGTTTTACTAGCTGTGCTCCGCGGTTGTACCCGCCTTAAACTTAATAAATTGTAGCCTATGTGTTATTCGGATATAAACGGTATATTACTACAAAGCTTCATTAAAATCTTTCCGGTAGTTTTTGCTTGAAAGAGTCACCAACATACACACTCACAAATTTTCGCCTTTATAATATTAGTGTGATACTTAAAATTTTCCTTTCACGTTGCTCAAATCAACGCCTCCACTCTGTCTACGTCACACGCACTTACTATAGACCTTCTGAAGGCGCGAGACAGATAACTAGGTTACGTTAGGTTCGTTAGGAATTGAAATAGGACCCCTGTGACGTAAATAAACCGCTTACCCAATTACTAGCGCACATAACGCCTTTAGGCCAGGAATACATAGATCTAGTAAATAATGGAAAGTAAGAATAATTGAATGAAATATAGTAACGGGTAACTCACGTAACTAATTTTATGTTGGATTCGGCCAACGTTTCAACTTCTTCTGAAAGTCATCATCAGGGCGAATGCGACCCGCACGACGTCGCGTCCCGTCTCGCATGCCGAATACCACATAAAATTAATCCTACATAAAATTAATTACGTGAGTTACCCGTTACTATCTTTAATTAAATTATTCTTACTTCCCATTATTTACTAGATCTATGGACTCCTGGTCTAAAGGTGTTTTTTTTTTATCATTTAATCTCTTATATTATTCACATTAAAACAATGTAACAAAATCGCCAAACTGTTGCCAGTTTGTTGGCGATAATGGCGCTCTTACATATTACTTTTATACACATTATATATTTATACTTTTTTATGTAACTATACATATTTTTATTTTAGGTAGTACTTTTTCAGTCTTTTTTTAAATGTTCAGCACTTATATTATCATCTTTGGACGAATTCCTTATGAAATCTATGTTATTAAATATCGTTGGAGTTAAATATTGCCTAGTTCTTTTACCATAATATTTTTTTACATAAGGTATTAAAAATTTTCCCTGTACAGCATTCCTATTTTCCCTGTACAGCATTCCTATGTGCGCTAGTAATTGGGTAAGCGGTTTATTTACGTCACAGGTTTAATTATATGTTGGTATTCGGCATGCGAGACGGGAAACGACGTCGTGCGGGTCGCATTCACCGTGAAGATGACTTTCCGAAGAAGTTGAAACGGTTGGCCGAATACAACATAAAATTAGTTACGTGAGTTACCCGTTACTATCTTTAATTAAATTATTCTTACTTCCCATTATTTACTAGATCTATGGACTCCTGGCCTAAAGGTGTTATGTGCGCTAGTAATTGGGTAAGCGGTTTATTTACGTCACAGGTTTAATTATATGTTGGTATTCGGCATGCGAAACGGGACGCGACGTCGTGCGGGTCGCATTCACCCTGAAGATGACTTTCCGAAGAAGTTGAAACGGTTGGCCGAATCCAACATAAAATTAATTACGTGAGTTACCCGTTATCTTCATTATGTTAGCACCTCACGTCAGTTTTAATAAGAATAATTGCCAAGTATTAGGTCTTTACCTATGAAATTGCCGTTCTGCAGTACTGGCCATTTCAAATCAAAATAATTTTTGTTTGGCTAAGAATTCTAATTTCAAATTAATTTTATTTTAAAAACATGGATTCTTTTTTCCAAAAGTAGTCATTTCTTTATTGATTAGTGTTACATTTTCATCGCATTTCAATCTTTTTCGTCATCATGGATACGTTAAAAATTCGAGTAATTATGGAATATGAGTACCGTCGTGGCAGCAACGCGGCACAAGCGGCACGCAACATCAACGACGTTTACGGAGCTAACACTACAAACCAACGCACCACCTGTTATTGGTTTGCTCGCTTCCGTTCTGGAAATTTCGACCTGAAAAATGAACCTCGCGGTCGTCCGAAGACTTTGGTCGACAATGACGAATTAAAGGCGGTTGTGGAAGCTGATGATACACAATCTACGGCTGAATTAGCAGCAGCTTTCGACGTTAGCGTCAAAACAATATTGGTCCATTTGCGCCAAATTGGCAAGGTAAAAAAGCTTGACAAATGGGTGCCCCACGAACTCAATGATCGCCAGCGCGAAGTACGCGTCGAGACGTGCCTTGCACTGCTCAACAGACACACAAATGAAGGAATTTTGAACCGCATTGTTACCTGCGATGAAAAATGGATTCTGTTTGATAACCGCAAGCGCTCAGCAAGTTGGTTGGATCCTGGTTCAGCACCTAAACAATGCCCTAAACGAAAACTTACCCCTAGAAAAGTGATGGTCACTGTTTGGTGGTCTAGCGCCGGTGTGATTCATCACAGCTTCTTACCAAACGGGGTGAGCATTACTGCAGATGTGTACTGTGAAGAACTGAGCACAATGATGGAGAAGCTGGCGCATCTCCAACCAGCATTGGTCAATCGCTCGTCTCCGCTGCTCCTGCACGACAACGCGCGACCTCATACTGCACAGCAGACGGTCTCCAAGTTGCAAGAACTTGGGTTGGAAGCTCTCCGTCATCCGCCCTACTCACCAGACCTTGCGCCTACAGACTACTACTTTTTCCAGAATTTGGATAACTTCTTGGCGGGAAAAAAATTCAATACCCGAGAGGCAGTACAAAATGCCTTTGAAGAATTTGTTGCCTCCCGTCCAGCTGATTTCTTTAAGAAGGGCATCAATAAACTGCCACTGCGATGGCAAAGATGCATTGATTGCATGGGTGATTACTTCGATTAATACAAATAAAAAAAATCATGAAAAAAATTCGTTTAAATTTTTTCATACAAAACGGCAATTTCATAGGTAAAGACCTATTATATCCTACTATAAAATAATATTATATTATAAATGAATGAACGAAAGTTTGTGAGTATATGGATGTTTGTTGCTCTTTCACGCAAAATCTATCGAACGGATGTTGATGAAACTTTGTAGTAATAATTAGTTTATGTATCCGAAAACGCAGGTAAAACCACGGGGCAGGGCTAGTGCATAATATTCCTGTAACGGTATAATTTATCTTCTACATATTTAGTAGTTATAAATATCTGCTGTGCATCGAAACGATGAAGCTTGAAGGATATATTGCTACATTTTGTGTGATGTCGCTATATTTGGCAGGTAAATTGATGATGTTTGCACCGTTTTCGTATTTCGTAGCTATAATCTGTTCCCATCCGTATGCTTTTAGGTTAACTGAAATATATTATGACACTGTAAATATACATAGTTGGTAAATGTTACGCTTCCCTTTATTTATGGTAAATCTAAATCCTTACTACACACTTGGAAATAGTAATTGCAATATGCATGTCATATTGCGCCACCCTGTATAATAAAAGTGGGGGAGATACATATAAAATTCGGGCTAATA
The DNA here is from genome assembly GCA_951640165.1 of Pseudoips prasinana. Lineage (NCBI taxonomy): Eukaryota > Metazoa > Arthropoda > Insecta > Lepidoptera > Nolidae > Pseudoips > Pseudoips prasinana. The sequence continues at coordinate 30,654,343 of OX621240.1, forward strand.
TGTTCAAAATAATAGATAACTGATAAATTATATATACTATTTTTCTTTTGTAGATACATATTTATATAGATAATTACACCCAGACTCAGGACAAACACATATGTTCACGCTCACAAATATCAGTCCCGAATGGGAATCAAACCGACGACGAAGCACACTAAGCACCTTACCAACCACGCCAACTCGTTAAATTATTGAACAACTGGATTGTAAATAACCGAGGTAGCTGCCTCTCGTCAAATGACAAATGATAATTCCTTTTTATAAATCAAAATCTTATGTAAAATTCCTCATCATCATATCAGCCGAAAGACGCCCACTTCTGGACATAGGCCTCCTCCAAAGATCTCCACAATTGCCGATTTGCGCTATCCGCATCCAGTGACTTCCAGCGAACCTCACAAAAGCAAGCTGAAGTGACAGTGGAGCACAGAGATCGTAGACCCGACGGCCGTTGGAGCAGAAAGGTTCTCGAGTGGCTACCACGAACCGGACGACGCAGCGTGGGCAGGCCCCCTACAAGATGTTAAATTATTATAAGATAACCCGTAGCATGATATTCAGAATATAGGTATACACTGTACTTGTCATTTTGCTTGATTGGGCCAGCCGACGTAACTTTAATCATTGTAATTAGTTTCACCGAGACCGGCCCAGTTCATGGTTGATTGAAATTGGTTACACACTAATTGATTTCAATCTAACTAAGTACTAATCAATCTAAAGATATTAGTTATTAACCACCTTACCTAATTAACTTGGAAACGGTAAATCTTCGTTAGCATATAATTAGCAATGTTAGAAATTGTTCTCCTTTATCCGTGTCTCCAAGTTGATCCCTATTTATAGGTAAAGAAGGTAATCAAACATTTTAGATGTATTCTTAATGTATTCTTAACGGTGGACTCTCTACCTTAACTTACTATGCTAATACTAATGATTTAACTTTACGTAATAAAGACGCTTAAGGGCAAAAAAATAAAGATCAAAATCTAAAAACGTTAAGAGAGAAAAAAGTTTATAGTATTTTGTTTCCTTTAAAAAAAGAAACGAACTCACATTTTTTATAACTTAATGGCAAGGAAATAAGGCTATGACTGAACTTTTTTTTTTTTATCCGCCGGACTTGTTTACCAGAAATTGTTTTTCAGCAGTTTTAAATATGAATGCTATTTATTGAGCATATTGAAGTGCTACGAAACGTATTAAATCTGGAAAACAGAACAATACGGAATAGTTGTGTTGTATTGCAAAAAAGATTGTTGTATTAAAATCCCTGGTGGAAGATAAAAAGTAACGTTTATATGATAAAACAGCCACAAGGAATTACTCAAAAATATAATCAAACCACAGTATTAAGATAGGAGTGAATAGTCTAATAAACTTTTACACCTGTACAATCTTGCGCTAGCCACAACAGACTAGATTGGGCGGCACCCAAAATATAAATGGGGTTTATCCAATTTCCATTATGATTGGTACGGTCAGATTCATTAATATATATATACATTGACAATATTAGAGTTATCGTTGTATGTTCCTGAGATACAGGCTTTCGCCTAGTTCAGGGTATTGATTTACACTTTGCACAAGCCATGATCACCACAAACACAAGCAAATCATCGATATGTTTAAGTAGTTCATCATCATGAAAAGTAAATTGTTTAGTTTCAAATTAGTATCTTCACCAATCTGTCTGTGCTCAACTTCCAGTAACGAATATGAACAAACTGCTCACCACATCTTTTGGGAGTGTGATCTCTGGCAAAATCAGCGTGATATTATGTTAAACAGCTTGCAACCAATATCTAGAGTAGTTTATTATACGGATCTTGTAGCAACAAGGAACAACTTCCGTGCGTTTAAGCGCTTTTGCCATACCTACTATTGGAATCAAATATAACAACTCACTTAGGATCCTTAAATTGATCCTCGGTGCTATTGCAGCTGGCTTCTCTAGTTGTAATTCTCTCGTTTTATGAGGCTATAGCCACTTTACATCAGTCTGTCTTCCGCTTTGCTCTGAAGGGAAGTGGAACAATTCATTTTCTAACTCCTCCTTTTATTTCTTTCTGATTAAATTCGGTGCGGGATCCAAGACAGTTAAAGCGATTCCCTGGGACATGCCTGTGTCTCACCGCTCAGTGTCATTTCATTGTGTGCCACTGTTGATCCTGGCTTACAGGAGTTGCAGTGGTGGGTAAGAGGGAGGGACTAGTCCCGTATAGTTCATCATCATTATGTCAGCCGAATGACGTCCACAGCTGGACAAAGGCCTTACTAAAAGATTTCCACTACGGAGTTGTATCCATCATTTGGAGGGCTATGCCATAATCGCCACGCTTAGCAGACGCGTTAGCGATCGCTGTATGATAGTCATAGTGCGCTGAGGGACACTGCTGCACGTTCTCTGGTAGATATTCCCTCGATACGACTTCTACGGCCCCCACCGGATGAGATGAGGTAGCGATGTAGTTATTATGTCAAGACTCACTAATACTATACTGATAAAAGAATGAACTAAATAACTGTCTACGTCATTTCGTAATAAGTGAATGGTATGAAATAAACTTGTTATAATATATATATTCTTAAAATGAATAACGATTGTTTATAGGAACACTTTGATTTAATATCAATTAATTGTATATTTAGCGTATGCATCTAGTCCTATTCATAGCACATTTTACTGATGTTTTAAAGTTATTATATTCTTATAACTGTATACAGATTGATGATGGTTGAATCCAATATAACCGAGAAAAGACGATCAAACCATAATTAGATAACCATAATACCATACCATAATTAGAAACTCTCGTGACAGTTTACAAAATCCAACTTATCGTACTGGTACCGCGAGCACCTCACCTTCCATGACATCTAGTTTGAAATCGTATCGATAGCCATGTCATTAACCTAAATTCCAAGGGATAATGTGGTGCTCTGGCGCCGATTACGTAGTTTTTAGTTTTGTTTTAGTAGATTAGCTTGCTTCTATTGCCTGGTGGAACAGTGAAAGCTTCCTAGTCTCACTATAGACGCAATGTTAACGGTATAATGTATACAATGTTTATCAGATTAGTGTGTATTAATAATCATACAGTACTAGATAACTAGTGAAGGGACCCGAGACCGCTATCTTTGTTTATGAATATTAACTCTGCCCAAAAGCATTATATTGTAACCGCTAAATGTATAATATATTTCTTGTACAGAAGACGCTACGTGTGTTTGTATTCATTTGTGTCACATTTACAATATGCCATGCCATGTATATCAATGGGCGATGCCTTTGTCCAGCAGTGGACCTCTTTCGGCTGATATGATGATGATTACAATATACCAGTAGTTGACAATAATGGCATTAACTATGACCGAAATTCTAATAAGAAATAATAACATTTATTTACGAAACAACCAATTCCAGTAAAGTTAACTTATTATTTATTAACACGCTTTTATTAGCTGCACTTGTAACTATGTATGTAAGAAAATCTTGGAATCTTAATTTGACTCACTTCCCGGTCTCCGATTAGGATGAAATTTTGCACACGCTCTGAGTTCTAATGACAATACATGACTAGCTAAGAAACGTCATTACAAAATGGTGGGTTAGCTGTCCTAAGATATTTATTTATTGATGAAATGAAATTATGAAATTTATTCAGCACTTGGGTATTAACATACACTTGTACTTGTCAAGTTCACAATGTAGTACATAAACATAGTCGAATACAGTATAAAAATTACAAAAAAAATCATTAGTCCGTCCGTGCGGTCTGTTTTATTAGATATATTTCTTAAATCCTAAAATAAATAACAAGTTACTAATCTATTACTTTAGAATTTAGTTGTACAATATTAAAATTAAAGAATTGAAGGCAATGAGCTTTTGGCTAGCGCAGAAGGCTCTTAACCAGTAGCTTAAATTAAACGACTAATACCCGAGGCAACCCTTTTGGGGTTCGGGCCACAGCTCAGGGGGCCGCTGAAGCAAAAGGATAGAATTCTAAGAGAGGGTGTGATCAGTTGCACGGGGTCTCCGACCGGGATATTAAATCTAACCATTAATTTTTCTACTGTATCATAAATGGGTGCCAACTTCAGCATTAGCTACAGCCGGTATTGTACAGTACTTACTCGCACACAATGGGTCGGCACCTCGACACGTCCGGACATATACCAATCTGCAATATTGAGCAGAGGCGACAGCATTGAGTCTATCTTCGGTTACTTCCTATGAGTTAGTCAAGGTATTGATAATACGGTTTGCCAAAAATATAATTATTTATTGAACAAAACCGTAAAACTAGTGTACAGGAAGACGAGCAAAAACAGAATGACGTTAAATACAGTTTGAATTAACATGAAAGATAGGTTGCAAACAACAAGGGTTTCATATATCCGTATTATGGGAAAGGAGTAAGCATAATTTGTCCTAGAACATTCGATTGTAAGTTTCTCGTGGGAACTAAATATTATTGCATCATTAACTATATTATTGCATCATCCTTGTTACTATGCAACATAATTAATAAGTAGGCTTAGGTTTCGCTATACTAATATCTATAGGGGTAGTATCCTTAACTAGTTCTTGTCAGAAAATACCGTAGAAGGATACTTATTAGCTGAGTATTAAAAAGATTCCCCTAAAGTTACGAGTATGATCATAAAATAATAATATGATATGTACTGATAAGTTTATTTTTTAAGACTAATCTCTTATATAATAGCATAAACCTTTCTTTCATTTAAGTAGTTTATCAATTGACATCTGTATACATCCTTTAGTATGTATATTAAACGTTTATTTTAAATAATTCTTTTTTTCTGTTATTATTACTAAGAATAAATTAAATAGACCTGTTTGTATTGCATATCCGATTTGGGTAGACTGTTGATCCTTTAAACTGTTACGTTATGATAAGACCTTATTGCACACAGTTACGCAATAAATAATTCTTTATCTTTATGTTAAATATAAATAAAGTTCAAATAAGTAGCATAAAGAATCTGATCTGAAATAATGTTTTTCAAAACCTTAATTATTTCCTTGCCAAAACGCCATTCAAAAGAATTGATTCACCTGTAACGCGAGGGGCGTTACAGGTGAATCAATTCTTCTGAATTGAAGTGAACAAACATAAATATAAGTTAGTCGTTGTGTAAGGATCGAATCCGAATCACGTTGACGTAAAGCAAAAGCTACGAATTCGTACAAACGACTACACATCAAGCTTTACATTTCCAGTATAAGCTGATCTCGCGTTGTATAGGATTCCCATACAATGACAGATCAGCATTATATTGGAAATGTATAGATTAATAAGTAGCCGTGTGTACGAAAAGGATAAATAAAAATTGAGTATTAAATTACATTTAATACCTGACATGACCTAGATATTGCGTGAAACTGGGAATATATTTACTTTGAAAACTTTGACGTTGCAAAGATGGCAAAGTTACGATCATAGCCATCCATATTGTGTTAAAGCGTGCGGTGGCGAAATAAATTTTTACTCGACGTCCTGTCAAAATGATAAAGTAAGGCACGATTTAAGTTAGATAAATTTCGACTTTATTGTAAGTAAGTTTTTTAAGAAATTGTTATTTAAAATCGAAATTTTCGTACCCGATTGTACCAAGATTAGGTATTTCTTATAATTAAATTCAGAGTCGTTTGGTATTCTCTACATTTAAGAACAATTCGTAATTATATCGAGAGCTTGAGAAAAATGAGTTTGGATTCAGTTCTTCTAACAAAACCTTGTACTTAGTTCCCTATAAATATTATTTGTTATTAATTTATATCGGACAATAAGAACAACCCTGGTGCCAGATTTGTTTCAGCGGTCCAGTTAGGACATGACTTAGCAACTGTTGTCTGATGACTTCATACCACTGGTACCGATATTTTAATGTGTCATTTGAAGCACGGAAATATTCAGAATTAAACCAATTGTGTGATCACCCATCCCTAGACTGACTATCCTACTGGATACTAAATTTTTCCAATCATATATATTCTGGTGAGAGCCATTGGATATGGTTATTTTTTTTCGTATCTCCGCTGTGGGCAATGATGGTTGCAAAATATGTAGTTCTTTCCTTTCCTATACAACATAATATGTTTTCAGTTACGCACCCAATACGATAATTAGTTCGCAAACGACTATTATTATTTTATTTCTGTAAATTGGACGGAGATTTTTTTTTTGTAACAATCCGTCCAACACTACTTTTATACAAAATCAGAAAATAAGTGTTATATTTTCCGAGTTCATTTATATATTTGTATTTTTATTCAGAAAAAGCAGTCAAAATATACTTTGTTTATATTATTTATAAACCAATATCTTTATTTTATTTCACTATAACTTCTAAATGCCTTCAGACATATAAACTATTTATACCAGTTAACGGACGGATGTCAAAGGTTAATTGTGTGCCAGTTTATCTTAAATGGTAACCCTATTTTAAATAATCATAAAACTATGCATTATTTAAGAATTGTAATTTTATTATTGAAGTTAAATTTCTTAACACCAACTTGACTTCGGGAGTAAGCTGGTGAATGCATGACAAGAGCGTTACGAAGATTGTGATCGGGCGTGACAAACGGAAGAAAGAGATAGAGAGTTACGTTTCGTATATAAAATAAAATACTATAAATTTAATACTTACCTACATTAACAAAAAAAATACTAAAAAACATACTTAAGTACTTATCCTATTTGTCTAAAATAATTACGTGTTACTAAATTATTTTCTAAGTTTTATTTACCTATCACTAACAATACTAACACAAAGTTACGCCGTTTTGTATCTCGTTTCACGCAATAGATTATTTTATGTTATTTCGTTTATCTGTATTTCTCAATGTAAGTGAATGTAATATTCTGATTTGAGAAATAAACGTCTCTAACCGTTAACCGTTATATTACTGTAGGGACAAGAGAGGGAGGTGCGAGAACACATTTTCTTTCTCTGTTTCATCAAGCCAGTTAGTTTCGTAGATGGGGCTATAAGTGCGGGCTAAAGCACTCTCGTTTTTCTTGTTACAGATATGACACAAAGCCAGCTGCTCTGCCGCGGTGTATCGGGTCACAAAGTGTGTGGTCTGCGTGCGCACGCTCCGCGCATATCCTTCACCACCAAAGACGAACCAGATCCGCACGAGCTGCGGCGGAAGTCTGCCAGCAGCCGACTTGGGAGCTCACCAAGGAGTAGTATTGCTAGTGAAGATCGAGGCGATGGGTTAGCGCTTAGGTGAGTACCTATTCACTATAAGATAGCTTTAAACTTATTTATATTAATAATCATCATCATCATTATATCAAGCAAAATACGTCCACTCCTGGACAAAGGCCTCCCCAAAGATCTCCACAATTTCCGGTTTGTTTTTATTGCTTTTGGAGGCAGTCGAGCTAGCGGCCCACCTGGTGGTAAGTGGTAACCGCTGCTCATGGACATTCGCAATGCCAGGGGCACGGCAAACCGCTACCTACCGTGAGATTACTACTCTTTTTACATCTCGTTTGAAGATGGATAGTCTTGCGCAATTCGCAACAGCGGTTTCCAGCGACCCGCACAAGATCATCGGTCCATATTTTTATATATTACTTAATAATGATAAAAGTTTATTTATTCACTAACAAAAACGAAAATCGAATACAAAGGATAACACAAAATAATAATTTAATATAAATAAATCAGATTTAAACTATGCTTATATTATACTTATACCTATGTTAATTACCTAAGGTTCAGGCTCTGTTAGACTTTACTCCAAAACCTATAAATCGGACTGCAAACATCCTCACGGCCTTCCTTAACAGTAGATTAGCTGAGCTCCATATTCTGTCTCGATGAAATACTCGATCGAATGATTGCATGAAAATCAGGCACCCCCGCCTCCGACATGCCAGACGCACTGCAGTAGCGTGGAAATCCCATTAGAATGCGGTAGGCATCGTTATATTGCACTCTCATGGTACTCCAAGTGGCTTTTCTTAATTAAAACCTAGGCAGTTTGAAGTACAATGTGCAATTTATAATATAATTTTGTTAATATTGGTTACGTTACGTAAGCAGGTTTTAAGTACGCTTTATATCCTACCATCCTACTAATATAATAAATGCGAAAGTTTGTTTGTATAGATGTTTGTGACTCTTTCAAGCAAATCCTACGAAACAGATTTTGATGAAACTTTTTAGGACTATAGCTTATATATTCGAATAACACATCGGCTATAATTTATAAAATTTACGCTAGTGACACCGCGGGGCACAGCTAGTATTATATAATAGACTACTTCCACACTTTTCTCCATAATTGTATTCCTAGTAAGTTAGGATTCCAAGTAAAAATATTAGACTTAAACTACATAGATAATTAAACATAATCTCTTGACAATAACTTGATACGAGCTAGCTAAATATCATTGCTATAATAAAATAAATTTTATAAATGTTTTCATATAACCAATACAATGTATACCTAAATATCTATGTTACTAGAAATAATGTATACAACTATATTACTACAAACATGTTCTGACTATTTACAAGCGCTTTTTTAAAGTCTACGTGAATAAAAACCTTTTTCAATCTATTTTTTTATTTTATAATACTTAATAACAGCTCAAGGTGATTTGGCCCAAATGCTTTCCGGGGAAAAACTTAATGTGTCAACTCGTTTCATTTAATATGAAATAATTAATATATGAGTAGTTAAAAGTAGGCAGTCTCTAGCGGTTTCCAGTGACTCTTACAAGGTACCTTGGGTTACACTATTGTAATTCGGGATCTGAATTTCATTTGTAAATAAAATTTATTATACATCTCTACCTACACAACTGCATTTTTTGCCAATTGTTAATGTTACGTTGTTTAGCAAATTATTTTATATTATGCGCAGTGTGAACTTTTCAATTATGTTATATTAATAGTTCAATTATGTACAAATAACTTGTTACTCCTCAAAGTGATTGTAAATCTTTGAGAAATAAAGAAATTCCAACCGTTATAAAATTTAGGCAATGTTACTTGCTAATGCCGCCTTCCATCACCATTAGAACTCTATACAGTTCTAAAGAAGACATCATTTTCAAAATCATTTAATCGTAAAACCAACGTGCAAAATAAACAAAAGAAATAATTTACCTAAGTAAGAAACAATCCACCAGGAAACATTCAGGAAAGACACGACACTATTAGCTTCAAACTTTTGCGGCCCATACGTCCATTTCAATATTGAAGACGTACCCCTGGGCACCACTCACCGCTCCAGTGGATAATACCATAAGTCCTTTTGCAACTTTTCCAATGAAAATAAAATTTGCTTTGCAATCCGAGATTTACTTCATCCTTATCTAGTGCAAATATTTTTGTGATGAGCACGAATATTTGTTTCTGAGTCATGGATGTTTTCTATATATATAAGTATTTATCTATCTATATAAGTATGTATATCGTCGCCTGGTACCCTTAGTACTTTGGTTAGTAGTAGCTTTGCTTAGTTTGGGGCGAGGATTATCTGTGGGACATTGTCCCTGGATATTATTATTATTTGTTAGAAATATTTTGATCATTTTTATTATGTTTGCTGTCTTAGCTACTAGGTAGCATTAGTTTGCAATCGAATTCAGGTTGAATTAATTGTCACAAATGGATTTTAATAAAAAAAAGTGTAAGATAAAGTTATTTATTAATAGCTTACTTAACCATTCCCGGTTAGTGGTGATATAGATGCCATCATATTTTGAATTCTATTAGCTAATGATAAAGTTCAAAACCAATACATAAGAAACACTGCTTTATAAAGGTTTAAGTTTAATCGTTTGAAGTTGTCTCATGTTTACTATAATATGTCCCACGCAGCTGGATAATCTCCATAGAGACGTGATGATATGTCGGCAATTCTACCTGGAGGATATTATTATTAATTTCATAATCAAGTGCTCATTTCGACTGCACGTGTGACACAGCGGCTAAGACAGTCACCTCGCCGCTTCGTGTCGCGGGTTCGAGTCCCGCGCCGGACAACTATTTGTGTTACCCACAAATAGTTGTACTGAGTCTGGATGTAATTTGTGTCCGTCTATTATATGTTTTCAAAGTAGCCCGCGACACAAGATGCCCTAGTGCGGGCGTTGCCTTTAAAAAACATCTATTTTTTTAATCAGTTCCTCAGATTTGATCGTATGCATGGTCATGACCTGAGTTTAATGTGGGCCCAACAAATCTGTTCCTGACATTGATTCATCCATTTTCAACACAGTTTTGTACTGAATAAATAATAAACGAACAATTCAAACTTTTCAAACGCTTCGACCAAAATATTGTTGTGAAATGTAACATGACGTATGAAAAATTGGTTATAGGATTTCGTTGCTTGACTAAAACTGAAACCAATAACCAATTATGCTTTACACTGACGATTTGGGCAAGGTGTAAACATAAATATTGGACATTGTTTTAAGAGAGCTAGGGCGTTGATTCGCTTTAAAGAGCAGCCCGACTAGGGTTAAAGTAAGTACCTACACCTTACACACCTTACACAAGACATTTCTTAATAATAACTTTGATAACTTAATTGTATGTTTCTGCGTGTAAGTAAGGACATCAGAGTTCATCGGGGTGAGGGGAAGGGTCAGCAACACTGGTTTGCTGTCTTATATAAAAGCCGGCAACGCACCCGCGACCCTTTGGTGTTGCGAGTATCCATGGGCGGCGGTGATCACTTACCATGAGGTGACCCAATAGCTCGTTTATCGCCCTCTAAAAAAACATAACTTAAGTAACTTATTTTGCCCATAGAAATGAACAACGTGAAGAATATAGTAAGGTTACATAAACTTTGATATTAACATTATGTATTTTGCTTTTATATTTTTAAGCTATTGCATAGCTTCTATCGCGGGCTTTGAGCGTGGGGACCGAATCCAGAAATTCCGTAACGAAAAAATCCTAACACCCCCCACTCCGACCGCCATCTATCGATAAATACCAGAACTTTTAATGACTTTTTGAAATATCACGCTTTTCGCACGCTTTAGTTCAGCAACTCGCCTTTAGGTGGCATTGGTTGTATTGGAAAACTACCGTAATCAGCTGTTTGTGAGAAATTATATAGGTGTATAGGTATTTATCATCTACGTACAACAGTGAATATCTGTACTCTTATAATTTGTGTACTAAGTGTTTTAAATATGAATAAATAAAGTGCATTTATTAATAAAGAAAGTCACGAAAAAATAGTGAAAGAAAATGAGTTAGTACTCTATATACATTCATTTTATTATTATTATCACAAATGCAGTATTATAAAATAAATACATAATTATAATTGCATAAGTTGATAAAAAATGCTATGCAATAGCTTTACCGCGGCAGTCTCCGAGTGCCACACGTCTTCTTTTTTTTTTTAAGACAACGCCTTCCTCAGGGAATCCAATCCCTGTGTCGCGGGGTACTTTACAATAGTATAATAGACGGACACAAATTACATCCAGACTCTGAACATCTATTTATGGGTCACACAAATAGTTGTCCGGCGCGGGACTCGTGCCCGCGACACGAACCGGCGCGGCGCGGCGAGGCAACTATCTTACACGTGCTGTCAAATATTGATTGAAACTATTGATAGTTGATAAGAATTATTTTAGAAAACAAACTTACACCCTTGTTCTATCTTCCTATTTTTTATATATCTCCATATTCAATATAATAAATATGCGTTAAGGGGAATCAATCGGTTAGATGGGCATCATTGGCGGTGGAAGCGATGACAAGGGGGCAAGGAGTGGGGGAAGGAATTGAAAATATGGAGGCAAGATGTTACGGACTAAGAGGATTAGATGGAAGGATAATGCTCAAGTTTATGTCTCATTTATCCCCTGGATTGGAGATAACCTTTTACAATATGAACGTGCAAAATACAAAAAAACACCGTGTGGTGTCGTGGGATACCAGATAGAAACGAAGTTCCTTATTATGGAGAGGCTTTGAGGGCGACCATAGGCTACGGTGACTGCTTAACATCAGGTGCTCCATATGTAATGAGAGCTTCCAAAGAAAATTGGAGCCCCTACAGTAATATACCGAGCAAACTATACATAAAAATCTTACGTTACGGACGTCTCGTGCCGGCTCGGATACCCCTCCGTAACGGCCTATAAGGAACTTCGTTCCAAAACTAAGATGTAGGTACTTCCCAAACAAAATGTTGATTAGCTGCAGCATTTAGCATGGTAAGTTAAAATCACAAACTGGTTATAGTATATAAGTCAGTTTCATGTGTTTATTGCGCTCCTTAAATGTCCTCTATATTTCATGTATGTATCACCTTATTCACATAGTTAATTACTCGTGCACCTTTTATAAGAAGTTTATCAATTAATGTTTATTTTAAAATTCAAATTCAAAAATCATTTATTCCGTAAAACAAATACATTTATGTGGAATCGTCATTCTTTACCATACTGTGCAGTGCATGACGTGGCAGCTACTGAGACACACTGCCAGAAAACTCAGTAGGAATCCTTTATTAAAATAAAATATACTTAAGATTAATTACAATTATGTGTGTTGACTCAGAACAACTCAATCCCAAGCAGTTTTGTCACTTAAATAATCAGAAATTTTGTAATATGCCACACAATTTAGCTTTAATAATTCTTTTAAACTTATTCGTAGACAATTCACTAATATCATTGGGAAGTTTGATATAGAATCTTATACATTGCCCTATAAAAGAGTTACTTATTTTATGGAGACGGGTAGTATGCAATATAAGATTATTCTTATATCTAGTATTTACATTATGTGTATCGCTCCTTTTACAGAAAGAATCGATATTATCGATATTTTTTTAAGTGCATACTATTGTACAAACTCTCAAAGACAATAATTACTTAAAACTACCCATCTTAATAAACATGGCAATTCAAGTAAGTATTTTATTAACTACTAGCTGTGCCCGCGACTTCGTCCGCGTGTTATTTAGTTTTTATAGTTTTTTAGTAAAATAAAAGACTTTTTCTAAAATAATAGTAGCCTAAGTTACTCCTTATTACATCAGCTACCTGCCAATAAAAGTCCCGTCTAAATTGGTCCAGCCGTTTCAGAGATTAGCTGGAACAAACAGACAGACAGACAGACAAAAATGGTAAAAAATGTTATTTTGGTGTATGTACCGTATATATATTCATATTTATGTAGTAAACACCGGTTATTTCAATATTACAAACAGACACTCCAATTTTATTTATTTGTATAGATTTATGCTTACTCACTCCCCTCGGGGATGCGGTGGCTGTCAGAGAAGTGTCCTCTTCTGCCGTCACTTGCAAGCTGCTCTGGGAAGACAGCGATCTGTTTGTGGCGCAGTCGCTGTACATGCTGGTTGGCAGGAGCCGGTAATCCGAGAGGAAGTAATTGTCCTCTCAGGGCACGTGTCTTACACCACGTGGTTTTGGCACGTGGCGCGCGTGAAGCGCAGGCTTTCACCCTACCTTAGTAAAAAAGGTAGTGGGAAGGTAATTACAATCCATAACGGAACAGAATAACATTAAAGGCTGTCATCATGCAGGTGTCAGCTAGCTATATAATTACCATGAATTCTTCTCTGATCTGGGCGGCTACAGCCTAATTCACCGGTTTTTGTCATCGTAATCGGACATTCAAATAGATGTAGGTTAAAACCGACTAAAACATTTGTTCAATCGGCTTCCATAAGCACATGTGACGTCATAAATAATCTGGAATCGATTTTCTACGTTGAAGCCGATTGAACGAACGATTAAATATTTTTTAAACTTCATCTATGTTAACGCCGATGACGATCAAATGGACCGGCGACATAAAGTGGTAGCCCCCTGATCTATTTATTTGACTTTGAGCTTGCGGGCTATTCCTTATCAAAGGGTGAATTTCTATATTATATTCGCAACAGTCCTCATTCCATCTAAATTTACATTATACCTCCTACCTGGTGGAGCAAACGTAATTGTAGCAAAATTTTTCCTTATAGCCAACGTCATGAGAAAGCGCATCTATTTCCAACGTAGATTATACGAAGAAGGACATAACTCTTATGTAAATAAGGATAAAAATAAGTTGGCGATGTTTAAGAAATTTTCAGAATTATGATGGATATATGACGTTTCTGCTCAGTGACGTACAAATATCTTCTTATACAAAGCTTTTCCTTGTGGCTTTATTCAGAAAGAAGGATGTATTTTGGGAGTTATTTTGAATGATTTAGATTTTGATAGCGTATGAATGTGGAGTAATTTGAACATGATTGACGCAACGCGAAACACAGTCCCCTTCATTATAAAATGGACCTTAATCCGCAAATAACTGGGATTATTTATTTCTTTTGCCAAATGTAGCAAGATACATAAAATTATACAAAACAAAATCTCAGAAGTAGATCGATTTTTTTAATGAGTTTTGTATTATACTTATGTGCTCGGGTTTATATTATTTCGTGGATCATATCTCCCATATACGAGCCAAGCCACAAGTTCATTACATACTCTGTACCACATGACACGACTCAGCATCTAAGTGAAACTCTCACACCTACCCTACTGAATTAATTCCGTGTAGTCGCAAACTGTAATTGGACTGTAATTGGACGGGACATCAATTTTAAATTAATTTAATCATAGAGGTAAAATTAGAAGGAATTACTCGGTCTATTGATATAATAGAACCCTCTATTAGATTAATAGACCGAGCAACTATATTATAGGGTGCCCAGAAACTATATTTTTATCATTATATACAAAAACAAAACTGTATTAGAGATTACTAGTGATTTCAAAACCCACATAAAAATTTAATTTAATTTCCGTTGTACCTACACTAAATTATAATAATAGGTCTTTACCTATGAAATTGCCGTTTTGTATGAAAAAATTTAAACGAATTTTTTTCATGAATTTTTTTTATTGTATTAATCGAAGTAATCACCCATGCAATCAATGCATCTTTGCCATCGCAGTGGCAGTTTATTGATGCCCTTCTTAAAGAAATCAGCTGGACGGGAGGCAACAAATTCTTCAAAGGCATTTTGTACTGCCTCTCGGGTATTGAATTTTTTTCCCGCCAAGAAGTTATCCAAATTCTGGAAAAAGTAGTAGTCTGTAGGCGCAAGGTCTGGTGAGTAGGGCGGATGACGGAGAGCTTCCAACCCCAGTTCTTGCAACTTGGAGACCGTCTGCTGTGCAGTATGAGGTCGCGCGTTGTCGTGCAGGAGCAGCGGAGACGAGCGATTGACCAATGCTGGTTGGAGATGCGCCAGCTTCTCCATCATTGTGCTCAGTTCTTCACAGTACACATCTGCAGTAATGCTCACCCCGTTTGGTAAGAAGCTGTGATGAATCACACCGGCGCTAGACCACCAAACAGTGACCATCACTTTTCTAGGGGTAAGTTTTCGTTTAGGGCATTGTTTAGGTGCTGAACCAGGATCCAACCAACTTGCTGAGCGCTTGCGGTTATCAAACAAAATCCATTTTTCATCGCAGGTAACAATGCGGTTCAAAATTCCTTCATTTGTGTGTCTGTTGAGCAGTGCAAGGCACGTCTCGACGCGTACTTCGCGCTGGCGATCATTGAGTTCGTGGGGCACCCATTTGTCAAGCTTTTTTACCTTGCCAATTTGACGCAAATGGACCAATATTGTTTTGACGCTAACGTCGAAAGCTGCTGCTAATTCAGCCGTAGATTGTGTATCATCAGCTTCCACAACCGCCTTTAATTCGTCATTGTCGACCAAAGTCTTCGGACGACCGCGAGGTTCATTTTTCAGGTCGAAATTTCCAGAACGGAAGCGAGCAAACCAATAACAGGTGGTGCGTTGGTTTGTAGTGTTAGCTCCGTAAACGTCGTTGATGTTGCGTGCCGCTTGTGCCGCGTTGCTGCCACGACGGTACTCATATTCCATAATTACTCGAATTTTTAACGTATCCATGATGACGAAAAAGATTGAAATGCGATGAAAATGTAACACTAATCAATAAAGAAATGACTACTTTTGGAAAAAAGAATCCATGTTTTTAAAATAAAATTAATTTGAAATTAGAATTCTTAGCCAAACAAAAATTATTTTGATTTGAAATGGCCAGTACTGCAGAACGGCAATTTCAT
This sequence comes from Pseudoips prasinana, assembly GCA_951640165.1. Classification (NCBI taxonomy): domain Eukaryota; kingdom Metazoa; phylum Arthropoda; class Insecta; order Lepidoptera; family Nolidae; genus Pseudoips; species Pseudoips prasinana. The sequence continues at coordinate 30,670,510 of OX621240.1, forward strand.
AGGTAAAGACCTAATATTTCAAGCAGGTGCAACAAAGAATAGGGATCGTAATTTAGTAATGATTTGTTCCTATCTATTATTTTATAAGGTCTTTGTCATGGCTTAGCAACTGTTATGTAACAACTACAATTGATACCGACACCTTAAGGTGCCATTTGAATACGGAAATGCTCATCATTTAAGTCACTTTGGCGGTCTCCTATCTATAGACTGACCGCATACCTAGGAAGTTAAACTCATCAATCACTTACTGACCAGTTAGAGCGACGGACTGTGATCACCTTAATTTTTTACTAATTTATGCAATATGTCATTTGTATTTGGCTAGTCTCCGATAAAACAAGCCGTCGGAGTCGAAATGCGGCCTGGACTAATATTATTATAATTTTAATTAATTTGTCATGTCAGCCGAATGATGACCACTGCTGGACAAAGGACTCCCCAAAAGATTTCCACAATGGAGTTGTGTCCATCATTTGGAGCGATATGACAAGATCGCCACGCTTGCCAGACGGGTTGGCGATCGCAGTATGATAGTCATAGTACACAGGGACACTGCTGCCCGTTCTTTGATTGATATTCCTTCGGGAAGATATTATCACCTCCACGGTATGAGATGGGGGGGTGGGGGGGCGATATTCTATGCCGTCAGCCACACAGCAAATAAAGAAATATTACCGTTTTAGATCTGGTTACTAAAAAAATATTGTGATTATAATTGGAACGAAGTTCCTTATCGCGCGTTGTGAAAGAGGGCTAGACGGAAAAAATCTTCCGAAATGTTGTCACGACACTTTTTGCAGCTGTGCGGCATGCGCATGTTTCTCTGTCTCTCTCTCTCACTCTCTCTCTCTCTTATAGAAAGCAAGCTAGAAATTATCATTTCTGTTTTGCATTGAACAGTGTGGTGTCGCGACGATTATTTTTGTTGAGTGTATACAGGTTTTTTGTACATCTATACATATAATAAAATCGTAGGAAAGTCAAAACTGTACATTGAATATTTTTAAAAAAGGATACTTGGGGCGTGATCTACAATCGAAGTCGAAGCCAAAAATATAGTTTTTAGAATTTTTGTCTGTGTGTCTGTTTGTCTGTATGTATGTCCGGGATAAACTCAAAAAGTACTGCATGGATTTACTTCAAATTTTGCACGCATATTACTAAGAGGTTGGGTCAACTTATAGGCTACATATTATCACGCTATCACCTACGGGGGAGGAGCTGTGATAATTTATAAAATTTAACGCGGATAAAACCGCGGGGCACAGCAAGTAATAAATAATCTATACATATAATAAAATCACTTAATATATTAAAAAAAAAATTATTCAATTGGCTGTTAGATGGTTGTTTTTATACCATTAAGGAATTTTTGATGATAAAAAATTGTCATGAAAAATAGATAATTTGACATAGGTACTTATTTAGACATTCTTTTTAATATTCATATCTGACATTATAAAATTATTATTACTTTTATGTGCTTATAATGTAAACAAATGTTATTAATTTTAAACTTACAAGATCTGATAGACATGTTAATTAATGTGGTTTTATTGTATAGACGCTTTATATGATATTTTTTAAATTATTCAATTACTTTATAATAATTATTAAATTTATGTCACTTAAATTTTGCATGCCGTCAAATCGGCGTAACATGCTGAACCTATACAATTTTATGTAACACCTTATAACCATGTTGCTGGCAAATAAATATATTTCATTTCATATTTCATTTCATTTCATAGGAAAGTCAAAACTGTACATTGAATTTTTTTTAAAAGGATACTTGGTGCGTGTTCTACAATCGATATCGAAGCCAAAAATATAATTTTTAGAATTTTTGTCTGTGTGTATGTTTGTCTGTATGTATGTCCGGGCTAAACTCAAAAAGTACTGCATGGATTTACTTCAAATTTTGGATGAATATTACTAAGAGGTCGGGTCAACATATAGGCTACATATTATCACGCTATCACCTACGGGGGAGGAGCTGTGATAATTTATAAAATTTAACGCGGGTTGAACCGCCGGGCACAGCTAGTAAGAAATAATCTATACATATAATAAAATCATAGGAAAGTCAAAACTGTACATTGATTTTTTTTTTAAAAGGATACTTGGTGCGTGTTCTACAATCGATATCGAAGCCAAAAATATAATTTTTAGAATTTTTGTCTGTGTGTATGTTTGTCTGTATGTATGTCCGGGCTAAACTCAAAAAGTACTGCATGGATTTACTTCAAATTTTGCATGAATATTACTAAGAGGTCGGGTCAACATATAGGCTACATATTATCACGCTATCACCTAGGGGGGAGGAGCTGTGATAATTTATAAAATTTAACGCGGGTTGAACCGCCGGGCACAGCTCGTAAGAAATAACTTCGTTCTGTTATACCCTAGCATTGCACCCCTATTTGCCTACACAGCACAATCACCGCTAACTTAGCATTTCTCTGTCCTAGTCCCTCACTCGCCCATCCTCACACCTTAGTCGCTCTCCATCCTCCATCGCGTAAAGGCTGCTAAAAGATCTCGTGTCTAATTCTCTCATATTCAATAAAACTAATTAAATCAATTAAATATCTTTTTTTAAAAAGGGATTATTTAAATCCCGTATAACATTGGTGGCAGCTGAAAGGGATCAGTAAAGATTCCCCGGTACGTCTTCGAAAAGTGAACCATAGTGTAAAAGTGCACAAATCTCTCCAGTGTCCAGTGTTTGTTGACTGTATCCTCACTGTGTCTATACTATAAACAAGACCAAACTCGCCTACGAGTGACTCGACTGCTAATCACCATAAGCAGAACTGCGTATTACTTCGCCGAGCTCCATTGTGCAGTAAGAGACTCCTGTCACCCCAAAGGTTGTGACCCGTCCAGCACCGAACTCCACTACTTGGCCCCAGACCTTCACATTAAGGTCATTCGCCGGGTACCTACAGCGTCGCCGCGTGAAGATGCGCGTTATCGCAGCCGCCTACGCGTTTTATTTCCTGTGAGTCTTTGGTCATTGTTATCGTACTTAATTATAATTCATTGTTTTAGAGATCCTTAGGATATTATAGGAAACCGTATATTATTTTTATTTGTTTAGAAATATTATGTCAGTTGCTATTGTAGACGATAGCAAAAGCTCACTGAATATCCCCAAAGCGTCCATCATGCCGAAAGCTCAACCAGAACCTGAGAATGTAGATCTTAACATTCTGTTGAAATTTATAAAACCGTATGATGGTCGCAGAGAAACCCTAAATTCATTTATCACTAATTGTAGCAACGCCTACGACCTGGCTGACGAAAGCCAAAAGCCTATTTTGTTCAAGTTTATATTATGTCAATTACAAGGTAAGGCCGAAATCGCCTGTTCTATTAAGGAGTTCCAAACGTGGGAACAACTTAAGGAATTTTTAAAGACCCAATTTGGTGAACGTAAGCATTATGCTCATCTCTTAACGGATCTACAGGAAAGTAAACAAAATCCGCAAGAGAATGTTAACGAATTTTCATTGCGAGTGGAAACCTGCCTCTCAAAATTACTTACCGAAGTCACCTTATCCAATACCAAGGTCAAAGAACTTTCTGGCCGCACCGCAGCCATGGAGGATTTAGCCCTCCATCATTTCCTCATAGGACTTCACCCGCGAATTTCCAACATGGTGAGATGCAGGTCGCCAAAAACGCTAAATGAAGCTATCAATCTTGCTATATCCGAAGAAAGAATTCAACAAAGTCTATACAAGCGACCACAAAATGATAAAATACCTACAAAATACAAAACTCAAGGCCAAACTTCAAGGCCAAATTATCAAGTTCCACGCGTACATTCCAATACTCCTAACAAACCTAGTACATTATTCTGTAGATACTGCAAAAATCCAGGTCACGAAATCCAAGATTGTCGGAAACGTGAATACAATAATAACCAATTGCGGCAGAGTAACCAGCAGCAACCTTCTAGTTCGGGCTATAAGCCTCGTGTCCACTATATATCGGATACTCAAAATGACGATGAACATCCGGAAGCAGACGCAACCGAATGTGTTGAACCTAATTCCATAAACGACTATGACTCAAAAAACGAGTAGTCGTCTCGTCCCAGTGTCGTACGGGACGTGTCGTAATGAAAACCGACACTTCTATTCCTATTTCTATTTCTAAATCGACCCCGTTACATGGAGGTCACAAATCAATACCAATTCCTACTTCTAATTCTAAATCGACCCCGTTACATGGAGGTCATAAATCAATACCAATTCCTATTTCTAATTCTAAATCGACCCCGTTACATGGAGGTCACAAATCGATTCCAATTCCTATTTCTAAATCGACCCCGCAACGTACAGGTCAAATTCAAAACCTAACTACCAAATCCAATTCCTCTCAGACCAGAGTGTTTGAAATCACGAATAATCCTGCAATAATGCTATTGCCTCATGTCCTTGTCGACTCCGCCGTGTCAGACACACCACTGTCCTTATTGGTTGACTCAGGATCTTCGGTGTGTCTTCTGAAATACTCATCTATAAGTAAGCATCCCAAACTCACAAAAGAATCAATTCAACTGAAAGGCATTGACTCCTTAGAAGAATCCATCCAAACCCGTGGACATTTCCAATTAAAACTATTATTCCCCAAATCCAGCATTTCACACAAATTTCACGTAATAGACCAAATACATTTACCTTACGATGGCATTATAGGTTCTGACCTACTCAATGCCTATAATTGTAGTATAAACTACAACAACAACTTGCTACATTTTGCTAAATCACACATTAAACTGTACTTCCATGACCCCGCATATATAATCCCCGCTAGGACGGAAACAGTGATCGAGTGTTCAGTTTTAAACCCCGAAATAAAAGAAGGGTTAATTCTCGATAAAAAAATATACGATAATTTACTAGTTGCGAACTGTCTCGTTCGTGTCAAGGAAAACAATCGAATAAATTTATCCGTAGTAAATATCTCTGAGGAACCAATAAGGTTAACCTAAAATCTTAATTTAAATCTCAGTCCTATTGACCCCACAGAATTTAATAAATCTAGTAATCTCGTAAACCAGATCGTGTCTGCCGATAGTTTTAAACGTACAGACGAGGTACTAAAACAATTAAGACTGTCACATCTAAACAAAGAAGAAAGAGAGGCTGTTCTACAATTATGTTCAAACTATTCCGATATCTTCCACCTTCCTGGTGAAAATTTAACGTGCACAAATGCTATAGAGCACGAAATTAAAACCACAACTGATGTCCCCATACATACCAAATCTTATCGATTCCCGGAAGTACATAAAGCCGAAGTCCGAGATCAAATCAATAAGATGCTTCAACAAAATATAATTGAACCTTCCAGTTCCCCTTGGTCCTCACCCATATGGGTAGTCCCTAAAAAACTAGATGCCTCAAATGTTCGTAAATGGCGAGTTGTGATTGATTACAGGAAACTCAATGACGTCACAATCGGTGACACTTACCCTCTTCCACAAATCACTGAAATCCTTGACCAGCTGGGTAACAGCAAATACTTCTCCACCTTGGACCTGGCATCAGGATTCCATCAAATTCCTCTAAAAGAATCAGACAAACCGAAAACTAGCTTCACTGTTCCTGAGGGAAAGTACCAGTTTTTGAGGATGCCATTTGGAAGTAAGAACGCGCCATCTACATTTCAAAGATTAATGAATTGCACCCTTTCTGGCCTTCAGGGCATTCGATGCTTCGTATATCTTGATGACATAATATGTTATTCCCACGATTTTAATTCCCATATTACCAACCTAGAACTCATCTTCCAAAGACTTCGGGATAATAACCTGAAACTACAGCCCGATAAGTGCGAATTCCTACGTCATGAAGTCTGTTATCTTGGTCATGTAATAACAGAACATGGTGTCGAACCAAATCCTGAAAAGATTAAGGCAGTCACTGAATTTCCAATTCCAAAATCTCCTAAAGACATAAAATCCTTCCTTGGCCTAGTTTCTTACTATCGTCGTTTCATACCTGATTTTTCAAAAACAGCAAAACCCTTGACCAGTCTGTTAAAAAAGGACACTCCGTTTGTTTGGGAAAACCAACAACAACTCGCTCTAGATACCCTGAAACATAATTTAACATCTGCTCCACTTCTTATCTATCCAGATTTCTCCAAACCCTTTATACTTACTTGCGATGCATCTAACTATGCCGTAGGCACGGTTATATCACAGGGTCCGGTTGGCAAAGACCAACCTATAGCTTTTGCGTCGCGTACACTTAATAAAAGTGAGATAAATTATAGTACAACTGAAAAAGAGCTGTTAGCTATCCTATACGGATGTAAAACATTCCGTCCCTATCTTTATGGGCACAAATTTAAAATTATCACGGATCATAGACCCTTGAAATGGTTATTTAACCATAAGGACCCTAGTAGTAAATTACAACGCTGGCGATTAAAGCTAGAGGAGTATGAATACGAAATTGTTTATCGTAATGGTAAACAAAACTCTGCAGCCGATGCACTTTCTAGGTATCCTGTAAATCCTATTTATCCTAATACTAACCTTGATAATGAAGTTCCACTGCAACCATCACAACCTTCTAACACGCCTGACGAATCTCCTACTGATCTACAAAGTATGTTGGTATCCCCACCATCCAACCTTGATCATGGGCTCATAAACCCTGAAATCGAAAATGAAGTAATGGATTACCTTACCTCTATAACTAATGATCTAGGTCCCGAACCGGAACCTCAGCCTTCAACCAGTAGGCACGTCCCTGAAACCTTACCTGTTACTTACCCTAATCCAGAACCCTCTCCTGAGATACCTGAAAACTTACCTTTGCCCGACGAAACCTATAAGTCATTCCTTAAGTCTACCGCTGAATCACATAACACTATCATTATAGAACACAATCAAACTCTCCTTAAGGGATCACAAAAATTAATAATAATTCCTACCTCTATAGACATGGACGAGTCCATGCCTTACGTCGAAGAAGTGCTAAGTAACTGCCCAAGCCCCGAGCGTGAAGAGTTTCTGAAATTAGAAAGATCGTTATTTACATTTTTACCTTTAAATATTGAAAACAAAACTTACCTTTTCCTTTTCACGAAAGTACATCATTTTGATGACTATTCATATCCCGATATATTTAAATCCCTAAAATATGCACGCGATCACATAATTATGTCGTATCCAACCATAAATGAGATAAGCACGTCTGATTTTAAAAAGCCTTTTGATAAACACTCTTTTGTTAAAATATATAATATGTTGAGTTATCTATTCGATGGTATCAATATAACAATCCATATCTATCATAATCATATCATATATCCTTCTTTAAGCGAAATCCAAACAATTTTAAAAGAAAATCATGATATTCCCATAGCGGGACATTTAGGTTCTACAAGGATGCTGAATCGCATTAAAGAAAGGTTTTATTGGAAAAATATGCGCAGCGACATCGAAAGTTATGTTAAAAAGTGTAAATTATGTCAAACCAACAAAGCCCTGCGTAAAATAAATAGAGCCCCTATGGTTATCACATCCACTTCGACGTCGCCATTCGAGAGATTATCTCTCGATATCGTAGGACCACTACCAGAGTCCGGCACTGCCAAATTAAAATACATACTCACAATGCAAGATGATTTAACCAAATTCTCGTTAGCATATCCCATTCGCAGCACTACTGCCGAAGAGACCAGTGAATGTCTCCTTCACTTTATATCTTTATTTGGAATCCCAAAATATATTCTTACCGATCAGGGAACAAACTTTACAGCAGAACTCTTTAAAAAGACTTGTGAATTCTTAAAAATAAAACAGCTGTGGTGCTCGCCTTACCACCCACAGACACAAGGCGCCTTAGAACGATCTCACTCTACTCTCAAGGAGTACCTAAAATCATACGTCAACGATAATCAGGATAACTGGCCCCGCTATGTGTTCACTTCTATGTTAGCATATAATACCGCAGTGCACTCAACCACACACTATACTCCTTACGAATTATTATTCGGACACAAACCTTATATTCCCGACTCAGTTTACGATATCTCTAGCTCTACATACCCCGAGTATGTAAAAATGCTACAACACCGTATGAAATACGCGCGTGATAGGGCATTAGAATTTATTCGTAAATCAAAAGAAACATCTAAGACTTGTTATGATTCTCATACTCGTTCCGCATCATATAAAGTTGGTGATTATGTCCTGCTAAAAAATCACCTTAGGTTGCGTAAGGTTGTTAAGGTGCACGGTAATCACACCGTAACACTATTAATAAACAGGCGTCATGTGAAACACCACTTTGACGAGATAAAAATTGCAACAATTAATCCATCTTAATATTGTTACTATGATACAATATACGTATTTATATCTTTTTTCATTTATTTATTTCAGTTTCATCGTTGGAGTAAACTCTGACTTTATTGAACCGATTCAGACTGGATCCGGATTATATTCGGAGTTTGTAGGAAAAATGAAAATTAGAGACGGGAATTTAAATGTATTAATTCCCATAGATATTTCGTATATACAGCCTCATATAAATAATCTTAATATAGTTTTAGGTAGTTATAAGTTTTTATGTAGGCAGTCAGAAACCATAGATCCATCCGAATGTTCCAACACTATAGAACCGCTATCCATGAGATACCAAGACTTAGTAAAAGAATTTGAATCCATATCCCATTTAATTGATAATAAACATAAACGGTCCGCTTGGATAGGCATTGGTGGTTCAATCCTAAAAACCATTTTTGGAACTTTAAGCGAAGAGGACGCCATAAAATACGATGAAGTTTTAACTTCTGTAAACCAGAACGAGAGAAAACTAGCTTCACTTATTAAGGAAAATATTTTACTGACATCATCAACTTTAGTTAGCTATAACCAAACAATACACAAAATTCGAATTAACGAAGATATTTTAAACTCCGCTATCGACGAGCTCTCTGTAAACATCAAAAATATAAGTAATGTTTCTAATGAGTTACTTATTAAAAATAAATTAAACAATATTCTAATCCGCCTTGAAACCTCTCTACTTACATTATCATTTCAATTAGAAGATATAACAACCGCCGTGTTGCTAAGTAGCAGAAACATCATACACCCATCTATAATAACACCAATAGAACTATACCGAGAACTCGCCGATAACCACTTGCACCTCCACGCAGGTGTTAGCCTACCTGTAAGTTTAGAATTAAGTAAAATGTATATTATTTTAAGTATGTCGCATGTAATTTCTTACTTTTATAATAATAAGATTGTGTTTGTGTTAAAAATACCTCTGGTTAATCCGGAAGAGTATTTCGTATACCGTAACTTACCCTTACCTATTCCGCATGACACCCTGAACCCTAATACCTATAGTGTAATCATACCTAGCAGTAATTTTATAGCAATGACCAAAGACAAAACACGCTATTGTACATTAAACGACCTAGATAAGTGTGAAAGTGGCAACCCTGAGAACTACATTTGTGACATCCCTAATGTGTTATCATCAGCGGAAAATCCAAACTGTGAAAGTGAACTTATCACACGTGTAGTTACATCCTTACCGAAACAATGTGAAACTAAATCTTTATTCGGAAATATAAACATTTGGACTGTTCTAAATCAAAACAAGTGGATTTATGTACAATCGGAAACTACAAAATTAACAATAGAATGTGGAAATAAAATGTACAATAAAAACATCCTCGGTACCGGTATACTCACCTTAACTAATCATTGTTTAGCCTATAGTAGAAATATGAAGTTTGTACCAAAATTAGATAACAGTAACATAAGTCTCTCTTTAGTTAACAGAGACTTTAATATCATAAACGAATCATGTTGTAATATTAATAAGATAAGTAAGCTGATAAGTAATGTGTCCCCTGTTAAGTTAGACAATATAAATTTAGAAAATCTCGGCTCGAATGAAAAGCTAATAAATAATCTAATAAACAATGCAGACGAAATTTTAAATGACCAATCGTCCCATTATGCTATAAATACCGTATCTTTTATTTTAATTTTAATTCTTTTATTTTCTTTATATAAATTGTACGTTAAATATTATGTCAAATCTGGCCGCAGTCTCAGAATAAACATCGAATCGCAAACCTCCCATAGACCTTCAGTTTCCCAATCTGCACACACTACCCCTGTCTCCTGTCCTCGACTTAGAGTTACATAAACTTCGGAACATCAACCCCGAAGTTTAGTCTCCCCGGGGAGGTGTTATACCCTAGCATTGCACCCCTATTTGCCTACACAGCACAATCACCGCTAACTTAGCATTTCTCTGTCCTAGTCCCTCACTCGCCCATCCTCACACCTTAGTCGCTCTCCATCCTCCATCGCGTAAAGGCTGCTAAAAGATCTCGTGTCTAATTCTCTCATATTCAATAAAACTAATTAAATCAATTAAATTTCTTTTTTTAAAAAGGGATTATTTAAATCCCGTATAACAGTTCCATCCGGGTGTCCCTTGACACCTCTCAAGTTTTTTTTTAAATAATTTAGTTTTATTAAAGATATTTCTGCCTTATATATATACATATAATAAAATCGTAGGGAAGTCATAACTGTACATTGAATATTTTTAAAAAAGGATACTTGGGGCGTGATCTTCAATCGATATCGAAACCAAAAATATAGTTATTTGAATTTTTTTCTGTTTGTCTGTATGTATGTCCGGGCTAAACTCCAAAAGTAGTCCATGGATTTACTTAAAATTTTGCATGAATATTACTTAGAGATCGGGTCAACATATAGTCTACATATTATAATGCTATCACCAACGGGGGAGGACCTATGATAATTTATAAAATTTAACGCGGGTAAAACTGCAGGGCACTGCTAGTATAAAAATATAGAGGTACCTATATCAATGGGTTCGATTCCCACCAAATAAAAATATTTTTGCGCATGAACATGTCTGTTTGTCCTGAGTCTGGATATAATTATCTATATAAGTATGTATTTACAAAAGAAAAGTAGTATATGTAGTGTGTCAGTTATCTGATTTCCATAGTACTTATCTGCATAGTTTGTGATAAGATGGGAGTGTTAAATTAATGATATAAATATTACCATATTTTTATCTAAATTAAGAACAAAAAAATTATCCTGGGCCTACCAGTGGTTTTAATCATTAAATAATCATTTTGTTAAAGATATTTTGCCTTATATGTAAAAATATATACTAATATTAGGTCGTAATTTCATAACTCTACTATTATCAGATAAATGTGCAGTTCGTATATTCCTAAGGCATTTATGTAAGCCAAACTAGTGCGCGAGATCCAAATCAGTGAGCCACGATATAGATTGTGACAAGATGTGAATACATTACACTGGCAGCATAACGAACGTAATATCACCACGTGTACCTATCTTGCGTCATCTCCATCTGAAATCTAAAATGACACAGACAACACCTCGCAGCGTAATTTATTGTACATTAAAGAATATTAATGAATTCGTTTGAATATGAATCATATTAAACAAGCGATATAATATGTATGTATCTGTTGTCATTATGTCAGCCAAAAGACGTCCACTGCTGGATATATTCAATAGGTTGCCTTTGGACAATGAAAATGGTTCGGTTTCGAAGCGGTCATTTGGGCGGAGGACGGCGGAATTTCTGCGGAGCGTTGTCGGTACAAGTTTATGCTTGCCTAGGCTATAGATATACATATATACATATATAAGGAGGAGGATTCTCGCTGATGAATGGTCGGTAGGTTTTGTTGCTTTGTGATTGAATGATTGTTTAAAGCTCGAGTTGCTTTCCGCGCGTTAGTTGATTGCCATAGGAACTAAAAATCTCATGGGCCCGACAATGCTATAAAATTGATAGTAATATAGTTGATATAAAATATTTAATTGAAATGTAACTGAAAAAAAAAATTAACTGAAATGATTGGCTTGACGTTCAGACCATGGCTCTTAACGGCGAGCCAATCATTTCAGTTCAGTAACGTTTAGTAGTAATATAGTAATTTACCGAAATTATTAAATATTTTATATCAACTATATTATTATCAATTTTATAGCATTGTAGGCCAATGAGATTTTTAGCTTAACTGCTTAACTACTTTACTGAACTGAAATGATTGGCTTGCCGTTCAGAGCATGCGCTCTGAACGGCAAGCCAATCATTTCAGTTCAGTTTGATGCGATTACGTGTGGCAAAAGGTTAAACAAAACACCGATGTTAATTAACCAACAAAGAGTTTTAAATTAGTTTCATTTATATATTAAATTATAACATTGGCAGTTGGTCACAACAAGAATGGGTAGTGAATGTACACAATTACTTATGGCACCAACATTAAACGCTATATTTTTAATGTAAGCCAAAAACTAATATTTTTAAGCAGACTTTGAAGTTGGTGTTTATATTTTATTGTTTTTAGTGATTAGGATGGGGTGATATTCGTCTCAGGAACTCGTACATAGTTCCTATAAAATTCAGAAATCGGGAGGTTTCGGCGGTAAACCATCGATCTAGTTTGATCCCATGCTTAGAAAACATGATTTTAACACAAAACTATTTCATCAAAATATCAATTTCTAGGTCACAAATATAAATTAATAGATCGATTGGTTAATAGTTTTAACACCACATGTGTGCAGTGCTGCTATTTCTGCTTGCTATTTTACCATTTTGGTTATTATTTTTGTGGTGGCCATTTCCAGGCCTTGGAAAAAACTAAATTTGGTATTTGAGTGAAAAGAGACAGATAAAATAAATAATATACTTCTTCGTATAGCAGTAGGTACCACTGCTGAGATTGTTTGCAGTAACAAGTGGTTTTTAAGTCACTGACTTATAACGTGCAGAGTATTCTGTACTGTGGAGCTCCTTTAATAATAATAATAAATTCCTGAGACATTATTCTCACACGGCTATCTGATCGCTAACTAAGCAGAACTTGTACTATGGGAACCAGATCACTGATATATTACACTAGCTGGTGCCCGCGACTTCGCCCGCGACAATTTTGAATGATTACCAATGTAACTACTTACTTCTAGCTTAATCTAAAAAAAATACTTTTAAAAGAAATAAGCAATATAAATTTAAGAAAACCTAACCTATAAATAACCTAGTTAAGAAATAAACTAAAGACTACTTTGCTACTGTTATTTTAAAAAAAGACCCGATTTCATAAACCGAAAAATATCAAAGAATACATATCAATTGTCCTTAAGTAAAGTCAGTAAGTCAAATAAAGTAATATAATAATCAACGATGCTTTAATCACAAAGGTAATTTAGCTTATTAGCTTAGGTTGCGACCACGGCATTGGTAGGTCTAATATCACATTTTGTGAACGAAACCATAGCGCGATCTAAAACGATGATTACACCATCTACTAACAAAAATATAAACTTGTAAAGCGGTAAAATTAAGATGTGGTCATATATTTTGGGTGAGATTTAGGCGATCATCTCTTGATTCAGTTTTGGACTACCTTTTACTTCAAGCATTTATTTATTTTAACCGATATGTCAAATGAGTTCTGCGATCTGAAACGATATAAACGCCATCTAGGTACAAAATTGTGAATTTGTAGATCAGTAAAATTAAGATGATATTTTTTGGGTGCGACCATCTCGACACGAACAATTTATACTACGCTAACTCGAATTTTGGGAAAATTACTTTTTTACACCAATTTTATTAAATTGACGTTTTTTTAATATGTTATTAAAAATACCAAAAATAAGAAGTTACAAATCTTATAAAACGCTTCTTTCCTTGGACGACAACAAACACGACATTTTAAGCAATAAGAAACGAATTTCTCTATAATTTAAGTTGGCGTACATTTTTGGTGTTGACCTATTGAATCAGTTATGGATTAACTTTTATTAACAACAAATTATTCTCTTGATTGCTTTATTTTTAACTGACATACCAATTTACATGCTTTTAACTCCAAAAAAAAAACAGATTTTCATACAAACTTACATCCCCTATTTTAGTCGCCTTTAGGGGTGGAATTTCCAAAAGTCCTGATGATATATTTATAATGTTAAAATGAAAGGCGAAATACTAATTTTCATGCGTTTACCTTAAAAAATGTCACATTTTTCATACAAACTTCCATCCCCTATTTGTCACCCTAAAGGGCTGGAATTCCCAAAAATCCTGAAATACATATTTTTAAATGAAAGGCCAAATACCAATTTTCATGAGTTTACCTTGAAAAATGTCACATTTTTCAATCAGGCAGTATAAAATTATATCCCCTATTTTCCGCCCTTGGGGGTGTAATTTCCAAAAATTCTGAAATAAATACTATATATTTTTAACAGAAAGGCCAAATACTCATTTTCATGCGTTTAACTTCAAAAATATCGCATTTTTCATACAAACTTACATCCCCTATTTTATGACCTTCAGGGTGGAATTTTCAAAAACCCTGAAATATATATTTTTTATTTTAAACTAAAAAGCCAAATGCTTATTTTCATGCGTTTAACTTAAAAATTGGGACTTTTTTCGTACAAACTTTCATCCCCTATTTTTTGCCCTTGGGGGTAAAATTTCCAAAAATCCTGAAACAAGTATTTTTTATTTTTAACTGAAAGGCCAAATACCAACTTTCATGCCTCTAACTTCAAAAACGGCAAAGTTTCATACTAACTTGGCACCCCCGTTTTACCCCCTTAGGGGTTGAATTTCGAAAAACCCTTCCTTATTCCTTGTCTACATTATAAAGAAAACATCTGTGCAAAATTTCAGCTTTCTAGGGCCAAGGGTTTGGGCTGGGCGTTGATGAGTCAGTCAGTCAGTCAGGCCTTCTCTTTTTATTTATATAGATATACTACTTTTCTTTTGTAAATACATACGTATATACATAGATAATTACACCCAGACTCAGGACAAATAGACATGTTCATGTACACAAATATCTGTCCTGGGTGGGAATCCAAACCACGACCTGCGGTGTGAAAGGCAAGCATTTACTAACCACGCCAATCAGCTCATTCCTCGGTAGTTAAGTTATTAATTAATCAAAGAAACACTGTGTCCTACTTATTTAGATGTTGCTATCTTATAGCACCCCTTCTCCCTCATTTTTAGTTGGTGGTAAAATAACGTCAACCGGCTCATACTTCCGTAGTTAAGTTATTAATTAATCAAAGAAACGCTGAGTCCTACTTATTTAGATGTTGCTATCTTATAGCACCCCTTCTCCCTCATTTTTAGTTGGTGGTAAAATAACGTCAACCGGCTCATACTTCCGTAGTTAAGCTATTAATTAATCAAAGAAACGCTGTGTTCTACTTATTTAGATGTTGCTATCTTATAGCACCCCTTCTCCCTAATTTTAGTTGGTGGTAAAATAACGTCAACCGGCTCATACTTCCGTAGTTAAGTTATTAATTAATCAAAGAAACGCTGTGTCTTTCTAATTTAGATGTTGCTATCTTATAGCACCCCTTCTCCCTCATTTTTAGTTGGTGGTAAAGTAACGTCAACCGGCTCATACTTCCGTAGTTAAGCTATTAATTAATCAAAGAAACGCTGTGTCCTACTTATTTAGATTTTGCTATCTTATAGCACCCCTTCTCCCTCATTTTTAGCTGGTGGTAAAATAACGTCAACCGGCTCATACTTCCGTAGTTAAGTTATTAATTAATCAAAGAAACGCTGTGTCCTACTTATTTAGATGTTGCTATCTTATAGCACCTCTTCTCCCTCATTTTTAGTTGGTGGTAAAATAACGTCAACCGGCTCATACTTCCGTAGTTAAGTTATTAATTAATCAAAGAAACGCTGTGTCCTACTTATTTAGATGTTGCTATCTTATAGCACCCCATCTCCCTCATTTTTAGTTGGTGGTAAAATAACGTCAACCGGCTCATACTTCCGTAGTTATGTTATTAATTAATCAAAGAAACGCCGTGTCCTACTTATTAAGATGTTGCTATCTTATAGCACCCCTTCGCCGTCGTTTTAGTTGGCGGTAAAATAAATAGGTAAGTAAGTACTTGCTATCCTATGAAATGAGCACGTAATACAAGAAACAAAATAAAATGTACCGTAACAGTCTATTTGATAAAGCACTTCGGACGAACGTAAAACTTTAACTGCGACATCAAACCTGCTCGTAAAATTTAGTGCTTATTTGTACTCGGAACAAAAGCTGGTACCTGTGTAGTCTACTTAGTACCAATGTTATTGCTCAATACCTAATTCAGAAAGCTTCAACAGTTATATATAATAATAATAATATCCTGGGACATTATTTACACACGGCCTTCCGATTCCAAAATAAGCAGAGCTTGTACTAAGGAAACCAGATAACTGATATACTAGGTACTTTTATTTTGTAATTACATACTTATTTAGATAATTTTACCCAGACTCAGGACAAACAGACATGTTCATGCACAGTAATATTTGTTCTGAGTGGGAATCGAACCCACGACCTCCGGCGTGAAAAGCAAGCATTTGCCAACTACGCCAACAGGCCTATGTCTATCAAGCCCTCCCAGAGTCACAAGCAGGGTACCAGGTATGAGTATGGGCATCCTCATACCTGGTACTCTTAGGAGTTTGAGGAGGGTCACTGCTGCCCGTTCGCTAGCAGATATTTCCTCGGGATGACTTCTGCGTCACCCATGGATTAGGATGGCGTTATGATATTCGTCTCAGGCATCTGTGCTCGGTCATCTAGGTCGAAATTAAGAATATTTCTAAGTGTATCTCCAACAGAGCGACCTCCTTCCTAAGATGGCAGGTTAAGTACAATATTATGTACCGATCTGAAACTCTGCTAATACGTTATCAAGAGCTTTAAACAATTCATGGTCTCGCATTTTTATGACAAGCAACTCTGAGCTGATCTTGAATAAAGAAGGACGAGTTGAAAAAAGAGAATTCAATTTTAATGAATTTGAGCGACATTGTTTTATTCACCTTTTAGTTTTCGTGCTATCGAACCACGTCTTTATTAGAGATGTCAATGTATCAGTATAATATATGTGCACATAAATTATTGGCTTGACGGTCAGAGCACGCCGATATGATTACGTGTGGCGGGCAAAAGGTTAAACAAAACACCGATGTTAAAACCAACAACGAGTTTTAAATTAATTTCAGTTATATTAAATCATAACATTTATAGTTGGTCACAACAAGAATGGGAAGTGAATAGACCCAATCAATTAGTGGCATCAATAAACACTCTATTTTGGATGTACGCCGCAATTATTTTTAAGTTGGCTTTCAAGCCGGTGTTTTTATTTTATTGTTTTTAGTGACTATCTACATATTCTTAAGTCTCGATTAAAAAAATATAAGAATAGCTATATATTTTAACACGCTCAGCCTTCTTTAATCTTTTAATCTTCTAATAAATCCTGAGGTTATTATCCGATTCCAATAAATTTTATATGGGACCAAACACAGGAGTAATTGGTATACATACATGAAACTGTATGTTTATATTTTACAGGTAGAATAAATAATATACACAAATACACATACAATAATCTACACACTGAATTTAGAACCTCCCTCCCTTTGGAAGTTAATCAAAACGTGAGAAGTTTTCAATGAAACTGAATATATTTTTGTTAAACAATTTATCGGCTCTTAGTTAACCAGTTTTGATAATTCTATTTAATTCAACGATACATAATAATTAAAAGAACGTTAAGGTATTTTGTAGTAAAATTGATATGTTGTCAGTTCGTATTATAAATGTTTAAATTACTCAGTTCAAGTTACTTATCGCCCATCTTACTTATGAAATAAAGCTTCGCCTCTGTTGTATATCCAAGTAACCGACGGTATTTCAAAGGTCAATCACAAGCGTATTTGTAAACGCTCTAAGGTCAAAGTTCCAACCTCAATTGAACTCGACATAATCATTAACCCACAGAAACCTTAGATAAGCGATATTAGGTACCAACAATATATGGTACTGACGATAATATCAGAAACTATTGTTCTGAATTCATATAAACGTAGGTATTGAGAGAACGACTCCTTGAGTGTTAAGTTGACTGGAGGTAGCATACGCGCGTTCTTGCAGAAGTGTTTTCAAATCTAATTAGGTTAGAGTGCATAGAGTTACTAGACCTAGGCACATCATCATCATCATCTTGACCAACCAATACGCCAGTGGGCCTGGTTTCCGCACTTAGTCCCGATGTGGACCATTGTACGTAAGCCACGGTGGCCTTTACTCCATCCAGCCCACCTCCTTCCAGAAGCATATTAGATCTCCCAAACTTCTAAACCTAGGCACATCAAATTCACGATTACTTTTTTGTATATATTTAGTTAAATAATATTGTAATGAACATATGTACGATAATTTAAAAAATAAAAACAAATTTATGTATGGAACAAAGCTAAGCAAAAGTTACAGTGGGCAGGCCCCTACAAGATGGACCGATGATCGTGTGAGGATCACTGAAAATTGCTTACTTTTTGGCCCGACCTTTTATTTGAACACAGAATCTCATTATCTGCGGTACACGCTACCGCTAGACCAACGGGGTAGTCTTAAAAATAACTTTTTAAGAGAGTTGTCTAGAAAAACGGGTGATATATGATTAGGCATTTTTCTAAAAATGTACCTACAATACGAGTATATATATAAGCAACATAGAATCTTTTTTCTAGAAGCCCTATTCACCAGTATTAACACATTAGTATTTTAATTTCACCTGCCACAGTATTCTCTATACTCGACATTGGAACGACCGTTTGCTGATATTTTGAGTTGGTTGTATAAATAAGAAAATATTGTTGAAGTACTACTTTATTTATTCTGACGGCTATTCCACCCTCCATGAGCAACTTCTCTATGAAATAGGCGAATTGAGAATATATAGTGGCTTTATAACGTGCTCGTAACGAACAATATTTTCGATAGTCGTTTGTTTGTTGCTTTTGTTGAATAGCATGTCATTAAATATAATGTTGTTGAATATCTTTCTAACAATCTACCAACTGTTGAATAATTAATGGCATAACATTTTGTTTGTCCAGTAAACGTCCACGCTCTTACTATAAATCCTTCAGAAACTGTTTTGTATAACATTATCTACCGCAGTTATGATAGTAATGACTACAATATGGAACTTATTTCTAAGTTTATGAAACTTAGTCTCGAGCGAGGTATCATGGTCAGTATTACAATCCGCCCAATTTACTTTGAGAATAAGATGTGCCTTTGCAATTAATTTTTTGCAAAAAAACAAATTGCAGTTTGGGTTTACAAGGGGCCGTTCTACTCAGGATGCGGGGTGTACACTAATGAAGTCTATATTGGAGGTTTGGGAGGGGTCGCAGGATGCGCTGGGAGTTTTCTGCGATCTCTCTAAGGCCTTCGATTGCGTAGACCACCATACGCTCATTGTGAAACTAAAATACTATGGAATTTCTGGCACATCTCTTGATCTTGTAATGTCCTATTTATCAGGTCGAGAACAACTGGTTTCAATAGACGGGGTAAATTCAACACGACATTCTGTCAAAATGGGGGTGCCCCAAGGATCGATTTTGGGTCCATTTTTATTTCTAGTTTATATCAATGATCTCCCATATCTAGTAGAGAAAGTATCAGACATAATTCTATTTGCTGATGATACGTCACTCATATTTAAAGTGAGTAGGAAAGATAAGGATCTTATAGAACCTAATAAAACTCTCAGCCTCATATCAAATTGGTTTTCGGCAAATAATCTTCTTTTGAATGCAGGAAAGACCAAATGCATCAAATTCTCATTGCCGAATGTGACTCATATTAAACCAACGGTTGCACTTAACGAGGAAGTTTTAGATTTAGTTCCTTCGACCGTATTTTTGGGAATAACACTGGACTCAAAATTACAATGGGGTCCTCATATTGAAAAATGATCTGCCAAATTAAGTTCAGCTTCATATGCAGTTTGGAAAATCAGACAATTGTCAGACGTACCAACTGCTAGACTGGTATATTTTGCTTATTTCCATAGCATTATGTCCTATGGTATTCTGCTGTGGGGCTCAGCAGCTGACATAAGTGCTATTTTCGTATTACAAAAAAGAGCAGTCCGAGCTGTTTATAATCTAGGCAGTCGCGAGTCTCTACGAAGCGTTTTTAAAGAGGTAAATATACTTACTGTTCCATCTGAATACATATATCAGAATATAATGTTTGTGCGGAAAATTTTAGATAAATATAAAAAACGGAGTGACTTGCACAATGTCAATACAAGAAACAAGGACAAACTAGCTATACCAGCCTTTAGAGTTAGCAAAACTAAAAAGTCATTCATGGGAAATTGTACTAGGTTTTATAACAAGCTCCCTATTCATATAACTAAACTACCTGATAATAAGTTTAAGTCACACATTAAATGTGAACTTATGGCTAAGGGTTACTACACTACTAAGGATTACATTGACGATAAAGACATTTGGCGGTCGGCATCTACCTGCACATAGTCCGCTGGAGATCTTATAGCCATATAGACATGAGTAATCTTTTGTGTTACATGAACTATCTGTAATAAAACTATCTATTATTTAAATATTCTACGAATTTCAGAACTGTTGGTTGTGTCTCAAAATGATGAATGTTACTTTTATTTTGACGTTTTTATTTTCTCTTTCTAATATATTAAACCTAAAATAAATAAATAATCAGACAACCGATCGAGCATATATTGTGTTTGCCTGCTAAATAATTACAGTAAGTGGACCAAATCTCGTGTATATGCCCCATTGAGTATGTTTCGCCGGAGCGTCTCAACTGGGCCGTGTTGAAACCGGTAGTAGAGACACCCGCTGAGTTTGTTTCGCTGGGTCTTCTCAGTTGGGGCGCATTGGATCCGGTGGTAGCTTTAAAGCGCGACCGTCGTTATTAACACAAGGTCCGTTATAATAATATCACCTTAATATAGACAGAACCATTGCCAATATGTATTACAAATATTAGACTTAAACTAGATAATTAGACTTAAACTAGAGAATTAAACTTAAACATAATCTCTTGACAATAATATCATATAAATTTGTTAATGTTTTAATACTATCAATACAATGTGTACCTAAATATCTATGTTACTAGAAATAATAATGTATTCAACTATAATACTACAAACATGTTCTGACTATTTACAAGCGCTTTTTTAAAGTCTACGTGAATAAAAACCTTTTATATTTTATTTTATTATATTAGAGTTAGTAAATGTTATCGTAGAGTAATAAAGGTGATAGATAAGACACCTGATCTGCAAGGTATTCAAATCCCTTTTAACCGACTATAAAAAAGGAGGTTACGCTTTTATGAGGTCATAGCTAGATGTTCTCACCGTTCCGTGATTGGCGAGGTTAAGCAACTAGGCACGTGGTCTGTCCATAGATGCTCTAATTTCTGAGCGTCTCCGATCTTCGAAGGGCACGTTAAGCTGTCGGTCCCGGCTGTAGCCTTTGGGCAACAGTTACTAAGCCATGTCAGAGGCCTACTGGGTGGGTGGCTTGAACAACTCTGACTCCAGGGTAACCACTGCCCATAAGATAAGAACTGATTGAATTGAATTCATAAAACTTTGAAGACCTCATCATCATCATTACAGCTAAAATAAGTCCACTACTGGACAAGCCTCCCTCAAGAATCATTTTGGAGGGATATGCCACAATCGCCACGCTTGGCAGGCGGGTTGGCGATCGCAGTAAGATGGTCATAGTACTCAGAAGGAAGCTGCAGCCCGTCCTCTGGTAGACTTCTATGGACCCAACGGGATGAGATGGGGTGATGATATTCTGATTCTGATTTTCGTCGCCGTCACCACACAGCAAGCTGTATCGTTAGATATTTTCCTCAAGATTTTAGTGTTGAAACAGGCACATGTTTAAACTTACACAGAAAATGAAAACCAAACATTAGAATGATTCTTAGCTTATCTCTGTTTATCCTGCCGGTCGCCGAACTTGACTCCTCACTTCACACTCTCAATTCATTATCGACTGAGTACCTACACTCATGTCAATAAATTATTCATCGCAATCGATTCGCTTTTGTTTTGGTTTAGGCGTAGCTCAGCCATTTTGATAAATAAGGATCAGAAAAAAAATTAAGAATATCAGTATATTCTTGGTTTTATTCTGATCCTATTTAACCAACAGTCACAACTAGCTTTATAAATGTTTATTTAAAATAAACATTTATAAAGCTAGTTGTGACTCAAATAATAATTGAGCGAAAACCATATCAGACCGCTAGGATGAAGCTCAGAACACGCCTAAGGGCCTACATACTTAAGAGCGGTCTATAGTCTCTCCTAAATAGAGGAAGATCCATCCATCCTATGTGAATGCTTGAAACCAAAACAGTCCTCTCCTCAAGTTCGTCTACTTTGGAAGAAGAAAGTCAGGATGAAAATTCGGCCTTTTTTAGTCGTCTGCTTTGTTTAGCTGTATAATGTTATTATGCAGACGTAATATAACCATGTTAGTCAAGATATTTACAATGTCAAGAAATCTAAACTTTTCATTCTATTCGAACCAATGCATTTACACACATAACGAAAACAAAATATAATCAACCAAAGACCCCAACAACAAGTCGATCAGTCACCGCAAGCACCCGTTTACGTGTATGACGGGATGGTACTCAGGCATCGTGTCCCCCACATATCTGAGAAAGGGGACGACCCCAACACAATATTATGAGCTTCCAGCAAGGAGAAACTAAAACTATCCAAACCGCATATAACTCTATATTGTTATGTTCATAATTATATTAAAACGTAATCGTTATCAATAATTTAATTACCAGCACATGTATGCACTGTAGGCACTGTAGTTAAAAAACAAACTGGCCTTTCGTTTGCATGATCGCGGCAGAAGCGTTATATGAATAAATTGGACGCGTCGTACCAGACCAGAAGCATTTTGCGAATCGAATAATATTTGAAAAATAATTGTAATAATGAAGAAAGGTACTTCATTCGATGGGTTATTTTTTTGTGTTATATTATAGATCGATTACCCCGGTGTTATTAAACGAATTTTTCTGGTAATTTTTCGCATGTTTTCTGAAATGTAGAGGAATGTGTATAGGATACACACGCGTTGAGAATTGAATAATACCATAGGTTCCAGTAACTGTTACCCACAAGCGACATCCATACTTTTTTTCCGAATTCGTCGTAAGTTAATAAATCCATATCTCCAGTTCTGCTATGCGACCATTACCTATATTGTCCACTATATACATACATTCTAGTTTACCTTAACATATTAAACAATAACAGACCACTATATCTGCAACAGTGTGCGTTGATTGAAGCATTTCTCAAAGCGGCCGCAGACCAAAACTTGAGGCTTTGACCTCAATGAATGCAAATGCACTCTAGTTATAGAACCCATGTATATTCGATTTGAGATATACTTGCGCATTAAATAAATCTATGTACTCATAAATATTTATGTAAGTAACAATGCTAAGTGATTAAGATATGTGGCGAGGCTAGATGAAAGAAGGATATACAACTATTCAAGCATGCATAGTGCTCTCCGTTTTCAATACAATAATGCATTCAGGACATTGTTGCGGCTGCTCCGCTACTGCAGTGCATCGGGCATGTTTGCGGGGGCGCGCATAGATCGCTTCTACGCTACTCTGCGCAAGCGATGCGCGTCCATGCCAAGCAGAGTGCGGGCCAGCCGAAACTACGTCTTGGCCGTCATAGGAAACAGGCTAGATTGCCCTTACGTCAGTCATTGGATGCACGTGCAGTTTGATACACTGACTCACGCAAGAAGCCAATTTTTGTTAGTGTTGTGAATGTTAAATTAGATTTGCTAACATAATTTTTGAGATTTATGTTTTACTAACAAAATGGATCTTTGTTATCTGATTCAAATAAATCATATATATATATATATATATATAGTAGCCTGGGCTGCAGAGATCCATTTCTTCTGTCTTTAGCGTGTTACTATTATTATAAATGCGAAAAATTGTGAGTATGGATGTATGGATGTTTGTAACTCTTTCGCGTATAAAGTACTGAACAAATTTTGATGAAACTTTTAGGATATATCAGCTGATATATCCGGATAATACATAAGCTATAATTTAAAAAGTTTAACACGGGTAAAACCGCTGGGCACAGCTAGTCCAGTTCTCAATACTTTACATAATTTTCTCATAAAACGGTGGGCGTAGTTTTTCCTCAATCCATAAAATGTGCTTATAGTAAAATATAGGTCATAGTTACATAGTGATCAATAAAATATTCTTTATCAATGGACCCAGTCGGTCGTCAACAAGACCGTTTGTATAAATTATTCATATTATCCCTGTTTATTTACTACAGGCAATACAGGTAATATGTTGTGAGAGTACGATAATAGTCAATTATCAATGTCCCGGATCATTCCTAAAAGTCCAATTTTGTAACTAGGATATATTTTTTGTTGAATAGGGTGTAATGTACAGACGCCAGCACATCCAGCTACCCCAATCTGTCAAATTTATTTTATAGATTTTCTACTTTATTACATAAGCATAAGGTTCACATGCAATTGGGGAAATTTTACACATTGGGGTAGCTTGATGTGCTGGCGTCTGAATATTTTACGGCCGATTTTAAGTGATAAACTCAGATTCAAGCAGAAATAATAGTATGGTTATGGTTAAAGAAATCTATTTCTCAAAGGACTGTATTACGTTCACTTAAAGATATCAAATATTTGCATTAATATAACTAAATTCGCGCCAAGCGCAGCTTAACTTAAGAATAAAATTACGAGCTAAATCTTATCATAGAAAACATATATATTAAATACGTAGTATAAATCAGTTTGTAGCAAAGTTGCAATAAGAACGTCTGTAATTATCGTTACGAGTGTTGAGAAGTCAAATAAAATCTTATATGAATATTGCTACACTCTACATCATGTTAACTGAGAGTCAAGCTCTAAAAAAAATTATCAAAGGCAAGGAATATGATGTGAGAGTAGGTGCTAATAGCTAGTTTCCCGAACCGTTACGTAAATGATAGAAGAGGCTAAGCACCTAAGTGTACAATGTAGATGGGTGACCACAAAGGTTGTTTATGTGTGATTAAGCTGTCAATCCCAACTGTAGATCAACACAGTTGGGATTGGGAGCCAAATAATAATAAATAACAACCGTTAAACCATGCTGAAACTACGCCCCCCACGGAATGAGATGGGGTGATGATATTCTCACAGCGAAAGTAAATCATCAATTATTTATTATATGAATTTATCTAGATAATTTAAAATCCTTCATATTTTATCATCATCATCATCATATCAGCCGAAAGAAGTCCACTGCTGGACAAAAGCGCGGAGGCTTTTGTCCAGCCCTGGACGACAAGGATCTCCACAATGCCCAGTCATATTTTATTTGTTCATCCAAAACAAATGGAGTTTTGTTTTTATTCCAGCACTACATGTACGTTTACAGTTTCACACTCCCGGAATTAGTTTAGCATGTCATAAACTACGATTTCGGGGATTAAACGTCGTGTCGTACGTTTAATTTGTTAGCCAGTTAAATGGTATGAATATAAATAATATCATTACTAGGAAGTGTGTTCTATAGTGGGATGTTACTACTATATTGTACATCAGCCCGAAGTCTGGGAGTTGGCAGTATTATACCCCCGTGCCTCTGAGAGCACGTGAAGCCGTCGGTCCTGTACCTGACCTCTTTCCGGTCGTGTCGAGAGTGATGGAATATAAGGTGCTCCTGTGTTTGCGCACACACTTGAGCACTATTATCATTCATTTAATTCAGATATAAAATCCATATAGTGTTAGTATTACAGGACTTAGACTATGTTAGTAAGAAATTATGTTAAAAATTAATTTAAGATTCGTTCTACTGCACTAGCTCCGGTAGCTCCGCCACCATGCATACGGGTCCAGTGCATCAGGAAAAGGCTGTCCAACTTTGCAGAAATAACCTTAAGAATGCTATTGGTCCTCCCACGAATTCTGCGTAGCAGGGATGCTGTTATTTTTCGCATGATGGCCTCAAAACTATATGTATGCATGTATATACTATAATATGTCCCGCGCAGATAGCTAATCTCTGTTGAGACTGGCTGCCGTGGTCGAAATCCGGCTAGGAGGACATTACTACTGTATTTGGATCACTAGCTTTTGGTTATAAAGTCTACTCTATATTACTAGATTATATTATATTCTATACTAGCTGTGCCCGCGACTTCGTTCGCGTGGATGTCGGAACTTAACAATGTATATTTTAGTGTAAAGCGCAGTGGGAGGATACCGAAAAAATTTTTTTTATTTAATTTAGTGCTTCTTTATTTTACCTGATGAACCATCTGGAGCGTACACAAAAACGTTATTAGGGTTGTTTACGCGTGAAAGAACTACGTATAGTTGACCATGGGAAAAGCATGCAATACTTAGGTCCACCCCCGCAACGGATAATGTCTGGACCTGAGCTTTACTAACCGTCATGGCATAACAGAGACTGACTGGGAATTGCACCCGTTTGAAAGAGAAAGGAAAGTTTTTAGGAATTATAGGTATCCTTGAAATAAAAACAATATCACCGGCGCCGCAACCTGTTAATATTTCAGCTTCGATAATGTTGCAGATTTGTGACTTTGAGCCGAGTGCCGTTACAAAGTTTGGGAGGACATAAATTTCTGAGGAGAATTATTGGTACACCAATTTTTAAAACAATTTTGTGGGCTGAAAGTCCGGGTGTGCTGAGGGAATCCAAAAATTCTACCGGGTAGTGCGTGGCGTTATCTTCTTCCATAAATGTATTTATTGAGCTATATTCTCTACTATTACCGGACGCATGACTCAATATTTTGAAATTAATTGCCGCAGCTTGGTCATTGTGGGGAGTCAAAATAGCTCGCTGACATAGCCAAGAACCGGCTTGATTTCCCATGTTTGTGGTATCTCCGTACACAGAAAAATATAGCTCCTGCTGTGATGTAACGTAAGAACAGAGATTACCAATCAAAATAACTTTTTCATCTTCTTGTACGGGGTATGTCCCATCGCCTATTTTTAACAATAAATTGGAAAACTCCTGTGCATTTTCGCAGTCTCTGACTGATCGGGTTCCCTCCTATACTTATAACTATCATTTGAATAGCCAATAAGGACGTGTTGTGACAATTTTCACATACCCTGTTAGTAATTTGTCCATCAGTATTTAATTGTACATGTCTCATAAAATCTTCAGCAAACTTGTCATGGTACTTTTGCCATAACTGTTTAGCGTCCGATAACGCACAAAAGGTCAATAAGATGGCAAACAAATGTCGCAAGCGATGTGGACTATCGCTCACGCATGCTTCCGCTAGAGCGTCATCCCAATGCTGACCTCCAACTAATAAATGGCGTGCTCGGCAAGCGGCCTGGTATTTGGGATGTTCAATATCATCCACTTTACGGCGCTCAGCAAAAGACGTAGGTCCTCGCTCTACATGGATCAGACTGTGGGATGAACTCACACGTGAGCACGCGACGTGAACCTGCCCGCCTTCCTCAAGTCAATTCCAGCTAACTTGAGAGTTTGACTTTGCGATTTGTTGATGGTTATCGCGACACACACTTTTATAGGGAACTACAGTATTTTAAACTGAAAAGGGAGATCATTTGGCACTAACGGAATACGTGACACGAATACTGTTTCTCCCTGGGCGCATCCAGGCATAATAGTAGACTCTATAACACGATACAAAGTTTTGACTTGAAGCCTCGTGCCGTTGCAAAGTTTAGGTGGTTTCAAATTCCTCAGAACCATTATAGGTATACCCACACGCAACATACATCCCCTATTATGCGCCCTTAGGGGTGGAAATTCCTAAAATCCTGAAATACATATTTTTTATTTTTAACTAAAAGGCCAAATACAAATTTTCATGCTTTTCACTTAAAAAATTATACACTTTTCATACAAACTTACATCCCCTATTTTACGCCCTTGGGGTGTTATTTCCAAAAATTCTAAAATATTTATTTTTATTTTTAGCTGAACTACTAAATATAAGTTTCAATGCCTTTAACTTAAAAAAATGACGGATTTTCATATAATCTTTCATTCTCTGTTTTACCCCCTTAGGGTTAGTATTTCCAAAAACCCCTTCCTTAGTGAATGCATACGTCATAAAAAGTACCTACCGGCAAAATTTCAAGTCTCTAACCCCAGCCGTTCAGGCTGTGCGTTGATATGTCAGTCAGTCAGTTTCCTCTTTTACATAGGTAGGTATATAGATTTGTGCTGAGAAAATTATGAGAGACCGGGTTAATTTACTACATTCAAATCGGACAGGCTCAATAAAATTCGAATCGTCGTACATTCGCGTTACAAACGAATCGACAGCACAAACTTTCGATCGATTGACATTATAATTTAAAATTAAATTATAACAAATCCAACCTTGTACATAATTCAATTTGCCCAAAGAAAACAGAATATTTTAATAACCAATTTTGGACAACGACATACTTCTAGCCAACCAAGACCTTATTTCGAAACAATTCGGAATATTCAAAGCCCTACGTAACTCATGCAATTAGCAAACACGGGCAAATCTTAACACCGCGGGTCAAAAGCAATGCACAACGACATCTATCGAAATAAAAATCAACTATCAAGCACAACGACATGTATCGAAATAAAAATCAACTATCAATAATTTAAAATTAAATTATAACAAATCCAACCTTCTTCATAATTCAATTTGCCCAAAGAAAACAGATTTTTTTAATAACCAATTTTGGACAACGACATACTTCTAGGCAACCAAGACCATATTTCGAAACAATTCAGAACATTCAAAATCCTACGGAACTCATGCAATCAGCAAACACGGGCAAATCTTAACACCGCGAGTCAAAAGAAATGCACAACGACATCTATCGAAACAAAAATCAACTATCAACCTAGTTCATTCAGAAAAGAGATGTCATAATATGCACAATGACATCTATCGGACAGTTTAGTTCAACTATAAACATTAGTTCATCCTGAAGTACCGAAATGTGTGTTATTTTTCTCCATGATTACTTTACAATCTAATATCTTTTGATAGACTGAACCGATTGCAATAAAACAAAAACTAAATGTTACCTCAAGTTACGCTCAATCGTTGTGTATAAAAGTTATCTACATTGCTTTCGTATATTTTACGTGATACCCGAACATATAAACAGACAAACAGACAAAAATTCTAAAAATGCTGGAAATGGGTTCTATTGGTTGTCCTTTAATATCCTGGCTATTTTTTTTTGGATTTTCTTTTGATGATCAAAAATGATTTTTCTACAGATTTATTATATGTATAGAAGAAGATTAATAGATTAAAGAGTAACATACATCCATACCTCGATACTCACAAACTTTCGCATTTATAATATTAGTAGGACGTATATAAAGGCTTTACGTTAGTTATTTTAATAACAGTCTTTGAGAATTCTATGAACAGGTACTATGCTTTATAAGAAAAACGCATTACCAATGTATATTGCTCCCTATTCAAATTCCGTCCCACAATCTGCTCTAACGAGTCGAAATAAAAAAAAAACTATGCTATATTTTTTCATCAAATAATACAGGATGAATATTAAACCATTTTAAATTTCGTATTCATACAATGAAGGTAGGAAGGAATAATAAGGAAAACGTTTAACTTTCTTCACGTTGACAATTATTTTTATACGAGTAGGAATAAAATATTATTGTTCCTTTAAAATGCAAAAGGTATTTTGGTCAGGATAACTTTATTCTAAATGTATGCTATACATATGTTCAGTGTTTTTATCGCATTGTAAGTCATTGTTATGGTCAAGTACCGAGATTTAATTAGCAACAAAAAGACCGAGTAGTAGTTTGGTGTCTAAAAGTAGACAGTGTTACACCCTCGTGCCTCGGAGAGCGTGTAAATTGTGAGCCTTGCGCCTGATCTTTCTTCTATCAACAGCACCAGTCCACTGCTGTAGCCAATATTCACTTAAAGACGGCACCTGCTAGGCACATGGAATTGAGTCCACCATTTGAGGGTAGATGCCATAATCGCAACGCTTGGTAGAGGGGTTGGCGTTCGCAGTATGGTACTTACAGTACCCAGAGACGCTGATACCCGTTTTCTAGTAAATATTCCTTCAGGAACATGTATATCCCCCCCTCCACGGAATGAGATGGAGTGTCAACTTCAACTAAATAGCTACTGTTAATTGTTTTATTAATATTTCCTAAACGTGAATTAATTATTATAAAGGTCATTGGGCATATCTGACCCGCTTTGCGAAGAGTGGCGGACATTAATCAAAATAGTTTTAAACTAAGGGGAATAATATGACCTTTCATTGTATATAGTTATTTATTTAAAAATCGATGGAGAAAAATGTACAGGATCGTTTAAAAAAATAAAAAAACAAACGGTTTCAGAGGATTTTATTCCATCATTAAAGGCATAAAAGAATTTCGATAGCATACAGCATGGTGCACTGATGAACCGAGAGGCATGTATACGCTGTCTCTTTCGCACATTAGTTAGGCCAAACTAGTTTTGTTACGCTCGCGCACTGACTCACCGCCCTCTGCGCAGTCCTTCGTTGCAGCTATCGTTGTGACCTGTACGTTTATCTGATTTGTTTTGTTTATTGTTTTATCGACTACGTTAGCGTGTTTTATAGACTCTGGTTACTTGCTTTTGGATTGGATTTTCGTTGATATGGAAAGACAAAACAGTTGTGAGTCGTGCAATCGATCTGTGTTCCGTCGAAGAAAACATAGTCTTAATGGAGTGTTTCTCGAAAGGTACCGGGATCTTGTAGTGTTGTTATTACAAGAAATCATACCACGTGAGGTAAGTACTCTGTCAGTACACCGTCTATCTATCTATTTACTAAGAAAACAGGCAGGAGCAGAGTGGTAGGAAGCGAGTCTTTATCGACCGATTTATTGTTTATTTATTTATGCTTTGTTTTACACAATCTTAACTATTATTGTACAGAAGCAAACATAATGCTAATTATTTTACCTATACCAGTTAACCTTACAAAAGTTCGAGAACTTTAGTTTATGCATTAAGAACAGCAATTAAGAAATTCAGTGCAATCATAATGACTTTTCGAAACTACTTTCTAATAATCTCGTTGTTAGGTGTTTAGTTTTTATATATATGTGCAGAATGTTTTATCTTGTTTCAGATTTCGTTTGACGGTACAAGATCTATATGCCACCCTTGCTGGCAGAGATATGATCGAGCATTGCAAAACCAGCAATTAGATAATGTGCCACCCGAGCCAATACAAGAAGGCGCAAATCAAGGAGAAGTTGGAGAGGCGGTCCAACAAATAGAAGTCGGGGATCAACAAGGTCCTGGTTTTATTACTGTTACTGGATATAGACGTGTATCAAATACAGCGAGACGCTGTATTTTTCTAAACTGCAGAGGTATGACTACACATCGCGTGCCAACCTACGCCAAGTTCTATCTGTTGCACAATCACAATTTATACATACCAGAACTTGCACGAGTTTGCCACCCGCATTTAGTTCAAAATGATTGGGAAGAACTTGTGAATGCCCCGACAATACATGAAAGCTTTAATAATGCTCATGTACTTGACATAATCAATTTGTATAAATGGGGATTAGAAAGCAGGTTTGAAATGGATTTTGAAAATATTGATACAATTGATGACAATCACTTCCATTTTTGGACGGCTTTAACTAAAAATCAGTTCATGACTATTTTAGACCAAACACCGTCTCTTCGTAACAGGTCTGATCGTCCTGCTACCACTTTAGGAATGTATTTGACTAAAATAAGAACTGGTCAATCTGATGAGCGCTTAGCTACGAAATTCCAAATATCTAGAAGAACATTAGAGAGGAAGTTAAAAACAGCGAGAGAATGCTTAACTGAAGATTTTGTTCCACGTTACCTGGGTTTAAATCATATAACTAGAGAAGAAGTGGTGGCACGAAATCTTCGTATCCCAACTCATATTTTTGGTGGTAGCCAAACTGAACCGGCAGCTATTCTTGTGTTCGACGGAACATACCTTGAGAAGAGTGCGAATTTTCTTTTCCAAAGAAAAACCTACAGCCTACACAAATTTCGCAACCTGGTAAAGCCTTTTCTGATCATATGTACAGACGGTTATATAATAGAAGTCGTAGGACCATATTCAGCGACTACTTCGGATGCAACTATTATGCGCAGCCTGATGCAAGAAGATTAAGCTTGGCATTGGTATCTTAGACCTAACGACATGTTTCTATTGGACCGTGGCTTTCGGGATTCGATCCCTGCAATTGAAGAACGTGGATATAATCCCCACATGCCGCCAATTAGAGGAAGAGGAGAACAGTTATCAACAATTGACGCTAACAAATCTCGATTAATTACAATGTGCCGTTGGGTAATCGAAACAATTAATGGTCGATTTAAGAAATATTTTAAAATATTTCGACATAGGTACATATTTTAATGTTGCGATGCGAAATATGATGACCGATTTCAAAATAACCGCGGCAGTTATCAACGCTTCTCGACGGCCATATGAAGATAATATATACGCCGATCAGTTTGTCGATATTATAAATCAAAATATAAATACAGAAAATGAGTTAGCAGAATACGTATCAACAAATAACTTGAACAGACAAAGAGTAGCATTCGTGCCTCTAGATGGAAACAGTCCAGACTTTGAAGATTTTCCACAGCTGACCTATGAAGATTTGATCTTATTCACGTTGGGCTCATACCATTTGAGAATCGCAAGGTCTTATTGTCACGAGCACATAAGACCAAACGGGGATTATTTAATAAATGTATCGACATCAACATTTAATTGATAATAAGATTTTGATCAGAGGGCGAATCCAGTCACGTCATATCCGATCGAAACAGTACTATACATATATTTTGTTAAACCCAACACAACACGGACGACAAAGTATAGAAGAGTACTACTGCTCATGTATACACGGCCGCCGAACTGTCGGGAGCTGCGCCCATATCGCTAGCATGGTTTATTATCTGTCTTGGGCCAGACATCAGGGAGCAACAGACGCACCTGCTGCCTTCTTAAATGATCTTATGCCTGATTTGGATCAAATTGAATAAAAACATTTTTATGAACTAGCATTTTATTCATATTCCTCATATCAGTTTATAACACTTGAATTTTTCAAGATTCCCGTGGCTCACATTAATGTGACTAATGCCATAGTAAATCAGAGCCTTATATCATTACACTCTACTAATTTCATTTGTGTCCGCCCGCCATGGGTATGGTTTCCATGCTAAGGTGCCCAATGACCTTTGTAAAGAAATTACAAAGTTGTCAAGTCAGAATTGACATAGTCATTCCTACTTAATATGTACAGACACACAACAAGCTATCCCAATCTGTCAAATTTCCCCAATTTAAAGTGAACCTTATGATTTTGTGATAAGGTTGAAAATCTATAAAAGAAATTTGACAGATTAGGGTAGCTGTATGTGCTGGCGCCTGTACCCACAAAAGTTATTGTTGAATTTTGCTAGTTCGTTTAAATAAAATGTTTTATTTATTTATTCACTAACAGCTGTGCAGAGACGGCGCGAATGCAAATATGACGCCTTTGCCAATGCGGCAACGTTGATTGTGCCAACAAATTAAAAAAAACACTTTTACTTGTCCTATAAAAATTTTTGGGCATCCAATTATAAAACTTGACGCCATTTAATTAAAACGATGTAAAATTCAATACATATCCTCAGTTTTGTACTTCTTCGGTGCCTCTTTCCCAGTTTAGAAAAGGGTTGGCTCTCGGTTTTACCCAATAGCGATTTATGCTAGCGGAATTAATCTAACGAGTAAAATCTGACCTTAAAAAGAACCAGTGAAATGCCCACACTAGGAAAATAAATCCCTGTATCACGGGGAACCTCTAACCACTAAGCTACACGTCAAGTGCATTAGTGATGAAATCCCTATGGTATGGTAGCTAATTTAGTATCTAAAGTAAAAAGAAAAAAATAATAATGGTACAACTAACACACTGCCATCTGATCCCGAACTAGGCAGAGCTTGTACAATGGCAACCAGATAAACATACTTATGTAGTAAAAAACTTACTTTAAAGTTCCGTAGCAGTAGCTGTACGGCGTAGCTAGTGTACGTACTACGGCGTAACAGCGAACTTGTGGTTGCCAAGTCTAACCTATGACATCATTGCCTTATTGGTTTTTTATGACTAACGCATTTTATGCCATTAATGTAAGATCGGCTGCTCTATGGCGAATGAAAGCACTAACGTGAAAATGTGTTAACCCTTTATAAGGCAGTAGGTATATTTTTAATTTATTCGTCTTGAACTTTATTACAAGCCAATAGAGTTCAAAATATGGTGGCAATTATATGACCACTGCCCAGTAAAGGGTTAAACCAAAATTGTATCAGTAGAAGTCGAATCGACGATCTATTAGAGGAGAGACAGCAACTTCTTTCTGAGTACTATGATCGCAGTAAGATTACTGCGATCGCCAACCCGTCTGGCCCGATTGGCCTGGAGGTTTTTGTCCAGCACTAGACTTCTTACAGCTACTATGATGATGGTGATGATGATAAGCTCATTATTTTAGTTTTGAAGAGATCTTGCCACAAAGCTGACTAGACAGACTAATCTGAGAAAGAACAACCTTCCTTGATATGTCGAAAATTCTTGGTGGTAATAAATATTCCTCAACATCCATCATCCATGACTTGACTTATTATCTTATCTTTATGTTTTAGTACTAGGTGACTGCCTGTGTTAATAAATAGATTAAAACAAAGTGAAATGAAATTAGCTATTTTTATATTGTACAATGACAAAAAAGTATCTATATAAGTACTCATGAAAGTACTTTTAACTCTCTAACTCTTAATAAGACACAAAACAAATTCGCCTTCCAAACTTTCTTCTGAATTAGGCTAAAATAAAAAAAGTTTTCTTCAACTTAAGCAAGAACAAAGTATGTCAATTAAGATTCAACTTTTGGTAATATTCTGATTTGATGATGACACTTATCTTTCTTTACTTAAGGGAAATGCAAATTCTGATTGTTTTCCCAGAAGTTTTCATATTTCATTAATGTTTGTGCAATTTATGACTAGTTCTAATAAGAAGTAATTTCAAATGATGGCTGTGTACTTTATAATATAAGTTTTATATAAAAATAAAATAAAAAAATAAAATAAAAAAGGTTTTTATTCACGTAGACTTTAAAAAAGCGCTTGTAAATAGTCAGAACATTTTTGTAGTAATACAGTTATTATTTCTAGTTGCTTATTACAGATATTTAGGTACATGGAATGTTAAAACATTTATACAATTTATTTTATAATAGTAGTGATATTTAGCTAGCTTGTATTAAGTTACATTAGTATATATATTAGTATCCAAAGAGAGGTTGGGCACAGCACTGCAGCGTTCATTCGCTCAAAGAGCAGCCCGACTGGGGAAGTACCTACGCCTTACAACAGACATTCCTTAATAGTTATTATTAAGGAATGTCTTTAACTAAACTAATAACTAAAACTAAAAACTAAAGTAAGGTCGCCAGAGCTCTTCGAGGGTCGGGAGGGTCGGCAACATTTGTTTGCTGACTCTTTTAAAGGCCGGCAACGCGCCCATGACTCCTCTGGTGTGATCAGTTACCATCAGGTATCCCGCTAGCTCCTTTATCGCCCTATAGTATAAAAAGTATATTATTGGAAATAAGATTCAAATAGTGATATTTGTTTTTGTGAAAACAAAATACTACCACAAGACGGTAATAAAAACAGGAACCAAAAAGCTATGGAGATGTTTCTGGACCGGATGGAAACAAAAAAAAGCTAATAGTGGAACTAATAAGGTAACACTATATCCTAGTAAAAAAAATCAAATAAAATAATGTTGACTATTTGGAATTAAGTTATTTAAGGGTCTGTTTAGAAAAAAATCGGGCTGACCATGGTATAACCATTTAAAATGATTAAGAACACAATAAAAGTCACAAACGCACTCGTGTCTGTAAAAATTAAATTAAATTTGATGTTTATTTATGTTTAATATTTATAATAATAAATATTAAACATATATTTAATATTAATTAATATATAATTGAGTAACTATTCATAAAAAATGAAACTTTCAAATCATGTGAATCGAAAATTTTTAATTTATATTAATGTAAATATATAGAAATTAAAAAGAAATACTCAAATAATCACCCAAATGCATTCAACCACACTAGAATTAGTAAGTTTTACTTTACATACCTATAATAACTATGACATAGGTATTATAAACTCGGCATATCCACCAAATCTTTATAAAATATAGTATCAATCCTTACGAACGTAAGCATTATATCTAACACATACTTGAACTATACTTCATAAATATCTCCGATCGGTACTAGACCGACATAGATAGACAAGACTAATAGTAGACGGAATAGTAGCTGTGTCAGATAAAACACGTGTGCCTGCAGAGGTGTACTTCGTCGGATTTTAAGGTAGTACTCTTTCTGGGTTCTAGAAATTCGTAGGATATTAATAATATATATATTTTTTTATCATTTTATATTTATTAAACAAGGCATAACACCATTTATCATTACAAAAAACTCCTCACACTAGGCGGGGCCTGTTTTGTGAGGAGTTTTCCTTAATTAAATACATTTCAGAATATGTAGTGTGTGGTACCATGCCTAAGATAATAAAATTAACCTCTACGTATATAAATTATTACAGCTATTTTGGGTAATTAACATTTATTTAACAATTTTCAAAAAGTCTTCCGTGTGTTTATACGACCAGTGCAACAAAGTAGAATTCATATTTTCTTTGCTTCAGTATGTGATATAAATATTATTTTATATAGTTTATTGAATATGTTATACAGGTATGGTTTCATTAAGAACGTAAAACGCTGTACAAAGGCGGTTTTCACAGGCAATACGGGAATTTTGATGACTCGTGTTACGATATGGGATAGGTCTAATATACTAGGTATATTTTTGTGGTGTTCTAGAATAGCACTTTGTACAAACATCCTTCTAATGCTTAATACCTGACATTCCTTGATTGCCGTAGAAAACCTGAAGAGGTTGTGAAGCATTGTTTTTAACACTGCCCTCTGGGCTCTCTCCAGGCTTAAGAAGTGGCAAGCTGCTGTTCCACCCCAGGCCAGTATACAGTATGATACGCCAGATTTACATAAAGTGTAGTAGATTGTCTTCAGTAGTTTGGTATGTACTACATCTCTGAGTTGTTTCATAATATGTTTCATTTTTCGCGCTCTTCTTGAGGTTGCCAGAATGTGATTTCTAAAAGATATCTTTTCGTCAATGACGATACCAAGGTATTTTGTGGACTTTTCTTTTGGAATAAGTACACAATCACAATTTGCTGTGCTGCTGCCTGGATTATTTATTTGCCAAATATGAACAACTAGAGCTATGTCTGGCGAGGCAGTAGCAGAGGTTTTGTGAAAACAAATATAATGTGTTTTCGTTGTATTGAGAATGAGGAGATTATTATTTAACCATCTAGTCACTATTTGTAGTCCCTTTTGTGCTGTAACGTGTCGTCGTTCCCATGTAGTGTCGTGGAAAAAATTATAATTGTGTCATCCGCGTAATTTATGATGTTGGCGTTACAAATATTTTTGGACGAGAGGCCATTAAGGTACAAAATAAATAAAGTTTATTCTATCATATTAATGAAATAATTACATTAAATAATGAAATTTATTCAGCAATAGGGTATTTACATACACTTGTACTTGTCAAGCTCACAATGCAGTACATAAACATAGTCAAAAACAGTAACAATTTTTTTTTAATTAGTCGGTCTGTGTATTTTAATCGTCACATTTTTTTAATCCTTAAATAAATACTAATTACAATTTACTAAGATATTATTTATAAATTTAGAACTAAAATATGTACCTAATTTTAAAAAAATTGAGCAGATGTTTGCATGCTCTTATCATCTCATCTCATGTCTTAAATAATTACGACGGCGTAAATGTGCTTAAAATGTACAAATAACTGTAACATGACTATATACAGTATTAGGTTTTAATAACATATTAGCTTACAATCATTTATTAACGCCATGGGGATGTCTAGTTGGATTAATATAATAATAACAACAACAAGCGATTAGTATTTATAAAATTTTAATATATTTTTTTTATATTACTAACGGCAGCTGCTTTGTACCCCTAATTTATGGTAGAAATACAAATCTATAAAAAAAATCCAACTTGTAACTTGCATCAAGGCACTTGTCGAAACTATTTTACTTTCTAATAGATATATCCAAAGAAGTAAATGCTAAATGTACAAAATAATACGACATGTACATATAACACTCACATAAAATTTTATTTACAAGGTCTTTGTCTTATTTCATAACTTATATGACACACGTGCATACAGGTATATTGCTCAATCTATAAATTCCCAAAGTCTAATAAAAGTTGCATATATTCAACAATAAAATAAAATGAATTCACCAATTCCATTGTTTTCAAAATTTTATGTTATAATAAACAAACGATACAAACAGGTATTAAAAGCAAAATAGTATTCTATTAAATAGTATTTATATCTAGATTTATAACTGAATAGAAGACGTATTGGTATAACCAAATTCTTAGCATTCCATGGATTCACCGTGTGTTTAAGGGGGCCTCCCAGAGATGCATCAACGCTCACCTTCTCTGTCTATTAGTGTTCGCTCCTCTTCCTAGCCCAATTTGGTAAGATCCTAATAATGCCGCTTTGGATACTCGTTATAGTAGAGAACTTACCTAAGTCTCTTAATAGGTTGTAAAGGGATTTTGCTGGTCTTTCCCTCGAACTCCCACGGCATATAAATTAACCACAAAGCCGTTTCTAGTTAATTCATTAGTTAAGTCGTTTTTTATATGAAACAAGCTGTGCCCCGCGGTGTTACCCGCGTTAAATTTTATAAATTTTCTTTGCTATAAACCTCACGGAGCCCGAGACCTTTCCAACGAATGCAAAACCGTGGAAATCGGTTCGTGCGTTCTGGAGTTATAGCGTCAGGAAGGAAAACCCGACTTATTTTTATATAGTAGAAGAAGATGTACAAGAAAGTAATTTAAGGTAAATAAAAACAGGTCCTATCCTATAGTAGAGTCATGGTAGTGCACACTTGTGTTACAGTAAAATCCTGTAACACAAGTAAAACCTTTGACACTTACAAAATAATGGCGCTGTCAATGTCAAAGTATATACACCGTGTGACTTTGAGTGAATCAAGTAGGTATTTATCTAGTTGAATCGTAATTAGGCATGTTAAATGTACATTATATATTTTTTTCATAGTCATAGTCATAAATCATTTATTCCGTAAATATTTTACATTTATGTGGAATAATAAAATAATATCATTAAATAATGTCATTAAATAAAAAAAATAGTTTTTATTCACGTCGACTTTAAAAAGCGCTTGTAAATAGTCAGAACATGTTTGTAGTACTCGTAATATAGTTTATTAAACATCATTATTTCCAGGTACATATAGATATTTAAGTACACGGCTTGTATGAAAACATTTAGATATAACATTTAATTTATGATTTTGTTATTTGGTGAGATAAGCTGCCATTATTTTGTTTTTAATTTATTGTCAAGCTTATATACTGAATGATAGAATTTTAACATTAAGACTTATCATTGTATAATATTATGTACAATGTACATTTTGTGTTAATTTGTTCAAATAACCAACTTATGATCTTGTGAGGGTCGCTGGAAGCCAGATCTTGGCCTATGTTCAGCTGTGAGCGTCTCTCGGCTGATATAATAATAATGATGATGAACCGTAACTTTCAAAATTTGGAAGATCAAATTTAAATTGTATGACATTATTCGAATTTCAAGTGCAATCCAAAGTTCTTTACAGTGTTAAAATAATTGGACACCATTATTTAATCAATTAAACATCGAAGAACTTAAAGCTAAAATGCGGTAAAATACCATTTTGACATATAAAAAAAAATTATAACCTATCTTTAACCACACCACTTTAGACACTTTCTTTTAACCAAGATAGTACACAGAGAAATGTATTTTTTCCATATATTTGCTATAAATCTTAAGATATTCGAAATACCTCATTAGTTTTCAGTAATATCTTTGTAGAAAGATATTTCTGACGACGAGAGTGCTTTCCATTACAATAAATAAACGTTTCATTTGAATCTATTAAAATCCCAGACACACTACCAACAATATTAAAATTAGTGTTTCATTTGTCCTTTCGTATAAAATGTACATTTACATTTAAATGATAAAGACATTTACATTTATTTTGAAGTACATATATATGACGGTCACCGTAGCCTAGTTGGTAGTGCTACTGCCTACGAAGCTAGTGGTCCTGGGTTCGAATCCCGGTAAGTGCAAATATTTGTGTGATGAGCACGAATATTTGTTTCTGAGTCATGGATGTTTTCTATGTATATAAGTATTTATCTATCTATATAAGTATGTATATCTTCGTCAAGTACAAGCTTTGCTTAGTTTGGGGCTAGGATGATCTGTGTGACATTGTCCCCAGATATTATTATTATATTATATCTAGCGGCTTCCCGCAACCCGTACAAGATCGTCGGTCCACCTATTGACTGGCTATTGTGGAGATCCTTGGAGGAGGCCTTTGTCCAGCAGTGGACGTCTTTCGGCTGATATGATGATGATGGTGACATACATATATGCAGTTTGGGTCTCCTACAAGATAGGCCGATAGTCTTGTGATGGTCGTCTGAAGCCGCTGGATGCCATGGAGACCTTTATCCAGCAATGGTCGTCTCGTTCACTCACTCATGTAATATGGATTTTTATTTTATTTTATTTATTAAGGAATATCAACCTTACATACACAGAGATATTTATGACAGTAAGTTATTTAAATATACATTCCATGTGTTGTAACAATTACAGATATCCACAGCATTTAGATAGTAAGTTTTACAAACAAGTTTAAATACGTAGAATAAGAGTTAAACAAAAACTGAATGTAATTTTAAAACATTACTGGACACATAATTTCTTAAAATTTAGTTGAAAGTAAAGTCAGAGTTACAATAGTATCATTTCCAATGTGGGTAGGTTTATTGTTACAGAGCAAGTAAGTAGTAGACATGAACATCGAAACAATAGAATATAGATTAGGTTAAAATTAAATTAAATTTAGTAAACATCACATTCAAAATAGGAACGGTATTATCATAAGAGCATTGATAAAAGCTAAATATAGAATTGAATTAAAACACAATATTACAATAGAGAATAAATAAAATTAAAAAAAAACAGTAAAATACCATAGCTGTTACAATAGTGACAAATATTGATTTTAAATTATATTATAAAAATAAATTAACTTAAATTAAACTAAAATAAATTATATTGAACAAAAAAGTTAACTTATCCAGTTTGATTTAATGAAAATTATTTAATGTAATTATTATTATTATATTTAGTATAAATAATTTTCATTTTTTATTCATTAAATAATTTTCATTAAATCAAACTGGATAAGGTTTCAATTTTCAATTTCAATTTCAATTTATTTATTGCTTTCATGGGTTTTACATAGGTATTTTAGATAATAATACAGTACCAAACATGAACCCTGTAAGGGCACTGCAACAATACAATATACAAACAAATATTTTTTTTGTCATAACTTTACATGTTAAACTTAAATTAAAATGAATACAATAAAATAGCACTGTGAATATCTGTAAAGTGTGTTTTATATGATTTTTCTTTATTGAATAGGCAGC
Organism: Pseudoips prasinana; assembly: GCA_951640165.1. Taxonomy (NCBI): domain Eukaryota; kingdom Metazoa; phylum Arthropoda; class Insecta; order Lepidoptera; family Nolidae; genus Pseudoips; species Pseudoips prasinana. Next base: position 30,712,387 of record OX621240.1, read on the forward strand.
GATGTAATAATGTTATTAAAAATATATATATATTATTATGAAGGGAATTATAAATTAGTGTTTATATTATTTATGTCAATTTTTTTGTGAGTTTTAACTAGATAGATTTTATAAATAGTTAATAAATTTAATAAATATTTATTACATGGTTTTATCATTTAAATACTCATTTATTGAATAAAAACTTTTATTTATGAGGAGCAATTTTAACTTTTTTATAAATTTGAAATGTTTTTGTTCATTTTTTATACAGTCCGGTAGTTTATTATATAGCTTTACCGACATAGCTAGGGGGCTGCAAGAGTGCATTTTTATTCGTGACACCGGCAGGTTTAGTCTATTCTTATGTCGAAGTGAGTATTTTATTGGTAGATCTTCACGTTTATTAAATAATTCTGAGTATTTACGGACGAATTTATATATTTCGAGGATGTATATACTAGGTAGAGTAAGAATTTTGAGGTTTTGGAAGTGAGGCTTGCAGCTATCGGTCTGATCTATATTTGTTAAAATTCTAATAAGTTTTTTTTTGCTGTGTAAAAAGATTTGCTGCGTCAGTACTATTTCCCCACATGATTATGCCATAGCTAAGCCATGCAAAAGCATATGCGTAATAGGTTGTGAGCGCAGTTTTAAAGTCCGTTGTTTTCTTTATCTCTCGGAGGGCATACGTGAATTTAGAGAGTTTTGCCGTAATTTTTTGTATGTGTTGTTTCCAAGTAATGTGTTTGTCTATTATTAAACCAAGTAACGTGAATTTATCGACAGCCTCTAATTTAAAGTTATTATATATAAAATTTACATTAAGGGGTGTTTTTTGGTAAGGATAGAATGTCATAATTTTCGTCTTGTCAAAATTAATTTCTAAGTTATGTTCGTGCATCCAGGTCATAATTGTATTAAAAATATAAGTCAATTTATTATTTATGTTAATGTCAGTTCGGCATGAGGCTAGAAGAGAAATATCATCAGCAAATAAAACGCATTGTCCCTCTACGAATTTTGGAAGATCGTTTATGTATATAAGAAATAAGAGGCATCCAATTACACTTCCTTGAGGTATTGATGCCGTAATATTTTTCCTATCGGAGCGAACAACTGTAATTTTTTTTGATATTTCGTTGAAGTATTCGACTTCTACTTGTTGTTCCCTATTATGCAAGTAAGATCTAAACCAATCGTAGGCCTTTCCACGGATTCCGATGTTATATAATTTCTGAAGTAGTATATCAAATTGTACTTTGTCATAAGCTTTCGTCATGTCTAATAAAATACCTATAGCATAGTGTTTATTGTTAATTATATTTAATGCCTCTTGCATGTATTTGTATATTGCTAAAACTGTTGAACGTCCCTTTCGAAAACCGTTTTGACAATCATTGAATAGATTATATTTTTCACAGAAATTGTACACGCGGTCACACATGGCCTTTTCGAAAATTTTCGAAGCTGTCGGCAAGAGTGCTATTGGGCGATAGTTGTTGGGATTTAATTTAGAGCTTTTTTTATGAATTGGTTTAATTACCGCTTTTTTTAAGTCGTCGGGGAAGACGCCTTCATCGAACGACTGATTTATTAAAACGTAGAAAGGTAGAGTGAGTTCATCGGCGCACTTCTTTAGGAGGATGGGAGGCAGCTCATCAATGCCGTAGCTCATTTTGCTTTTGAAGTTCTTTATTATAGTGTTAATTTCACGTGGATCTGTTGGACTGAGATACATGGTGTTTGTAGTATGGTGGAGTGCACCAGAGCTATTTAGAACGGTGCAAGATGGTCGGACAGTTTTATCACCAATATGTGTAAAGAAGTTACTAAAGGTATTAGCTACAGTTTTCGGTTCGGTTATTATGTCATTGTTTATTTTTAAAGTAATATTGTTTCTACTGGTTTTTTGTTTTTTATTCGTTTGTTCATTTATTACTTGCCACATAGTTTTCACTTTATTGTTAGATTTTTTCATTTTGTTTATATATTGTAGTTTTTTAGCAGTTGCTACTGTAACTTTTAATATTTTTTCTTTTTGAGAATATTATTACTAGTTTTCAAGGCAAGTATTTTTAGTAATCGTTTATTTTGGCATGATATTTTTATACCTTTAGTCAACCATCGTTTTTTGTATTTTGACTTTAGTTTTATTCTACGTTTAGGTATGCAGGTATTCAGTGTGTTTAGTAATATGTTTTGGAATGCCTTGTAGTTTTCATTTATGTTGTTACTAGGTACTAGAATACTGCGCCAATTAATTGAGCTTAAGGCTGTTTTAAATGTTTGCATGCACTCTTCATTCTTCTTCAGAAAATCTTTTTGTTGTGTACCAGTTACTTGTTTCATTTCCCTGTAGTATATCTAGCTCTAAGTGTATTATTGTTCCGCTATGATCAGAGAAGCCAAACTCTTCTACAGTCGTATACATTCTATTATTGTTAAAATTTGTGAATATCAAATCTAAGCAGGAAGAATTAGTTGGTGACACTCGTGTGGGGGTTGTTATGTGTTGCGTAAATTTGTATTCCAACATGAGATTTAAGAGTTGATTCGTTTTTACGTTTTTATCAAGGATATTTATATTAAAGTCGCCTCCAATAATTATATATTGTTTAGTGTATTTAGTGTTTACATATGTCAATATTAAGTGTAGTTGTCTGATAAATACTTCTTCCTCTCTTCTATTCCAGTACAAAGTGATTAGTAATAGATTTTCAATAGGCAGTTCTGTAGCGCATACTTCTATAATATAATCTATAGACATGTCAGAGATTTCAGGTTTTTCAATATATTTTATATTATCTTGTACCAATATGCAGACACCGCCACCTGCTCGATTTTTCCGACTGTAATTTGCTGCATATTTGTATCCACTGAGTTGAGCTGTATCCATTTTCTCTGGGGATAGCCATGTTTCCGAAATACATATGGCTTGATATATTTTAGTATCTTCCATGAAAGCCTCCAGTATATGTCTTTTATTGTAAAGGCTTTGTAGATTTTGGAATAAGGCTTTGAATGGTAAGCACTTATTCACGAAAAGTATGGTTCGTCGATATTCTATTCGCATTTGTAGTATGTGAGCGGATTGTGTTGCTTGTCTCTTCTATAGATGTGCTGTTGGATTCGCCTCTACGCGAACGGTTTTGATTCTGGTATAGGTATGTCTTTTCTGGTGTGGGTACTGTCGAGACGGGAGCATCAATATATTTCATTCCGTCGACAATTAATGTGTTGTTCCTTATTACAGCGTGGTGTCCAGTTTCCCTCGCCTTGATTAATTTTTCTCTGAGTTTTATTCGAAGTTGTAACGCTTGGTCATCTAGGTATAAGTCTATAGTTAAACCTGTATTTCTAAAGAACCTTTTGCTCTCGAGAATATATTTTGTCATTCTTTTAGATAGAAGTTCAATCACTAGGGGTCTTTTTTGTCCTTTCTTTCCAATTCTTGATAAGTCCTCAATATATCCAGTCAAGTCTAAATTTAATATATCTTTAAATGCGTATATTATTCTGTCGTGGACGTCATACTCGTTTTCTTCGTAATGCTCTGTGAGGCCGTATAAAACTAGCTTTTTTGAGTTGCTATCTGTGTTTTTGTATAATTCGGGTTCATTTGGTCTCGTATGTACTATTGTTGGGTTTAAGGCCGTGGTGGCGTGTGTTTGTAAATTGCGTATTTCTTCCGCAAACCTGGTCGTTTCAATTTGTAGATTGTCAATGTTTGTATTTATTTTGTTCAATAAAACTTGTTGTTCATTTTTTTCTTTCGATATTTTTTTGTTTGAATCTCCTGGTTTGTTGATACCTAATTTATTATATAAGCTTTGTATTTCATGCGTAATAATTTTTCTAATTTCCTGTATTAGGTACTGGTTATTGCAGTTTAATTTAGTGTCGATAATTTCTTCTAATAAATGTCGTTGTTTGTCTTCAGTAACATATTTATCAGGCTGAATTGTGTCACCTAATATGCTAGAATCCTCTTCCGACATTAAAACTGTATTATCTATGTAAGAGCGGTGAATATTACCCCTACGCATGGTGATGTTTTGGTCCTCGGAGTCATCATCTTGATTTACTTGGATATTTTATTCTGTGATCCGTATTGGTGTATTTATATTTCCCTTCTTTGGCATGCTGCACACACATGTTGGACATTTCCATTGTCTTTTTAAGTCTTTGTTCATGTTATAGTATTTTTGTACATTGATGTTTGCACAGTTAAGATCGTACTTCTTTTCGCATATCGAACATACCAGATGCTCTTTTAGAACAATTTTCTGTAAGCAACCATCACATGTATATGTTGGCGCCATCTTTGGCTGAGGGACCGAGTCTGGTCTACAGATTTTAATTACAATATTTGCAGTATAGCTATTAGTAGTTTATTATTAGGTCTTTACCTATGAAATTGCCGTTCTGCAGTACTGGCCATTTCAAATCAAAATAATTTTTGTTTGGCTAAGAATTCTAATTTCAAATTAATTTTATTTTAAAAACATGGATTCTTTTTTCCAAAAGTAGTCATTTCTTTATTGATTAGTGTTACATTTTCATCGCATTTCAATCTTTTTCGTCATCATGGATACGTTAAAAATTCGAGTAATTATGGAATATGAGTACCGTCGTGGCAGCAACGCGGCACAAGCGGCACGCAACATCAACGACGTTTACGGAGCTAACACTACAAACCAACGCACCACCTGTTATTGGTTTGCTCGCTTCCGTTCTGGAAATTTCGACCTGAAAAATGAACCTCGCGGTCGTCCGAAGACTTTGGTCGACAATGACGAATTAAAGGCAGTTGTGGAAGCTGATGATACACAATATACGGCTGAATTAGCAGCAGCTTTCGACGTTAGCGTCAAAACAATATTGGTCCATTTGCGTCAAATTGGCAAGGTAAAAAAGCTTGACAAATGGGTGCCCCACGAACTTAATGATCGCCAGCGCGAAGTACGCGTCGAGACGTGCCTTGCACTGCTCAACAGACACACAAATGAAGGAATTTTGAACCGCATTGTTACCTGCGATGAAAAATGGATTCTGTTTGATAACCGCAAGCGCTCAGCAAGTTGGTTGGATCCTGGTTCAGCACCTAAACAATGCCCTAAACGAAAACTTACCCCTAGAAAAGTGATGGTCACTGTTTGGTGGTCTAGCGCCGGTGTGATTCATCACAGCTTCTTACCAAACGGGGTGAGCATTACTGCAGATGTGTACTGTGAAGAACTGAGCACAATGATGGAGAAGCTGGCGCATCTCCAACCAGCATTGGTCAATCGCTCGTCTCCGCTGCTCCTGCACGACAACGCGCGACCTCATACTGCACAGCAGACGGTCTCCAAGTTGCAAGAACTGGGGTTGGAAGCTCTCCGTCATCCGCCCTACTCACCAGACCTTGCGCCTACAGACTACTACTTTTTCCAGAATTTGGATAACTTCTTGGCGGGAAAAAAATTCAATACCCGAGAGGCAGTACAAAATGCCTTTGAAGAATTTGTTGCCTCCCGTCCAGCTGATTTCTTTAAGAAGGGCATCAATAAACTGCCACTGCGATGGCAAAGATGCATTGATTGCATGGGTGATTACTTCGATTAATACAAATAAAAAAATTCATGAAAAAAATTCGTTTAAATTTTTTCATACAAAACGGCAATTTCATAGGTAAAGACCTATTATTATGTTCTGTTTAAATATTGATATTCCTCTAGTAAGTATAGTCCTTACTCAATATTTAATAATCGTCAAAAAGAAGATACGCAATGATCTGTGGTTCGAACCGGCGACACCTCGGAGTTACCGACGACGAGTATCGCATGCAGCCGCTAGGCTATCCGTTCGATATGTCAAGTTGCGAATTTAGCGATCTGCTTCTAAGCTGACGGAGATAAATTTCATTGGGTGGTTAACACGTACAACGCCATGTCGGACATTGCTGGGCGACACTTAACTTACCATATAAGCCATACAAAATATTTTAAATTAACAAAATCTCAAATTTTTGTTTTATTGTTAGTGTTATTAAATATGAATTTCTAACTTACAAAACATTGACATAACTACAGAAATCTTTATAAATGTGAAGATAATTCATGTCGCCCAACATTGTCCGCCATGGCTTGCTGCGTATATTTATTTGAGTTTTCTTCCGTTGAAGCCGCGCGGGTCAAAGTTAAAAAACAGATTTTTAGGTTCGCGGGTCAAACCTAAAAAACTGTTTATGTTAATTTACCTAGTAAACATAATTGAAAATGTACGTTTTCCCATGATCTCAAATATTTTAAGTTTAAATGTGATAATATTATTCCAATTTCCTAAGTTTAAAACAATAAAACTGATTTTGATTTTTACTATCCTGATTTTTTAATTTATCTATAAACCGAACACTAAATTAGTCCATGAAATCGAAAAAACAAATCAAACTTGCATTACACAATTTTTTATGTATGTTAGTAAAATAATATTTTTAGAAAAAGTGACGTAACTTTTTTTTTATATACGTTTTTAGAGTGCTGATGTGATTACACTAATCTAGGAGGCCGCGCGGGTCACGCTGCGTACAATATTGCCTTGTATTGTTGACAGACAGTTTAGTAGAGACGTTTAAATATAGCTCTGACTGTCGGACAACATTGTCTGACACGGCCCGAACGGAACATATCGGTGTCACCCATCATTGTCCGACATGGCCTGAATGGAATTTATCATTTTATTTCGTGGCGTTATACGTGTTAACATTAGTGTCGGTACCCTCGTATCACCGTCAACACAAAAGATTATTTATTATCACTATTTATCACTTTATTTGGTCTTATTTCACTGTTTTTTCACTGTTTTTTTTGTCACTGTTAATGTTTTATGTGCACTGTTCGTAATGTCTTAAGCTTGATAATTGTTGATCCAGATATGTATTATGTGATCTAAGCACATATATTTGTCCACTGTTTTTGTTTGGTTTTGGTACTTAGTTCTTGAATAATTTCACGAGATAACATTTTGTGAAGTTGTTTATGTCATAAGATCACATTTCAAATATTCTTTACATTGATTTATTCGCTTTTACTATAATAATATTATTAAATACGCGGAGCTACTGTTTACCGTGGCACACCGCCATGACACTCACACACAACACACTAAGGTTAATAAATAATAGAATGAATTCAATTAAAACAGTGAATAAGTTATATAAATTCGTCTTTCTGGGAGTAGTGAGCTCTGATGGACCGATTGTATTAGTAAATTTGTTCATAAATATGTCAATGGAGCCTGACTTTGCCAATTTATTGTATTGGTATGGAATTCTGTTTAAAGGTGACAACTTGGCCAAGTTGGTTTTACTGCATTTTATGTGGAAAAGGTTGTATGATTTTGGGCGAGGATTTTTAAAGGGTGCATTTATTTTTATTTCGTATAAAAGCTCGGAGCAGTCCACGTCTCCATCCATTAATTTGTAGAGAAATGATGATCGAGAATTTCTCTTCTGTCGAACAAAGAAGTCATTTTAAAATATTTAAGCCGGTCATTGTAACTTGTAATATGTTTTGCAGTGTTTGTACTGTAGCACAAGTGCCAAAGAAAGCGTTTCTGAATTTTTTAGATCAGGCAGTTCCTGTACGCGACCGGTCTTAAGGCACACAGGCCAGATCTTACTTTAACTACAACGTTAAAACCATAGTTTAGAATAGTGAAACGCAAACAATGGGCATGTTGGCGTATTTGGTAAATGCTTGCTTTTCACGCCGCAGGACGTCGGTTCGATTCCCACCCAAGACAAATATTTGTGTGCATAAACATGTATGTTTGTCCTGTGCCTGGGTGTAAATATCTATATAAGTATTTACAAAAGAAAAGTAGTATATGTAGTATATCAGTTATCTGGTTTCCATAGTACAAGCTCTGCTTAGTTTGGGATCAGATAGCCGTGTGCGAATAATGTCGCAAGATATATTACATACAAAGAATATAACAAAGTTTTTAGGATAACCAACACACTGCCATCTAATTCCATACTGTGTAGAGCTTGTATAGTACCACCAACTAACTGAGAAATATACTTATATATATTACTAAAACTTACATATCGAAACACAGAAAAAATAATCGTGCTCATCACACAAATATTTATTACCCTGGATTAAGATCGAACCGACGACGTAGCATGCTCTGGCGTAGCAGTCAAGGCTTCAAACTACTAGACCAGCAGGCAAGTCAAATTAAGCAAGGAGGAAGTCCTATTGTAATAGCATAGCAGAGCAACTCTCTGCCTGCGGCGAAATCACTCGTTCGACTGCCCGATAAAATTACCTTATCCAGTCTGAATAGTGTTCATAAAAAATCTCTCATTGAGATTGTGGGTGACTTAAGCATGGGGCACATGTAGGCTTAAAAGTCTATGTTAAAAAGCTACGTATACATGGGATATTAATATGTGTTGTGATGGTAGCTTAAATTACAAGGTAGTTAGGTGCTTTTGAGCTAGCTTTTGACGCAATATGTAATTATGCCAAAAACTCAATCAGCATCATAAAATTAGTAGCAAAGCATATACGCTTCCTACAAAATACATATAATCTATACATAAAATAAAATCGTAGGAAAGCTAAAACTGTACATTGAATATTTTTTAAAAAGGATACTTGGGGCGTGATCTACAATCGATATCAAAGCCGAAAATATAGTTTTTAGAATTTTTGTCTGTGTTTCTGTTTGTCTGTATGTATCTCCGGGCTAAACTCAAAAAGTACTGCATGGATTTACTTCAAATTTTGCATGAATATTACTAAGAGGTCGGGTCAACATATAGGCTACAATTTATCACGCTATCACCTACGGGGGAGGAGCTGTGATAATTTATAAAATTTGACGCGGGTAAAACCGCGGGACACAGCTAGTACTTATATAAGGCAATAATACTTCCATAGTAAGTTGTTCACAGGGTAACAAAACGCTCTCACCCTACCATATACTGCAAAAAAATCAAGCTCTTTCGTATTAAGAAAGTCCTATCCAAGAAACGAACTCACAGAATCGCTTAGGATGATATAAAATGTAAGCAAATATAGGTACAGTCAGCTCCAAAAGTCGATGAACAGAATGTATATTTAACAGTACAGTTACGGCGTCAAATCAGGGTAATCTAATGATATATTTAATGGATGTGCTGGCGTCTGTACAGACTTTTTATCCATTAAATATTATCATTAGATTACCCTGATTTGACGCCGTAACTGTACTGTTAAATATACATTCTGTTCATCGACTTTTGGAGCTGACTGTACCTATTTTTGCCTACCTACAAATGCTTAATTATGTTTATACTCCTGAGACGGATAATAAATTAGTAGTATAATAAAATTATATTACTAGAATAAATTTGTTAATTTGATTACATACTCGTAAATACAAATAGCAATCTAGTAAAATATCTTCAAAGGCGATAAAATGTAGGGATCGTACTTTTTTGGACAAACAGTGTTGGGCTCTATTCGAAATTACTCCATTTATGGTTTGCTATATTTTATAGTTATTTTTATTAGTTTAAATATTTATTTATTTATTTATACTTTATTGCACACAATAATACATATTTACATAAAAGATTAGACATATAATGTACACAGGCGTGCTTAACTCAACTATGAGTTCTCTTCCAGCAAACCTTTGTTAGAATGAGAGCTTATATGTAATGGGTTACAAACAGTGCACAGCAATTTGAAATAACTATGAACTCAGGTAATGAAAATAATACAAAAATAAAAATTCATATTTTTACAAATGTATTCTTATTAAAATACAACAATTGGTACTTACCCAATTAAAACCTGACACGTAGTTTGGTAACCTTTTAATTTAAATAGCAATCTTATTCTTAGCCTTCTATCGGATTACATTCCATTAATCCACAGTATAGTAAGTGTTATGTGGTTCACGGTATTATAACGAATGTTATACTAAGTTTACTTACTCACAACATTTATTGGCTGACCTCGAGGCTAGTTGCTTAACCATGCCGATTTCTTCTGGAACGGTTGGAACAACTAGCTATGAGCGCTTTGTCAATGGCAAAATTACTATTTGTTATTTGTTTCCTGAAGAGAGTAAGATAAACAGGTAAATAGGCCATACGTACTTCGGAATGGAGGAGGCGACACAACCATAGTAGTTACGTGATAAGGGAAGGTAAGCCAGTTTGCATATGTTCCCATTGCATTGCTCTGGAGGGAAGTGGAACTATTCATTTTCAAACGACTCCTTGTTTCTTTCTGATTAGATTCCTTGCGGGATCCAAAGCGATTCCCCGGGACATGCCTGAGACTCACAACTCAGTGTCATTTCATTGTGTGCCACTATTGATCCTGGCTGACAGGAGTTACATTGGTAGGCAAGAAAAAGGGACTAGTCCCGATCAAAAAATCTCTATAGACTATTCATTTTTTTCTGATCTCCAATAGTTACTAGTATGTTTTTTATACTTTGTATTTTCTATGACTATTATGTATTACTTTCCTTTCAATTCGATAAACAAAGATTGTGGTCCGTCATCTTGTCATGTAGTATTTGACAAGGGTTCCAAAGTTCCAACCCATACCTATCACAAAGGCTTTCAGGACAAAAACGAACATTTATTGTTTTTATCCCACTTATTGTGAAACTGACAGGTTTTAAATTTTCGGTTATAACGAAATGAAGGGTTACATTAATTAATTTTTGTACGAGAAGAAAGTTTTGAGCACTGGCGGTGACTTCGTTTTCAAGTATTTCGCTTTTTTTGTTCATTAACATGACTTCTACAGTTAGTCTAGGAGGCGTTCACTGCTGAACTGGATAATAGAGGCAAGCGTGGGTTCAAGCCTACTAGCCAATAAAACTACAAACTATTGGGTTTTGAATTTCGACTCTGGGTGGTCACTCGCGTGGAGATGCATGAGAGTTATAACTTTTTGGGAAATTTTGTGTAACTGTCGCTCCACGTTAATACACGAAGACGCGGGCTTCTTGTCGGATTAAGAATCAGAGAGGCCATTTCCTCAACACGAAAGCAAACAAAGTGTCATAATATGGATACTATGAGTTCTTCTTTGCCTCTAATTTTAGATTTAGTAGAAATGTTTTGAAGCGGTTGTACCATTCACACTGGCTAGCTTGTGTGAATGGTACGCACTACTACATATCAAGCTATACATTTCCAATATAAGCTGATCTGTCATTGTATGGAAATCATATACAACGTGAGGTCAGCTAATACTAGAAATGTATAGCTTGATGTGTAGCATTGTGTACAACCGGAAGTTTAGTTCTTTCATTCATACTTTCTAATACTACAAACCTTATACCAAAGAGTTGTAGTGTGAAAGAAGATGTAAGCCCAAGAATTGAAAAAGGTATTCTATCTTTGGGCCTACATCTTTCACACCACAACACTCTCTTACATTAATATGTTGTATTCTGTGTTTCAAAGTCACACCTCATATATTTTCCAGATCTCTCATTTCCACTGCACTTATTCTACTTCCATTCTTTTTTTTTGCCATACCATTAATAACAATAGTAAATAAATAATAATATGCAAATATCCGGGACATATCACAGAGCCCACTTTCGCTGTTAATGGACCATAGCTCGAACAGCACATATTTTTGTATTCAGTATACTCATTCCCAATCGGCTATGCTTCTCCCAATTCTACGCCGCGCGCCGTATTGTTGCAATAAACGCACTGTTGCAAACAAGGATGAATCTTTACCACGGACACCACTCTCCTCAATCAGATTATACTGCGCCATGAAATAGAAAATAGTTTTTTTATATGTGCCTATTTTATGTTTTACTATATTCTATATGTGTTATACTCAGGGCCTAGCATTTAAATTCCTACAAATAAAAAAAAAACCGGCCAAGTGCGAGTCGGACTCGCACATGAAGGGTTCCATAGCAGCAAGTATTTCAGTTGATTAAATGAATGCAAATTGCGGTTTAAGACGTATTAAAAAAAACTACTTGCTAGATCTCGTTCAAACCAATTTTCGTTGTTAGTTTACATGGTAATGTACATCATATATTTTTTTTAGTTTTATCATTCTCTTATTTTAGAAGTTAGATGGGGGGGGACCCATTTTACCACTTTGGAAGTGTCTCTCGCGCAAACTATTCAGTTTAGAAAAAAATGATATTAGGAACCTCAATATCATTTTTGAAGACCTATCCATAGACACCCCACATGTATGGGCACGATGTATGGCGACCCCCCAAAATAATTATTCTTTTTCTATTTTTGTGTAAAATTCTTAATGCGGTTTACACAATACATCTACTTACCAAGTTTCAGTAGTACAGCTCTTATAGTTTCGGAAAAAAGTGGCTGTGACATACGGACGGACAGACAGACAGACAGACAGACATGACGAATCTATAAGGGTTCCGTTTTTTGCCATTTGGCTACGGAACCCTAAAAACTGGTAAATCGAATTTACAAATCAAATAGTCAATACCGTTCTATTTTTGTTGCAGAGTACCAACTCCTCGTGGTTCAGTGTCGAGCACAAGCAGTACGAGTGCGGGTTCGCGGCTGTCCAGGTTACTTACCCAGGGAGCCAGGGGTCCTGCCGAGGATATAACCGTCGATACTACGCGACGTCTTAGTTGGGAACGGTGAGTCACTGTATATTACTACCATAATGATAAACATGTGTATTTTATGCTGTGTACCTTCTTGTGGTCGTAACTTCGTAACTCATAGATGAGTAGACTGATTTTAAACTAGGTTTTCTTATGATCGCTGGATTAAAAAGTTGTATTAAAGTAATAGTATTCCCGAGTGGCGAACCGAACAAACACGAATCGGTAGACTCAGAGTAGGCATGCCAACTACAAGACAAACCGATGATCTTGTGAGGGTCGCTGGAAGCCGCTGGATGGGGTAGCGCAAGACCGCCAATTATGGAGGCTTTTGGGCTGATATAATGATGATCATTAAAGCAATACCATTGGAGGTGAAAACAGCCTACATTTCCGTCTGATAGTTTAGATCTACCCGCTGACTGTGTGTTGACTGTAGTTTGGGCAAACGTACATACATATATCGAATTATGTAGAAAATTGCTTCATCATGTGAGTTCTGAATGGATCGGAATTTTTCAGAAATTCGTATTCATTCGTCGATGAGGACTGAAAAAGAATCTTCTACTTTCAGTTGATTTTCCCACGCTATCTGCGCCTGATTTTTCCACCATCAAGTAAGCATTCATATCATTATTTTTTAATCTTTATTTATTTTAATATTCAACAATTTTATGAAACGATATAGTTCAGCTTAATCAAGATGACACTTTTAAAAAAAATATACCTAGAAATCTTATAGGTGTTAAAATTGTCCCTAATTTTTTTTGATATTCTGACATGTATTGTCTGACGATGGATGGACTGATCCTTTATTATATGCTATAGTTATTTTTCTACGTGGAAATCTACACGTAAGTCTTCCACACCAGTACGGCTCTTATTTGACCTACTTTTTTATAGACTCCGCTTCCCTTATTTTACTAACGGAAATGGAAGCGATTGTGACTCTGATTCGAAAAGAAATGACATTCCGACAATTCTATTACAAACCCATAAGTCTCATAACAATATAGAATCCCAATATATTTAGTTGGGGTAAGTAAGAAAACATGGGTAATATAATAATATCACAGTAAGAAAAAGGGATGTTATTTAATGTGACAGTTGTAGGGTTGTGTTTTTTTTTACGTTGTATGTATCTCAACCGGTCTAGATTTGATTGTGTAATTTTTTGGTTATTAGGATAAGTGGATCCGCATCAATTGGCAATGCAATGAACCATTCCAGAAGCCTTACGGAGACTGAAAAGTGGCATATGGAAATGCATAACTGCGCCAATAAATAAAGAGATTGTCCCTTAAGAGGGGGTTGTTCTACAATTCAACTACCTAGAACACATCGGCTTATGGTCGACTGATCGTAAGATAATACACACAAAAGAAATTAGTGAATAACAAATTTATAAGGATATTTCACTTATGATAATATTATCATTTCCAATACCGGAGTTAGGTTATCCATAGTATGTATGTCAAATTAAATGTGTGTATTGTGTGTAAAATATCCGATAAATTCAATTATAAATGGATTAAGTTTATACGAAATTTTACGCATATTACACATTTCAATTTGACCTACAAAATGGTGTTATAAGCTTTAAATGTATCTCCTTTTGTCTCTTTTCTCCTTCATCCATGACAGATGGACTTTTGCCAGTTAAAAGCATACATTTGAAAATAGTACGGGCACTATGGAAATGAATCCCTAAATTGCGGTGTACTAACAAGTGACGGACACAAAGTAGAGACGCCAGCACATCAAGTTACCTCAATCTGTAAAATTTCCCCAATTAAAAGTAAACTTTATGCTTTTGTGATAAAGTTGAAAATCTATAAAAGAAATTTGACAGATTGGGGTAGCTGGATGTGCTGGCGTCTGTACATACAGATTCAGAGCTACTATGGGTCACACAAATAGTTGTTAACCGATGCGCCGCATGGTTCCAGTACTTTCAAATTGGATTCAGGGAAAAATAACAGGCATTTAAAACCTTGCACCGAACGGTGTTTTATTAAATTCATCTACATCAAATGATGCTTATAGCATAGTCATAGACTATGACTATGCTATAAGCATAATTTGATTTGAATTTCATATTAGTTTCATAGCTCTTGTGGCGTTATTCGGATATTGTATATCCAAACAACGCATAGGCTATAAATATAATATTTATAAAGCTTAATGCGGGTAAAACCGCGGTGCAGTGATTTTTATTTATAATATAAGTAGAATAGCCTATGCTTAATCGTATATATGTATAAGCAATTTTACTACAAAGTTTCGTCAAAATCTGTTCAGTAGTTTTTGCGTGAAGAAGTAACAAATATACATACTCGCACACTCACAACATTTCGCCTTTATAATATTAGTGTGATTCTTTTGAAGATTTATTAGTCTATCTCGGAAGCGGTTTCGACAAGTTTTTAATTAATGTCTCCATTTTTCACTAACTCTGATAAATCTAGCTTAAGCGGGGTTTTATTAAATTTTTACTGCCTGTACAGATTTAATAACAAATATGTTAAGATTATAACTTTCCTGCAAAATTTTCATTGATTTGGAAAAGTTATTTAGAACAAGTGTGACCTAAAGTTAATTATAACTGTAGGTACACTACTATTTATTTCTGTAGTTTTCGCGTAAAAATATTATAGGCGTTAGTTTTAGCTAATGTATCAATTTTAGCTAGCTGTGCCAATAAAATGGTATATTTACTGCACTAATGCGGGACAAAAACGTACTTGAGCGTTTTCAGACGTGATTCCATCTGATTTGAACTGTCAGCAAGTAAGTAAGTAATTTATTTGCATAAACATGTGTATACATACAAATAAGTCAATTGCATGCAAGATGTTACATAGTTATTGTACTAATGAGACATGCTTGCCATACAATCGCGTGTAAAAATTTAATACATGAGGTTATATAAAAAAAATTCTAAGTCAGACAAAACAAGAAACAGAATAAAAACATAATAATATCATCAAAAAGAAGTTAATGTTAATTTAATATTAAGAATTATTTAGTGGATTATAATGTCAACATAAAACTTATATATAAAACTTATGCATGTTTAATATCAAGCTAGAACTTATCCGCCAAATATTCTGAAATATCATAATAAGCTCTTTCTACTAAAAGTGATTTGATTGCTCGCTTAAATTCATTAATTGGTAGACTTTTCCATTATTGAAAATCACCGGAGCCATGCATACAACACTTTCACGCATAAGTGCAGTCCTAGCTGGATTTAGACATAGCCTACTGATATCACGTCTGTTTCGAGGAACTACATCGGCCAGACGGGGAAATAAGTTCGTATTAGTCCTAACAAATACTAGAACTTCTAGGATATAGAGAGACGGCATAGTCAAAATCTTATATCGTTTAAAATATGGTTGGCAGCTGTCAGTCATTTTTAGTTGAAAAATTGCTCTGATAGATCTCTTGCGTGTGTATATTGCATTATATAGATAAATAAAACCAATATTTGGTAACCCTACTCTTTGGTACAAGTATACAGTACTTAACAGAGCAGACAGATAGCATGACAATGTTTACATAGTTTGTGATACTGTTTGCTTCAGATTTACTACTGGATTGTACTTCCGCGTGTATATATTTTATTAGAAACTAGCTGTGACCGCGACTTCGTCCACGTGTTAATTAGTTTGTTTTGTTTTATTTTTGTTTTTTTTCAAATAAAAAGATTTTTCTGAAATAAAAGTAGCCTAAGTTACTCCTTATTACATCAGCTACCTGCCAATAAAAGTCCCATCAAAATCGGTCCAGCCATTTCAGAGATTAGCCGGAACAAACAGACAGACAGACAGACAAAAATTGTAAAATAAAATATTTTGGAGTATGTACCGTATATATATTCATATACAAGTAGTAAAAATCAGTTATTTCAATATCACAAACAGGCACTTCAATTTTATTTATTTGTATAGATGTGATGGACAAAATCGGATTCGGGTGGGTCCATCGTGGAAGTGCAAGATGTCGGTAATAGGGTGGTACCCATCAGAATTCAGTACCACTATAATGAGTTTGTGCAGTCTACTTACGCGATCATACGTTCAGATTTTTCCATACATTAAGTATCAGCGCAGCGCCTCTCACACCACGAAACTGAACTAAGACTCACACCACGAGGTTTTTAAAGGAAACTAATGTACCATACCTTTCATTAAAACAAAATGACACGTAATTATAAAAGAAAAGGTTATTTTATATTTTATAATTATGTGTCATTTTGTTAATCAATCATAGATAAGAACGACATACAATATCACAATTACGTCACCTTCACTACTAGGAACGAGCAGCCGGAGTGCATGCCAGTCTACCCCGCCCGACCCTGAAGTCTTTATGACAGTCTTTATAACAGTTATTTGGCTCTGAACCTGGTTACTTACAGATTTTTTTTTTCGTTGTTATATAGGTATCGTAACTCGTAATCGTGACTCCAACGAGAATATCGGATATTATGAATCATATCTAATCTTGTTGTGTTTTATGTAATATATTAAAGTTATTTATATGAAGAATTTAACTTATTTTAATATACTACCAATATTCTTCATATTACTTATTTTAACTACCCTACTGGGCGGCTTGAACACCTCTCAATAATATATCCTGGGACATTATTTACACACGGTCATCCCATATCCCAAACTAAGCAGAGCTTGTTCTATGGAAACCAGATAACTGATATACTACATATGCTATTTTTCTTTTGTAAATACATACTTATATAGGTAATATACACCCAGACTCACGACAGACATGTTCATGGACACAAATATCTGTTCCGGTGGGAATCGAACCCACGACCTGCGGCGTGAAAGGCAGCTTATCTACCAACCACGCTAACAGGCCTGTCAATCTAGGGTAACCACTGTCTACACTGTATGTAATAAGAAAGTAACTAATATGATTGAAAAAGGAAGGCAAATGATCTTTATTTTTTTTTCTATAACTCACAATACGTCATCTAAATTTTAAAATATATTGGGGTACAAAAATATTATCTCTTTTTGTATTGGCAAAGTACAAGGCGGACAACCAATAAGTTAAGAGTAACTACTGGGTCATAGGTCCCGGTCCTTTCTCTTGTCTTGTCTTTGTATGAGTGTACTTACGTACAACACTTCGACCCTTCAGGATCTTTTGTACTATCCCCAATTTCTTTTTATTGTATCCCTAGAGTCCTGAGTGCAGTCTGCACATACTTCAGTACGCTTCTTAGGGGTAGATCCTTTTAATCTCCTGGTTCTAGATATGCCACCCCATATGACGGGCCTGTTGGCGTGGTTGGCAAATGCTTGCTTTTCATGTCGGAGGTAGTGGGTTCGATTCCCACCCAGGACAAGATATTTGTGTGCATGAACATGTCTTTTTGTCCTTAGTCTGGGTGTAATCTTCTTCTACTATATAAAAATAAGTCGCGTTTTCCTTCCTGACGCTATAATTCCAGAACGCACGAACCGATTTCCACGGTTTTGCATTCGTTGGAAAGGTCTCGGGCTCCGTGAGGTTTATAGCAAAGAAAATTTATAAAATTTAACGCGGGTAACACCGCGGGGCACAGCTAGTCTACTATATAAAAATAAGTCGGGTTTTCCTTCCTGACGCTATAACTCCAGAACGCACGAACCGATTTCCACGGTTTTGCATTCGTTGGAAAGGTCTCGGGCTCCGTGAGGTTTATAGCAAAGAAAATGTATAAAATTTAACGCGGGTAACATCGTGGGGCACAGCTATCTACTATATAAAAATAAGTCGGGTTTTCCTTCCTGACGCTATAACTCCAGGACGCCCGAACCGATTTCCACGGTTTTGCATTCGTTGGAAAGGTATCGGGCTCCGTGAGGTTTATAGCAAAGAAAATGTATAAAATTTAACGCGGGTAACACCGTGGGGCACAGCTAGTTATCTATATAAGTATGTATTTACAAAAAAAAGAATATATGTAGTATATCAGTTATTATGATTTCCATAATACAAGCTCTGCTTAGTTTGGGATCAGATGGCCGTGTGTAAATAATGTCCCAGGATATTATTATTATTTTTATTATATCAGCTAATCTGTGTCTCGGAGGGCAAAACACGGATTAGCTCCTTTACTTACGGTTCCTATTTCATGTACGAATGTCAAAAGCTCTGCTGTTATTGGTCATCATTCACCTCACGTTTGGATATGAGCTCAAGTTTTGGAAGTCTTTTCATTATAAGTTTTAGAGTCCGGGTAATCCGTGTTAGCCGCAAGGGAAAAGTTCGGTACGTTCATTTAGTAGCCAAACGAAATTAGGCCGCATCTAAGTTTATATGTATACTAAGTTTAGATTGAATATAAAAGATAAAGCTAAGATGTACACAGCGTGTAAAAAATTAAGTCTGAATTCGATTATATTATCCTACTAATATTATTTTTCGATTCGCTCAAAGAGCAGCCCAACTGGGGAAGTACCTCCACCTTACAGAAGACATTCCTTAATAATAACATTAATAACTTAATGTTGTGTTTCTGCGTGTAAGTAAGGTTGCCAGAGCTCATCGGGGTGGAGGGAAGGGTCAGCATCATTCGCTTGCTGACTTTTATAAGGGCCGACAACGCACCCGCGACCTCTGGTGTTGCGAGTGTCCATGGGCGGTGGTGAGCACTTACCATCAGGTGACCCACTTGCTCGTTTGTCGCCCTCTTGTATAAAAAAATAAAAAACGCGAAAGTCTGTGAGTATGGATGAATGTATGGATGTTTGTTACTCTTTCATGCAACGGATTTTGATGAAACTTTGTAGTAATGTAGCTTACATCCGAATAACACATAGGCTATAATCTTTAAACTTTAACGCGGGTAAAACCGCGGGGAACGGCTAGTATTATAATAAATACGGACTATTAACACACTGCCATCTGATCCCAAATCAAAAAAGCCTGTCCAATGGTAATCAGACAACTGATATACATACTTATATAATTATTTCTAAATACAAACATATTATAGATAAATTACACCCAGGCAGAGAACAAATTATCGTGTTCATCACACAAAGATTTGTCCCGGGTGAGAATCGAACCCACGACCTCTGACTTAGCAATCAGGGTCACTAACCACTAGGCCAACAGGCCAGTCAATTATTTATTAAATATCAGTTTCTAAAGTGAATGTAAGTGAACCGTCACGCTTATATCGGTGACGCTGAATCGGGTTGCTTTGGTTTCAGTCGTCATCAGTGACGTTTATAGTCCAACAGGAAATTAAAAGTTCAGTGGCATCAAGTTTTAAATTTTGTATATGGATGAGTATTGAAACTAATCTCTTGATAAGGTGACAAGACCCAATTTTTTTATATTACTTCAATCTTGCCCGTATAAGCGAAACTCTCGTGACACATTACAAAATCCAGCTACTATCTAGCTAAGTACTTGCCAGCCGAGAGTACGGCCACCATCCCATCATATACTACTTTTGCTTTTGTAAATTTATACTTATATTATACTTAGAACAGCCCGATTAAATGGTCGTGTGTGGCAAAAGTCCCAGGGTATTATTATTATATTATTATTTTTATATAGTATATTTATATATAGTAAAAATATTAGACTTAAACTAGATAATTAAACATAATCTCTTGACAATAACTTGATACGAGCTAGCTAAATATCATTTCTGTAATAAAATAAATTTTATGAATGTTTTCATACAAGATGTACCTAAATATCTATGTTACTAGAAATAATATCTAATGTATACAACTATATTACTATAAACATGTTCTGACTATTTACAAGCGCTTTTTTAAAGTCTACGTAAACAAAAACCTTTTTTATTTTATTTTATTTTATATTATCTTAGGACAACTAAAACACTGACATCTAAACCCAAACTAGAGAAAACCTGTACCATGTCAACCAGACAAGAATACATATACATACATATTACTATAGATAAATAAAACCTAGACCCAGAACAAATAATCGTCAATCATACAAAAAATTGTCGTAGGTGACGATTAAACCCACAATCTCTCGCTTAGCAGTCAACGTCACAAGCCACGAAACCAACAGGCCAGTCGATAGTATTACACTAATATTATAAAGGCGAAAGTTTGTGAGTGTGTATGTTTGTTACTTCTTCACGTCTAAACGGCTGGAGCAATTTTAATAAAATTTGGTATGGAGGTAGTTGACACCCTGGATTAACACATCACACTAATATTATAAAGGCGAAAGTTTGTGAGTGTGTGAGTGTGTATGTTTGTTACTTCTTCACGTCTAAACTGCTGGAGCGATTTTAATAAAATTTGGTATGGAGTTAGCTGACACCCTGAATTAACACATCACACTAATACTATAAAGGCGAAAGTTTGTGAGTGTGTGAGTGTGTATGTTTGTTACTTTCCTCACGTCTAAACTGCTGGAGCGATTTTATTAAAATTTAGTATAGAGTTAGCTGACACCCTGAATTAACACATCACACTAATACTATAAAGGCGAAAGTTTGTGAGTGTGTGAGTGTGTATGTTTGTTACTTCTTCACGTCTAAACTGCTGGAGCGATTTTAATAAAATTTGGTATAGAGTTAGCTGACACCCTGGATTAACACATAGGCTATAATTTATAAAACTTAACGCGGGTAAAATCCCGAGGAACAGCTAGTAGGCTATAATTTATAAAGTGTAATGCAGATAAAACGGCGGGGCACAGCTAGTTGGATATAAACTTGCAGAAAATAACCTGTTTGACTGTTGTCAGAACCTTAAATTCTTAGCACAATATTACAAAAATGCTTACACGAATATTATAACGGAAACCCTCAAACACAACTTTAAGTATTTACTTAATTATAAAGTTTATGACAGCCACACGGCGATCGAAACCCATCGTCTTCGATCTTCTCATAACTAAGTTTTATGGTTAAACCCATCAACAAATCTTACTTAACGAACCTTGGAAGAACTCTGATAAAATTAAGTTATTAATCATACCTTCTAAACGGGGTTTATGATAAACAGTGTCCATCGTCTAAATTCTTAGTTTCTTCAGGTTTATTTGCGTTGGATAATTTTCCAACGATAATTTTGCACGCAAAAAAAACAAACGTATGTAAAGAAAGAGTATTTCTTTAATTAAACCGTGCATGGCATAGATAAAGAAATATATTATTTTCTTTTCTTTATCATGTCATGTGAAATTATACTGTCAAATGAAAAATTGTATTAAAATAGAAAATAGATAACGCATTCTTAATAATAAACGTTAAATGTCGTTTCTTTTGAAAAAAGCAACGCATTGTTTTTATTTTAAATGCCGAATATGTCCTATGAATAGGTAATAAAATATAGTTATAATTACTATACGTAATATACGTATTTAGTTTTTCTATTACGATTATTTGTTGTATTAAAAAGTTATGAAATAATTAAATAATGATGATGAAATAATGAAATTTATTCAGCACTTGGGTATTTACATACTTGTACTTATCAATCTCACAATGCAGTAGGTACATCAACATAGTAGAAACAGTATGAAAGTAAAAACAATTATATAAGTCCGTCCGTGTGGTCTGCCTTATCACATATTTTTTAAATCATACAATAAATAACAAGTTTCTAAGCTATTATTTTTAAATTTAGTACTACTATATTAAAATTAGAGAATTGAAGACAATAAGCAGTTGGCTAGCGCAGAAGGCTCTCAACCGGTAGCTTAATTTAAGTGACTGATTTTTTTAGTACATTAAGGTATTTCTTCGCAGTGATACCACTAACATTTTGCAATCCTGTGAAGCTTCCAGACAGCCTCGCTAAGTTAGGTTTCAATAAATTGACCCTAACAAAAATGCACGTGTTTTACCTACCTCTCATACTTATTTCCGATTCCGTATGATTCGTTTAACGCGCTAGCGCTAAACCTTCGAGACAACATTCATATAAAATACTAGCGGCCCGGTACGTGCTTCGCTACGTATAAGGCATAGTAATAAAAAAATGATTATTAAGTTCATTTATTCAAACAAAAAAATATTTTAAATTGCTAAAAGATGTTGATTTTACACTTTTTCAAGACTTTTTCTAAATTTTCACTACGTACAAACCTTCCCTGGACTTCCACGAATTATTCAAGACCAAAACTAGCCAAATCGGTAAAGGCGTTGTTGAGTTATAAAATTACAACGAAAAATGGAATTGATTTTTATATATATCGATAAAATACAAAATATAAACATAATTCATTAATATACCTGTTCTGCCTCAGTATCTTCCTTATATATCAGGGTTTCTTAAACTTTTTGCGGTCACAGACCACTTTCACAATTGAAATAATGCCACGGACCCCTGTCAAAGAATATTATGGCACAAGAAAACAAGTAATATATACAAAAAAAAACACTTTTATCGATATTTTAAACTATCGCGATCTGACACATTATCATATATTATGAACGCGATGAAAATTTAAGGCAAATCATTACTTTTTACCCGATGCTTCGGCATGAATTATACAAGCCGTTCCTGATTTTCCATGTTAGTGGCTTTAATTGAAAATGTTGTATTTAGTACACAATTAACTAAAAACTATGTTAAGAGTTAACTATCTAACTGTGGACCCCTGATAACTATGCTACGGACCCTAAGACCCCACTTTTAGTAAACCCTGTTATACATGATATTCTCTACATATTTAAGAAACCATACTCGTAAGAAATCTATTTATAATAAAGCTACAAGTTCCCGTCTGAAACTGTGCCAACACAGACAAACGGCGAGGCGCCATTGTTATAAAAGGAGAAAAGATAGCTTTCATTCATACACGTCGAAAACGAGGTGTTGGCAAACTGCCAGATTTTCACCGTCTAGAGCGTAGAATAAAACTTACAACATACACATAACATACAACTTACACACCCTGAAGTTAAATAGACATCATACAAAACTCTTGAAAGCTTGACAAAATTATGCGAAAGAGAACCTTAACAAACTCAGGCAAAGTTTGAGTTGAATTTTCCTTCAATATATCGATGGCCCCACAGAATAAACGTGCAAGTCAAAAACCACAACTTTTCAAGAAAAATTAAAAACGATTAAACTTGAATAACTGTTGTTTGGAAGTATATAAAATGGGTTAAACAAATTGTATCAAATTAAAGATATAAAAATATATTATTACATTAGATTTTTTATTTATTTTTAATTGAAACGGTTTTCCGACAATTTATGAAAAACCATTTTAATTTTTTATTCTTGTTAATTTCTATGACTAGATAACAGTAAACTTTCATTACACGGTTATTCGTGTAAAGTGTCAACAAACAAAACTAATAATATTATATTACACTATTATTCGACAGTAATCAAGTTTCTTTAATACCTAGTTACAAGCATAAGCACGATTGTTTACAGTAACTTACTGTATTGTTTGATTATTGTAAAGATAAAATGCATTTATATCAATGTTCATAAGATCGATTCTCCTTTATGTAATATGCTTTTGTTATTGCATGGTGTAATAGTGTAAACTTCATCAATTAAGTGAAAGGTTGAAATAAAAGAAAAAGGTTTAATAAATTAAGAATATAATAAAGTAACTATCAACTTGCATAAAAACTAAATAATAATTACAAAGTAAACAACTTAAATCTCTTTCATGATTAGGAAATAGCTACCTATTAGCTTGAACTGATAACAAAAAAAAAACTAATAATATCGTAATCTGAAATACTTAATCTTCTAATCTCCGTCACTATCATTGGTGACAGAGATCGAATTGTCCACAGGAACTAAGTTTCTATAAAAAGTTTGGTCATGGTCTGGTATGGCTCCTGAATCACACAAACTTATCAAATCCTTATGTAAAGGGAGAGGTATGGGCAGCAGTTCAGCGTATGCAGGTCTTAAGTTTTCAGGATCGTCAGTAGGTTCTCCCCGCCGCCTTCTTAAATTGGTTCTTACTATGATTTGCATCTCCCGTAATTCGTCTTCAAAATTATACCTGAAGTAAATTGAATGAGGATGCTCATGAGAGAAGTTTACTTCTTTTATTTTACTCCAGTAAATTTAATCGCCGTTTATGTCTTTTAACCAATTCTTCCCTTTTTTCAGCTCTTTGTAATCTATAAAATTATTCTGTGTCATTTGTGTTACTTGGTATTTAGGCTCAGTAACTTTGGCATTCTCTATCAAGCTATAAATTTGATCGGGCGTGTATATAGTATGCCTTTTCTTGGAACGCTCGATTGTAGCATGCATAGAGTCGCCCTCCGATTGGCTATGACCTTTTTAAAAAAATCGATGAGTTATCTTTATCTTAAATTTTTGCGACGCAAAAGCAAACATGGCAAACACAAATCGATTGCGATTTTGCCCGGCACATGAATCGGAATAAAAAGATATATTTTTTACCCCTAACTTAGCGTGAAATTGAATAAATGACCACAGGCAACTTGCTATTTCTATGGCTCCCCTCTTCGCAATCTGGGAATGCCAAAGGTTTTTTCTGTGTGGGTAGGCATACAATTGATACATACTTGATAGTGCTCCTATTATATTTTACAATTAAAAATAGTATTTCTGATTGTATTATTATAATCTATGTATTAATCAATTGCTAAACTTACCCTTACTTGCTATTTTAAAACTTTCACTTAGTTTATTTTGTAACTTTCTTTTTTTTAACACTCACTGAATTATGGAAGGCCAATTTGAGAAAAGTTTTGAGACATTTGAGAAACTGATGAATTCAAGAATGAAGTCCCATGAAGACAAGCTCCAGCAAGCCATGACAGGCTCAGGGTCATTGCAGTCATCAGACCTAGCCACCCTGTCATCAGAGTTTATGGATTTCAAGATGTTCTTTCTTAACACAATCAAGCATTTCAGGGAACAACTGCACCTTCTTTCTCTTGGGTTGGATCGTCATGAAACTGTTATGAGAAGAAAGATTCTTTTGCTCCATGGGGTGCCTGAGAAGCCTGATGAGAAGTTACCATGCACCATTACCAATGTATTAACCGGCCATATGCAGTTGACTGACATTGAGGGCAAAGATATTGAGGCCTGCCACCGTCTGGGCACCGGCTCAAAGAAACCTCGTCCTATACTCATCCGTTTTCGTAGTATGGAGCATCGACATCTGGTCTGGGACAACAAAACAACCCTAAAGGGCAGTGGCTTCACTATCTCGGAGTTCTTAACGCAGAGTAGACACCGTGTTTTCACAGCTGCACGCAAACATTTCCAGATGAAGAACGTTTGGTCATTTTCTGGTAATATAATCATTCTGACACCAGGAAATTCTCGTCGGAAGATTGAAACGATGAGAGAACTTGAAGCGTTGATTTCTCAGTATCCAGAGAGTGCTTCTCCTCCGCCAGCCGCCGATCAACCTGCTACATCGGCAAATGCCGAGGCCCCCAAAGGATCAAAAGCACGTAGAACACGACGTAATTGATTATTGTCTTATCTTAAGTTTATATCAACATCTATTGTAATCTCTGTCCTCCTGCATTCAGCCGCATATTACTTATAAAGTATTCTTCACTTCACTGTGGGTATGTAATATTATTTCATCTTTCTAATTACCCTTTTTCTTTCTTTATATTTGATAATCTCGTTTTAATTAACCATTCATGAAGGCACTCATTGTTTACATTTCTATATAGTGACATTTAGATTGACAGTTTTCGTTCTGACAAGTACGTTTTGTTACTGGCAGTGCCACTTTTTTTTTTTTTTTTTTTAATAATAATTATGATGTGGTGTACCATGAGAAAACATTATTTTACGTTTAATATATTTTTGTTGTTATTTCTTTGATTCGTTAGTCACGTTTAATAACTTGACGTTATTAATAGTAGTTATTACTAGTATTACATACCTACCAACTGTTTGATGTAAAATGTGGATGTGATTGTTTGTGTATATAGAATGTTAAATGAATTGTCCGTATATATAAGTTAAACTAGTAAAAAGCAATTTCTTCTATCTTACCAGCGAGTAGGAGAGTTTAGTAACCTTCATATATCGTTGTTTTAATATATTTAAGTATTTTATTGACATTTTAGCGTTATATATATATTCTTTTTTTTTTACTTTATATATTTGTTTATAAGTACATTAAGGATAATATTATGAACCTAGACGATAGTTTTTTCTCATGTAACTCATCTTCAGACAGTTTTATCAGTGCAGAGAGTGATCACTCTTCAGTATTGACATTGCATGATCAGTTGTCCTCTATCCTATCCGATTACAGTAAAAATTTTAACGTTGCTCATATCAATGCGCAGAGTGTTCCCGGTCATTACTCCGAACTTCTAGCGTCTATTAGCAATTCTCCCATCGATGCTCTATTAATTTCCGAAACTTTTCTGAAACCATCTGTCCAATCCGCTTTTGTGGCACTCCCAGGGTACGTCCTAATTCGTAACGATAGAATTAATAAAGGTTGCGGTGGCGTTGGGATATATCTCCGAGCAGATATTCCGTACAAGATTATCAGCACGTCACCTTCGCAATATAGTGGGTCTGCCGAACATTTATTTTTAGAAATAATTTTCCACCACAGCAAGGTGCTCCTTGGAGTATATTACAGCCCCAACCTACGAGTCGATTACTTCGATTCTCTCGACACCCTTTTAAATAACCTGTGCCCTATTTATGACCATGTAATCCTGATGGGTGACTTTAATACATGCTTAGTAAAAAATGAATTTCGTTCTCGTAAGCTTCTATCCCTCCTTTCTTCTATTAATCTCCATATTCTTCCACTTATGGAAACTCACTATGCCCCTAATAATACTCCTTCTCTCTTGGACCTCATGATTGTCTCCTCTCCCGATCAAGTCGCTACTCATGGTCAACTATCTGCTTCTTTTTCCTATCATGATTTGATTTATTTATCTTTCAGAATTCGTTCCCCTAAGCGCAAATCTCTTTTTCTTTCTCTTCGAAATTTCAAGGGTATTGATTTGGAGGCATTGCAGCGAGATGCCAATTGTATTGATTGGTCGGGTGTATATAATGCTCTCAACCTTGATGGTAAGGTGGATGCTTTTAACTCCATTATCCTGAACTTATACGACCGTCATGCTCCCAAACGACGTGTTAGGATAAAGCATAACCCAGCCCCGTGGATCAATGACTATATTAAACAATCAATGGCTTGTAGGGATAAAGCTAAGAGAAGATACAAGCGGAATCCTACTGAGGTAAACTTAAGTAGGTATAAATCTTTACGTAATGTATGCAATCGTCTGTGTCGTGATGCCAAGAAGCGCCACTTCTATAAATCTCTTGATAACCGCAATCCTTCTTCAGTTTGGAAATTCCTTAAGTCTAATGGTATTGGCAAATCTCCTTCTTTGTCATGTAAAAACTTTGATTTAAATGCCCTTAATACTCACTTTTCTGCTCCACCTGTTACTCTTGATACACATATCAAAAACAACACACTACTTGATCTTTCACATTCTCCAATCACACATGATTCTTCTTTCACCTTTACCTCTGTTACTGAGGAGGATGTCAAAAAATCTGTCCTTTCTATCTCTTCAACTTCTGCTGGACATGATAATTTATGCTCCAAAATGATTAATCCTATCCTTCCTATTGTCCTTCCTATTCTTACCCATTTGTTCAATTATTCTTTATTTTCTTCCCGTTTTCCTACTGCTTGGAAACAAGCACATGTCATTCCTTTGCCTAAAGTCTCCGAACCATCCGCACCGTCCCAGTTTCGTCCCATTTCTATCCTCCCGTTCCTTTCAAAAGTTTTGGAGCATATTGTTCATAAGCAGTTGTCTGATTTCCTCTCTTGTAACCGTATCCTTAATCCGTTTCAGTCTGGTTTCCGATCTGGCCATAGCACGGTTACTGCCCTTGTCAAAGTCACCGACGACATTCGCTGGGCTATGGATAACAAATCTCTTACCGTTCTTATACTTTTAGACTTTAGTACAGCATTCAATTCTGTCGATTTTGACATCCTTCTCGGTATTCTCTCTTCACTCAACTTCTCACCTTCTACCTTATCTTGGTTTGACTCTTATCTTCGGGGTCGCTCGCAGTGTGTACGCCTTGACGAGACATTCTCCGATTGGTGCGAGCTCAGTGCGGGTGTGCCTCAGGGTGGCGTTCTATCTCCCTTATTATTCTCTATTTTCATTAACTCTGTTACAAAAAATACCTCTTCGAATTTCCATCTCTATGCAGACGATTTGCAACTATATCGGTCGTTCACCCTTGATGACGCTGATGCAGCCATTGCTGCAATGAACCACGACCTGGGGTTAATTAGTCTTTGGGCTCAGTCTCATGGTTTACTTTTAAATCCTGCGAAATCCCAGGCCATGGTCATAGGCAGTAGGCATATGCGCAGTGAAGTTAATTCAAATTCTTTTCCACCAGTCTACCTCGATGGTGTCCCAATTATTTATTCCGACACGGCAAAAAATCTTGGACTTACTTTAGATTGCAATCTCTCGTGGAAAGCCCAAATCGCTGAAGTTAGCAAAAAAGTGCACTTCACATTCCACTCGCTGAAATGCCTTCAAAACTTTTTACCCTTGAAAACTAAAATCTCTCTTGCCCAGACTCTGATACAACCCATCTTGGATTACGCTGACAGTTGCTACCTAGACGCTACAGAGGAGCTTCTAAATAAGCTTGAGCGTTTACAAAATCTCTGCATTCGGTTTATATTCGGCCTGAAAAAATTCGACCATGTCTCTAAATTTCGTAAAGATCTCAAGTGGCTCCCAATTCGTTTTCGCAGGAACACTCGCATATTGTGTCTCCTTTTTAACATCCTTCATAATCCTCAATCCCCTTCCTATCTGCGAGAGCGCTTCTCCTATAAATCTGCTCCTGGTGCTCTTTGCAGATCGCACATGAAATCCCTTCTTAAATTTCCCCTCCATAAAACCGATTTCTATTCCTATTCATTTACTGTTCATGCGGTCAGGCTGTGGAACTCTCTTCCGCCAAATGTTCGGAACTGCAATTCAATTTATTCGTTTAAAAGACAAGTAAAAAATCATTATCTATCCATTTCATCCACTTAGAATGTACGTTAGTATTAGTATTTAGTGTATTTTAAATTTAACATTGGGTATAATAGTGGTATATATTCGTATTTAAGTATTTATGTAAATTATTAGTATGTAAGTTTATTATTGACCTACACACATTTTTGACTATCTTCAATTATTTTTTTCCTTTCGCGGGTCTGCTGGAAGAAATTTCTTACGAAATAAGCAGATCCTGTGTACTCTTTGTTTCTTTTTGTATATTATTCTATGATTTTTGTGTGTACATGAATGAATAAATAAAAAAATAAATAAAAAATAAGTAACAGTATCCTTTTTTATCTAGAATATTATAAACTGTTAAGTTATATACGGGACATTTTCGTTTGTAAATATTCCTACTTAACTTTGAGGGATACCCAATACTTTTTCGAGATCAAAACATGCCACAACACTATGCATTTTATCAAAATTATTTTTTTCTTCGTCTTTTAGCTGCCTTACTAGTTCCTTTTCTCTTAAATGTTTTTCATAGTCAACTTTTAACTGTTCTTGTCTTACATTGTCAGCTGTTTTATATATTGAACACACTTCACATAAATGTTTTTTAGGTTTGTGGAAGGAAAGGTTAAATTTACTATTAAATGTGGTTTCATATTGCCGTTTAGTTGCTTTACATGCAACATTATACCGCTCATTTGTATCCATCCATTCTAAGTACAGTCTATGCATTTTAGATATATTCAATGTTTCACAAAGATATTCTTTCTGGCTATCTTTTCTAACATAGTGTGCTTCAACTCTTTGAAATAAGTTTATGTGGTCAATGATGCTGCTCTCAGTCTCTTCTGACATCTTTCTAGGTCTATTTTTATGTCTTCCTCTGTTATCTGTTACATAATTTTCATCTCCCAACTGCTCAATAGCTGTATATTATACTTGCTGTGGAATAGACAAAGTATTTATAAAACATGGTTTTGCAAATTCTAATATTCGAATCGTTATCATCAGGAAATTGGTATATTAATGTTTGTGTACGATTATTTTTGCGTTCTACTGTAATTTTTTCAACATGTTCCTTCTTTAAATAACGAGCCATGAAATCCCATTGTCTTTCATGATCGCCAATATTCCAAAACTTCATAAAAATGTTCATCCTCGTTTCTTCATTTATCTTTTCATAACATTGTAATTTGCAGTTGCAAGGCGGTCCAATCGATTTTTGTTGGTTTTTTTCTTACTTCTCAATATGGGCAAATTCTCAATATGGGATTGCGCGTCTAGTAGAATACGATTGCGCGTCTAGTAGAATACATATAAGTCAATGGTTACTATGCATAAACTTTAACTATTAAGACCAAAACACTAGTATTTGAACACTTAATGCTATAAACAATCCGATTAAATACCGTAGGAGGCAATGCAATACTTTAATTTTAAATAAAAATATATTTTAAAACTTTCATTCCACAAAATCACACATTGGGAATAAAAATTGAGTGCGTCATTACGCGAATAAACGTGTAAGCTGCTATTATACAAACTCGAAGAAGTGCACAAGTTCCTCTCAAACGTTTGCTTGTTTTAACACGTTTATTCGTGTGAACTCAGGGACCTAAAAAGCTTTTAACAATAGCATATACTTTTATTCTTGTGATATAATTGCATTATTTTTCCCTAGAATAAAGGAATCAAATGATATAATAGGCGTATATTTTAGTCAAAAATTAATACAAAAAATTGAGAAGGTACTGCATAGGTCAAAGAAACGAAAAATGCAATAAAAAAAATTTGTGTAAGAGCTCTTGCACGTTTATTCTGTGGGGCCATCGATATGATCATATATGGTGTTACAAGAACAAGAAAATATTATAATAATATGGATAAACTTATGCACCCAAAGATTTTAAATAACATTAAAGATTTTCTTTTGTCATAAGAATTTCTACTCACGAGAATACTACTCTGTCCTCTGTCAAGAAAGTACCGGGAAAAGATCAATAATACACAAAATGTTTGTTATTCATCCAAATTTATTTCATCACCTTCAAAGTTGGCTCCTTTAGAAACGATACACTTACGCCAACGAATAATCTATTCATCAAAACATTTTTTAAACCCTGCTTTCGGAATTGAGTTCAGTTCTCGCCGCGAATTATCCTTTATGTCTTCTACCGATTGAAAACGGGTACCACGAAGTGGTAATTTGAGTTTAGGAAAAAGAAAGAAGTCAGCTGGAGCAATATCTGGTGAATATGGTGGTTGCTGGATGGTATTGGTTGAGTGTATGGTCAAAAATTCGTTCACAATGATGGCCTTGTGCGAAGGCGCATTATCGTGGTGCAAAATCCAATAAATTTTCTTTCCACAAATCTGGCCTTTTTTGTCGAATTTGCTCTCCTAAACGCATAACGCTCAAATAATATTCTTTATTTACCGTTCGACCTACCGGTAAGAATTCAGAGTGCACAACGATAGTCAAAGAAAACAGTCAACATGACTTTAACTTTTGATCGACTTTGGCGTGGTTTTTTCGGTTTCGGTTCAGTTGGAAGGCGCCACTCCGAAGCTTGTTGACTAGTTTGCATGTCAAACTCGTAAACCCACGTCTCGTCACCAGTAACAATGCGTTTCATGAATGTTGGGTAGGAATTGACTCGTTCTACCATGTCCTCAGCGACTTTCATGCGATTGAGTTTTTGGAGAAAATTCAGATCTTTTGGGACTAGCCGAGCGGCAACATGTTTCGTACCCAAATGATTAGTTAAAATGGTACGAATTGACTCGTGAGATACAGAAAGTTCGGCGGCTATCTCTCTCAGAGTTGAATGAGGATTTTCAGTCACTATTTCCTTCACTTTTGCGATGTTAACTTCAGTTGCAGACGTTGATGGCCTACCAGAGCGAGGCATATCTTTCATCACATCTCGACCGCTTTTGACCGCTTTGAACCACTCATAAGCACGAGTTTTTGATAAAGTCGATTCACCGTAAGCCTTCTGTAACATTTTCAGTGACTCCGGACACGAAATTCCATTAGCGATGCAAAATTTAAGACAAACTCTTTGTTCGATATTTTTGTCCATTATGAAATTCGCAATTCACACTATATATGATATTACTAAAACCAGCACTGTATTTAATATAAATAACAGATGCTACTCAAACTCCGCGCCAAAATGGAAAACAGTTGTGCCAATCTACCAATACAAAAAAATTGTATTTGGAATTTGTAGACGACAAGCGTGGCTTATACACATCATCATCATATCAGCCGAGAACGCCGACTTGACTTTGACTTGACTTTGACTTGACTTTGACTTGACTTTGACTTGACTTTGACTTGACTTTGACTTGACTTTGACTTGACTTTGACTTGACTTTGACTTGACTTTGACTTGACTTTGACTTGACTTTGACTTGACTTTGACTTGACTTTGACTTGACTTTGACTTGACTTTGACTTGACTTTGACTTGACTTTGACTTGACTTTGACTTGACTTTGACTTGACTTTGACTTTGACTTGACTTTGACTTGACTTTGACTTGACTTTGACTTGACTTTGACTTGACTTTGACTTGACTTTGACTTGACTTTGACTTGACTTTGACTTGACTTTGACTTGACTTTGACTTGACTTTGACTTGACTTTGACTTGACTTTGACTTGACTTTGACTTGACTTTGACTTGACTTTGACTTGACTTTGACTTGACTTTGACTTGACTTTGACTTGACTTTGACTTGACTTTGACTTGACTTTGACTTGACTTTGACTTGACTTTGACTTGACTTTGACTTGACTTTGACTTGACTTTGACTTGACTTTGACTTGACTTTGACTTGACTTTGACTTGACTTTGACTTGACTTTGACTTGACTTTGACTTGACTTTGACTTGACTTTGACTTGACTTTGACTTGACTTTGACTTGACTTTGACTTGACTTTGACTTGACTTTGACTTGACTTTGACTTGACTTTGACTTGACTTTGACTTGACTTTGACTTGACTTTGACTTGACTTTGACTTGACTTTGACTTGACTTTGACTTGACTTTGACTTGACTTTGACTTGACTTTGACTTGACTTTGACTTGACTTTGACTTGACTTTGACTTGACTTTGACTTGACTTTGACTTGACTTTGACTTGACTTTGACTTGACTTTGACTTGACTTTGACTTGACTTTGACTTGACTTTGACTTGACTTTGACTTGACTTTGACTTGACTTTGACTTGACTTTGACTTGACTTTGACTTGACTTTGACTTGACTTTGACTTGACTTTGACTTGACTTTGACTTGACTTTGACTTGACTTTGACTTGACTTTGACTTGACTTTGACTTGACTTTGACTTGACTTTGACTTGACTTTGACTTGACTTTGACTTGACTTTGACTTGACTTTGACTTGACTTTGACTTGACTTTGACTTGACTTTGACTTGACTTTGACTTGACTTTGACTTGACTTTGACTTGACTTTGACTTGACTTTGACTTGACTTTGACTTGACTTTGACTTGACTTTGACTTGACTTTGACTTGACTTTGACTTGACTTTGACTTGACTTTGACTTGACTTTGACTTGACTTTGACTTGACTTTGACTTGACTTTGACTTGACTTTGACTTGACTTTGACTTGACTTTGACTTGACTTTGACTTGACTTTGACTTGACTTTGACTTGACTTTGACTTGACTTTGACTTGACTTTGACTTGACTTTGACTTGACTTTGACTTGACTTTGACTTGACTTTGACTTGACTTTGACTTGACTTTGACTTGACTTTGACTTGACTTTGACTTGACTTTGACTTGACTTTGACTTGACTTTGACTTGACTTTGACTTGACTTTGACTTGACTTTGACTTGACTTTGACTTGACTTTGACTTGACTTTGACTTGACTTTGACTTGACTTTGACTTGACTTTGACTTGACTTTGACTTGACTTTGACTTGACTTTGACTTTGACTTGACTTGACTTGACTTTGACTTGACTTTGACTTGACTATTATATTTCAACTGGGACTAACTTGCATATGATGTGAGAATGAGGTTAAACTCGACTCTCAATTAAAACAACAACAACGATAACCTAACCATATAAAATAACTCACTAATGTTAGAAATCAAGCTTACGAAACGCACGCTTGACTTATGTAGTAAGCTGGTGAATGCGTGAGGAGATAGTTGCGAAAGGTGTGGCGAGGCGAGGCGATCGGAAGTTGAGAGAGGGACATACATTATTCAATACCAATGTATACAGATATATTTCAGAAAATACCCCGTGTTCTAAACTCATGCACCGGGAATTCCATGACTACTTCAACTGAACAAAAATTATTTCAACAGTCATATAACTCGAAAACTTGGACTACAAAACGTAATTTGTAATGTGTTTGTCCTAAAGTGTATGGATATGGATGATTTAAATAAAATTGTCCTATGTATTTCCTGTAATTTTCCAGTTTTGATGTCATCTACAGCTTTCCACGACATTTTCATTATGTGGGGTTCGCAGTCACCGCGCAGTTTAATAATAAGCAGAAAATCCAAAAGAAAACTCACTATGAATTCACAAATGCCCTTTGAAATTTTGAGACATTGCTTCAGTCTTTTTTCTAAGGAAGATTTAAAATATATTTTCAATTTTTCTACTAGCTAAATAGTTGGGTATGCAATATAAACTATAACTAAACTGGTGCTAAGTTTCAAATCCCTAGTAGTAGAAGCTGTAATATAACGCTGTGATAGGTTACCGGATTACCTAGCGGATGGACAGCGTCACACTATTATATAAGACTTATTTTTATCAACTTTGG
This sequence comes from Pseudoips prasinana, assembly GCA_951640165.1. NCBI lineage: Eukaryota > Metazoa > Arthropoda > Insecta > Lepidoptera > Nolidae > Pseudoips > Pseudoips prasinana. The sequence goes on from OX621240.1 coordinate 30,747,873, forward strand.
TACGGAACTATAAAATATCAATAGAACTGTACTTAAATTTAATATATTAATTCATGCTTTATAGTTCCGTACAACATAAACAAAATAAATTTCCTCTTTCCTATGACATTGGGGCGAGTAATCCACGTTTGCCGCACATTCTGGTATATGTACGAGTAGTAGATTAATACTTTTGTCTTACATATAATTTAGTAGTATAGTTCTTCTAGTCAGTTCTATGCGCTTCGTGGCAGGCACTGTTTAATTTTACCCACTCCAATCACCATGATCTACTTTGTTTCATTATATTGTTTGCCGAAGACACAACGTGGGCAGGCCCCCCACAAGATGGACCGTCGATCTTACAAGGGCCGTGGAGGCGGGCAGTTCAAGACCGGCAGTTGTTGAGAACTTTAGGGGAGGCCGGCGTTTTCGGCTGATATGATGATGGTGTGTATAAGACATGTTGGCGTCTTAAATTATACTAATATTAGATTCTCTCCGTAAGTGTATATAAATGCGTATGGCAAATTTAAATCTTTAGGTGCATTGGTCTGTTTCAGCTTTGCAGTGAAGGAAATTCTTTTCCAACGAATCCTATACTTTTTTAATTCGTTGCGTTGCCGAAAGCACATCAAGATTTGCAGAAATACTACTTTCACAATGTTTGGATGGTGACCGTCACGTATGAGAAAGTCAGTGCTTAAAAGCCACTCTAATTTGAATGTTTCAACTATAGTCCCAGTTGAAACATTGAAATTAGAGTGGCTTGCATCTTGCATATGATGTGAGAATGAGGTTAAACTCAGACTCTCAATTAAAACAAAAAAACGATAACCTAACCATATAAAGTAGCTGACTTATACTAGAAAACAAGCTTTCGAAACGCACGCTTGACTTATGGAGTAAGCTAGTGAATGCATGATGAGAACTTTACTAAAAGTGTAGCGAGGCGAGGTGAACGGAAGTAGAGAGAGAGAGAGAGAGTGAGAGTGAGAGTTATAACTGAATGAATAGAAAGAGAGAGAGTTACATTTCGTAAATTACTGTAGGGGCAAGAGAGAGAGGTGCGCACACACATTTTCTTTCTCTCCTACTCTTATAGCCAGTTACGTTTGAAATTTTACTAAAGTTGTGTGGTCTTAAGCAGATAGTCAGGACCGTCCCACTTGTCTCTAACCGTGTAACTCATTAAAAAAACAGCGTCCAATCGATCTTTCGAAGGTCTAGCAAAATACTTTCTCTAATCACTTCCTTAATTATTCGGTAAATATTAGTCCACACGTGTAATTTCGGTACCGTCATAAAGTCAAAAGTATACAGCATTTGCGCTTCGTATAACTGTTTTGCATCGAAGCGAGAGTAAGTAAGCTAGTTAAGCTAGAATGTTTCTCAAAATTCTAGACAATTTTCTGTACAAAGTACAGATTATTGTGGCAATAAGATCAGTTATTTTGTGCCAATAATTAATTGTAATTTCTTTTTGCCATCGTCGTTAGTCCGATGGAGTAATAATAAACAGTGTTATAATTTACTTCCTTAAAATTTAAAATTTAACCTAATTTAATATAAAACCCAGAAAAGCACTCGCACTCAAAGGGTTCCATACAATTGTTAAAGATTGTCGAAAAAACATTGACAACACGTTCGTGACTATTAATTTTTAATTTTAACTCGAATATTATTAGTTTTCTTAGTTTTCTATAGTTGAACACGTTTTGGCAATACCAGCAAAGCAAAATTTTATTCTAACGAAACTATGAAAGTTGCATGAAACTACATCCAACTGTCACTTCAGATAAGGAAACCAAAAAACTCGCGATAAAATCTTCGAGAATCAATGCGGGACGGATATTATATCGCTATCTAAACGACAGGGGATGGGTAGTCATTGAGGCTACGTGGGCGATTGATTGGACCAATAGTTTTGATCGACGAGATAAAAGTCACAAAAATAAGTTTATTTGAGATATGACAAGGGACATAATTACGGTTGGAATTTTAGAAATTAATGGTGTCCAATCATAACGAAGTGTTTCCTTAGACATCCAAACCTATACTGAATAAACTCATGAAACAGAACTATTTGTGGAATATTGTATAAACACGGTAATTATCGGAAACTCTTTGTATGAAGTGCTAACATTACGTAAGTCACAAGGCTTTTTTGTTTATAGTCTATTCATGAAACATATTTATAGTATTCATTGTGAACCATCAACTCTTCAAATGACTGTTACTTATTGCTACTACTAGCTCCCACCCTTTCTTATTGAATTCGATATTACCTTCGTCAAATCTCTACATTTACTTACTTACGTATTAATAAGAAACAAAGAGGTATAGTTTACACTTGTGGCACGCACAATAAGGCTTCACGTGACGTTGTAGAATCGTTATAATTAAACACCGACTCAGGACAAACATACATAATCATGCACACAAATATCTGTCCTGGGTGAGAATAGAACCCACGACCACCAGGCGTGATAGGCAAGTATCTATCAACTACGCTAACCGGCTAGTCCTTGCCCGTTTTTGTCTGTGCCCTTCTGAGCATAACTTTATATTAATTATACATTCTCCCTACTTACCACTCATAGGAACACCGAAATTACTCGCTCACACTTATGATTGCATACACAATAATCATATCAACTGTCACTGTAAGCCAATTGAAAGAGTAGATTGTGTAACCTATTTAGGCATGAAAGTAGAAGAGCATTTTTCTTGGGCTAAACACATTGAATCTAGATGTAATACGCTTAGAGTATTGTTAGGTAAATTTTATCACCTTAGTTATAGAATGTCTAGTAACACCCTGAAGTTACTATACACAAGTTTAGTTGAGCCTGTTTTGGATTATGCTCTTGATTGCTACGGACTCACGTTTAAATCTTATATTGACAAACTAGAAAACATCCAACTTAGAATTCTATAATTGCTAGTTGATAAAAAAACAAAAAATAAATATAAACATGACTACTATAAATTATTTAAGATATGTAAATTTTTACCAGTTAGTGTGAAACCTTCTCGCAATTAACAACCATGGCTTTCAGGAGCATAATACAACAATCCAAAAACTATAACAATGACCTCCGGTAAATTTGTTGTCCCTAGGATCACGAATATATACGGAGATAGGACCCTAAATAAACGTATCCCCTACATACTTAACAGTATACCAGAGCACATCAGAAAGGAATGTAATAAACATAAGTTTAAAATTAAGTTAAAAAAATACCTCCTAGATAATCTTCCATAGAAAATATTAATGTACATACATATATAACAGCGCTACTTAACATAGTTAATAATTTCGATCTCACAGTCAAACTTTTTGTACAGTTTTGTGAGACTTTGTTTTAATTCATAAGGTCAACACTGTATATAATAACAAAGAATAAAAAAAGAATAAAAAATTCCCTGATTCTCATGATTTGATAGAACAGCTAACCGACATGACCAGGAAAAGTTTAGGCGGCTGTCGGCTTTACTTATTCTTGGAGGAACGGGGATATAACACCGTCAACTTCCTGACCCCGGGATGCGGGATGCTACCGCAAATATAACTTAGCAAAAAATCCATATTTCTTTTTGCATCCCCGTACCGGAAATAGTCGGCAGGTCCTCATGATTAAGCTACCGCTAACTGAGGTAGTTGAATATGTATCAGTATTAGTATAACAGATACAAATATGAAAAGCCTTCCTGACTGTGAAACATTAACTCATGAAATGACTGTTCATATAAATTAATTATAGCTACTACACGCCCACGACTACACGCGCGTTATATGCGGCCGAATAAGTTATGCCAGTAAAGCGGGTACATTAGCATAATTGATACAAATATGAAAAGCTTACCTAGTGTAGTTTATCTAGTACGTACCTCCATCAGTTTAGTCACCAAAAGTTTTTATTTATTTGTAACTATATACATAATTTTTATTGCTGTATGGTGTGCTGGTGTGAGCGTAGATATCGTCATAGGGAATACTTATCAGATAATGGGCAGCAGCGTTTTTCTGTAAACTATGATACTGCGATGCTACTGTTAGAATGTTAACCTCTTTGAACTTTTCCCTTAGGGCTCCCGCACACGAGCCACTTGCCACAACCACAAAACGCCGCCACTGGCATATTTCCTATAGTTTTCGTACATTTTGTATGGACTCGCCGCACACGGTTGACGCCGGTGGCCGCCACACACTTCTAACTACTTCTACTGTCTAGCTTCTCGTGGCGGCGTTTGTGGCTGTGGCCCGTGGCTCGTGTGCGGCGACACTTAGAGACACTCTCGAGGCACGATTAAACATAGCTCTTATAGCTCTATTTTACAATATAAATATAGTGTTAATGTCAGCAGAGTTACCAAAGAGAAGAATTCCATAGGGCATTACACTATGATAATAACTGACATAAACCATTCTAGCAGTGTCAACATAAGTCAGCCGTCTAATAGTTTTCACTGCATATGCTGCAGAACTTAATTTTCCGGACAGTTTGTCTATTTGTGGGCTCCATTGTTTTGCCTTCGGTAATGGAACGGATTTAAAGAGGAAAAGGATAGGATGGAAAAGAATTCTCCACTGCTAAGCTGAAACAGACACATAAACTAAGATGTTTCGATCTCATGGTGAAACTTAAGCACCCAAAGATTTTAACTAACATTAAAGTTTTTTTTGTCATAAGAATTTCTACTCACTTACGGAGATTTTTTTTATTAGTATTATACACATCATCATCATATCAGCCGAAAACGCCGGCCTCCCCTAAAGATCTCCACAACTGCTGGTCTTGCGCTGCCCGCATCCAACGGCATCTTGCGACCCTTGTAAGATACGCAGCACTTGTGTGGGGCCTGCCCACGCTGCGTCTTCATACTTTATAGCTTAACAATTGTCACATATATTACACAAAAAAATATAATAAAACGAAGTTCGAATATAAGTATTAGTCTACTTACTAGATCATGGTGTTTGCAATGGGAAGATGTGAACTGTGTCTGCCCCGAAGCGCATAGAACTCAATAGAAGAACTATATTTGTACTATCCGATGGGCCAATTAGCATGGTTGGTAAATGCTTGCCTTTCACGCCGCAGATCGTAGGTTCAATTCCCACCCAGGACAGATATTTCTGTGCATAAACATGTCTGTCTATCCTGTGTATCCTGTAATTATCTATATAAATATGTATTTACAAAAGACAAGTAGTATTAGCTCGGCTTAATTTGGGATCAGATGGCCGTGTGTGAATAATGTCCCTGGATATTATTATTGTTGTTATTACCAGAGTGCGAGGTAAACATGGATTATTCGGTCTAATGTCATAGAACAGAGAAAAAAATTATGATGTACGGAACTATAAAACATAAAATTATATATTGAATTTAGGTACAGTTCTGCTTATGTTTTATAGTTCCGTACCAAAGTCGTAAAAAATAAGTTTTATATAATAGTGCGACGTTTATTCATCCTATCACCTATAACGGCGTTATATTACAGCTTATACTACAAGGGATTTGAAATTTAGCACCTCTCAAGATATTGCATCTCCGACTTATTAAGCTAGTCGAAAAATTTAAAAGTTGTTTTTATATTCCTTAGAAAAAGGCTGAAGGTCTTAAAATTACAAAGATCATTCCTAATCAGTTTTATTTTGGATTTTCTGCTTATTATTAAACTGCGCGGTGACTGCAAACCTCTCATAATGAGAATGTTGTGGAAAGCTGTAGACTGGAAAATTACAGGAAATACATAGGAAAATATTTAAATCATCCATACCCACACATTTTACGACACACACATTACATTACGTTTTGTAGTCCAATTTTATATGACTATTTATATATTTTTGTACGATTGAAGTAGTAATGGAATTCCCTGTGCATGAGTTTCACTTCCCTTTCACTGGTATTTTATAAATGTGCGTTCATTAAGACTTACGGGGTATTTTCTGAAACATCTCTCTATACATTGGTATTGAATAATGTAAATAAGTGTATAAATAACGTCCGTATATATATTCTTTTAAACAACAACCGCATTAGAGTAATTGATATCTGTGTTGCAGGGTACTTTACAAACATATCCTTGACGGACACAAAGTAGTACATCCAGACTTAGAACAACTATTTATAAGTCACACAAATAGTTGACCTGTGCGGAAATTGAACCCGAACCACGAAGTGTCAAGGCAACTGTCTTAACCGCACTGCCAAACGTGCGGTCAAATACCTATATGCATACTCCGTAATAATAACATTATATTTCCAAAATGACTACCTCGTTGGTCTAGTGGTAGCGTGTTCACCCGCAGAGAACGAGGTCCTGGGTTCAAATCCCGGGTCGGGCCAAAAAGTGATTTAGGGACTTTTCTGTAAAAAGAAAAAAATCTCAGCATCAGCCCGAAGTCTGGAAGTTGGCGGTATTATACCCCCGTGCCTCGGAGAGCACGTAAAGCCGTCGGTCCTGTACCTGAACTCTTTCCGGTCGTGTTGCATAGGCGTCCCATCGGATCATGAGAGTGATGGAATAGAAAGTGCTCCTGTGTTTGCGCACACACTTGAGCACTATAATATGTCCCGCGCAGATGGCTAATCTCTGTTGAGACTGGCCGCCGTGGCCGAAATTCGGCTAGGAGGAGGACATTATTATATTTCCAAAGCTGTGTTCGTTTGTTTCTAAGTTTATTCAGCTAATAAACGGGTCAACTACGTAATCGGTCTGCCTGTAAATAGGTATGAATCTAGACTAAGGTCTGAAGTTAATAGGATAGCAATAATATGGGAAGACTGTTCAGTTTTTCCAGCAGAATTTTCCATGAAGCAGAAGCTGCTCCACATTATAGAAGTTTAATATACGGTTATGCCTATGTAAATTAAATTTATTCATAAACTTCATTAATTCATTAATTTCATTAATTTTTTATTTAATTTCAATATTATTAGTTTTCTATAGTTGAACACGTTTCTGCAATACAAGCAAAGCAAAATCTTATTTTAATGAAACTATGAAAGTTGCATGAAACTACGTCCAACTGTCACTTCAGATAAGGAAACCAAAAAACTCGCGATAAAATCTTCGAGAATCAATGCGGGACGGATATTATATCGCTATCTAAACGACAGGGGATGGGTAGTCATTGAGGCTACGGGGGCGATTGATTGGACCAATAGTTTTGATCGACGAGATAAAAGTCACAAAAATAAGTTTATTTGAGATATGACAAGGGACATAATTACGGTTGGTTGTTTAGAAATTAATGGTGTCCAATCATACCAAAGTGTTTCCTTTGACATCCAAACCTATACTGAATAAACTCATGAAACAGAACTATTTGTGGAATATCGTATAAACACGGTAATTATCGGAAACTCTTTGTATGAAGTGCTAACATTACGTAAGTCACAAGGCTTTTTTGTATATGGTATATTCATGAAACATATTTAAAGTTTTCATTGTGAACCATCAACTCTTCAAATGTCTGTTCAGTATTTTTAATTATAGCTATTACTAGCTCTCACCCGATCTTATTGAATTCGATATTACCTTCGTCAAATCTCTACATTTACTTACGTATTAATAAGAAACAAATGAGGTATAATTTACATTTGTGGCACGCACAATAAGGCTTCACGTGACGTTGTAGAATCGCTGTAATTAAACACTAATTAATTAATAACTGACTCAGGACAAACATACATAATCATGCACACAAATATCTGTCCTGGGTGAGAATAGAACCCACGACCACCAGGCGTGATAGGCAAGTATCTATCAACTACGCTAACCGGCTAGTCCTTGCCCGTTTTTGTCTGTGCCCCTCCGAGCATAACTTTATATTAATTATACATTCTCTCTACTTACCACTCATAGGAACACCGAAATTACTCGCTCACACTTATGATTGCATACACAATAATCATATCAATTGTCACTGTAAGCCAATTGAAAGAGTAGATTGTGTAACCTATTTAGGCATGAAAGTAGAAGAGCATTTTTTTTGGGCTAAACACATTGAATCTAGATGTAATACGCTCAGAGTATTGTTAGGTAAATTTTATCAGCTTAGTTATAGAATGTCTAGTAACACCCTGAAGTTACTATACACAAGTTTAGTTGAGCCAGTTTTGGATTATGCTCTTGATTGCTACGGACTCACGTTTAAATCTTATATTGACAAACTAGAAAACATCCAACTAAGAATTATAAAATTGCTAGTTGATAAAAAAACAAAAAATAAATATAAACATGACTACTATAAATTATTTAAGATATGTACATTTTTACCAGTTAGTGTGAAACATAAATACCTTCTCGCAATTAACAACCATGGCTTTCAGGAGCATAATACAACAATCCAAAAACTATAACACAAGAGCAATGACCTCCGGTAAATTTGTTGTCCCTAGGATCACGAATATATACGGAGATAGGACCCTAAATAAACGTATCCCCTACATACTTAACAGTATACCAGAGCACATCAGAAAGGAATGTAATATAAAAACATAAGGTTAAAATTAAGTTAAAAAAATACCTCCTAGATAATCTTCCATAGAAAATATTAATGTACATACATATATAACAGCGCTACTTAACATAGTTAATAATTTCGATCTCACAGTCAAACTGTTTGTACAGTTTTGTGAGACTTTGTTTTAATTCATAAGGTCAACACTGTATATAATAACAAAGAATAAAAAAAGAATAAAAAATTCCCTGATTCTCATGATTTGATAGAACAGCTAACCGACATGACCAGGAAAAGTTTAGGCGGCTGTCGGCTTTACTTATTCTTGGAGGAACGGGGATATAACACCGTCAACTTCCTGACCCCGGGTTGCGGGATGCTACCGCAAATATAACTTAGCAAAAAAACCATATTTCTTTTTGCATCCCCGTACCGGAAATAGTCGGCAGGTCCTCATGATTAAGCTACCGCTAACTGAGGTAGTTGAATATGTATCAGTATTAGTATAACAGATACAAATATGAAAAGCCTTCCTGACTGTGAAACATTAACTCATGAAATGACTGTTCATATAAATTAATTATAGCTACTACACGCCCACGACTACACGCGCGTTATATGCGGCCGAATAAGTTATGCCAGTAAAGCGGGTACATTAGCATAATTGATACAAATATGAAAAGCTTACCTAGTGTAGTTTATCTAGTACGTACCTCCATCAGTTTAGTCACCAAAAGTTTTTATTTATTTGTAACTATATACATAATTTTTATTGCTGTATGGTGTGCTGGTGTGAGCGTAGATATCGTCATAGGGAATACTTATCAGATAATGGGCAGCAGCGTTTTTCTGTAAACTATGATACTGCGATGCTACAGTTAGAATGTTAACCTCTTTGAACTTTTCTCTTAGAGACACTCTCGAGCCACGATTAAACATAGCTCTTACAGCTCTTTTTTGCAATATAAATATAGTGTTAATGTCAGCAGAGTTACCACAGAGAAGAATTCCATAGGACTTTACACTATGAAAATGACTGAAATAAACCATTCTAGCAGTGTCAACATCAGTCAGCCGTCTAATAGTTTTCACTGCATATGCTGCAGAATTTAATTTGCCGGACAGTTTCTCTATTTGTGGGATCCATTGTTTTGCCTTCGGTAATGGAACGGATTTAAAGAGGAAACGGATAGGATGGAAAAGAATTCTCCACCGCTAAGTTGAAACAGGCATTTAAACTAAGATGTTTCGATCTCATGGAGAAACTTATGCACCCAAAGATTTTAACTAACATTAAAGATTTTATTTTGTTATAAGAACTTCTACTCACTTATGGAGAAAATTTCATATTAGTATAATTTAAGACGCCAAGCGTGGCTTATACACATCATCATCATATCAGCCGAAAACGCCGGCCTCCCCTAAAGATCTCCACAACTGCTGGTCTTGCGCTGCCCGCATCCAACGGCATCTTGCGACCCTTGTAAGATACGGTCCACTTGTGTGGGGCCTGCCCACGCTGCGTCTTCATACTTTATTGCTTAACAATTGTCACACATTTCACACAAATAATTTAATAAAACGAAGTTCGAACATAAGTTAAGAACATAAGGCTACCTACTAGATCATGGTGTTTGCAATGGGTAGATGTGAACTGTGTCTGCCCCGAAGCGCATAGAACTCAATAGAAGAACTATATTTGTACTATCCGATGGGCCAATTGGAATGGTTGGTAAATGCTTGCCTTTCACGCCGCAGGTCGTGGGCTCAATTCCCACCCAGGATAGATATTTCTGTGCATAAACATGTCTGTCTATCCTGTGTCTGGGTGTAATTATCTATATAAGTATGTATTTACAAAAGAAAAGTAGTATCAGCTGTGCTTAATGTAGGATCAGATGGCCGTGTGTGAATAATGTCCTTGGATATTATTATAATTTTTGTAAGACTTACATGTTCCAGAGTGTGAGGTAAACATGGATTATTCGGTCTAATGCCATAGAACCTTCGATCAATAATCGAAGCATAGAACAGAGAATAAATTATGATGTACGGAACTATAAAACATAAAATTATATACCACAAAATCCTACTTGCTAAGCTCCTGCATCTCGGTATTCACGTTAGACTCCATGACTGGTTCTCGTCTAGACAGGTCTCAGGCAGTAGTGTTGAGTGGCTATACTTCATCGAGGGTTAGAATTCCTTCTGGCGTCCCTCAGGGTTCTTTGTTGGGCCCCTGCTTTTCATTATTTTTATCAACGACGTTGACCCCTGTTTCATACATTCCATTTTTTTTGTTATTTGCCGATGACATGAAAATATTCCGTACAGTTAATTATGTTCAAGATGCCAAATTAATGCAGGAGGACCTCCAACGTCTTGATTTATATTGTCGTTATAATAAACTAGATTTAAATGTTTCTCGATGAGTTTCACACGTAAGCGTCAAGTTTATGTATTTGATTATGCAATCAAAAATCATAATTTAGAAAGGAGGACTGTTTCATGAGATTTGGGTGTAGTGCATGATAGTAAGCTTTTATTTGATCAGCACGTTAGCAAGTCAGTCAACAAAGCCTTTAGTGCTTTAGGTTTCCTGATTCGCTGTTCAAATGACTTCAAAAATATGAAAACCAGTAAAGTACTATATTGCTCATATGTGAGAAGTCACTTGGAATACGCTTCACAAATTTGGAATCCGCGCTATTCTTGCTACTCCAATGAGATCGAGATGATTCAAAGAAAATTTATCCGATACTTAGGTTTTAAATTCAAATTAGACCACCTAGCCGATATCACCTATGAGCAGCGCTGTGTCAAACTGCATATTCTACCATTGCATGTAAGACGAAACATTTCTGATATAACTTTTCTTCTCAATATTGCCCAGGGTGATATCGACTGTCCCGAACTTCTTTCAAAAATCAAGTTGTCAATACCTGTAAGAAATTTACGTAAAAATCTCTTGTTACACTGTCCTCCATGCCACACCAATTTTAGAGTTAACAGCTTTCTACCTAGAGTATTCAATGAATTTAACAAGTTAAATGGTGACAGTCGTTTTGAATTTATTGATCTGTTTACTACTAGCAAAAATTCTACCAGATCCAAATTTACTAGATATTTTATTGATAATGTATAAATCTTTGTATAGTACTATTGGCTCAATCTTTTAAAACCACTTGTAGGATTGTCATTACTGTAATTAATTAAGTAGACCGGAGATGCATCCATTTAGTTAACTAATTGTCGAAGCTTGTTATTGGCATTTATTTACCAAAATTTGTAACCAATTGTATGTAGCTGTTAGCTTCCCTGCTAAAATAAAATATTGAATTTAGGTACAGTTCTGCTTATGTTTTATAGTTCCGTACCAAAGTCGTAAAAAAGAAGTTTTATATAATAGTGCGACGTTTATTCATCCTATCACCTGTCACAGCGTTATATTACAGCTTCCACTGCAAGGGATTTGAAATTATCATCATCAATCATCTTGATCATCACCAATCAAGATGTTGCATCTCCGACTAATTAAGCTAGTCGAAAAATTTAAAAGAAGTTTTTATATTCCTTAGAAAAAAGGCTGAAGTGAAGTTATTCAGTCAGTGAACATTACAAAGAACATTCCTAATCAGTTTTCTTTTGGATTTTTTGCTTATTATTTAACTGCGCGGTGACTGCAAACCCCTCATAATGAGAATGTTGTGGAAAGCTGTAGACTGGAAAATTACAGGAAATACATAGGACAATTTTATTTAAATCATCCATATCCACACACTTTACGACACACACATTACAAATTACGTATTGTAGTCCAATTTTATATGACTATTGATATATTTTTATACGATTGAAGTAGAAATGGAATTCCCTGTGCATGAGTTTCACTTCCCTTTCACTGGTATTTTATAAATGTGCGTTCAGTAAGTCTTTTATTGCATTCGGTAAAACTTGGTATGGAATTATTTAGTTAAGTGTATAAATAACGTCCTTAAATTGTATATTCTTTTAAATAAGAACCGCACTAGGGAAATTGGTCTATGTGTTGCAGGGTACTTTACAAAAATAGTAGTCCTGCGCGGAAATTGAACCCAGAACACGAAGTCGCGAGACGACGGTCTCAACCGCACTGCCACACGTGCATTCAAATATATCCATACTCCGTAATAATAACATTGTATTTCCAAAGCTGCGTTCGTTTGTTTCTAAGTTTATTCAGCTAATAAACGGGTCAACTACGTAATCGGTCTGCCTGTAAATAGGTATGAATCTAGACTAATGCCTGAAGTAAAAAGGATAGCAATTATATGGGAAGACTGTTCAGTTTTTCCAGCAGAATTTTCCATGAAGCAGAAGCTGCTCCACATTTCAGAAGTTTAATATACGGTTATGCCTATGTAAATTTAATTTATTCATAAACTTCAGTATACCTCTTGTTGCTGTTACAAAGGCACCCGAATCCTTTAGTGCACATAATTGTGGAATTGGAGCAGTTACCCTGAAAGTTTGTGAGTGAACACTTGGTGTCAGCACAAGATGTTCCGTTACTTGAATGATAACGATAAACCTTATATAACTTTGTGCAGCTATGAATACGTACATATCTATTTAAGGTTTAAAAGAATACTAGATATAAGAATTATCTCAAATTACATACTACCCGTCTCCACAAATAAGTAACTCTTTTACGGTGAAATGTATAAGATTCTACAACATACTTCCCAATGATATTAGAGAATTGTCTAGGAATAAGTTTAAAAAATATTAAAGCCAAATTGTGTAGCATATTACAAAATGTCTGATTATATAAGTGACAAAAGTGCTTAGGATTCAGTTGTTCTTAGTCAACACACATGATTGTTATCAATCTTGAGAATATTTTATTTTAATAAAGAATTCTAGTGAATTTTCTGGCAGTATTTCTCAGTAGCTGCCACGTCATGCACTGCACGGTAGCGTAAAAAAATTAAGATTCCACATCATCATCATATCAGCCGAAAGACGTCCACTGCTGGACAAAGGCCTCCCCAAAGATCTCCACAATTGCCGGTCTTGCGCTATTCGCATCTAGCTGTTTCCACATAAATATATTTTTTTACGGAATAAATGATTTTGAACGTTTGAAAGCTATCGGGTTTTTTGTAATAACAAGCATACAAAACCTGAGTTACCTGAGCCTCTAATCCTTCGCCGATGAGTACTAGTGACCTTACTTAAAGCCACGGGAGCCAAAATATTCATATAATGATCTTCTTTATCTTTTTTATCTATTTTATTTATATTGTATGGGCAGCAGTGGACGTCTTTCGGCTGATATGATGATGATGATAGGCAGTGGCTACCCCGATATCAGAGTGCAGAGACTCTTACGACAAAATCCGGGACTGAAAGCTTAACGTCATCATCATCATCATGTCAGCTGAATTACGTCCACTACTGAACAAAGGCCTCTCAATTTACCAGTGTCGATTCTCGAAAATAAAACAGAGTCCATTATTACTAAAATGTACACCGTGGCGATCCACAGGCGCTATGTAATTTATCAGGTCAATCATTATCAATGAAGAATTTGATCCATTTTATAGGGAAATAACCGAATTGCGCATAAAACTTAGAACTAACCAGAAAAATATGTTTTTACAGAATATGAAGTTCATATTGTTTTCTACACCGTGGCGATGCACATGTGCTATGCAATTCGTCAGGTCAATCATTATCAATGAAGAATTTGATCCATTTTATAGGGAAATAACCGAATTGCGCATAAGACTTAGAACTAACCAGAAAGATATGTTTTTACAGAATATGAAGTTCATATTGTTTTCTACACCGTGGCGATGCACAGGTGCTATGCAATTCGTCAGGTAAATCATTATAAATGACGAATTTGATCCATTTTATGGGGATAAATAACCGAATTGCGCATAAGACTTAGAACTAACCAAAAAAATATGTTTTTACAGAATATGAAGTTCATATTGTTTTCTACACCGTGGCGATGCACATGTGCTATGCAATTCGTCAGGTCAATCATTATCAATGAAGAATTTGATCCATTTTATAGGGAAATAACCGAATTGCGCATAAGACTTAGAACTAACCAGAAAGATATGTTTTTACAGAATATGAAGTTCATATTGTTTTCTACACCGTGGCGATGCACAGGTGCTATGCAATTCGTCAGGTCAATCATTATAAATGACGAATTTGATCCATTTTATAGGGATAAATAACCGAATTGCGCATAAGACTTAGAACTAACCAAAAAAATATGTTTTTACAGAATATGAAGTTCATATTGTTTTCTACACCGTGGCGATGCACCGGTGCTATGCAATTCGTCAGGTCAATCATTATAAATGACGAATTTGATCCATTTTATAGGGATAAATAACCGAATTGCGCATAAGACTTAGAACTAACCAAAAAAATATGTTTTTACAGAATATGAAGTTCATATTGTTTTCTACACCGTGGCGATGCACAGGTGCTATGCAATTCGTCAGGTCAATCATTATAAATGACGAATTTGATCCATTTTATAGGGAAAAATAACCGAATTGCGCATAAAACTTAGAACTAACCAGAAAAATATGTTTACAGAATATGAAGTTCATATTGTTTTCTATTTGTCACATGTTTTACTGCTGGCGAAAAGCAATTTCACATCAAATACAAGGATTATCCGCCGGCCGCTCTAAGCTATAAATTTTAACAATTGAATTGTTACCTGAATATTTTATGTTTGGACGTTCTCGTAACGAATAAATAAAATTTGAATTACCGTTGCTTTGTAAAGCAACGAAAATATATATACGGTCCAACTACTTTCTATTACTACTACTTCTACGTTTCCAAAGCGGTGGCGTATTCAACCGCAGAAAGGATGGGGTTCAAATTCCGGGTCGGGCTTAAAAGTATATATATATATATATATATATAGGGACAATGTCACACAGATCATCCTAGCCCCACACTAAGCAAAGCTTGTACTATGGGTACCAGGCGACGATATACATACTTATATAGATAGATAAATACTTAAATACATAGAAAACATCCATGACTCAGAAACGCTTTGCCAATCAGCTACGAACTATACACATCAGTGTATAATCCATCGGCTTAGTACCTACAACCAATATGTTCACAATTGTATTATGAACATTTGAAATATTTTTAATTTATAGCACTTTTCTCAATGCTAAGAGTAAATCTAAATTCAAAACTGAGAAACCATATGACCATTAAAAAGAGAAACAAAACATGGTCCAACTTTATGGATTATGATTATGTTTTAATAACTTCACTATTTAGATACGAAAGAGTATTTACCATGACTTGTTCATTCACTTATCGTATGGGAATTAGTTACCGTAGTGTCAAGATTGTTCAACCCACCCTTTTGGCATCTGACATGGCTTAACGACTGTTGGCTAGTGCTAGAACCGGCACTTACAGCTTAACTTGCCCTCCGAAGCATGGACACGATAAGAATTTAAACCACTTTGGCGGTCTTCCATCTATGGACTGACCGCGAACCTACATAGTGTATTAATCTCGCCAATCTCAGACCGGTGAGAGCATCTAGCCATTTCTTTCATCTACGAACTAATGTCATAATTATCTATTCATTAGTAGTAAACGTAAGCAGAAATCATATGTTGACTAATAATAAATACTGTACTGAAAAAGAATAGGAAGAACATCACTTCCTAAAAACTGATTTTTATTTTGTTACAATTCTGTTCTGTATTTTTTTTTATTTGTAGAGACTACTGAAGAGCTAATAGTTCAGTATGATCTTAAATCAATTCTAAACTTTATTGTATTTGGTAGGCGCTTAGCCCGACGGCTACGAACAATAAACACCTGCAGAACTTTGCAGAGGTTTAGAGACTTAAAGCGCCTATGTTTCTAAAGAAAATAGATAGATGGCTTTTACATTCTCCATAATAGTGATTTCAACTGAATGATTAGTTTTACGTTTTCCTAGTTCAAAATTTATAGGTAGAACAAATGATAGACTATTTTTGATCCATAGAAGTTTTAAGATTTATCCACGTAAACACATAGAGTGGAGCGCACTTATTTTTATATTACATACTGTTATATCACGTGTCAACAGATTATCATTCCAACATCATTACACGTGAAGGAGACGATGTTCTAATCACGTGTAACCTCTAAGGAGCACATGGATAACTATCGTTCACTTGTTTATTAGTTCGCTATCACTCTAATTTGGTCCCAGTCCCAATGTAACATTCGATTGACATTTTGGGTCACGTTTCTGGGCTACAGTTACATGATTGACTTAAGTTTTTCCCCAGTTCGTCTTAAGGTGGCTTTTATGTAATAATTGTTCATTATGAGCTGAGTACAGAATTATTGCTAAGTCAGGATAAATATATTAAAAATCCTGGGTGCGACTAATCAACTGATGATCTGGCTTGATAACAGAAGAAATGGTACCCTTCATCGTAAAAAATCTTTATTTCACTCTAAGTTATTTTTATTTATTGAGTTGAATATAAAGAAAAATCTCTTTCTTTGGTGTCTCATTTAGTTCGTTCTCTTCCTGAACGGCTGAACCGACCTTCTTCATATTTGATAATAAAAAATAATGTCCTCCGAAAAGATTTCGGCCACGGTGCGGCCAATCACAATGGAGACTAACCATCTGGGGACAGACAGACAATGACATGACGAATCCACACGGATTCCGTTTTTTTGCCAGTTGGTTACGCTTAAGAATGTAACATTAAAAACAAAGTAAAAGTCTTACTACAAATATAAATACGTACAATAAGACTAATCTATGTGTACAATCTTTTAAGACTCACAGCATGTTATCAGCAAAACATTAACACTCAATTAAGAGGGGTGGGCAGTGACAACGGATTTCCATTTGTCACGATCTTTGCGCACCTCTGTTGCCTCCTTTACTAATATTATAAATTATAGATTTTTTGCTTATTTTATATATATGGTATAATTGTTATCACACTAAATAGATTAAAGGCCAGATATCTAATCAAATAGAATTATTATTTCTATAATAAAAACAGGCCAAGTGCGAGTCGGACTCGCGCACGAAAGGTTCCGTGCCATTATCTATAAAAACAAAAAAATCACGTTTGTTGTATAGTCCCCTTAAATATTTATTTTATTTTGTTTTTTAGAATTTTTTTGTTATAGCGGCAACAGAAATACATTATCTGTGATAGGGTCGGGACCCTATTACTAAGACTTCGTTGTCTATCTGTCTGTCTGTCCGTCTGTCACCAGGCTGTATCTCATAAACCGTGATGAAATTTTCACAGATAATGTATTTCTGTTGCCGCTGTAACAAAAAAATCCTAAAAACCAAAAAAAATAAGGGGACTCCCATACAACAAACGTGATTTTTTTGTTTTTATAGATAATGGCACGGAACCTTTCGTGCGCGAGTCCGACTCGCACTTGGCCTGTTTTTATTTACACTTTAAAAAAGGATTTTATTCATGTAGACTTTAAAAAAGCGCTTGTAAATAGTCAGAACATGTTTGTGGTAATATAGTTGTTAATACATTATTATTTCTAGTTTCATAGATATTTAGGTACACAGATTGTATGAAAACATTTATAAATTTATTTCATAATAGCAATGATATTTAGCTAGCTCTTATTATCAAAATTAGAGCTAGATTATTATCAAAATTTATAGTTTTAGCTACATTTTTACTACATATTGTCTGAATGGTTCTGTCTATATTAAGGTATTATTATTATGGCGGATCTTGTGTTAATAACGATGGTCGCGCTTTAATGCTACCACTGGATCCAATGCGCTCCAACTTTGGATACGGAACCCTAAAAATGGCAAACTCTTGATAGTGGCTACTACATATTTGCAAAGATAACCAGAGAAAACAACTCGCTCCTGTACTAGAAATTAACCTGTGTTATGGGTAGGAATCCCGGGCTTAATACAGGTTTGTACGGACATATGAGAGTCGTGCAGAAGGTACTATAAATATCCGAGTCCCTAGATAAGCCTGTTTATTTAGGGACTAGCCAGATTCTTATGAACTAGGTAATATAAAACAGGATTGTGTCACAATGTTTGTATCAGATTGTTTTCATATTTTTGTGTTTGTATATGAATACATTACATATGAAACCTGGGCTCTAACAATAAATCAAAGAGAAAAGCTTGAAAAATGTCAACGAGCCATGGAAAGGAGCATACTGGGGCTAAAGTTAAAAGATAGAGTAAGGAATGTAGATATACGACGCACAACGAAACTCACAGATATCCTTACCCATATACCAAATAAAATGGAGATGGACAGGGCACATGCTCCGCTGTACGCACGAAAAATGGAACAAGCAGGTAACGGTCTGGTATCCACGAGACGGGTCAAGGAGCTGAGGTCGCAAAGCGAGAAGATAGGAAGATGATATTAAATTGACTCTAGGTCCCCTTTGGCCAAGAATTGCGACCGACAGGAAACAGTGGAAGACGTTGGAGGAGGCCTACGTCGTAAGGCACACCGTATTAAGGGATTTACTATAATTAGTTTACTAACATTTAACAAAAAAAAAAGTGAAATGTTTCGGAATAAAAGGCTTTATTATTATTATATGAATAGTGTGTGTTATGCATATATTGTTTTATTTCCTATTTTGCCTTGTATGTGTAACACATTACAAATTCTAGTAATATTATTATTCTCTCAAAATTTTAGCTTATAACTTTGTTTAATTTGGAATATGTAAATAAGCCTCTAAACTTTATGTCCAAGACGGGGGGAGCCTGGAGATCTGTTATACAGGTTTCGAGCCTAGTACAGACTCCAGCTCTCTCAAAGGCTTTTTAAATAAGTGCTTAAACAATGTTTTTAACATAACAACACGATGTATGCGATGTAAGAGAGAAATAAACCATTATTTTATTTATTTATTTATTATTAAGAACCATAGAAAACAGAAGGGGAAAGATGTAAGTGTATTTGATACGACATGACACGTCTATGAAGAATATTATTGAAAGCAAAATAGACGCAAAGAGAGGACGAGGAAGACAAAGAAGGACATATATGGATCAGATAAAGGAAAAGATAAATGTAATGTCGTATCAAGAAGTCAAAGCGCTCGCCGAAAGCCGAGACGGAAGATTGGAAGATGCTCCACCGACAAGAGCATAGCTCTTAAATATGATGATGATGAATAATAAATGTCCTCCTAGCCGAATTCCGACCACGGCGCCCAGTCTCAATAGAGATTAGCCATCTGTGCAGGACATATTATTATTTCGCTTCTTTTTTAACAAAAATAATATATATTTTTAACAACACCCGTACTATACAAATAAATTAACCAGTAACCTATTAAAAAAACAAAACAAAGACAATTTCCCGATATAGGTTTTAGGCTATACCTAAAACCTTCGAGCATAGACAAATGCTAGAAGCCTAAAACTGACAGAAAGCGATATAATTAATTATCTATTCTAAAATCTTACGTTCTGATTTGTCAATCTTGACAGTTTTTATTTCATTGCGATGCAATTACTTTCCATGTACTTGAATTTTTATTTTAATAATTATATCACTATATTTTATTGATTATTATCCTATAGCCTATTCCTGACGAAGATACATGCAAAAACACAAAAATAATTGAAATTGCTCCACCCGTTCTTGAGTTATAAGTGGTGTAACTAACACGACTTTCTTTTATGTATATAGATTACACTAGACCAACAGGCCAGTCAAAATATTTTTTTTCTATAATAATCATATCCTGACACATTATTCACACACGGCCATCTGATGCCAAACTAAGCAGAACATACACTATAGAAACCAGATAACTGATATACTACATTTCTTTAGTAAATACTTAATAAATACTACAGATAATTTAACCCAGATTCCAGACAAACAGACGTTCATGCACACAAATATCTGTCCTGGGTGAGTAACTTTTTACCTTTATTTTCTGTCTCAATATTTACCACTTATTATTACGATAATATTTTTCCGCCATTGACCCAATAGCCTCATATTGATTACATAAAGACACAACTTATACTAATTCAGGTTATGCCCTCGTTTGAGAATCTTTCACAAGGTTGCCATCTCAAGATTGACGCCCACACAATCGGAGCCTTCTATATAATACCCACGCTAATGAAAGTGACCTATCGACAGGATAAACCCATACCCGTTGCTATGGTAACGGAATGAGTTACAGCTATAGATCCATCGTTAAGTGTAAAGTGATTAAATCAACTTTGTGAGTACAATAAAAACGTACCAATAAAGATATCTTAAGTCATGAATGGAAAGGAACGAGTTTAAAAATAAAACCACTACGATATAACCTTTGGCTAGGGCTACCAGATGAAAAACTCTAAAATCCGGAGAAGAGGCCTGATTTCCATGAAAAAATCCTTAGATTTTTACAGTTTGAGAATTTTCTCTCAGGCGTAGTTTAAAAATGTCGAAATTTTATTGTTTTTATACACTGCGGATCTCGCTCACTTGTTGCACATCGCACTTAAAGAGAGGGGTGGGAGGAGAATCCATAGCGGAGGAGAGGAGGGAAGTTGATTTTTATTTGAAAAATTATATAAATCATACAAAGATTTTATGAGATTAGCAAAATCCAGCCGCAATCCTGAAAAGAGTCCAAAAATCCTTAAAGTTCAGGACAATTCCTGAGATGTGCTAACCCTACTTGTGGTTAGATCGTTGGACTGCGGTGACAGTGGTTTCGTGTTTAAGCCCATGGTACGCACCACTGACTTTTCGAATTCATGTGCGTATTAGAAATTAATTATCTCTTTATTAAAACATTATTCATTCGTTATAAAAACTTTATTAGAAGGCATGCTTGAGAGTTCTCCAAAATTTTCTTCATGGCATGTGAAGTCTGCCAACCCAACCAAGTGGACTATGGCCTATACCCTCTCATTGTGAGAGGGGGCTCTTACCCTGCAAGGGGATAATAAGGGGTGGAATTATAGGGACAAATAAATAAAATTGAAGTTGCGGTTTGTAATGTAAAATTTTTTTTACTATAAGAATGTAAAAATGTATAACTATAAGGCACTTATAATAAAACATTATATTTGTCTGTCTCTCTTTTCTCACCCAATCCGAAAGGCCTGGACTGGCCTGGAATTTCCTTAGTAAGGTACCTTTCATCGTTAAAAAACACATTTCTCAAGAAACACAAATATTTATTTTGGACGGCTTAATTATTAACGTGAGAGATAACTGGTAAATAACAATAAATAAAAAACATATAAATACTCATTTAATTCCCAAGCTTGTCAACAACTTGTGATTTGGGAGCAGTATTAAAGACATTAAACTAAACCTGAATAATGGATTACGTAATTATAGTACCGAACGTCTTGAATATTCTGTCCTTATTAAAAAAGAGTTACTGCTTAGTTAATTCCCTAACTAATCCACCCGTAAAATGAGAAGCAACTTTATAATACGCACTTACGATAAAGAAAGCAAACTTTAGTATAAGCTAAACAAGAAACTAAAGCATAAAGGGAAGAAAACAATTAAGTGGCAGAGCTTTTCTTAAGAAACTTTCCATAGTTTCTGTTCATGTTATTATTAAACACCCGGCGTTGACACATTAGCTATAAACACGTAGGGTTGTTTCTGCTAGAAAATACTATATATGTATATATAGTATTTTCTAGCAGAAACAGTTTTGGTTGGTATGTAACTGTGTCGCAATCTGTTAAGTACATCATAAAAATAAACAGTCGCGTCCTCTAAAGATCTGCTATTCAGTTCAGAATGCCAGTCGAAAAAATCAGCTTGGGTATATATAAACTGGACACGAGGGCATATGGAGTTGTAAACGCTGATGCACAGAGCTCTGAAAATTAAACAATGTGTTCCTCTGTGAAACCAAGATTTATTTTCCTGTACAACAGAGAAACGACATTTAATGTTTATTTGTCGCTCTTTCTTTAATAAACAAACTAAATTATTTTTCTAACACTTAGACGACTCAAAATGATAGCCATTAAGTCAAAAATCATAAAGCTGTTATTTTTTCTATAGCTGGTCAAGTCAACTCACCATAAAGGAATACAATACAATGTTGTAGGTATTTCTTTACATGTTTAAATTGAAGTCATATTTATAACCATATGTGTTATTCAGATTTTTAAGCTATATTACTACAAAGTTTCATCATAAGCCGTTTGGTAGTTTTTGCATGAAAGAGTAACCCTCACCTATACATCTATACAGCCTTTCGCATTTATATTATTCGTAGGGTTTTACGTAATAGCTCGATCAACTGATCAGGTTGGTTAGTTGATTTTTATTTCGATGTTTATAAGTCGATTTCACGAAAGCTTTCGATAATCTCTGTCTCATGAATATAATTAATAACTGTAAATTGGTGTTAACTAACAAGTCAAATAATTGATTGACATAAAATGGGGAAGAATAGTTAAAATAATATCTACGCAGTCTAGAAGGTACAAGATAACTTTAAGGGTAAGGTTAATATTTAGTATTTAAACAGGCTATTTTCTAGAGGGGTAGGTGGATACAGCAAATTCATCATCATCAGAATAATCATGTCAGCCGAAAGACAGCTGGACAAATGCCTCCTCCAAAGATATTCACAACGGCCGGTCTCGCGCTGCCCGCATGCAACGGTTCTCTTTAAAAATCATAGTCCACGAGAACACTCTTCGAGAGCTAAGGCGGTAAGCGCTATGGATCAAGATCTACTTTTTTAATGTTTACGGTTGAATCCCTTTTATTTTTTATATCATAGGACGACAAACGAGCAAGTTGCCTGATGGTTAGTGATCACCGCCGCCCATGGACACTCGCAATACCAGAGGAGTCGCGGGTGTGGTATCGGCCTTTAAGAGTCAGCAAATAAGTTTAGCTGACCCTCCCTCCACCCGTTGGGCTCTGGTGACCTTATTCACACGCGGGAACACAACATTAAAATTATTAATGTTATTATTAAGGAATGTCTTTTGTAAGATACTTCCCCAGTCGGGCTGCTCTTTGAACAAATTAACGCTGTACCCTACCTCTCTTCCGCTTGCCTCGCATTTCGCCCAAAAAGGCAAATTGTATTTTTTTTTCTTTCATCATTTCAATAAAATCTCCAGCCAGAATTTCTTTCATCGAACTATGTACTTTCATTTAGTAGGTTTAGCAACCCTGATTCCTGAAGAAAGTTTTAGTTCAATTAAAATGCAAATAGGTTGGTAAACAGCCGAGCGACGCGACGCCGCCGCCACGACCCGGCGCCGCTCTCGATTATATAATAAAAGTATATAATTAATTTTAATTTGTCTTTAAGGGTGATTGTTTGGAAAACGATACAATCACATAATATAGAATCATAATAATGTCATTTTAAGTAACATTATTACAGTACAGATATGTGACATCGTGTATAATATCTTGCTAAATATTTTGTAAGGGTCTATCTGTAAAAAGGACTCGCATAATAGCTGTTAGAAGTCCACTGCTGGACAAAAGCCTCCCCTCGAAAATCTTGGGCGAATATGTTACTCTAATAGTGTCTTTTTGTATCATTATTCATTAGTATGTGTGCTCAATATTTTTTCTTTCTTTCTTTCTATAATATTATACATTATTAATTGTATGAGTGTTAATTGACCACAATCCCTGTTTCTTCACCGACGGGGACGAATGATTGAAACAAAAAAGTTTGTTTTTTAAAAATTGACCTTAAACCAATAATCATAATGGAACACTGGGTATTCAAAGAACATGCTTAATAATAGATGGGAGCATGCTCTTCTATTTCAAATATTTTCATTAATATTTAATATATAAATAAACCAGCCAGTTTCAGTTCAAGCACTACAATTATGGAATGCCTTGCCAATTACTATCAGACATACCCAAACTCTTGCCACGTCCAATAAAGCCGTTAAATAACATTAACATTTGTTTATGTCTTATGTAATATTTATGTATTTTTAATTTTATACACTGTATGTATACATATAAATTATTTGGTATGCCCTTACGTTATTTCTTTTCTTTATTTCACTAAAATACACTTAGTTATTACATAAGAATTAGTACATAACTATATACATAATATATATATATATATATATATATATATATATATATATATATATATATATATATATATATATATATATATATATATATACAATTATTATGTTTATAATAACGTAAGGGCATATACCAAATAACTTTATTTTATTTACATACATGATTATGTTATTTGTCTTCTATGTATTTATCTTACTTGAGTGTACAAAGTAAAAGTATACTATTCTGATTTTAGAACTAATTTTTTTCAACCGTGCCCAGTCTACCCTCCATAAAACATTTTAGATTTAAAGAAAATCTTCCCTAAAACTTGTTTTATGAGAATCCTCACTAGTTTCAAACTACGAACAAGCCGTGAACCGTTTTCGAGGAGCGAAAGCAAAGTTTTATGTGAGTAAGTACCTACGTATACAATAACTTACTCTAACTTCCTTCAACCCAAGTATTAACTGGAGATTTTTATGAGTAGGTGCACTGCTTTGAGTAACTCAAAATATCTTTAGGAACACTTAAGTTAAATTGAAGATATATTGTTTGTTTATTAAACGAACTAAGCATCATATCAGCCGAAGAATGGGGGGATATGCCGTAATCGCCACACTTGGCAGGCGGGTTAGCGATCGCAGTATGATAGTAATAGTACTCAGAGAAAAGCTGCTGCTCATTCTCTGGTATATATTCCCATTGGTCAACTCCTACGTACCTCACGGGATGAAATAAGGTGACGATATTCTTCCCAGTAAGTACATGTTTTATATTAAACGCTCTAAAAGCCAACAAAATGGAAAAAATATTTTTCTTAGTATTTGAACATAGGACTTTATTAACTGCCAATCAAAAATCTAGCACTGGACCAAAAAGGTTTATTTTTTTATTTTTTATATCAGAGGGCGACAAACGAGCAAGTGGGTCACCTGATAGTAAGTGATCACCGCCGCCCATAGACACTCGCAACACCAGAGGTGTCGCGGGTGCGTTGCCGGCCTTTAACAGTCAGCAAACAAGTGTTGCTGACCCTCCCCCCCACCCCAATGAGCTCTGGCACTCACACTCGGAAACACAACATTAAAATTATTGTTGTTATTATTAAGGAATGTCTTCTGTAAGGTGGAGGTACTTCCCTAGTCGGGCTGCTCTTTGAGGGCTCCTCTCTTAAAAGGTTTAAGGTGGAATTAAAAACCGGATAATAGGATGTTGCTAAGGACATATCCAAAGTATTCATAAAATTAGTAATACTGAAAGTATATCTGTACAAATATCTGACAAATTTCATCATTAAAATGTAAACTAAATAAGCTCTTAATAAAATCCCAAACTTTCGCTATCTCCATTAAGTTATTGAAGTAATCTTTCTAATGAGTTACCGTATTGCGCAAAGTTGCTCCAAGTCATTGTTAAAGCAAATATGGAATGTTGGTACAGGACGAATTGGGATTAGCATCAAGTCGCTTCTTAATTCATATATACATAGACTCACGCCTCTTTCCCAGAGGGCTAGGCAGAAACAATGGTTTTCCAAATGTCACGTTCCAAATGTCATAATAATAATAATAGTACCTTAATATAGACAGAACCATTGACAATATGTAGTAAAAATATTAGACTTAAACCATTGAGTTAATGACTTAAAATAGATAATTAAACATAATCTCTTGACAATAACTTGATACGAGCTAGCTGTTATTAATTCTACTTCGGTATAGGATCACTTCAATAACTCAGCAACTTGATGGTATTAAAATGTTTATTGGCAATTACAAGAACTATAGTTGATTGATATAATGAAATATTGTGCGCAAGCGCCGCCCGTCCTCAGGTTCGGTCAGTGAGCGAGCGACTGTTGAAGCGATGAAAGGGGCGATGCGCCGACACGGCGACGTTGCCGCTACGTGCGCGTTAACACTAGCTAAATATCGATGCTATAATAAAATAAATTTTATAAATGTTTTCATACATATCTATGTTACTAGAAATAATAATGTATACAACTATATTACTACAAACATGTTCTGACTATTTACAAGCGCTTAAAAAAGCGCTTGTAAATAGTCAGAATATGTCAGAAATAGTCAGAACATACAACAGTCTACGTGAATAAAAACCTTTTGTATTTATTTTTTTTTTATTTATCCGCGATCTTTGCACACCTCTTTTGCCTCGTTAATTGTCATTCTTCATACATGTCCACGGGTTTAGGGTACTTCTGACCTAGCATTTCTTGAAAACATCTCCGATTTGGTCAGAGATTGGGGTACGAGGTCTTCCCCTTCCGATTGTACCATTCACATAGGTATTCTTGTTTTGTCAATCTTCTTAATTCCTTAATTATATAGTCAAAAAGAGAAGTACTTAGAGCTTGGTTTTCTGGTCTATGAGCCACCTGACTGGGGTGTACCATTTACAGATAATTCTCTTGTAAGTATATGTCACCTGGTCACCTGGTAAGAGGACACGACAAATGGAGTAAAAGGGTGACATGGTGGTACCCAAGGGGAGGCAAAAGGAAAAGAGGCCGACGACAGAAAAGGTGGGATGATGACGTTAGACAAGTAGCAGGAGTCACATGGAACAGAGTGGCTCAAGAAAGAAAGGAATGGAAAAGGCTGGAGGAGGCCTTTGCCGATTGGCAAACAGATCTTGGAAAGATAACCAAGCAACAAATATTAGTTTAAATTTAATCACATCTATTGGCTGTGTGTTGCTTATAACATCTATTTATTTTGTAATTGTTGCTGTTGGTTTTCCAAATAAATAAATAAATAAATTAAGTTTAAGATTTTAATGCTAGTCCTTTACATAAACAAGCGGCTCCGGGATGACAGCGATCTGTTTGTGGCGCAGTCGCTGTGCCGTACTGGCAGGAGTCGGCAATAGGGGAGGGCAATCCAAAGGAGCCCTCCCAGGGTACGTGTCCCGACCATCTGGGACATGGCGCAAAAGGAGGGTACCGGAGCAGCATACCCGCGTTCCCGGGACTCCCCCATTAGGCGCCAAGAGAAGTCCACGGCAGGTAGTTTAGTCGGTGCAAGTCCGACATACCCACCGGCAGACACTTTTTGCGGGTGGCATGCGAAGGCATTCCCCAAGTATTAAAAAAAAAAAAATCCTTTACATGAGTTTAAAATTCATTGTACTAAGAGATCTAAATAAAAGGCTATATTATTATTATTATTAAGTATATGTATATTAAACAGGAAAAATGCTTACCGCTGCTTAAGAGAAAAGAAGGTGTCCGTAAAATATGATTATCTTAATCGTGCTCTTAATTTAAACGGTTTCATGCTTTCTGCTATTAAGTGCAAATATCATTCTGAATGTATTAAGGGGTTGCAGAGACTTGCTTTTATTGCGGCAATCAACAACATTACACATTACAGGTTCTAGACTTGATATAGGCTCGTGTCCTCAGGGGACCGTCACACTACTCAGATTGGTATTACTAATACTAGTTATTAAGTTGTAATAATAACGAATAATGTGGAATTTATTTATTTATTGCTATTTTCATGGGTTTACAACAGGTGGGTTACACAATATAAATAGTTATTTCTAAGGTCAGATCGTAATTCTAGTTAACATTATAAGTACAAATTTCAATAAGTGATAAAAGTAAATAGGTAGTCATAGCAATATAAGGTACGATAAATTAATAATAACAAAAATATATGTTCGTCAATTTAATTAAATTTATGGTATTTCGATTCTAATAATATTGAGAGACAGTAGGAAGGAAAAGTTATTGAGATTATATTTACGTTAACGCGTCGGTATTATTTTAATTATCTATCTACTTTTTAGGAATTCATTTAGGTTATAATAACATTTTTGTATTAAATATTTTTGCAGTTTATGTTTAAATTTAGTTTCAAAATCAATATTTTTTATTTTGTCTAATAATTTATTATATATTTTTACGCTCATGGCATAGGGGGCAGAATGAAACATGGCAATACGACTAAAATAAAGTTTGACTGCACGGGTGGCGCAGCGGCTAAGACGTCTCGCCTCTTCGTGTCGCGGGGTCGAGTCTCGCGCCGGACAACTATTTGTGTGACCCATAAATAGTTGTTCTGAGTCTGGATGTAATTTGTGTCCGTCTATTATATGTTTGTAAAGTAACCCGCGACACAAGGATTACATTCCCTAGTGTGGGCGTAGTCTATTTTTAAATAAATAAAATAATGAAGTTTATCGTTTATCATTTATCATAATGGCTATAGCGCTCGACCAATGAAGTAATTCAGTGATCTAATACTTTTTTTATTCACATTGGTCTCATGCAGTAGAGAGATTCATGTCTACGTGGCCGTATAGTTAAGATTACATACATATACTGTGCTCTTATTGTAGCTGTCTCAACATTACGCGCTCTGTTGTATAATAGGAATATTTTTAGATAAAATAATATTTTAAATATAAAACTAATAACAAATAGAAATAATCACCATCTTTAATGTGTTTTTTGGGTTCCGTAGTCAAATGGCAAAAAACGGAACCGTTATATATTCGTTATGTCTGTCTGTCTGTCCGTCCGTATGTGATAGCCATTTTTTTCCGAAACTATAAGAAGTATACTGTTGAAACTTGGTAAGTAGATGTATTCCGTGAACCACATTAAGATTTTTACAGAATGGAAAAGAAAAACATTAAACTTTGGGGGCTCCCGATACTTAGAACTGACACTCATTTTTTTTGTTTCATCCAACCCATGCATCATCTATGGATAGGTCTTCAAAAATGATATTGAGGTTTCTAATATCATTTTTTTCTGAACTGAATAATTTCCGCGAGAGACACTTCCAAAGTGGTAAAATGAGTGCCCCCTGTAACTTCCAAAATAAGAGAATGATAAAACTAAAAAATATATGATATACATTAGGTACCGTGCAAACTTCCACCGAAAATTGGTTTGAATGAGATCTAATAATTAGTGTTTATATCAATATTCTTTTTTTAATAAATCGTAAACCGCAATTTACCTTTCATTCAATCAACTAAAATATAATAATAAATATAAAAAATATATTATGTTACTTGCTGCTACGGAACCCTTCATGGGTGAGTCTGACTCGCACTTGGCCGCTTTATTCTCATTTTACTAGACAGTACGTGTAAAAATATTTTCATAACTCAATTTTCAACGGATATTATTTAAAGGAAGCTTCTTAGCGGACGTCTTGGAAGGTTATAAGAAATATAGAACTGACTTGTCAAGGATTATTAAACAACACAAGGCCACCTTATAAAAGTGGTGGTATAAACTCTTCGACTTGCTTTTAGGGAATTGACATTTTATTTTCTTAAGACGTATTTGCAGACGGATATTGCTATTCAGTCCGTTTATCCTTCTGTCAAAGCTGTAAATCTCAATTTTTATGATGCTTTACTAATAAAGACATATTTTTCAACACTTTTTCTTAAGAAGTTCGAAAGACTCTTCAATAAAACTTTATCAGGTGTGTTAGGGCATCGTTTATTTAAAAAAAGTCTTTACGAGTCATGTCATTTTCAATTTCAAATTCAAAGCGCCTTTTACTCGCTGACCAAATCAAAACATTTTACAGTTTTTTTTCTAACAAAAAATACAAAGTTAATAAAAACAGTCGTTTTATTTGTCGTCCTTTGTATCTTTTCGCATTTCTAGGATACCATTCCATTATGGCATTCGTCCATTTTTCATTTTTTGTTCTCAAAATGTGTCCTGTCCTGTTGACAAACTATCAGATTTTGGTTATTTTTGCTTGTGGTAGGATCCGCCGCAGATAGTGAAGATTAAATATCAAATATACTAAAAAAAGGAGTTTGCGTACACACAGAACTCATCCCTCACATTTAATATCAGTTGGATCAAGTCAGTGTTCACTAACTATAAATAGATTTATTTGACTTTGCTCTCATGCCTTAAGTAGGTACTTTCCAAGGTTCTATGGTGTTACCCCACAATATTTTCGACTGGGATTTACTCAAGAAACCTCTGTTATATTATTTTTACCACTACTTCTCATCTGCGATTTAACATGTTAAAGTCAAAGTCAAAGAAGGCAATTTGATACTAAAGGATAATCCTTTTTTAACCGACTTCAAAAGATCACCGGTATTTTTTTTTTTTACAGACGTGAATCTTCCGGTCACCTGCCTCGTTCTGCCAGTATTGACTCCGTCGTAGAAGCTGCCATCTGTGCTCGTCATTCAGAACCTAGCCAACCTACCACGCTACAGCTACCCAGAGCGGACCGGGCGTTCAGTCTCGCTTCTCCAGTCGTTGGCAGGAGAGCGAAGACCCAAAGAGGACAGGCTGGTGAGTCAATACTCTTTTAAGATATATTATGTAGAATTTTTTCAGGTGGCCCAGTCTTGTGGGTACTTATCGATACTTAATGTTTTTACTTCATACAAAAATTATTCTTTAGTTAAAGTTAAGTGAAATCATTAAAAATTTAAGCATCATTACAAAAAATATTATCTATTATTATAAAAACCACCTTCTAACAGAATACTTGATCAGAACAATACACTCCAATGGTGCGATCGAAATGTTGACATATACAGTAAGTCGTTTAGCGAAATTAAAACTAAATTAAAAATACTCTTGCCTATTTAAATTCCTAGTTCGTTACATAAACGTTCCACGTACATTTTTTTGTCTTTAACTTCATGCATGTCAAAAATACTTCTAGTTTATAGCTTGTGAATGTTATGTACACCTTAATTGTTTTGCATATCAGATGTAAAACCTTGTAAAATATTTTTTTATGCGTAATATGCATAATTTGATTGTACTATATGGTTTTACTATTATAAATAAATAAAAAATATGAACAACAATGATTTCTATTCAGGAAAGGTTTTACATAAAATAAAGACATTAAATGAATTATTGTAAACGAATTTTAAGTTATAAAGGTTATTATTGTTGTAACGGGCCACGGAAAACAGCTGGATGCGGTCAGCGCAAGACCAGTCTTTGTAGAGTTCCTTGGAGGAGTCCTTCGTCCAGCAGTGGATGTCTTTCTTCTTCTATGACGTTCTTTCTTTCTTTATCGTATGGGCAGTGGTCTCCCTAGCGTCAGATTTGTTCAAGCCACCCAGTAGGCCTCTGACATGCTTAACGACTGTCTTCGAACAAGAATAACTGGGACCGATAGCTTAACGTACCCTCCGATGCACGAAGACGCTCGGAAATGAAACCACTCTAGCTATGGACGCCATAATTATGAGGTTGATGATGGTGATTTTAAACGGTTTTTACTTTGTAGATACTTGTAATTAAGTACTCTTAATTACAAGTACCTAGTACACACGGCTACATATCAAGCTATACATTTCCACTACAAGCTGATCTCACGTTGTATAGGATTTCCATATAATGTCAGGTCAGATTATATTAGAAATGTATAGCTTGAAGGAAATATTGATAACTTGCTCATACATTCTCAAAACTAACCCGAGTATGAATATCGGCATTCCACTTTCGCGAACGGTGCATAAGTTAAGCAATGTATCAACTTAGTACACTCTAAGTTATGACTTTAAGTGGCTTTAGGTGGCTTAAGCTTCAAGTTTTGTGACGAACACTTTGCCGACGTGAATATGATAAAGTTATGTTGATCGTGACAAAACGAGCTTTGACTAGTTCCACATTTTGTTAAAGTTAATCATAATACTACGGTAAGGGTACTTAATGTAATGAGGTAAGTTTATTATTTTGGTATACTATGCTATAAAGAGTATTTTTGAATGATACATGTTGTACTCGTGTGCCTTGAACATTAAAATTTTTATTGAAGGCGCTTTGTCGTTTTCTACAAAGCAAGGGAATCTTGATCTGCCAATGTGTATTGTTGTAGCTTAACGCCGGAGCGCTTACCTCGGTAGAGGATGCTGGTCGAAACCCGCTGGAAGATTAAAATTACGAATTTCCATTTTAACACTTAACTACATTTAATAAGAGAGAGAGACTAAATTCCTCTAACTGATTCTTCGTAAGGGAGTAAACTTGACTGCCTCGTTGGTCTAGCCGAAGCCCTAGGTTCAAATCCCAAGTCGAGCCAAAAATTTGTTATTTTTTGGCCAAGAAAAAAGCGCAGTGGCAGCCCGGAGTTTGTAATTTGGTGGCGTCCAATGTTCGTGCCTTTGAGAGCACGTAAAGCTGTCCGCCCTGCTATGATAGCTTTACATGCAGATCGAATAATGAGAGTGAGAGATAAGAGAGTGCATTTGTATTTCCACACACACTTGTGGTCTATAATATAGTCTTTGTTGTGAAAGGCCACCCTAGCCAAAATTATATACAACGTCCTAGGACATTATATAAGTATGAAAACTTATCTATACATATAATAAAATTGTAGGAAAGTCAAAATTGTACATTGAATATTTATTTTAAAGGATACTTGGGGTGTGATCTACAATTGATAGCGAAGCCATAAATATAGTTTTTAGAATTTTTGTCTGTGTATCTATTTGTCTGTGTATGTATGTCCCGGCTAAACTCAAAAAGTACTGCATGGATTTACTTCAAATTTTGTATGAATGTTACTAAGAGATCGGGACCACATATAGGCTACATATTATGACGCTATCACCTACGGGAAAAGAGCTGTGAATTTATAAAATTTAACGTAGGTAAAACCGCGGGGCACAACTAGTTGTTGATATAAAGTAAAAAATGAAATTTAAGAAGTATTCAAAAATAAATAATTTAAAAGTAGGTACAACCCGTTTGTAATTTTTCGATCTTAGTATTGGCATTCCAGCCATATGGCCGTGTAGGTTTCGGTAAGATGACGTTAAAAGCGTCTTAATTGCCTAAAGAAAAATATTGAATGGATTATATTAATTCGAGTCTGAGAACCAGGGTGCAGCGGCGGAGTAGTTAACGCACATAAGGCCCGATACCCCGTGGTTAGTATCCCACCGGAACTTCATCACCATCAGCATCATATCAGCCGAAAGACGTCCACTACTGGACAAAGGCATCCCCCAAGGATCTCCGCAATGGCCGGTGTTGTGCTGCCCGCGACCCTTGCAAGATCCTCGGTCCAACTTGTAGGAGGCCTACCCACGCTGCGTCTTTAGGTGCGTGGTCGCCACTCGCGAACTTTTCTGCCTCAGCGGCCATCGGTTCTACGAGCTATGTGCCCCGCCCACTACGACATCAGTTTAGCAATTCTTACCGGCACTTTTGTTATATATCAGAGGGCGACAAACGAGCAAGTGGGTCACCTGATGGTAAGTGATCACCGCCGCCCATGGACACTCGCAACAACAGAGGAGTCGCGGGTGCGTTGCCGCCCTTTAAGCGTCAGCAAACGAGTGTTGCTGACCCTTCCCCCCACCCCTATGAGCTCTGGCGATCTTACTCACACGCAGAAACTCAACATGAAAATTATTAAGGAATGTCTTCTGTAAGGAGGAGGTACTATTCCCCAGTCAGGCTGCTCTTTGAGCGAATGAACTCTATGTGCCACCTCTCAAATTTATACAACTCATTTAAAATATATGTCTGAAACTTATAAACACTTCAATTATTTTACCGTAGTGATAAATATGCGAACGTGAAAATGTGGTGGCACGCCCTGAGAGCGCGGCGCATAATGAGGTGCAAGAGAAGTGGTCTGAAAAGGGTCGAGAGCTTCTAATAAATCTACGGGCTTAAGGTTTATACATACGGCCTGCATTACATGACAGATACAAAATGTGCTGTGTAGTTGCAGTGTGTATGCAGTATTATAACTGCCAACCGATTATAATTGAAGTGAAAATTTGTTTAGGCGCCTTGAGCACCTTTTGGTTGAACAAAAATTATGGAGCTCGTGTCATGTCACGCTTCCAATGAGCTATATGTATACTTTGTATATAATATTTCTCGTTGGTCTAGCGGTAGCGTGTACACCCGCAGAGAACGAGGTCCTGGGCTCAAATCCCGGTTCAAGCCAAAAGTAATTTTGAGATGTTTCAGTAAATAGAAAAATTTCTCAGCATCAGCCCGAAGTCTAGGAGTTTGCAGTATTATACCCCCGTGCCCCGGAGAGCACGTAAAGCCGTCGGTCCTGTACCTGACCTCTTTCCGGTCGTGTCGCTAGCCCCCCCATCGGATCATGAGAGTGGTGGAATAGTAAGTGCTCCTGTGTTTGCGCACACACTTGCTCTCCCGCGCAGATGACTAATCTCTATTGAGACTGGCTACTGTGGCCGAAATTCGGCTAGGAGGACATTAATATAATACTATGTGTACGTTTTGGATCAACAAATGCGTGAAACTGACGTTATCGTCTTCACGTGATGCTTCCCATTAGCTATATGTACAAAAATTATATACAAGATTATTTAGATTAGATGTGTAAAAAAATTTCACTGCTATCGGCAGTCCCCAAAAGTCTGCCCAGCATGTTTTTCATTATTATTTACAACAATGCTAGAGAAATCCACATCGCTGATGAACTCGATTGAGTGACAACAGAATCCTGAATTAGATTGCTGAAAGTCTAGTGTCTGCAGTGCTAAGGAGACACACAAGACTGCCTGTGACGTGAAGTTCGTTGGGTGATATAGCGGTGTTATAGAGGCTTAATTCACTCTAAATGTGTATTGCGTTGAAATAGTTTTAAACAATTATAGCTACAATCAATTTATAAACATTACATTTTTTAATGTCTGTGTTATGTCTATTGTGAATTGTATACTAACATAGTTCTATAAGTTTTATTGTTACTAACCTATCTATGGAATAATTTTCTGAATTAAATGATTATTAAATTAAATTAATGGCACCTCCCTTAATAAGATTTCAAAGAGTTGAAAGTTCATTCTGAGCGCTATTCTGGATTTTAATAAGTATATTAAATTGTTTTTAAAACCTATAAATATGTTTAGTTCGATATGAATACGTTTGAAATTAATATGAATAATGTTAATTAACAGGTCGTCTTAGTAACATATTCCATCTTTTAGGATACACTCCAGCTAAAAATAATGTAATCATCTTTTTATCATAATATAATAAATATACACCAAAGATCCAATCAAAGGTTTACAGCGTCCGCGCTAGCTAGATTTAACTTTATTGCATTGAACAAGGTATATTTTCTGTAAGAAATCCTGTTTATATTTATTTATGTTTACGAACAAACTACCAATCTTACAACGGTCAAGAGATACTATTGGATGCGGGCAGCGCAAGACTTTGTACAGCACTGGAGGTCTTTCGGCTGTTATGATGAACAAACTAACAATAAGCAAGATCAATTACCTTTCATTTGCAGACTTCACCACACACTTCACAAGACCTCTCAGATATTCAGGCTTTTCACGATGATTTTCATTCACCGTTTTGAGTACAAAATAATTAATTTCTAAAACGCCCATAAATTAAAAAAACCAATGGTGGGCACTTTGTGTTCGATCTCATGACCACTAATTGCACCGTCCAAAGGTCTAACCATTAATCTATCTCGTACTTCATCATGACAGCTGAAAGAAGACCATAATCGCCACGCTTGGCAGACGGGTTGGCGATCGCAGTAAGATTGTTATAGACTTAGAAGAAAGCTGCTGCCCGTCCTCTGGTAGATATTCCCTCGGGTCGACTTCTAAGCCCACCACTGGATGAGATAGGGTGATGGTATTCTGATATTCGCTGCCGTCACCGCCCAGAATACTCGTACTCTCAAGAATGATCTCGAGGTTTATACCATAATCGCCACGCTTGTGAGACGGGTTGGCGATCGCAGTAAGATGGTTATAGTACTTAGGAGGAAGCTGCTGCACGTCCTCTGGTAGATATTCCCTCGGTCGACTTATATGCCCACCACGGGTTGAAATAAAGTGAAGATATCAGCCGAAAGACGCTTACTGTCGGACAAAGGCCTCCCCCAAATATCTCCACAATTGCCGGTTTTGCACTATCCGCATCCAGCAGAATCCAGACTTAGTCAAATAAAAATAAATAATCCGTATGTTTACCTTTTCAACTTCGCCACATTATATAAAGCCCAGGAGATACCACGAACATTCCAGAGTGTTTGCTCCACTGCTCCCTGATTAACTGAAATGGCAATGCCTCCTCAACATTAAAATGATGACTCAGGCTTCGGGTTCTATTGATTTATAGTGGACATTGACATTCAATGTGAACTGTGTAATTTTGTAATCTGTGGCCAATTAATTACTGTGGGAAATTGCTGGGACGCAGGTGAACCTTATGCTATTATATAAAACACTCTTTATAGACAAGACAGTTTTATTCAGTTCGACGGATTGCCCACCAACAACGTCAAACACGCCTAATGTGTCAGTTTACTTATTTAAACATCGAATGCTGCCAGTACAGCGATATGGAAACTCCAATAATTATTAGACAGTAAATTTGAATGGTCCTGTACGAAACTTCATAAAGCCATATTGTACGTCGCCGTTTTTGCAATTTACAGAGTTAATCTAATTAGTTAATACTAGCTGTGCCCCGCAGTTTCACCTGCGTTAAAATTTATAAATTATAGCTTACGTATTAATTGCATTTATAAACTATATTACTACAAATTTCATCAAAATTCTGAGGAATAAAATTGTTTGGAGGAATTCCCAATAATACCCATATATAACCGGCTTCAAAAAATGTTTGGTATGTTTTGTTTATATGTTAGTCGATTTTTCAGTAATTTGGGAGTATTGTATAATTTAAAAAATAACAGAAAATGCCTTCTAATCCTTAATTCATTTGTTCAAATCGAATAACTAATTTAAGATATATAAAAAAGATAAGTGATATGTATGTTTTTTTAAAACTGTAATTATTAATAGGTCTTTACCTATGAAATTGCCGTTTTGTATGAAAAAATTTAAACGAATTTTTTTCATGAATTTTTTTATTTGTATTAATCGAAGTAATCACCCATGCAATCAATGCATCTTTGCCATCGCAGTGGCAGTTTATTGATGCCCTTCTTAAAGAAATCAGCTGGACGGGAGGCAACAAATTCTTCAAAGGCATTTTGTACTGCCTCTCGGGTATTGAATTTTTTTCCCGCCAAGAAGTTATCCAAATTCTGGAAAAAGTAGTAGTCTGTAGGCGCAAGGTCTGGTGAGTAGGGCGGATGACGGAGAGCTTCCAACCCCAGTTCTTGCAACTTGGAGACCGTCTGCTGTGCAGTATGAGGTCGCGCGTTGTCGTGCAGGAGCAGCGGAGACGAGCGATTGACCAATGCTGGTTGGAGATGCGCCAGCTTCTCCATCATTGTGCTCAGTTCTTCACAGTACACATCTGCAGTAATGCTCACCCCGTTTGGTAAGAAGCTGTGATGAATCACACCGGCGCTAGACCACCAAACAGTGACCATCACTTTTCTAGGGGTAAGTTTTCGTTTAGGGCATTGTTTAGGTGCTGAACCAGGATCCAACCAACTTGCTGAGCGCTTGCGGTTATCAAACAGAATCCATTTTTCATCGCAGGTAACAATGCGGTTCAAAATTCCTTCATTTGTGTGTCTGTTGAGCAGTGCAAGGCACGTCTCGACGCGTACTTCGCGCTGGCGATCATTGAGTTCGTGGGGCACCCATTTGTCAAGCTTTTTTACCTTGCCAATTTGACGCAAATGGACCAATATTGTTTTGACGCTAACGTCGAAAGCTGCTGCTAATTCAGCCGTAGATTGTGTATCATCAGCTTCCACAACCGCCTTTAATTCGTCATTGTCGACCAAAGTCTTCGGACGACCGCGAGGTTCATTTTTCAGGTCGAAATTTCCAGAACGGAAGCGAGCAAACCAATAACAGGTGGTGCGTTGGTTTGTAGTGTTAGCTCCGTAAACGTCGTTGATGTTGCGTGCCGCTTGTGCCGCGTTGCTGCCACGACGGTACTCATATTCCATAATTACTCGAATTTTTAACGTATCCATGATGACGAAAAAGATTGAAATGCGATGAAAATGTAACACTAATCAATAAAGAAATGACTACTTTTGGAAAAAAGAATCCATGTTTTTAAAATAAAATTAATTTGAAATTAGAATTCTTAGCCAAACAAAAATTATTTTGATTTGAAATGGCCAGTACTGCAGAACGGCAATTTCATAGGTAAAGACCTAATATTATCGCTAGTCTCAATACTGACAGCTAACTGATCCTCATGCACTAGAACTGTCATGACGTCATAAACATTTTTGACAGATGGAAATTGGACCAG
Source organism: Pseudoips prasinana (assembly GCA_951640165.1). Taxonomy (NCBI): domain Eukaryota; kingdom Metazoa; phylum Arthropoda; class Insecta; order Lepidoptera; family Nolidae; genus Pseudoips; species Pseudoips prasinana. Next base: position 30,786,634 of record OX621240.1, read on the forward strand.
AATTATACCATTATTTAAACGTTAAATTGGAACTCGCCCCTATTCTCACGTCCACGTCCTAAGTCATCTTTTACACTGGCAACGTTGAACGACAAAGTTTGCTCCCTGGAGCACGTTAAATCGTAATTTCCGATTGAAACACTCCAAACATTTACGGTTTTGTCTCGGTGGACGTGAAACTTTTTTACACGTGCCTTTTTGATTAAACCTATATTTAACGACAGATGAGAATTCGTGTTTATGGTACAGCAGTTTCTGCAAAATTTAATTTCTACCTAGAAAGTTACGACAAATTTTAAAACACATAGAAACCAGAAGGGATAAGATGATAGATCTTATCCGAAACGACCAGTTTATCACAAACATAATAGAAGGGAAGATAGACGCAAGAAGAGAGAGAGGAAGACCGAGAAGAACGTTTACTGATCAACTTAAAGAATCAATTACAGAAGTAAAAGAGATGGCTCTACAACGAAATAAACGGGGAATGCTACACAGACAAGTGCCAATCACTTAAATTTTGAATGCATGGACCTAGAAAGTTAATTAAGTAAGAACGATTACTTGCAGTAGCTTTGTCCATACAAACATATTACTCACTAGTGACCCGACTCTCCATGACCCTTAATTTGCGAAACCTTCCGACCCTAAATTGGACCAGGGGCCTGCGTCGCATACTACCGTAGAGCGAAAGTTGCACAAAACATCTCTAAAATGATATGACCCTCTCATGAATCTCCCCACCAGTAACCGCTCAGAGTCGAGGTTCGAACCCCAGAGGGGGTGCCCTCCGGCTCGGGTACTTAGTTTGTAACTGGAGCACTCCCTCGCCTTTATAATCCGGTAAAGCAATGAAAACCTCCTAGGCTAACTGTAAACATCAAGTAAAATAAATATATAGTGTCCTGTCTCGGTTTTGCACGGGCATATAGATAGTAAGATAAACTTGTAATTTTCGGTAAATAAAGACATTCATAGACAATATTTACCTTGGGTGACTTAATTGTAATTTTCGTAGGGATCTCTTACTCTTTCGGGATCGATTACGCTTATTTATAGTAGTTTTTCTTCTTTCTCTTCAAGACAAACTTCAAATCCGAGGCGCTTAACCAAAGCAGACACCATGGCTTGTCTGTGGGTCGCCACATCCTCACTAGCAAATAATGTAGCTTTCTTGAGTACAAGTATTTTTAAATTAGTTGTCTCTAAGAGATGGAGGTTGTCTGGAAGAGCCCGCTGCTAAGACTCCCTATTAAACCTTTTTAAGTATTAACTGTATTTGGTAATCTATGCTCTGTAAATGGTTTGCAATGCAATTTATTTTATCTTATTTAAAGTGGTCTTGAGTATCTCGCAAACATACAAAATATCTAATCTTTCTCATTATACCAATATTTCTATGTCTGTAATATAAGATATCTGCAAAGACATTATAAACTGATAAAAAAAACATTCCTTTTTAAAACAATTTGATAGTAGTTATAAGTTAAAAGTTCGCGTAATGGAGCCTCGTAAAGGAGGTATTCCATGAAGCACACCCAAACGAAGCACACCCAGACGAAGCACACCTAAAGTATTCCACTAAGCACACCCGTAGGTGGGCTTCAAATAAAATTTTTAAATAATTAATTTCCTATTCCACGAAGCACACCTACGAATATCACTCCCATAGTGCGGGGACTAAGAAATAAAAATGTCGATAGAAGAAAATATTTATTATTTAAAAGAATTTCAGTTTCATTATAATAATTTGACACAATATTCGACACAATATTTGTCATTTTTGTAATCTTACTATTTAAAATCACAGATTGTTTCATAATTAGCTTTCCAAAAAAATAATTATTTTTTAACAATTTTTCTATTATTTTCCTTGTTTGTGCTCTTAATAAAATCACAGATTGTTTCATGCAATGTTGAAGTTTTCTTATAGCTACCTGTTTAGTGAATAATAAAAAATACTATACTTTAACATAAAAAATCACAGATTGTTTCATAATTTCAATAAAAACTTGGACAAATATCAAAAACATTGTAAATATAGTTTTCCATAGAGATCTATGTTGAAGTTTTCTTATAGCTACCTGTTTAGTGAATAATAAAAATACTCTACTTTAACATAAAAAATCACAGATTGTTTCATAATTACAATAAAAACTTGGACAAATATCAAAAGCATTGTAAATATAGTTTTCCATAGAGATCTATGTTGAAGTTTTCTTATAGCTACCTGTTTAGTGAATAATAAAAATACTCTACTTTAACATAAAAAATCACAGATTGTTTCATAATTACAATAAAAACTTGGACAAATATCAAAAGCATTGTAAATATAGTTTTCCATAGAGATCTATGTTGAAGTTTTCTTATAGCTACCTGTTTAGTGAATAATAAAAATACTCTACTTTAACATAAAAAATCACAGATTGTTTCATAATTACAATAAAAACTTGGACAAATATCAAAAGCATTGTAAATATAGTTTTCTACAGAGATCTATGTTGATGTTTTCTTATAGCTACCTGTTTAGTGAATAATAAAAATACTCTACTTTAACATAAAAAATCACAGATTGTTTCATAATTACAATAAAAACTTGGACAAATATCAAAAACATTGTAAATATAGTTTTCCATAGAGATCTATGTTGAAGTTTTCTTATAGCTACCTGTTTAGTGAATAATAAAAATACTCTACTTTAACATAAAAAATCACAGATTGTTTCATAATTACAATAAAAACTTGGACAAATATCAAAAGCATTGTAAATATAGTTTTCTACAGAGATCTATGTTGATGTTTTCTTATTGCTACCTTTTAACAAATAATAAAAATACTCTAGTTTTATGTAAAATCACAGACTGTTTAAAATCACAAATCACAATCTTTAAGATTCTTAAATAATCTTGAAGAAATGGGCAAATTAGTATCTAAACTTGTCAATTAAATAAATTATTAATCAGAATCTTAATTTCTCTAGACAATGTCCAACTGAAATTAAGCCATTTTTATAATCTTTTATTGTGTTTTCGATTATATTATTTTTTATTTCAGCATGTTTTTGATGATTTGAATAACCCATTTTTACTCTAATTTCGGCATAATTATTGCAATTTTTTTGGAAGCAATCTAAAAGTTTTGCCAGATTTATGACTCTGTTTTTATTGAAAATTTTATTTATTTCAGAGTAATGAGACTCTGTATAATTATTAGTTTTATTTTTTACGTTATAACACGACCATTTGTCGTGCCATAACTTATGTTCGAGCCACTGAGTTACAATGTAATCGTTATATCTAGATATACTTTCACCTTGAGGACATTCGCTCATGATGTAAAGCCAGGCCTCATCCAAGTCTTCCAGCGGTAAATGTGGCAAAACCGTACATAAGGCAACATGTTTTCTATGTATGCTATTCTTATCTAAACCTAAGTCCCTAGATTTTTTTAAAATTGCTTTTTTAAAATGAAAATAGCATCCCTTTGTTTGTGCGTTAGGAAATACTGCTGTAAGACTCCTGACGGCAGCTTCCTCAAAATCGCTTGTGAAAACATTGACTTGCATTTTGGGTATTGTTGTTTTTAATAATTGAAATAATATTTTATAGGTCGTTTTTTTTTTGTTTTGTAATAAAGCATAGGCTAAAGGTTTAACGATATTTTCAACCTCACCGTGGATGCTGTAAATTTGAAGAAATGGTTTAGGCGCGCATTTAAAAGTTCCATCGCAGTATATATGACCACAGCTTTCAAGTTCCTGTCTACTCTTCTGTGTAGCAAATAAAAGTATTCTCGTTTTTCCGTCGTTATAGTCAGCAAGTACAAAGTCTTGAAACGGTTGAGGTACCTGGACATCAAATAAATACTTATTTTAAATCATTTGTACTAAAATAAATAATAATAATAATTGTTTATTGTCACAAATATTTACATATGAATACATAGGCTGTGCACATATTGAAGAAAGTAAGGTAAAACAAATGACTTTCTTTCTTTCACAAAATAAAAGCCGCACTGTTAGATAGTTACTCTATAAATCGTTCAATATCTGCGACTAAAAAACTGGTTAACATTAACAAAACAAAAGTCTTTTTAAAGTGAAATATTATTATCAACCTTATCCCATTCAAATATAATTGAAAATGGCATGCAAGAATTTCTTTGCTAAGATATTAGCAAACTCTTACATGAGTTCTATTTTATTACAATAACGTTCAAATAAAAAAAAAAAACTTAGATTCCATGTCTCAATATTTTCATAATATTCTAAGGAAATATTAACTCTACTTACTTGTACATCTATAGGTGACTTTGCAAACAATCTATTTACACCGAGAGATTTGTTTCTCTTATTGTAGAGGCCGGACTTAACATTTTTAAATTGTGGCATATCACTGATTAAATTCAATCCTTGGTCCAATGTATCATTAAGTTTTTGCTTGTAAATTGTAGGAATGGGCTCCATGGTGGAAACAACTCGCTGCTCGATTTCATGCATTGCTTCCTTAATTTGGGTCTCCAAAACGTTTGAGGCACATTTATGTTCCTTTATTTTAACAACTTCTTCCATGCTACTTAAAGTGAGTACGCCATTACACCCTTTTTTAATACACCGCCACAAGGCATTACCGTTTTTATAAATCTTGTGTTTACTATATTGTTTGTTGTTATACACTAACACTTGTGTCCCCTTCCGGCCAAGTACGTAATTAATAGATGGGTTAAAATTTCTACTACTTGGACCTGCCATCGGCTCCATTATTTTGTTTGAATAAATTGCACGAAAAACAGAAAAAATAACAATAACAAGACCGGCGCACAATTGCATACACTCAGCCCGTGACGTCGCGATAGTGTAATGAGAACTAGCTAAGCATGTAAACAAGTTCCGGAAACACTCGGCTAAATTCGAGTTGGCTCGGGCATTCAGTGGCGGGCGCACGCGTTGACTATTAGCGCATCATGTATACGTCTTATCTATGGGATTTATATATGAACATTATGAAAATTACAAGTATTGTATCACATTATTATAATGAAACTGTAAGATGTTAGATATTTAAGTTAGTCTTTTAAATAATAAATATTTTCTCCTATCGATATTTTTATTTCTTAGACCCCGCACTATGGGAGTGATATCCGTAGGTGTGCTTCGTGGAATAGGAAATTAATTATTTAAAAATTTTATTTGAAGCCCACCTACGGGTGTGCTTAGTGGAATACTTTAGGTGTGCTTCGTCTGGGTGTGCTTCGTTTGGGTGTGCTTCATGGAATACCTCAGGTAAAGTGGGTTCAAATTAAACGTGAAATTATTTTTCCTTTTAAATATTATCCCTCTTAAGCTTAATATTTCTCAGAACTTTCGAATCACTTATTCGAATACCTTTGAATAAAAATGATTTCCCAAATCACTCAAATTAGGTGGAAATTGCAGGTTTCACTTCTTCGACATCAGGTTTTTGGAAACAAATGATAATCTTAAATGGAGTTAAATTTGGACTATAGAGAGGATAACAAGTGTTACACACCAGTCGAGTCCATTTTCTTCTTTCTTCATTTTTTATCGAAAAAGAGAAGAATTTTCAAAATAGTTTCACAATCATTATCATCATCATCATATGAGCCAAAGACGCCCCCCGCTGGACAAAGGCCTCACCCAAGGATCTCCACAATAACCGGTCTTGTTCTGTCTGGATCCAGCGGCTTCCCGCAATCCTTGCAAGATCGTCGGTCCAGCTTGTAGCGGGTTACACTCGCTGCGTCGACACTAGAGAACCTTTATGCCCCAGCGGCGGTCAGTTCTACGAGCTACGTGGCCCACCCACTCCGTTATTTTTAGTTCCACAAAAAACGGAGAAATTACATAAGATAAATAAAAATTAAAAAATTATAAACGTTTGAAATCGGTAAAAAAATATAAAAGCTACAATTACAGAAAACGATTCAATCATTAGTATAACTGGATCTAGAGTAAACATTTCAAACTGAAGGTAGTTATGACTATTTTACCTAACGACCTGAAGTATTGAAATATACTAATTACCGCGCACTTCATGTTGGAATGAAAAATGTCAGCGCAGCCAAAGTGGTTAGCCTGCCTTTGATTTCATGTTAATGAAGTTTCTATAAACCGCAGAAGTTATGTTACCGTAATATAAAATATAATTTAAGCAAAGAAAATAAGCTCTAGAATATTGCAGTGAGAAAAATTATATTACGCCAATGTTCTTAGAAAGTTTGCTGGACATGGCAATTTTAAAGTATAACTTATGTTGTAGTTTGCTATTTCGCAAGTACTTTACGGTGTCTATTTTTTTTTGTGTATGATTTAGATAGACAAGCGTAGTAGCTGGGCAGTGTAAGGATACGTTACTGCTGCCTGCACCGTAAAATTCTTTGCCTAATAAGTCGGCGTCGGTAGTGTCATTTGTATTTTTTATTGTTCTACACACAAAAAGAATTATTTATGCATCAAATATGTAATGAACCTTTATATTTTTAGTGTACCAGTATGCTACACATTCTGTATTTTTAAGCACACTTAGTATACCTAAATGTACTCAATGAATTTGATGTGGTGAATTAAAATTATTATTATTATTATTTAGAAATATTTATGCATCAAATATATTTTACTTGCTGTGCCCGCGACTTCGTCCACACATTTTGTAATGACTCCGTAAATGTTACATCACAATATCTCTAATATTTTGGCTCTAGTCGCAATATTATAAAACGTTCACATAAACCTTACCTTTAATTAACCCTAAAATGTGTATGGAAATCATACACACTTTCATCCCCTATACCCTATTTTAACCCTTCAGGGTCAAACTTTTACAAACTTTGAATTTCATATTAATTTATATCGAATCAACAGCCTTAAAAATAAGTCTCATGCTTCTAGATCTAAAAAGTTTCATACACAACTTTTCATCCCCCTTTCCAACCCTTTTTTCGCATTAATAAGTAGCTTATGTCCTTTATCAGGCTCTAGACTGTGTACCAAATTTCATTGAAATCAGTTCAGTAGTTTTAGGGTGAGAGTGCGACAGATAGACAGACAGGCAGAGTTACTTTCGCATTTATAATATAAGTAAGGACCATAAGTCCCAAAATTTAAAAGTAAACAGCCCTGTATTTAAATTTGAAACTAAAATTTCCATAGTCCATCATTGTAGAAGACGGCGAAGACGCTGAAACGTAGATATGAGTACGCAATTTACCTAAATTATGGCATATTTTATAGTAACGGGAGCGTTGGCTAATGGAACTTCACACTTGCAACTTAGCTTTACTGCTCACCGCCCACTTTATAAGTGTACATATTTATAACTATCACAATATTATGTGTACAAGTTTCAAGGTTAGAACACAATATTTCATCGCTGGGAAAAACGTATAATAATTTTAAACTCAAATAAACACAATAGATTTACTAAAGAAAAGTACTAAGACATATAGTATTACTACCGCTACTCTTTTCTGCAATATTATTATGGTGTTGATGTCCGCAGAGTATTGAAATTCATTGGCTATCTATTGGAATTTACACCTCAATATGTGGGCTGTGGTGGATACCCTTTTTTTATATGGCAGAGGGACACGTACTATGGCCCAATTAGGAGGCTAAGTGCGGAAACCTATCGCCCAACTAACTAACTAACTATATGGCAGAAGGAATGCCTACGCATGCCAACTGTAAAAAGTGCCTACGGGTGGGTATATGACTAAACCTACCTGCCGTGGACTTCTCTTGGCGCCGATGGGGGGAGCCCGGGAACGCGGGTATGCTGCTCCTCCCTTTAGCACCATGTCCCAGATGGTCGGGACACGTACCCTAAGAGGGCTCTGGATGGCCCTCCCTATTTGCACTAAGCACATAAGCAAATATAAGCATACTTTTCTCTTTTTAATCCTTTACAGACTTATTTAAAAACGCTACTTAAATTTAAGCCGGGCGCTTAACCATGGTTTATCAAATTTTCATTTAAAAACACGATTTAACTTTGACTCGCCGTTAAGCCATGTCAAAATTTAAACCACGTCGGCCCCTGGTTTAAACCTTGCTCAAATATGGCTGATTTTATTTGCATCAGCTTACGTTTGTTTGTGAATGGAGGTATTATTGAAGTTACTAACCGTTTTAATTTTTAAATAAATACTGAATGCCACTTGGATTCTTATCACAAACTTCAAAATCCACCGAAGAAAATCAATAGTCCTTGAAAATGCACTGTTACGATCATAAATCTATCATTCCATGCCTACCATAGACGAAATATCATAAAGTTTTGATACATAATCCGATTTAGTCGATTAATTTTGGTCAAGCTCTATACCAGTCCCAGAAATGTTGACAGAGTAAAATATAAAGACGTTACTTAGCTGAGAAACCTTTAAGTAGGGTTTTTAAATAAAGAAATAGTTGAGCGGGGTTTAAGTGGTTGAGCAGGGTTTAGCTGAGACCTGGTTAAGCGGCGGATCACGGCATTATTTTAAATAAGAGCATTAATTGCTAAATAAATACGGTGAATCTTAGAGTCCGATCTAGAGGCCGTCAAAATTATTGTATAGCGCTGTAATAATTATAACACATACCTTTAACTTCTTCGTTTTACAAACATACCCACAGTACCTACAGCTTCAAATGCTACAATTAATAGTCACGATATCGGTATAAAAATAGCATAATACCTATATATATTTCCGTGAAATACCTTTCTTTATTCAATTAGAAAGTGAAAAGACATGATTTAAATATTGCACGGCACACAGACTGTTAATGAACATTTCTGGGCGCCTAGAACTATAGAATAAGTAATAGCTACAGTCGTATTGCTTTAGTAAAATGTGCAGGCGCCAAATTGTAATACTCTAAGCATTTTAGCATTGTAATTAAGTTATTTACCCTTAAATAAACATTTTTCTGTTCTTTAAGTTTTTAAAATTCACTAGATCATCCCATAAAGAAGATTCCACCGTAGCATTCCACGGTATCACCGTGCCGAAACCGGGTCCATCGCGTGGTAGAACAGGGAACACGCGACAGAGTCTGAGACTTGCGACTCAAATGTAGGTTTAAGGGGGCACCCTGTGATGCATCATCGCTCACCTTCTCTGTCTCTCAGTGTACCCCCCTGTTCCTAGCCAAATTTGGTAAGATCCTAACAATGCCGCTTTAGATACTCGTTCTAATTATGAGCTTACGGAAGTTCTTGATAATCTTGGTCTTTTAGTAGGTTATAGAGGGATTTAATAGGTTTTTGTTCGTCTACTCACAACATAATCTTCTTAGGTACAGCGACGCTAAGACGTCGTTCCTTTCCCTATGAAAAACAAACTTACTGTCTACGAAATTGAATTACTGTCGAGGATAAAAGGACGTAAAGTAGACTATATACTATATCGCTTTATCTTCGACAGTAAGTTTGTTTTTTATACTGAAATTTTGATGGGGGCCTAATAATCGATATTTACTAACATAGTTACGCCCTTGCCACGCTTGGAAAACGCGTTGCCGATCGCAGTTTGATGGTCATAGTAAGTACACAGAGGGACGCTGTTGAACGTTTTCTGATAGATATTTTTTCGGGGCGATTTCGTCATCCCCACAAGATATCAATATCATTTTGTATTGCATTGCAACCTTTTGGTACAAACATTCGGTAGATGGGTGAATGGAAATGAAAACACTCTGGTGAGCTGTGTGACTGACGGCATAAAATACCGCCACCCCATCTCGGCTGTATTTTATGCCGTCAGTCACACAGCTCACAAGTAATTGACGAAGTTAGCCACCTAGGCCAGAGTGTCTTCATTTCCATTCACCCATCTACCGAATGTCAAAAGGTTGCAATGCAATACAAAATGATATTGATATTTTGCTTTGGCCTCACTTAAGCATAAGCTCAAAATATTATTCTAGTATTTTTGCTGAACTAATTGTAATAGTTTTGTTTAAACTTACAATAAGTACCCCTTAAGATAAGTTAAATTTGTCTATATAGCAAGCTGTGTATACAACAGAGTAGGGTACTTTTTTTTTTTAAAAAGATGTTATCTTATACATGTAGTCTATATCCAGATTTTAGTAAAACGTCGAGCTTCTGATGGCACGCTAAGCTATCTGTCCCGGCAGTAGTAATTTCAAAAGCCTAATAGGCGACTTGAACAACTCGGACACTAGGGTAATCACTGCTCATAATATAAAGAAGAATAATTCCACAATAGTTCATGAATAAATATAATAAAAAATATTATATAACTTTAGAAGTAAGTAAGTCGAACATTTCCCCAATCCCAAAAAGTTTATGAACCACAAAAATATTATAACTTTTAAAGAAAGAACGCCAAAGTTAACCAGACTCGTAGGCAAGTCGTACGTAACATTCCGAGCCCTCATTACCATGTCAAAAGGGCCGCACTCCGCCCTTTGTGAGTCTCACCTCAAAGCTTTTTTATTATTTACGTTTTTTCTACTAAAAATATATTTTTTTGAACAATCACCTCGCGAACTAAGGTTCTTATCGTGTTAGCAATCTCGCAAGTTATTAAATAAATATCAAATAATTATAGGGTAAAAGGTTAAGGGGAAACTTTTTATCATATACATATTTTTTGTTATCTATATATACGTATAATATTATAAAAAGGTAACGTTTGTGAGTTTGTGTCGTTGTAAGGGGTAATCTCTGGATCTGCTGAACCGATTTTATTATTTTTGTTTAGTTTTGCATTGTATGTCACCTGAAAAATTAACAAAGCTAAGATAAAGGGATTTTTGAAAACTTTTCACCAATCTTCACCAACAATAGTGTATCTAGCGCTCGGTGGCGCTGCCGCAGCAAGCTTGCTTCACTCGCTCGCCTTCGCGCGCAAATAATTTCTTTGTTGTTCGCGACACAGGGATTAGAATCCCTAATGCGGGCGTTTTCTTAAAAGAATCAGTGTCAATACAGATTATTATTGTTATTATAACTGTAGTTATAGTTTTATTGCCCTATATACCCTTTAAACCCTCCGTAGAGAGAGGCAGGTGAATAATATTTATCAACATGTCAGTCGAAATTTACACAATAGAGTTGTGTCCATCAAATGGGGGGTATTCTATTACCACCATGCTTCGCAGACGGGTTGGCGACTGCACTATCACGCTCATGACTGGTTCTGACATCTTCCCCGTATTACATCAATAGCTTGTAGTAAATGAGAGTCATGTGGCGCGGGTTTCTTTAGTTTTAAGTTGTTGCGTCTTAGTATTATTATTACCTTTGGGATTCGAACCACGGGTCAAGATAGTTTCCGACACATAAGAAGAATGAGAGGGTCGGTTTTTTGAGACCGTGCAACTATCACTCTATGTTAATACACGAAGATTAGGGCAATGGTGGTCGCGGCTTGTTCACGATGGTATATCGGAACAAACCAAACAAACGTTTTTATCATCGTGAACGGTTTACTGTGTACAGACGCCAGCTCATCAAGCTACCCCATGCCCCCAATTGAAATTGAACCTTATGCTTATGTAATAAAGTAGAAAATCTATAAAAGAAATTTGACAGATTGGGGTAGCGCGATGTGCTGGCGTCTGTAAATTTCTTGGGGACTTAACAAACACAGCTTATTCACGTAGATATCGGCATTATAAAGTGGAAATGGTTAAGCTGTTAAGATTTAACTTATGAAGGTAAGAATCCTTCGCTCCCTAACACGCTTTCATCATGTCAGACAAAGTAGGTACGTCTATTGCAGGACCAAAGCCTCCCGAAAGAATGGGGGGGAGGGGATATGCCATAATCGCCACGCTTGGTAGATGGGTTGGCGATCGCAGTTTAATGGTCATAGTTCACAGAAAAACGCTGCTGCCCGTTCTCTGGTAGGTATTCCCTCGGTCGATTTCTACGCCACCCACGGGCCACGGGATGATATACTATGCCGTCACCACACAACACGCTTTATGCTTATGTATGTGACGAAAATACCATCAAACATACCTCTGTTCAGTGACAAAAGAAATAAAACACTAATACTGACGTGGCCACACCTAAAATCCAGGGCTCAAGACCGCCCGCTTGAAAGATTTAATGTTTGGTCCTTTTAGGTATAAAAGTTTAATTACCTCTCTTGTATTTTAAACTTTCAACTTATTGAAATTCTCTACAGTACTATTGCAAATAAGATGAGACTATTTTAATTCAAAAATAGTCGCGACTTATTTACAGAGTGGAATAATTAAAGCATAATAGATTGCTTGAATGACAAATAAAATGATCTCACTTGATCTTTTGACCGAACAAAACAGAATTAGAAACTCGGTTTGACTTGACAATTAATGAATGATAATCTTTAGCAATGTAATAATAACAATTACTTTTATTAGGTACTTACTAAATTCTATATCACTAGAAATATTATGGCATATGTATCGTTTAAATAAATAAATAACATGTTAGTCAGATTGAAGTTATATGTAACAAAATTAAATCTTATTATTTTATCATGTATTAAATGGAATGCTTAATTAGTTAGATTTCGTAATTATATTTCATACTAGCTGTGCCCCGCGGTTATACCCGCTTTAAATTTTCTAAATTATGACAGCTCCCCCCCGTAGGTGATAGGGTTATAATATGTAGCCTATATGTTGACCCGACCTCTTAGTAATATTCATGCAAAATTTGAAGTAAATCCATGCAGTACTTTTTGAGTTTAGCCCGGACATACAAACAGACAAAAATTCTAAAAACTATATTTTTGGCTTCGTTATCGATTATATAGATCACGCCCCAATTATCCTTTTTAAAAAATATTCAATATACAGTTTTGACTTTCCTAAAATTTTATTATATGTATAGATGTGTACCATCATCATCATCATATCAGCCGATAGACTTAGGTACAGTCAACGTCAAAAGTAGATGGTCAAAATTGAACGAGAGATTATGGTGTATGAATGATCATGGATATTGGGTGGCAGTATCATTAGCTAATGATTTATTACACTTACACTCCAGCACTCTAGAACACTGGTCTACCACACTATTATGACGCAATTTACGATAATTAGTATTAACTATCCAATTTTGATCAATTACTTTTGTATTTGACGGTACTCGATGTGTGAAAAAATATATCACATTTTTTATAAGAATAATTCATAAATTGTTAAGGCCTTGGTGTCTGTTCTGTGAATCGGTGAAAGTCCGGTTGAGTCGTTGCGCGCAGGATGTCGCGAATGCCATTCCTGGAGAAACTAAATCTTCGTGGAATTACGAATAATCGTTTCAGTGTCCGGCTGGTTAAAGGTATCCTTTTATGTATCGAAGTGCACGTAAAATTACAAAAAAAAACCATCTGTTCCGGTCTTCACTAATGACGCATAGATAATAATAAAAATCATAATTTGTTTATTTCTTAAAACCAAGTACAACATATGAATACAATATTAATACTAGTACTAGGTATATAGTGAAATTTATGCAATATAATAAGAGTGCAACACAGCAAATATAAATTAATTAACGGACATAAATTACTGCGGTTTAAATAAATAAATAAAGTTGTACAGTAACAAATTACACAAATTGCGCACTGGCTTCCAAACTGAGTTTATCTCGTATTCTGGAAACCTCTGGTTCTCATTTTTAATGTATATATTTATATTTACTGTCACACGTGTGTGCTGTCGTTTGTTTATCTGAGAATATTAGTCAGTATGTCGTATTTAAATAAGATCAACTCTAAAACTTATATTCTACGCACTCAGTACTTCTAGTCTTTCTTTACTTTATTACAGCTATTAATCCTTCTGTTTCATCATAAGTCAACCTTTGTAACCAACAATAAAGTTTTTGTTTGATTTCGTGTTTGTTTAATGTATATATTGATATTTTCTTATCTATATATAAGTGCATAATCTAGTACTCATGGCATTCTGTTGTCTATGTGCGAAAGACGTCCTACTTTTTATCGGCTGGCAAATGACTGAACCTCCTCTTTTACGCAATAGTACTTTAGTCCTATATGTTCCACCCCATACTGGGATACAATAACTTAATATTGATTGGCATAGACCTTTATAAATATATTGCATTACAGTCTGGCTTGCCGAACAGCGCAAGTACTTAAAATTATATACCAATATTCTTACTCTTGCAGTTAGTGCATCAACTTGAGGTTGCCAATCTAGTCGTTCATCAACAAATACACCTAGATATCGTAAGCTATCAACATTAGCAATAGCGGGACAGGAACAAGTGAGGTTACTACAATTTATTCCCCTGTGTTGATGGACGACGAGATTTTCTGTGCCACTCGGGGGTTTAGCGCTATTTGGTAGATAGAAGCGCATGAATTTAGTCTTTTCACCGTTAAGAGTTAATAAGTTTGTTGCTAGCCACCTCGTAACTTCACCCAGAGCAGTCTCGACATGAAGCTTTGCTTCTGGCCAGTTTTTAAGCGTCATCTTGCACAAATCATTGATATATAAGAGGAATAATGTGGGTCAGAGTATACTCTCCTGTGGTACCCCATAGTTAATATCTTCCTCATCGCTGATGAGATCGCCAATTTTGACACTCTGTACACTGATAGATAATCCCGGGAAATAGCAAGCGATATGCCACGTATACCAGCTCGTTCCAATTTCTCCGTAAGGATAGGAACAGATACCGTGTCGAACGCCTTTTGACAAGTCCAGGAAGATACCGTAACATTTGTAGTAGTTGTCTAATCTAGCAACTGCTTCTTCACAAAACTTGGATACAGCATCCTCTGTGGACATGCCACACCTGAACCCAAATTGATTAGGTGAGATTTTTTTGTACTTTGCCAAATAAGCTATTAAACTATTATTGAGAAACCTCTCCAAAATTTTGGATAACGCGCTCAATACAGAGATTGGCCTATAGTTTTCGACACAGCTTTTGTGCCCGCCCTTAAAGATAGGAGTGACTAGAGCTTTCATAAGGCTTTTAGGAAATATGCCGGTTGCGATTGAAGTAATGCCTATATGTGTGATTGCTGGAGCAAGTGCCTTGTATGACTGCTTAAGAACTAAAGCTGGGATATTATCCCAGCCAGTCGCACAGTTGCTACGTAATAATGATTGCCTCAATTTGGTCTTGACTAACAGGTAGAATACCTAAAAAAAAGTCCCAGAGATGGGGTCTCACTATTAGTTACAGGCAGTGGTTTACTCGGTAAGGTAATTTTGTAAGCAAGATCTCTGACAATATTTACAAAGTATTGATTTACTGAATTAACAGATTCTTTTTCACAATCCGATAATTTAAAAAGTTCTGTTGCCGATCATTGGGATAGATAACTGTTATACTCCATATACTACGTTTCGTTTGTAAATACATACTTGTATAGATAATTACATCCAGACTCATGACAAACAGATATGTTCATGTAGGTACACAAATATTTGCCCTGGGTGGGAATCAAATCCACGAGCTGTGGCACGAAAGACAAGCATTTACCTAGACCTAGGCCTAACTGTATTGGTCAACGTTTCTCTTTGAATTTCGAGATCATAATATGGTAGTCGTTATTTCTGATAACTATCTGCCACCAGATAGACTACGAGAGGACCCATGTTGCGGAAGTATCGTACGTTCCCGCTAGCCCCGGCGAAGGTGTGAGATGGAACACCGGGGTAGTCTTTAGTCTGTAGGAGTCTGACAGACCCGCCCCCCCTCAAGGCGGAGGACATCCATGTAGGATTCTCCACCCCGGAAAATAAAGGACCCGTGGAAATAAAAAAACCAAAAAACTCCACTTAACTAAAATGAATTGGACATGTTGAGGTGAATCCAATTAGCCTAAACTAAACATATTTACGAGTGGACTACTCGTAACAATATAAGAGCATCTGCTGTCTATTCTCCAGTTTATACACAGATAAAATTTACCCAACATTGATAAGGTTAGTTGTAATGATCTAAGTTTCGTATTCTGCCTTCCGTTTTCATTAGAAGATTCGGAGAATCCAGACAAGCGTCTAAGTTCGGTAATTCTATTTTGTTTTTTGCAATCCATGACATCGATTAGATCGAGATATTTTCCCATAGACATTGAGAATTTACATATTGGATGGTGTTTCTATATTAATATGGAATGTTGATAAAATATGTACACTTCATCATAACACAAATATTCACGACATAACCCTTTCAATCCAGTGCCATTAATATGACACAGACTTTTAGGTCACCTGATTTTAATAGAATTTTACTTTCCGAAAGCTGTTTTTTAATATAATTTAATTTATTAAGAAAGTATATCAGCTATATTTTTGTAATCTCTAAAATATATATATCTGCCTACAATATCATTCATTTAAATGTATCCATAAATCAAAGATCTCAGATTACTTTGTAATAACCTATATTTTAACTATACAAGACGGGTATCGAACCGGTGATCAGTGAGTGGTGACGCAGGATCATTAAACATAACCTGTTTGCTTACAGTTATATCACGGCCAATGGCCACTGTGTTTCTTATAGAGTCGTCGTTGATTACCTATAGTTAGTTAATGGAGATTGAATTACCAATAGTAAAGATTTTACCTGATAAATTAGGGGTTAGTAAAGTCCCGCGTTCGATATAATTACTTTATAAATGCGAAATGTGTGATGGTCATACCGTGCACAGATGTGCGAATTCACAATTTTTTTTAATGAAAAAATCTTGTTGTAGGTATAGATGGATAGCATTAGGCCAGAAAAAGAAAAATTACCAAAATAGCCACCAAACTACGATGATGATGAGGTCTATCCGGCGGATTTCGACCACAGCGACTGCGTATATATAAATTTTACTTATTTCGAGATGACAGCAGGAGCGAAGCTGGTCAGCTCTTACATGGGCCCTCATATGACTGCAATAGCCAATCATCGTTTTAAGAATGCGAGCTCAGCGGCTGCACACTAGGACACCGTTTACGTAATTGTACCGTTTTGCCGAAGATGGTGGAGCTTTTAGAGTAAAGGAATCTCACCCTTCTTCGGATTCCCTGTGTTTTGCAATTTGATAACCGATAGGTTAACGTGCTCTCCAATGCACGGAGATGCTCAGAAATTAAACAACTTTGACGGTCACCCATATTACCGCGTGCCTCGGTGCTTTACCTCAATTGATAGTTAGTGAAAAAACATTTAAATTCTACTTTTCTTTATATTGATCTATTTCAACAATATAGAATAAAAGCATTTTCCTTCTAACAAAACTATAGTTACTAACTGTATTCCCAAACAATAGAGAAATTGGAGATAATGTACAGAAGCCAGCACATCCAGCTACCCCAATCTGTCAAATTTCTTTTATAGATTTTCAACTTTATCACAAAAGCATAAGGTTCACTTTTAATTGGGGGAATTTGACAATTGGGGTAGCTTGATCTGTACATTAAAAATAACCTGCAGTCGATTTAATAACTTCCTTGTCTTTGAAGTAATTTCAAATCCCACAAAACGTTCGATAACCTCTTGAGTCAAAGCTTTTTAAGGGGCTTTTGGGATAAAACCTTAGAGTATAGAGAAATATGCACGTATGGCGCAGCGGCTAAAACAGTCGCCTCGCCGCTTCGTGTCCCGGCTTCGTATCCCACGCAGGACACCTATTTGTGTAACCCACAGATAGTTGTTCTGAGTCTGGATGTACTTGGTGTCCGTCAATTATATGTTTGTAAAGTACCCCGCGACACAGGGATTAAATTCCCTAATGCGGGCATTTTCTTTAAAGAAATAAGAAAAAAAAAGATCTGAATAACGACGAAAGAGAATTTAAAGTAAGGCGACATTAAAAACTTTGTTAATTAATAGCCTTTCCCCACCAAACAATCCATACAAATAATACCAAACAAATTTAGAATTTTAAACCTTTACAACGAAATTTATTTTTCTCAATTGATTTATTTCAGTTCGTGGGTGCGACAAATATTTGTGTGCATAAACATGTCTGTTTGTCCTGAGTTTGTGTGTAATTATCTTTATAAGTATGAATTTACAAAAGAATAGTAAAATATGTAGTATATCAGTTATCTGGTTTCCATAGTACAAGCTCTGCTTGGTTTAGATGGCTATGAATAAATCATATAGTTTTTATAATAATATTCTGGGCTATTCCCAGAATATTATTAATAAAAAAACGGACAGATACGAATGGATGGAGATCCATCCTAACCCTCATGGGCCGACTCCGTGATTCCATTTCTTCCTTACCGTCATTTATACATTATGAACCAAAAAATAGAAAGGTAGAATAATTGCAGGATTGTTGTATTAGTAATATAGCCGTGGATTATTTTAAGAATATTCATATTTTTCTAATTTTTTTTTGTAATTCTCTTACACGTGAATTTGAAATTACAATCTAAAAATCCGTCTATAATTAATACTAACGTAATTCGCTACTTTTAGTTAATAAATCACATAGAAGCATATTTTTAAAATGACCATATTGGAAAATTTGCATGCAGCGTTACTTGATATCAAAAGGTATAATAGACAGTTGCTCTCACCGATCCAATGATCGGCGAGGTTAAGCACGCGGTCAGTGCATAGATCTATCATCTATAGGCTGATCGACAAAGTAGTTTAATGTCTTAGCATCTCCATGCTACGGGGGGCGCCTTAGGCTGTCATGATATTTGACAACAGTCATTAAGCCATTAATGACGGTCACCGTAGCCTAGTTGGTAGTGCTCCTACCTACGAAGCTGGTGGTCCTGGGTTCGAATCCCGATAAGTGCAAATATTTGTGTGATGAGCACGAATATTTGTTTTTGAGTCATGGATGTTTTCTATGTATTTAAGTATTTATCTATCTATATAAGTATGTATATCGTTGCCTGGTACCCATAGTACAAGATTTGCTTAGTTTGGGGCTAGGATGATCTGTGTGACATTGTCCCTAGATATTATTATATTATTATTAATAAGCCTCTTGGTGAACTCTCAGCACCCTACGGGTCCATATAATAATAAGCTTAGGGTATTGATGTGGCTGCCCTATTCCTACAGTGCCGCTGGCATGCTTACGGAGGCACACATCCTGAAAACCCTGACAGGGAGGTATGAGTATCTATTACTGTATGTTATAGCAAATAGATATCCGACGAACACCTGTCTGAGGTTAAGTATTAGTTTGAGGCGCTCATAGCTAGATGCTCTCACCAGACCGTAAGTAAGTGGCGAGGGTAAGCAACTAGGCTCGCGGTCAGTCCATACATGGGTGACCACCAAATTGGTTTAATTTCTCAGCGTCTCCGTGCTTCCGAGGGCACGTTAAGCTGTCGGTCCCGGTTGTAGTGATTAGGCGACACGTTAAGCCATGTCGGAGGCCTACCGGGCGGCTTGAATAACTCTGAACCTAGGGTAACCACTGCCCATACGACAAGTAAGTGCCAGTCTGGTCTCTAAACCATTATGGACGAAACTGGTCTGATTTTTTTATTATTTTGGGTTACTTCAACAAGTTTGATACTAGGGTAACTATTTCCTTTATAAATAAGGTAAGGACTAACTTACCACTAATCTTAGCTCTTCTTGTGTTTTAAGTAAATCTGTGTCTTTAGTCACTACATCTTTATTATTATTTTGGGTTACTTCAACAAGTTTGATACTAGGGTAACTATTTCCTTTATAAATAAGGTAAGGACTAACTTACCACTAATCTTAGCTCTTCTTGTGTTTTAAGTAAATCTGTGTCTTTAGTCACTACATCTTTATTATTATTTTGGGTTACTTCAACAAGTTTGGTACTAGGGTAACTATTTCCTTTATAAATAAGGTAAGGACTAACTTACCACTAATCTTAGCTCTTCTTGTGTTTTAAGTAAATCTGTGTCTTTAGTCACTACATCTTTATTATTATTTTGGGTTACTTCAACAAGTTTGATACTAGGGTAACTATTTCCTTTATAAATAAGGTAAGGACTAACTTACCACTAATCTTAGCTCTTCTTGTGTTTTAAGTAAATCTGTGTCTTTAGTCACTACATCTTTATTATTATTTTGGGTTACTTCAACAAGTTTGGTACTAGGGTAACTATTTCCTTTATAAATAAGGTAAGGACTAACTTACCACTAATCTTAGCTCTTCTTGTGTTTTAAGTAAATCTGTGTCTTTAGTCACTACATCTTTATTATTATTTTGGGTTACTTCAACAAGTTTGATACTAGGGTAACTATTTCCTTTATAAATAAGGTAAGGACTAACTTACCACTAATCTTAGCTCTTCTTGTGTTTTAAGTAAATCTGTGTCTTTAGTCACTACATCTTTATTATTATTTTGGGTTACTTCAACAAGTTTGATACTAGGGTAACTATTTCCTTTATAAATAAGGTAAGGACTAACTTACCACTAATCTTAGCTCTTCTTGTGTTTTAAGTAAATCTGTGTCTTTAGTCACTACATCTTTATTATTATTTTGGGTTACTTCAACAAGTTTGATACTAGGGTAACTATTTCCTTTATAAATAAGGTAAGGACTAACTTACCACTAATCTTAGCTCTTCTTGTGTTTTAAGTAAATCTGTGTCTTTAGTCACTACATCTTTATTATTATTTTGGGTTACTTCAACAAGTTTGGTACTAGGGTAACTATTTCCTTTATAAATAAGGTAAGGACTAACTTACCACTAATCTTAGCTCTTCTTGTGTTTTAAGTAAATCTGTGTCTTTAGTCACTACATCTTTATTATTAAAGTACCTAATATAAGTATGGTAATTGTAAACAATTACTGATAATTAGTGGAATGGCAGCTACAAGTGTCCATACGTTAAGGAAACCGCGAAACAGTAAGCGGGCCGTATTCTCGATTCAATTCAGCTGTGTAAAAAACTGAACAAGAAAAATATTTATTTCTCCGCCTTCGGCCCCCTTACTTTTAATAATAATATAATAATATTCTGGAACACTATTTACACACGGCAATCTGATCCCAAACTAAGCAGAGCTTGTATTATGGAAACCAGATAACTGATATACTACATAATATAATACTTTTATTTTGTAAATATATACTTATATAGATAATTACACCCAGACTCAGGACAAACAGACTTGTTCACGCACACAAATATCTGTCCTGGGTGGGAATCGAACCCACGACCTCCGGCGTGAAAAGCAAGCATTTGCCAACCATGCCAACAGGCCCTTCCTATGTTTATCTTAATTATATCTCATGCCATATCAGTGTTATCTATGGTGGTATTAACTTTTTATTTCCAGTTCCTAGACAAGTAATCTAATGACGTTATAAAAGTTCTATAGAGATAACTACTACGTAAATATTTATTTATAGATTTAATATTAAAAACCTGTAGCTATACGAATGGCTAATAGCACGAGATCCGACGACACAATGTATTTATTTATACAATCTAACACTATCTGCGATGTTGTGATTATTATTAATTACTAAATATATACCGCCAATGAACACATTCCCACCATGAGAAGGTCTCATGGTCCCTCCAACAATTTTGGTTATATGGACCAAATCACGGGAGATACGCGCGCTACTTGCTCTCGGCTCTTTCACGCGCGCACTTTCTTGACTCCCTACAATTTTCGCCAATGAACGATTAAAAATATCCACTGTTGTGTGTGAGGGGCTGTTTATTACTCGTATGCCTCGTGCAACCGTACCGGTGCAAATTTGCCTATGTGACTGGGACGAGCCACTGGGACGTCAAAAAGCTGTGCCCTGGGTGCCTGCCGCTATGAAATGAGCAGCCCAAAAAATAAAAATAAAAGTTCTGTGTGGTGTATATTAGTGAGTTTTATTTTATTTAATGTTATTTTATTATTGAATATTTTTGACTGTTTATGTAATTGTTTATTGTATTTATGCAATTGAAAATTGCTAGTTATAAGTGAATCATATTTCGGACACAAATTATATTGTTAACGAATTAATATATGAAAAATGAGTCTAATATACCAGGGTTATTTAATCTACCTCGAAATACTTCGAATATGTACTTGGCTAACGCTAAGTCACGCGTGTGTTGTTGTTGTTTAGCTTTTTCAAGATAACCTACATTGGATGAATACTAATAATACGAATGAGTTTTGGACTAAATATTGCTACAATTATTTTCTACATTTAGATATATGTCATATTAAATGCCCTGCTTTAATCATCAAGGCCATATCACGAAAACTACATAGTTTATCATTACTCTTTTGCGCAGCGTTTCAGACACAGAGGTATTCCTCTGGTAATAATTATCTCGATAAAAATGGTTCAACCAAACATTATATGAGCGTAGAAATAGTGTGTCCGCATCTTTTATACTAAGAACAGAATGAACAACAAGATTATAATTATTTACTCCGCGTGTTCTGGCAAAACACTATGATTAAAGTCAACCAAAACCTAGCACGCATGAAGCTAAGGGTAATAATACAAAAGGTTTTCTAATAAGAATGGGTTGCTTATGAAATGGAATAAAATATACACTAAAGAAATCCTGTACGTGTTTTTTATTTAAAACGCCCATATATGCTCAATATCAGTAGATAATTGAATATAATATCGGTAAAATATACAATATTATTCACATTTAATAGCCCACGTTTTAAATGTGTAATTGTAAAGTTTTAAATTAATTTTATTACGATATATGTAATCTAACAAGAAAAGTCTAGTGGTCAAATTGCGCGACCTTGGTGGCAATTCCAGTCATTTCTTGCGAGAGCAGAATGATTGAAGAAAGCATGGCTGCTTATGTCATCCACGACGATATGACTCAATTAGATATAGAAATTGGTTGTTATCTTACTGGAACATTTGCCTTTGACGTGGATGACCTCACCTTTTCCTTTTCTAAAAAGTAAGGACCAATAAAGCCGTTGGTCCAAAATCAACAGTAACCTAATGTTTATGCAAGACCTCGTCTTAGTTGGCTTCGTTTCATTTACAGCAATTTTCCTTTATGAAAATAGACACTCATCAAATATGGGTCTTGTCCCTGATTATGATGATTCTTCCAAAATTGAAGTTATAATAAAAAAACACTACATTTATTAAATAAACACACCCCAAATAAGTTGAAAAACAATTAATTAGGTATGTATCAAAAACCCGTTTGAATGAACAAACTAAATTTATTACTACCTATTATGTAAATATTTTACACCTATAGTAGTTGTATCGCATTAGATGCAAATTAGCAGTACATACAACACTTGAACCGGAAGTCGTATGAAATTGCAATAAATCAAAACAAAGCAACGAACTCCCACAATGCACCGCGCATATTTTAATCCAGGCCAAAGTGGAGGCTCAGGTTAGAGCTTTTAAGGCTGTGACATTTCCCTTCTCACTCATTCTTGTGCCTAGACTAGCGCTGTCTCACTCTGTCTGTTTCGAACGCCAGCTAGCGGTAACACGGCGGACTAGTTGACAGTTGCCTAAGCGCATGCTGAATGCTCTTTGTAGTGTGTTGTGTTTAACGCGTTTTTAATTTATAAAAACGGTGTTTAATAGTTACTCGGGAAGAATTACTACAAAATGAGTTCGTGTGACAAAAAGTGTGTGATAAGAACGTGAGTTTATGTGATTAAATGAGTACTCGGGGCTTTGTTGACATACCTGGATTGTTTTTCACCTGGAGTCCCAAAAACAGTATCAAAATAAAGCTAAAACGTGAGTATTGAAACACCATTAATCATAATATTTATGTGTTCTATAGTTTTTATTTAACATTGAACCTCTTTTTTGCCAAAATTATTTTAGTATTTTTTTTATTTGTGTCTTTTTTATATTAGCCACCTTATTCGACTGATGCAAATATTAAATTAACCCTAAAAACTTTTATAGTAATACTTTTAAGTTTAATCGTTGTTCAAAGTCTATTTTGGGGCATAGTGTATTTTAGGCATGTGGATATGTAAAAATATTATAACAAAGAATTTTTTTGTTATTTGCTTTAGCAACCTTTCTTGTAAAATGCTGAATATTAAACCGGAATCATTTTATGTTTACTACTTTTCGCGTTTAGTATAATGTTGTAATTTATAGTAAAGTTACTTATAAGTAGATACTATTTATTTATTCAAAATTAATAGAGTCAGAAGTAAGGGCAAAGGGAATCCTTTTATCTCCTTGAGTAATAAAGCCACTTAATGTGCTGAAATAGTTTATTTGAAAAAGTTTTCACTTATTTTTCATAATTAATAAATAAGACAAAGAATCATCGTCTTTTATTTTTGCAAAGAAATCCACTACATGTTGACTCTATAAAGAAAAACAGAAAATCCTACTAGACCATTCAGTTAATGTATAGATATATTCGAATAAAAAATAAAAGCAACATTACTATGCTTACCATAAATTCTCCTCCTAATTTCCCGCTCAAAATCTGGCCATATGCATTAAAAAAATATTTAGTTCTTAATTTGAAATTTTGCTAGCGTCTGTGTCTGCCGCGACCCGTGATTCGAATTTTAAACACAGAGCAACATTCGTTAGCAAAT
The DNA here is from genome assembly GCA_951640165.1 of Pseudoips prasinana. Taxonomy (NCBI): domain Eukaryota; kingdom Metazoa; phylum Arthropoda; class Insecta; order Lepidoptera; family Nolidae; genus Pseudoips; species Pseudoips prasinana. The sequence goes on from OX621240.1 coordinate 30,811,137, forward strand.
TCCTTATTCTATATTAGGTACAGGTCAGAATAAAATAACTGCAATAACAATATTGCGATACGGCTTCTGATTCTAGGAAATTGATAAGGGCATTACATGAGTAGGTATGTGTCCATACAATGTTTAATTGCAGATCAGTTATGGTCAGCGTAATTTGTGCTACTGTTAGAAACACGGTATTTCCGGTGTTATCAATGGTTATCATACGTTTAACACCAGTTTGTATTACGATTTTTATTCACGATTTTTTAAATAAAAGTACTTACTTGAAATATAAATTGATTAGCCACAAGCTAGGAATTAAATTTTTTGTAATATTATCAAGTTGACAAAAAGCATTCTTGATGAAAATCGATTACTGTAGCTCTGACAGTTGGTTTACATGACGTAGTGAGCAATATGTGATGCCACCCTCATAAACTCTACTCTTCTATCACGATTGCCACTTCTACTCTTCTCTTAGCTATAGCGACCGTACTCACTCGCAGGACCGCAATATGATATTGGGTACATACAATGTTCATATTATTCATATACATCTAATATCCTGGGACATTACCTACACACACACACACACTGTAATCTGATCCCAAACTAAGCAGAGCTTGTACTATGGAAACCAGATAACTGATATACTACATTTCTTCTTTTGTAAATACATACTTATATAGATGATAACACCCAGACTCAGGACAAACAGACATGTTTTTGCACACAAATATCTGTACTGGGTGACAGATATTTGTATGGAAGACGAAAAAAGCAAGCCCGGAGTTTTTTTGTGGCTTTCTTCTCCGGGTCGTCCACCTAGGTAGCTAGAGAAAGCCGCAGGCTAGCTAGGGTAGGTTCGCGTGGTTCGGTGAGGATCGCTTTGGCCCCTTAACGCGTCATCGGTGATCCCGTGCAACTGATCACACCCTCTCTTAGAATTCTGTCCTTCAGCGGCCCCCTGAGCTGTGGCCCGATCCCCAAAAGGATGGCCTCAGTTGTTAGTCTTTTTCAATTTAAGCTACTGGTTAAGAGCCTTCTGCGCTAGCCAAATGCTCATTTCCTTCAATTCCTTAATTTTAATATAGTACAACTAAATTTCAAAATAATAGATTAGTAACTTGTTATTTATTTTAGGATTTAAGAAATATATCTGAGAAAACAGACCGCACGGACGGACTAATTAATATATTTTTTTGTAATTTTTATACTGTACTAGCGGCCCGGTACGTGCTTCGCTACGCTTTTAAGTATCAGTACAAATTGTTTGTATATGGGAGTATAGAAAGATGTTGATTTTACACTTTTTCAAGATTTTTTGTAAATTTTCTCTACGTACAAACCTTCCCTAACCTTCCACGAATAATTCAAGACCAAAATTAGCCAAATCGGTAAAGGCGTTGTTGAGTTATAACATTACAACAAAAAGTGGCATTGATTTTTATATATATAGATTCGATTATGTTTATATACTGGATTGTGAGCTTGACAAGTACAAGTGTATGTTAATACCCAAGTGCTGAATAAATTTCATTATTTCAATCAAACCCACGACCTTCAGTGTGAAAAGCAAGCATTTGCCAACCACGCCAACAGGCAACAAATCTATATTATTTATATATCTTCTACTATATAAAAATAAGTCGGGTTTTCCTTCCTGACACTATAACTCCAGAACGCACGAACCGATTTCCACGGTTTTGCATTCGTTGGAAAGGTTTCGGGCTCCGTGAGGTTTATAGCAAAGAAAATTTATAAAAATTAACGCGGGGAACACCGCGGGGCACAGCTAGTATTTTATATTATTACGTGGAATTACTTCACCCGTCCACTAGCTCACAGAGAGAACTAACGCCATAACTTACTAATTGTTAGTACTACTTAAAACATAATTTTAATTTATAATCGATATACGCTACGCCTTGGCTTTTAATAGCAATTTTTATAGGTCTTTGAACCTCAGCAAATTGGCTTTAATTCATAACGAATACTCTTTGAACTATGTCAAAACTGGTTTAAATAAAAAGAAACTGTTGGATTACAGTAACCTGTTAGTTCACTACACTTTAAACAGTTCAGATCTATGCATCATCATCATCATTTAAAAAGTCTACTAGTGGACATAAGCCACTTGGAATTATTATGAAATCCCCCAATTCATATGCTCTAGTCGCAAATCGCTGACAGACACCGCCGATATTCCTTTGGGACGACTTCTAATCCCCTAAGATGGGAATGATGGGATAGGTGGATATGTGATATGTGGTATGCAGTCGCTGTCACCAGTCAGCTAAGTTCATCTACTATATAAAAATAAGTCGGGTTTTCCTTCCTGGCGCTATAACTCCAGAACGCACAAACCAATTTCCACGGTTTTGCATCCGTTGGAAAGGTCTCGAGCTCCATGAGGTTTATAGCAAAGAAAATTTATAAAATTTAACGCGGGTAACACCGCGGGGCACAGCTAGTATATATTCTACTAGCTATACCCCGCGGTTTTAGCCGCGTTAAACCTTATAAATTACTAGCTGTGTCCTGCAGTTTTATCCGCGTAAAACTTTATAAATTATAACCTATGTGTTAATCACTTACGGTATCATCTAACTCCATAGCAAATTTTATTTAAATCGCTCCAGCCGTTTGGACGTGAAGGAGTAACCAACATACACACTCACAAACTTTAGCAATTATAATATTAGTGTGATTATGTTATTCGGATATATATAATAATAATATATAGGGGACAATGTCACACAGATCATCCTAGCCCCAAACTAAGCAAAGCTTGTACTATGGGTACCAGGCGACGATATACATACTTATATAAATAGATAAATACTTAAATACATAGAAAACATCCATGACTCAGAAAGAAATATTCGTGCTCATCACACAAATATTTGCACTTACCGGGATTCGAACCCAGGACCACCAGCTTCGTAGGCAGGAGCACTACCAACTAGGCTACGGTGATCGTCATATACCATATTATTACAAAGTTTCTTCAAAATTAGTTCGCTAGTTATTGAGTGAAAGAGTAACTAACATTTATACGTCCATACATGCATCACAAAATAAAAAACAATAGACAACTAACATAAGTAAAGCGGCACACTTCCAATTTAATGTAAATTTTTTCAGTAGATTAACAACAGGAAATATTCAAAAGCCATACATTTAAATGTAACATCACACAAACATAATAATCCATCAAATAACAATAGAAATACGAAAGAGAAAGAAATGCTATTGTGAAGTATCTTTTTACATCGAATTTAAGCAGAAATATGGTGGCTAATGACTAATAACAGAACTAAGTCATATTTTTTGTATTCATTAAATAGTCGAATGTTGTGTGGTTGAAGGCATAGAATATCGCCTGAATGCCGTGGGTGTAAAAGTCACCCTGATAGATCGCTTTTTGAAATATCTGGTTAATTCAAAATCAAAACTTCAGTATAAAGAAAATTATGAGAACCTTCTAGTCGAGTGTAAAGTACTACCTGTTCATGAGAAGGTCAAATACTTGGTGATACTGGAGCAGTTCTATAGTATATAAGGTACGGGTAAATAACAATTATAACACCAGGCGTGTACGAGAACAAAAAATTATTCGACCCTCAGTCAAAAACTATTTCGGCGTAAGAACCAACAAGTATTTGACCCCAACTATATATAATCAATTTTCTTGGCTTAGGAAAGAACATGGTACGATAAGAAAAGCATCCCTAAAACATAAAGTTAGACAAATACTCCTAACTGAATTTTGTGAATGCTGATGTTTTGTAAGTGGTTTGACAAAATTACTACGGTTACAAATATTAATCAAAATTATATGTATTCATCTAGTTTGTACTTAGTTTAAGGAAGTTAAAACAAGCGCTAATCCCGCCGACGAACTGTTGCGCAGTTTGGTGGGTTTATAAACCAAAAAAAAAAATCCAATAAAAACTCTATTTATTTATTTTATTTATTTCTTTCTCCTGGAGAACGTGTTGTTCTTATCGTGTCGATACACGCGATGGTAAGAATATATTTTATCTGCCCAAAATTGTGCAATTCTGGGCAGATAAAATATAAATATTGCTGAAGCGTCATACAGGTCCTGAAGGGAACAAGAGACTGGGACGATCAGATAAAAGTGGAATGTCATTAGGCTGAAATAATCGTATTTGTTAGGTATATATATACCGGAAGCTATCACTTTTTCTCCCTGCAATGCTTCGGCGATAAGGTCTATACTTCATAATCAAAATGCACTCATAATACAATGTAATATTTTGACCAGGTGCAATAAAGGTTAATGTATTATGCGCTGTCAAAGGCGAAAATTCTTAATTTCCCCATTTTGGCGAGAAGTTAGGGTAAAGGAAGGAGAAACTGACGGAACACTTAACAAAATTAGAATCTTCTAATTATTTTAAATGGGCATTTATCATCATAATACCAGCCCAAAGACGTGCACTGCTGGAAAAGGCATTAGTCTGAAGATATCCGTAAATAAAAATTTGGTTTCTATGCTTGTTTAGTATTGCATTGTGCGATCCAAATACGATAGCCCATCCTTTCACTCCTTGAAAGGCTCTGCTTGCCTTTGTTTTCTCTGTATGAAGTCCTGGCAGTGCTTATGAGGTGACACCAACGTTATAGTAATTGTACACACACTAATAAAAAATAAAATAATAAATATTATAAAGGTTAAAGTTTGTGAGTGTGTCGGTTTGTTACTTCTTCACGTCTAAACGGCTGGAGCGATCCCAATAAAATTGGTATGAAGTTAGCTGACACCCTAGATTAACACATAGGCTATAATTTATAAAGTTTAACCCGGGGCACAACTAGTAATGTTCATAATTTGCCACCGACCCGTACATTATGATAAAAATAAATACATAAATATAAAAAAATACATACTCGTAAATAGTTCAGTCAATAAGTATTCCAATTGGACACCAGAGAACTTGCTACCAAAGTAATTGAGACAATCATCTGATATTTCATGCTCCTTGACCGCATACAGATCGATGCGGGCTGACGATGATGAAACAAAAGACATAATAACTACAAATAAATATTAAATATCTTGGGACTAGTAACACATTGCTATCTGATCCCTAACTAGGCAGAGCCTATACCTATATATATATGTATAGACGCCAGCACATCCAGTTGCCCCAATCTGTAAAATTTCTTTTATAGATTTTCAACTTTATCACATAAGTATAAGGTTCACTTTTAATTGGGCAAATTTGACAGATTGGGGTAGCTTGATGTGCTAGCGTCTGTACCTATGGTAACCAGACAACTGATTGACATCCTACTTCCTACTAATATTATAAATGCGAAAGTTTGTTAGTATGGATGTATGAATATTTGTTACTCTTTCACGCAAAAACTAACATACGGATTTTGACGAAACTTTGCAGTAATATAGCTTATATATTGAAATAAAACAGGCTTTACTTTATAAAGTTTTACGCGGCTAATACCACGGGTATAGATAATCTAGTACCAATAAATAATAAATATCTTGGAACAACTGACACATTGCCAGCACCAGATAACTGATAAACATACTTATATATTTTTAAATTCATCACATTAATAATAGGTCTTTACCTATGAAATTGCCGTTTTGTATGAAAAAATTTAAACGAATTTTTTTCATGAATTTTTTTATTTGTATTAATCGAAGTAATCACCCATGCAATCAATGCATCTTTGCCATCGCAGTGGCAGTTTATTGATGCCCTTCTTAAAGAAATCAGCTGGACGGGAGGCAACAAATTCTTCAAAGGCATTTTGTACTGCCTCTCGGGTATTGAATTTTTTTCCCGCCAAGAAGTTATCCAAATTCTGGAAAAAGTAGTAGTCTGTAGGCGCAAGGTCTGGTGAGTAGGGCGGATGACGGAGAGCTTCCAACCCCAGTTCTTGCAACTTGGAGACCGTCTGCTGTGCAGTATGAGGTCGCGCGTTGTCGTGCAGGAGCAGCGGAGACGAGCGATTGACCAATGCTGGTTGGAGATGCGCCAGCTTCTCCATCATTGTGCTCAGTTCTTCACAGTACACATCTGCAGTAATGCTCACCCCGTTTGGTAAGAAGCTGTGATGAATCACACCGGCGCTAGACCACCAAACAGTGACCATCACTTTTCTAGGGGTAAGTTTTCGTTTAGGGCATTGTTTAGGTGCTGAACCAGGATCCAACCAACTTGCTGAGCGCTTGCGGTTATCAAACAGAATCCATTTTTCATCGCAGGTAACAATGCGGTTCAAAATTCCTTCATTTGTGTGTCTGTTGAGCAGTGCAAGGCACGTCTCGACGCGTACTTCGCGCTGGCGATCATTGAGTTCGTGGGGCACCCATTTGTCAAGCTTTTTTACCTTGCCAATTTGACGCAAATGGACCAATATTGTTTTGACGCTAACGTCGAAAGCTGCTGCTAATTCAGCCGTAGATTGTGTATCATCAGCTTCCACAACCGCCTTTAATTCGTCATTGTCGACCAAAGTCTTCGGACGACCGCGAGGTTCATTTTTCAGGTCGAAATTTCCAGAACGGAAGCGAGCCAACCAATAACAGGTGGTGCGTTGGTTTGTAGTGTTAGCTCCGTAAACGTCGTTGATGTTGCGTGCCGCTTGTGCCGCGTTGCTGCCACGACGGTACTCATATTCCATAATTACTCGAATTTTTAACGTATCCATGATGACGAAAAAGATTGAAATGCGATGAAAATGTAACACTAATCAATAAAGAAATGACTACTTTTGGAAAAAAGAATCCATGTTTTTAAAATAAAATTAATTTGAAATTAGAATTCTTAGCCAAACAAAAATTATTTTGATTTGAAATGGCCAGTACTGCAGAACGGCAATTTCATAGGTAAAGACCTAATATTATAAATGCGAAAGTTTGTGAGTGTGTATCTTTGTTAGTTGCTGCTGCAGCAGCTGGAGCGATTTTAAAAAAAAATTGTAGGTAGTTAGCTGGCACCCTGGATTAATACATAGACTATAATTTATAATGTATAACGCGGGTAAAACTGCGGGGCACAGCTAGTAAATAATAAATATATTGGGACAACTAACACATTGCCATCAAATCCCAAACTAAGCAGACTAATACTACTATGGTAACCAGACAACTGAGAAACATACTTATATATTCCTTAATACATATATATATATATATATATTATAGACACAGAATAAATAATCAAGCTCATTACACAAAGATTTATCTTTGGCGGGAATTGAACCATTAGACCCACAGGTCAGATATACTGTTTTAAACATATCGTTGACCGGACCAAGCGGGGACTCGAGTCGTTTATCAAATAAGACCAAAAACTAAGTATCCTATGCCAGATGTGCTTTGGGTTTCCCAAAGTGCAATAAAACGTAATGTATCCTACTCTTTCAAACTTCTGGCCTAGGATACTTGGCTTTTAGTATTATTTGATACTAGCTGCGCCTCGCGGTTTTACCTGCGTCCAACTTTATAAATTATAACCTATGTGTTAATTCAAAGTATCAGCTATATCCATACTAAATTTTATTAAAATCGCTCCAGCCGTTTAGATGTGCAGACGTAAAAAACATACACACTCACACACTGACAAACTATCGCCTCTATAATATTAGTATCTTACGGTTCGAGTATACGTATGTATATCTGGATCCTCGACTCAGGGTGGTTACTACTACACGCAGTGTAATAAATACTCAATACAAAGTTCTATCCCCCGATAATACAGCTCAACCAAGTGAATAAACTATTTAATTTGATCTACATACATGAAATTAACTGAACCATGAAACTTGAACATGATGCAATAACTGTGAACTATATACTACCACGGCATAGAATATCATCACCCCATCTAATCCCGCGGGGGGCGTAGAAATCGATCGAGGGAATACCTACCAGAAGACGGGCAGCAGCGTTTTTCTGTGAACTATGACCATTAAACTACGATCGCCAACCCGTCTGCCAAGCATGGCAATTATGGCATATGCCCCATTATTTGGGGAGGCTTTTGTCCAGCTGTGGACTTACTTTGGCTGACGTGATGATGATGATATACCACTACCCATTTTTACTATAATAATTAGGGTTCCTGCTCAATATTGGTGTTTGATAACAATTTTGAACGAGGACGCTTAAGTTACGGTAAACAAATTAATCGTAAAGCGTAAACGAGTGTACGCAGACTTTAACAAAAATAACAAATTTTAATCAAAGTTGTACCTGATGCCTTAATTTACAATTTCCATACTCTAAGGTCATCGGAGCCTCGTAAAAACAAGGTTCACATAAAAACTTTGTAAGCTAATAAGTAATAACTATATATTACTACACAGACTCTGCTAGGAATAGTGTCCCCAATTAGCTAACTAAGAAAGGTCAATGAACCATTGAATTTATTATTTCGAAGAATAACTTTTGTTTTTTAACATGTTGGTAAAGATGCATAAATACATAACAAGTTCATCTGGCGGTAAGTAGTTGGTGACATATGACGTTTGCATAACACACAATCACTTACGCGGAATAACGCGTTACCAAACCTTCAACCCACCCCCTTCCCCAATTAGCTCGTGTCCCGTGACCACAAAATCTATATAATAATGCCTGGAATACTCACATATCGAAAATAAATTTATTTTTAGAATTATTTGGGTAAAATAATTTAACATATTATACATAATATTTAGATTTTTTGACATTTGCCATTTTTATGACGCATTCTGCATAAAGTGTTATTTGAATAACTTAAAACCAAGTTCATTTCGTTTTTCGTTTCGATTTGTACAATGGGATCAGTTTCTATACATAATTTTTTATTAAAAACACCGTAAATATCACGTAACTGTCTATAAGCAATAGGTCCATCTACTTGGAAGCCACAGAGAGAGACAGTTTTAACTTATTTCACAGGACTGCACCTGTCATGCATTGGTTATGGTAGTTTTCGGGTTCGATTCCCTCAACGGACAGCTATTTGTGTGACCTATTAATGGTTGCTCTGTGTCTAGTGTCCTTTGTGTTACTCAATTGCAAATTTTAAATTCCACGCGATACAGGTATTGATTTTTCTAGTAAAAGCGTTATCTTTAAAAAATCTGAGTTCTTATCAAACTCAATGACTTCACTTCATGCATGTAAACCTACAAAATTCATTCGTGAATGGACCTGCACGTAGTATTGCGCTTTCTCTATAGTTTGGGTCATGTAACGGGCGACACTTATTCGCCCGAGTAGTTATTGAATGTATAATAACATCACGCATGGAACTCGTATCACTTTAACTCCTATTATGACCGCCATTACAAATTTCAAATTGCCTCAAAAGGTAATGAAAATTACTTACACGATGTCGTAGAAAACATGTGCAACTAACTAGTGAAAAATCCTTTGTTGACCAATCTTAACATTAAAGACAACTACACTACATTGACCCATCATAACATAAAAAAGCAACTGCTCTATATTAACTTATCTGAAGATAAAAACCAATTGCTTTATAAGACCCCATCTGAACATAAAATTAACTACTCTATATTGACCCATCGTAACATAAAAACAACTGCTCTTTATTGACCCATCGTAACATAAAAAACAACTGCTCAATATTGACCCGCTTTAACATGAAAAACAACAACTCTATATTAACATATCTGAAGATAATAATCAAATGATCAATATGGACCCATCTTAACATAAAAATCTACAGCTCAATATTGACATTTTTTAAGATAAAAAAACTGCTCTATATGAATCAATCTGAGCATAAAAAACAACCTTGGAAGTTGTAACAAGCCGCCAGTTGAATCCAATTTCACAGAATTAAATAGGTAAGCAGCATGGACCTGTCCATGCTGTCCTTCCACAATATGGACTGATGAACTTCCCAAGGGTCTGGCCATTACCTAGAGCGTTTGTCCAGCAGTTGACATCTTTGGGCTATTATGATCAAAAAAATCCATGGCTGGTCACGCATATGGCTTTTTAATGACTTAAAATATGTCTTAATACACAAAATTAAAGATAGTAAAATAAGTCTTAATACCTACTACCTACCTAATACGTTTTGCAAGTTATTTGCATGTTTTCAGGCTTTGGCCGAAATAATTTCCTTATTGAAATCTTATATAAATATGCAAGATTTCAATTTCAATAAGGAAATGCCTGTAATAGGATAATGTATTTAGTTTAACTTGAGTTTGCGTGTTTCTACGCCATATTAAATTTATTCTAGTTTAGGCTGTTAAGAAATCGAGCTCTAATATAATGGTTTACATACCTCTGTCGTTTGCAGTGAGTGTATTATATTTCAGTACTGCGTAATAGTTTCTAATAATATCTAATAATAATTCTTGTTTGCATAGAATGTAGCTGATTAAAATATGTGATGTAAGAAATAATTCTAGTACAATTTAAATCAAATCTAACCGAAAATGTGGAACAAACGGCTACACATCAGGCTATACATTTCCAGTATAAGCTGATGTCGCGTTGTAAACGATTTCCATACAATGAGAGGTCAGCTTATATTGGAAATGTATCGCTAAAATATATCAAGGTAGCCGTGTACAGCATACAGTACAAGTAGAGAATAAAAGGTGTAAAATAAATATTGGAAGTAATTTAAGGAGTTTAATTTACCTACCGAACTGAATAACGTGTAACACATCTACATGCAAAATACACAAAAAGCCGGCCAAGTACGAGTAAGACTCGCGCACGAAGGGCTCCGTACCATCACACTAATATTATAAAGGCGAAAGTGTGTGAGTGTGTATGTTTGTTACTTCTTAAAGTCTAAACGGCTGGAGCGATTTTAATAAAATTTGGTATGAAGTTAGCTGACACCCTGTATTAATTAACCTTTGGGTTGACTTTGACGAGATGGGGTGCCGATATTCTATGCCGTCAGCCATACTACTGTCCACTTTATGTTTCATTTCGTATAACATAGTAGATAGTAATGTAAACAGGAACCAAACTGAAAAGAGATAAAAAAGGTTGAAATTACTGTTGAAATTTTCATGAATTCCATTGAACATGCAGTATGGAGTCTTCGGCTTCTAAGTACCTCACGTATGACACTTCTTTTACGATCCCAGAGTAATAAAAAAATATTACTGAACCCAATTTCGAAGAAAACAATAGATTTTGTACTTACTAACTTAATTATTACTGCCTATTTTCACCTTAATGAGATAACTAATTGTGGTTTACGTAAACGGGCTTTTTCAAAAGGCTTTGTTTCAAAAATGAGAATTTATTTTGAATACGCCTCGTAATAATATTAGGAATTTATCATTCCACGAATATAATGAGGCCATTTTTATGAGAAAATTTATCGTTATGTATTTCATCAAATTATAAGAAATTTACACAACCATTTCGACATTAAGCAATTGTTGAAATACCTGCTTAAGTATATACATAGATTTCCATGGAAAGTCTTCCTTATTTAGAATATGGTTCAGGAAGACCAACTAAATGTACTAGAGGTACTATAATAATACATAATAAATTAATGTATTAGTTAAGTATTATTTTAGTGTGCGTAGGGTTTTTTACCTCTGCCTCTTGATCTTGCGTAGACTACGCAACATTCCACCCACTTCCACAACAATTGCGCTCGCTCAATCACTCCTTAATCCTATCCTCGGCTATACTGATAGCAGCTATCTTGATCTCACTGAAGCAAAACTTGACAAACTTGAGTTGGTAGATATTTGTAAGTAGGTATTAGGATTACGCAAATATGACCATGTTTCTGATTACCATCGACAGCTCAAGTGCCTTCGCCGGAGCATTTTAGCCCCTTTCCTATAATATACTGTTTAATCCTTTGAGACCAACTTAAAGAACGTTACGAGTTCCTACATCACACACATTCATCAGAGAGCTCATGCGCATCATGATTGAGTTCATTAGAGAACCTTAAACTAAAAATGCCACGTCATTCCAGAAATTATTAGGGCAAATCTTTTACAGTACAGCCTGTGCGCCTGTGGATCACACTGTTCATAAGAACAGGACAAGCTCAATGTTTAGACAAATTTAAGAATACATAGGTACATATATTTACCGCTCCCACCTTCTGTCTTTTTACTCATTCCTGCTTTCTTCGGCTAATTTTAATTCTTCTATGTAATTTATATTTTTATACGTAGTATAAGTTTACAATAAGTATTATTTAAATAACTTATTACCTATCATTTATATCTCAGTGTATGTTATGGTGATATTCCTTGATAAATAAATTAAAACTAAATAAGTTGACCGCTTGTTATACCTATCTACCCAGTTTCCCTTTTGCTTCGTCTATCCACTCAATACTTGGTTGTATGGAATTGGTATTTACTTCGGTAAACTAGTGATATTAATATTTCAAAATATCCAACTTTTTCCTCTCTTACATTATTTTTAGAGACGACAAGAAATAGGAACAATAGATTTTTATATTTTGGCCTGTACAAAAAGTAGATTTCATCACATTTTTTGAGAGTGTTTATTAATATATGTATTTCATGTCATTTGAGACATCCCGTGTCAGAGTGAGATAGCTGCGCGCTAAAGTGTGGGTTAATCCCACTTGTTACTACTTTTATTGGATAGCAGACTAGTTAAGCCAAAGCTCATACTGTTCGTAATTTCTGGGTTATGTAAAGCTTAATATTAGGATACATCGTCACTCACTAAAGACACCTAATTTTTTTTAAAGACCTCCGCACAAGTTTATGTAATCCCTGTGTCGCGGGGTACTTTACAAACATATAATAGACGAACACAAGTTACACCCAGACCCAGAACAAATATTTATGGGTCACACAAATAGTTGTCCGGCGCAGGACACGAAGCGGCGAGGCGACTGTCTTAGCTGCGCCCCCCCCCCCCCCCCCCCCGATACGATCCCAGAGTAATAAAAAAATATTACTGAACCCAATTTCGAAGAAAACAATAGATTTTGTACTTACTAACTTAATTATTACTGCCTATTTTCACCTTAATGAGATAACTAATTGTGGTTTACGTAAACGGGCTTTTTCAAAAGGCTTTGTTTCAAAAATGAGAATTTATTTTGAATACGCCTCGTAATAATATTAGGAATTTATCATTCCACGAATATAATGAGGCCATTTTTATGAGAAAATTTATCGTTATGTATTTCATCAAATTATAAGAAATTTACACAACCATTTCGACATTAAGCAATTGTTGAAATACCTGCTTAAGTATATACATAGATTTCCATGGAAATTATTTCTAAAGGAATAATTTTTTTTTAAGATATCTCTGAATCATAAAGGACTTTACAAACATGCGATTCACATGGATATGAGAAGCACATGTGGGTAAAGTTCTGAGTCTAGGTTCTGAGTCTACTTTGTGTCCACAAAACATAACCAGACTTAGAGCAATTTCATGTAAGTCTCAACCACTTGGGGCATGGCGCTAAAGGGGGGCACCGAAGCACAATACCCGCGTTCCCGGGGCTCCTCCCATCAGGCACCCATAGAAGTCCACGGCAGGGTTTAGTCGGTGCGAGTCCGACATACCCCCCCCCCCCCTCCACCCCGCTTACACTTTTTGCGGGTGGCATGCGTAGGTATTCCCCCGATCTGGTAAAAAAAGGGTTACACAAATAGTTGTCCAGGACTGGTATCAAACTACTAACTTTTTACTATAAACTACTGCACGACACGTACATTCTGGCCTTGACGTCTGAGGTAATCTTCAAAGGTAAATAACATGATATGTACAGACGCCAGAACATCAAGCTACCCCAATCTGTGATATTTCCCCAATTGAAAGTGAACCTTATAATTATGTGATAAAGTTGAAAATCTATAAAAGAAATTTGACAGATTGGCGTAACTGGATATGCTGGCTTCTATACATCCATATAAGAGTTTCTAAATCAATGTCTTGCTGAATGAATTTGCAGTTGTATATATTCATGACAGTTTTTATCACTAAGAAAAACGTTTCTTGCTAAAACTATCATTGCATATATTCATAAACGAATAACTGAATACTTGTCTGATAAGTACGTCGGTTTTTATAGCTATGTATTTCATGTACATCGTTAAAGAACAATATTACATAATTGAGCAACTGCTGTATTTATCATTAATGAGATTGGCGTTACTAAAAAAAAACCGGCCAAGTGCGAGTCGGACTCGCGCACGAAGGGTTCCGTACCATTATCTATAAAAACGAACAAAAAATTCACGTTTGTTGTATGGGAGCCTCTTAAATATTTATTTTATTTTTAGTATTTGTTGTTATAGCGGCAACAGAAATACATCATCTGTGAAAATTTCAAGTAACTATCACGGTTGATGTTGACAGACATTTGACGATTGTGGACAGACAGCGAAGTCTTATTAATAGGGTCCCGTTTTACCCTTTGGGTACGGAACTCTAATAAGGCACTAAAAAGTTATGGTTACGATTATAGGAGCAAGAAAAACCATAATTTAAAATGGCCAAATTGCACAAAACATAAAATATGTATGTAATAATTCAATAAGCATTTGTACTTGTATTGTAAGCTTGTGTGCCCCTACCCCACCTCACCCCGTGGGGGGCGCAAAAGTCGACCCGAGGGAATATCTAACAGAGGACGGATAGCAGAGTCTCTGAGTGCTATGACCATCATACTGCGATCGCCAACCCGTCTGACAAGCGTGGCGATTATGCCATAACCCCTAAGATGATTCTTGGGGGAGGGTTTTATCCATCAGTGGACTTTTTACAGCTGTTATGATGATGATGATGATGTGCCCCTAGCTCATCTCTATTGTCCGGTGAAGCATTGAAAGCATAAGCAAATAAAAAGGAACATGTATTTAATAAGGAATTATTCCTTTCCAAGCAAGTGGCTGTAGAAACTTTTTATAGCCGGTGCTTGAGAATATAGATCACTGAAACGAATTTTATGCGTCTCGATAAGACGTATTTGGTCATAAAGGTAATCATTCCCTTGTGCGTATGCAAATAGCGGTAATTCTACGTCTTTTAGGATATGAACGACTGTGCATATATGTATTATCCGCTGTAAAATGGCGGATACAATCGCTAAACCGCCGCTGGTTTCTTCAGTAGTCTGTATACCCTTACCACCAGGCTTTGCTATATTGTTTTTAGACCTTATTCCAAAGAGTTAAGGTTGAAATTTTATGGTTACAATGTTATTTGTTCATGTATAAGACTGCATGTTTTTTTTATGCGCCGAATGATTAAATTCATGATTTTGAGTTTCAGATATTTGTGTGCATAGACAGGTCTGTTGGTTCCGAGTCTGGGTGTTATTATCTATATAAGTATGTATTTACAAAAGAATATAATAATCTGGTTTCCATAGTACAAGCTCTAGTTTGCGATCAGATGAAGAATGTCCCAAGATATTCATTTATTTATATATTCTATACCAATGTTTAGAATAGCCAGTAAGTCTTATTAAAGTGACGTGATGCTTTGATAGTCAATACTACCGAAACATCAAAATTTAACCCTCCAAACGACACGGTATGTGCATGAGAATGAAACGGTAAGAATATTCACAACGTTACATCAAACTTCCCACCGCTCTGCGTGAGTGAACGCCAGGACAGTTGTTATGGCATATGGTCACTAAACGTGCTAAACGTAATAATAATTTCTACCATGAGGTTAGTGGAGAAATGTTGACATAGGGACTAAATTGAAGTTAATGTATATAACGGATATAGATATAGAGCGAGCGGGTGGTCGAAATATTTCAAAATGGTCTACTGCGAACAAATGAAAAATGTTTTTGCCTTCGACAAAATTTGCTGTTGACATTTACTGTTTGGCCACGGTGGATCACGAGCGAGTGGGCGGGCAAGAAATTTTAAAATGGTGTACTGAGTAAAAATGTAAACAAATTTATGCTTCCGAGAAAATTTGCAGTTGACATTTACTGTTCAGCTATAGTGGATCACGAGCGAGTGGGCGGGCAAGAAATTTTATAATAGTGTACTGAGGAAAAATTAAAAACAATTTATGCTTCTGAGAAAATTGGCAGTTGACCCAAACGGACACCCTCCTGCTAGCTCCGCTCCACAATGAAGCGCAAAATCGTCGTTTCTAGGAGCGTCTTGGCCGATCCGGACGACAAGATCACTACTTGCCTGCAGCAAGTCATGACTGTTAGAAACTCTCGTCACATAAACTATAATATCGTATTCACCTGCCGAGAACGCGTCTCCACCACAAGCGCAGCGTCATCCATGACAGTTTCTCTTACCAATATTTTCTTAGCAATCAAATTTTTATATCTATTTTTGGGTCTACAAAGAGCGCCGTCGTCTCCAGGAGCGTTTTGGGCGATCCGGGACGACAAAATCACCTATCTAGATCATGACTGTTAGAAACTCTCGTGACATACATAAGTCATAATATCGTAATCGCCTGCCGAGAACGCGTCTCCACCGCCAGTGTCCTCTACGACCGTTTCTCTTACCAAATTTTCTTAGCGCTAAAATCCTAATATCACTTTTTTATCTCGACCTGGTATTTGGACCCAAGCACTCATTATCTACAGTTGAACACGCTGCCGCTAGACCAACGAGGCAGTCTTCTATAATACATAATGCAGCAGTTGCATTGTTATAGGGCTGAATCAACTTTCCTTTGCCGATAAGGAATCGAGTGACGTTAATTCAGTACCAGGTGTACTTGCGAATGTTTTACATCAAGCTAATTATTGTATGATTGTACATAAAGATATGCATAATACTTCCAATGAAAATGAAAAAATGAAAAATGTTTTATTCATAGACAAAGTTGGTTTAACAATATTGAGGTTGACCTCTCCTTTTAAGTGTAAAAACACCTGTGCCAGGAGAGGCCGCTCTCCCTTAGCTTGATTACGTTTATAACTTAAATATTAAATCTTAAGTATGGTATACAAAAGTGAACTAAATCTATGTAAGCACTTACGCCATGTGCGCACGTGTGAGTAGAAGCATGAGTGAGTGTTTGTGCTTGTGTGTGCGACGGTGTCTGTGAGTGGGTTTATGTGTGTGTGTGTATGTGTGTGTGTGCATGTGTGCGTGTGTGTGTGTGTGTGCGTGTTTGTGTATGTGTGTTACTGTGTAGTGTATAAATGTGGTCGTGCGTGTGACAGACAAAAAATAAAAATAATAATATTTATCGATGTATTGATTTTTATACATACATACATTCGTATTTATTTAATTGTTTGGGTACTTTTTTATTCGCAAATACATACAAGCGGACAATAAATGATGTATAAAACATTACTACTTATAATATGAATAATCATATTCTCAGTATCCTCATAGTCTAGAGTTTTTAGCCAATCTGTCACCATCCGTTTACATTCCCAAGTAGTTTTTGTATATATTTTAAGATTTTTATTAATTGAATTATATAAATGCGAAGACTGATTTACATATTGGTGTCTAGCAAAGTAAGTTCTACATGCGCCTGTTTTAGTTACTATGTCATTTCGTCTTTTTGTTAATATAGTGGGATCAACTGGAAGCGACTTATGTTTTTTTAAAGTGGTATGTAGGATGTACAATTTGCGAATAGTTAATAGGTTGGTCATTGAGTAAAGAGTAGCTGTTGGAAATCTAAGTTTTTTAAAAAACATAACCTTCAGAAGTATCCTTTGAGCACGTTCCACTTCGAGGAATTTAATTTTAGATGCGCCCCCCCACACTGGAATGCAGTAGATCATGATCGACTGAGCCAAAGCAATATAGACTTTTTTAAGTAGATCAACACTAGCCGAATGTCTAAGGATTTTAAAAATCCAAATTAACTTCCTAATTCTTCCACTGATTAGGTCAATCTGAGAGTGCCAAGACAGCCTTTTGTCAATCATAATTCCTAAGTATTTTGTGGAATCTACCTTGCTTATTATAGGGCAATTGCAGTTGAGACCAATACTAAGGCAGTGATGTATTTTAAGATTAAACTCGGGGCGAGGTTGGGTTCTTCTGTCAATTGCAAAAGACATATAGTTGGTCTTTGAGGTGTTCAAGGTTAGTAAATTCTTCCTCAGCCACAGGGCAGTGGTAGCCAGTGCAGATTCAGCATCCCTTTTTATAGAGTCCCAAGATTTTCCCGTTATTACCATGGCAGTATCGTCAGCATACGAAAAGACCTGAGTGTTATCAAATTTCGAATTGCAGAGATCATTAATGTATATTAGGAATAGTGTTGGCCCCAGGACTGAACTCTGGGGCACCCCGAAAGTCTGTGGAGCTTCGTCACTCACAAATTGCCCCACCTTAACCCTCTGGATCCTCCCCCTCAAATAATCCTGAATCAGATCCAAGGCAATGCCCCTTATTCCAATATTTTCTAATTTTTTCAAGAGAATGGGAACAGAGACGGTGTCAAACGCCTTTTTCAGGTCCAAAAATACCGTTAGACATCTACCTCCATTGTCCAATTGATCAGTTATTAAAGAAGTTAGAGCCAGTACAGCATCCTGGGTTGATTTACCCGATCGAAAACCGTACTGAGAGTCTGATAAAATTTTATACTTATCGAGGTAACCTGTTAATCTATTATTTATAAGTTTTTCCAGTATTTTAGACAGTGAAGGCAGGACAGAGATCGGTCTATAATTATTGACCTCCTCTCTGCTCCCACTCTTGTGCACAGGGGTAATGACTGCTTGTTTCAAGAGAGTAGGGAATACCCCCTTTCTAAAACATGTGTTAGCCAAATGGGAGATTATTGGAGCCAGTATGTGCCTAGCCAGTTTGAGAAAGCTAACTGGAATTCGATCCCAGCCAGGAGCACTATCCGTTTTTAAACTCATTAAAACTTCGAGTACCTCATGCGGATCATTGTCCAGTAGGACAAAGGATGAAAGCTGAGACTGGCGTGAAAAAAAGGAGTCGGAATAATTTTGCATGGGACTTAATGGTGTAATCTCACTAGCAAGGCCCGCCCCTATACCTGCGAAGAAATTATTAACAGCGGTGACCAATTCCATTTCAGTGGCTTTGATGTTAAGAAGTTTGTCGTTATCGTTTTTATTCTGTTTTATGTGCGTAATATTTTTAATGTTTTTCCAAAGGGATTTTGAGTTTTTAATAGATCTTTCCAGCAATTGTTTTTCATAATTATGTTTCAGTTTCTTTATTAATTTGTTGCAATAGTTACGATACCGTTTATAAGTAATATTAAGAATTGCATCATGGGGATTAGAACGTAACCTTTTCTGCATACTGTTTCTATTTTTAATGCATCGTAACACTCCCTGTGTTATCCAAGGCCTGATGAAGGCCTGATCCAATGAAAATATATATGTACCTACATCAGAACGTTCGGCCACTCGAGATAGGGAGCTGGTTGCTAGTCAGGCGGATTGTCACGAGATTGTGACGCATAAAAATACCAGCCAAATAATTCGTGACGGTCAGGAAATAGCGGCATTTACGTATGAACGTCCTGATATCAGAACGTTCAGCCAACCTGAATCTCCTTAACTAAAGACCTAAGAGATAGATATTTAGTAACGATATTGTGACGAGCAACCATTGCTTAACTCTTACTCGTAATGCCACTGATAGCAAAATAAAATGAATTTATGTCCTAGCAATATCAGGACGTTCGGCCATTGTGATCTTCATAACCGAAGACCATGGAGAAATAGTTGTTAAATAAAGATTTACTAACGACAAAGAATCGATTTTTAATTATAGAATAAATAAAATCAAAAAGGTTTTTATTCACGTAGACTTTAAAAAAGCGCTTGTAAATAGTCAGAACATATTCGTAGTAATATATAATTAATTTATAATTATTTCTAGGTACATATAGATATTTAGGTCCACGGATTGTAGGAAATAATTTACAATAAGACTAGAATAAGATACAATTGCATTAGTTTTATTTCGGACGTCCCATTAAATAGTAAATTTTAATAATCTAACATATAACCTCAAAAAAATTGCATTAACGATTTTTCCACAACAAAAACGCCTAGAAGACCCGTAAAACACCTAATGAGTTGCAGACGTTCAGAATAACTGATCTACCGGTTTTAAAAACCGACCCTCAACCTCTTGCATCTCCAAAACAGTAACTACTCTGAGTCGAGGTTCGAACAGGTTACCTAGTTGGTCTTTAGCCATCTAGCAAATAATTGCTAGATGGCTAAAGCCATCGCTGGCCTCTTTTATCCGGTCAAGTAGTCAAAGCCTCCTAGACAATAAAAATCGTGTGAAAATAAAAATGATCTTTTATTATATACTAGCTGTGTCCCGCGGTTTTACCCGCGTTTAATTTCTATAATATGCATTCGAATATATGAGCTGTCTTATTACAAAGATTCCTCTAAATCCGTTTGGTAGTTTTTGCGTGAATGAGTAATAAACATCCATACATCCACACTCACAAACTTTCGCAAATATTACTAGAATATGTTTTAATTATATATTAGCAGTATGTATAAAATGCCGTATCGCATAAACTATCTCTTCTTAAACAACACTCCTTTTCTGACTAAGACGTAAAAAAATATGAGGAAATAAAACCTGGATTAATTTATTATTTGAAAAGAACCACGACCGGAAACTTGAGACCAATTATCATAATATCAATATTTTAATTCCAAGAACGGTATTTCAATTAAAAATAATAGTTCAAAAGGGGAAAAGGAAAAGAATTGTTATGAAAGTGCGCCCACAGCATTTATAATGCAATTAGGATAATATTTTACTCAAATATATTTTTTATTTATCTTTGAGAATGTATAAATTGTTTTGCCTTGATTTCTGTATAACTTATTATATCTATTAGGGTGTCTTAATCTAGACAAATATATTTTTGTTTGTTCTTTTTCTAAATAAATATACAGGACATCCACAGGATATCACACAACGCCATCTAGCCCAAGCTAACGCAAGCTTGTACTATGGATATATATACAATACACAGATCAAGGTAAATACACGTATTGGGTGTATCGAACCGCAACCTAAGCATCTGAAAGCAGGTTCACAGTCTTACAGGCAATCGATGAATGGACCAGAACTGTGTGACACAGAAATCAGAACGAGACAGTGGTTAATAAAAATGTCACTAGTACGAGTTTGTGTAGTTTACTTACTCTATCACACGTCCAGTTTCATTATTGGAGAATTTGGCGTAATTACGTCTTTGGAAGATACTGTGTCGTATATAAATAAGTACATGTAATGGTATGGGAGTACTAACGCATGGGCAAAAAGCTTTTCCCAAAATAACACATCGCAAATTTTGATTTTGATAAAAAGCAGTTGTCAAAACAGCTTATCGCATATCGAAGCAGTTTGCTTTTGGCGCTTCGCCGGACGCTGCTTCGCTAGCTCGGCCCGCGTTCTTCGGATTTATAGTTTGAAAGTCACTACAATGTGAAATGAAAATTTGATAAATATTCATTTAGTAAATGAAACTAGGGTGATTAGTTTTGGGAAGTAAAATTGCTATGTTGGGTGTTCTAATGGTATTTTGGTTAGAATCCTACATATAAAACTTGCACACTATTAAAGCAGGATCAACTACCCTTGCGAGAATTTTAATAGAATGGGATGTCAATACCCTCATCACACTTGTCGTCGGTGCGGTTGAGCTTCAAGCCGCGCAATCCGAGGATAGTGAGGGAGCCGTAAAATAGGCGTAATATATAATATGTAATCATCTTCCTGCTTGTGAGGCCTTATGTTGTAAAAGATTAAATTATTTTTTTAGTCCGGTACTATAATGGCGTGTGAAAATACCAATAGGAACACTAGTATGAGTTAGAAATCCCATCAACCTCTCATTTAATTCCAGTCTCAAATTAACGCTAAACATATTAGGTTAGGCTTGAATCTGATCTCGAAAGAAATCGGATTAAGGCGACGAAGACTCTCAGTTTTCAATTAACTTTAATTCTTTCTTTCTTTCTTTATCATATGGGCTGTAGTTAACCTGGTGACAGAGTTGTTAAGCCGCCCGTTAAGTAGGCTTCGACATGGCTTAACGACAACACCTGGGTCTTAACGTGCCCTCCGAACCACGGAGACGCTCAAAACTGTACACACTCCTGATCCTATGCTTGCACCTACACTTATATGTTTCACAAACACAAATTTACTTCACAATACTGCCTCGCGTACACTCAGACAAACACACATCTACCATCAATCTGTATTCTGTACCCTCTCTCTAACTCTTCTATTAAATGTTTATCTTCTGTTTTTAGAATTATATAAAGTGTTTTAGAATTATATAACTACTTTTGAATTGTATAACTGCTTCCAGATTTATATCTATAAGTTATGGTATATTAAGCATCTCACTAGCATTGCCGCGTGGTGGGCCTGGTGACCTGTAGTACAGGTTTTCATTCAAACCTATTTCAGGCACCAGTCTCTCACAAAGTTGGGGCTAGTTGGAGACATGCTTTGTATGTTGAAACGTAACTATAAACGTATATGTATTATGTAACCCCATTAGTGATGAGATAATAAATGGATTTATTATTATTATTATTATGGGACGGGCTAGCCAATATGACCGGAAAGGGATCACGTCTAGACCCGATAGCTTTATAATTTTTCCAAGATATACGGGTGTTACACTGCCAACGACTGTAAGAAAATCCGAATATTTTTTACCCATTTGCGATTTGAAAACACAACTTAATAAGGCAGCTAAGAATATCACCATCTCATCCCGTGGGGGGCGTAGAAGTCGTTCTGTGGGAAAATATGCCAGAGAACAGGCAGCAGCGTGTCACTGTGTACTATGACCATCATACTTTCAGTTCTACAAATTATAGACAAAATTCTTTCTTCAGTAGATCTGCTAATTAAAGTAATTACCTGGACGATTTTCCGGATTTTGATCTATTTAACACTACCTCTCAAAAACTTAAATCTATTATTTGCAAGAACTGGTTTGGTGCTAATTTTTCTTAACGATCGTTCTCTCTTTCTTTTATAATAATTTGGTAATTGTATAATTTTATGCGTACCAAGTTATTTAGTCTTAAATGTATGGAAAATGTTAAATAGTCCTAAGTTATCCTTATTTTAGACTACCTTAGATAATTGACACTGTAATTTTCCCAAATAAAATAAAATAAAATACTGCGATCGCCAACCCGTTTGCGAAGCGTGGTGATTATGCTATATCCAGCCAAATGATGGACAAAAAAATTAATAAAATAAAAAAAATAAAATCGTATAAATTATGTTTTTATTAAGTTATTTGTGAAAACTTTTAATTGGCCATCTCTTTTTTATTAATCCGAAATAATTGTAACCTATTAGCTGTAAGTTTACGAAATTTGAAAATAAAATAAAATAAAACTCCATTGTGGAAATCTTTTGTTTGTTGAATGTTGACATGATGTTGATGATGATGACTATATGTTGTAGGCATACTCTGAAGACGCTACCGCAAGTCCAAGGAGGCATTTTAACAAGGTATATTAGGATGGTCGTTTAGCTTAAATTGGAATCAGACAATAGTATTCTATATGGGCGACACTTGCCTCGTCAAACCAAACTTAAGCGCCGCCTATTCTCGGCCACTTTTGTTTGATTACGTCATTTCCTTTTTAGTTGTTTTGTTTCTTATGAACTTCCTACTGTACCAATAAATTATTATTAAATGTCACCCAACGAAAGGTAGACAGATAAGGTTACTTCTATAAAACAAGATACGACGGCAATAATTCTATATAAATGTGTTTTATTGATATTTTTATGAGAGGAACACATTTATGCAGGGTTGTCGGTAAAAATATTAATTTGACATGGCCAGAAGTACAGACGCCAGCACATCCAGCTACCCCAATCTATCAAATTTCTTTTATAGATCTTCAACTTTATCAAAAAAGTATAAGGTTAACTTTCAATTAGGAAATTTGACAAATTGGGGTAGCCTGATATGCTGGCGTCTGTGATACCCATAGACGCTGAGGAACAGAAGTCATTGTGTAGGTATATTATCTAGTACTTAGTATTTTTGAGTAAATCCTCTTTAAAAATATTTGCATGGTTCGCTCGACTGTACTACTAATTTATTCTGAGGTTTAATAGTATTTGGGCGAATAGTACATTTCTGAATTTAGCTGGACCTGATTCACCCGCCATTAAATTTGCATCGGGCGAAACCGGCCCTAAAAAATATTCAAAATTAAAAGTAGTTCATTCGCCCAGTCGGGCGAACGAAATTGAGGGGAAACCGCTACTAAGCCATCTTTTCATGTCCCTAAAATAATATCTTATAATATACCTGGCCTACCTATTCACACTCGGCCATCTGTTCCTAAACTAAGCAGAGCTTGTACCTACTATGGAAACCAGATAACTGATATACTACTTTTATTATGTAAATACATACTTATATAGATAATTACACCCAGATTCAAGACAAACCTGGGTGGGAATCGAACCCACGACCTGCGGCGTGAAAGGCAAGCATCTGCCAACCACGCCAAAATACCCGTCGTAAATACAATAAATAATAATAAATACAATCGTTCTGCAATATCAGTAAGTAATAAAAGATAATATTCGTTCCAGAGTACTAAACTGAACAAAGACCATATTCCATGATTGTATCCCAGTCGTTTTATTTATGCGCAGATTCGAGGTCACAATTGGCTCAATTGGACTCATTTGCATCGCCAACCTACATCATGTCTAATTTAAAAATGAGCTCACATCCTTACGATGTATTAGATATACGTCAAATAATATTAGGTCTTTACCTATGAAATTGCCGTTCTGCAGTACTGGCCATTTCAAATCAAAATAATTTTTGTTTGGCTAAGAATTCTAATTTCAAATTAATTTTATTTTAAAAACATGGATTCTTTTTTCCAAAAGTAGTCATTTCTTTATTGATTAGTGTTACATTTTCATCGCATTTCAATCTTTTTCGTCATCATGGATACGTTAAAAATTCGAGTAATTATGGAATATGAGTACCGTCGTGGCAGCAACGCGGCACAAGCGGCACGCAACATCAACGACGTTTACGGAGCTAACACTACAAACCAACGCACCACCTGTTATTGGTTTGCTCGCTTCCGTTCTGGAAATTTCGACCTGAAAAATGAACCTCGCGGTCGTCCGAAGACTTTGGTCGACAATGACGAATTAAAGGCGGTTGTGGAAGCTGATGATACACAATCTACGGCTGAATTAGCAGCAGCTTTCGACGTTAGCGTCAAAACAATATTGGTCCATTTGCGTCAAATTGGCAAGGTAAAAAAGCTTGACAAATGGGTGCCCCACGAACTCAATGATCGCCAGCGCGAAGTACGCGTCGAGACGTGCCTTGCACTGCTCAACAGACACACAAATGAAGGAATTTTGAACCGCATTGTTACCTGCGATGAAAAATGGATTCTGTTTGATAACCGCAAGCGCTCAGCAAGTTGGTTGGATCCTGGTTCAGCACCTAAACAATGCCCTAAACGAAAACTTACCCCTAGAAAAGTGATGGTCACTGTTTGGTGGTCTAGCGCCGGTGTGATTCATCACAGCTTCTTACCAAACGGGGTGAGCATTACTGCAGATGTGTACTGTGAAGAACTGAGCACAATGATGGAGAAGCTGGCGCATCTCCAACCAGCATTGGTCAATCGCTCGTCTCCGCTGCTCCTGCACGACAACGCGCGACCTCATACTGCACAGCAGACGGTCTCCAAGTTGCAAGAACTGGGGTTGGAAGCTCTCCGTCATCCGCCCTACTCACCAGACCTTGCGCCTACAGACTACTACTTTTTCCAGAATTTGGATAACTTCTTGGCGGGAAAAAAATTCAATACCCGAGAGGCAGTACAAAATGCCTTTGAAGAATTTGTTGCCTCCCGTCCAGCTGATTTCTTTAAGAAGGGCATCAATAAACTGCCACTGCGATGGCAAAGATGCATTGATTGCATGGGTGATTACTTCGATTAATACAAATAAAAAAATTCATGAAAAAAATTCGTTTAAATTTTTTCATACAAAACGGCAATTTCATAGGTAAAGACCTATTACCTATTTAACACAAAATTTATAATGCACACTCGGAATAAATCCATAAAATCCCAAGCACTCGGCGGAGTCTTTTATACACACGAACGAAACGCGTCTGTCACAAATAAAACACACTGCAGACATTGACTTATATGTATAACTAGACACACTGTTTCGAATAAAAACTCTGTCCCAGTGCGGCTGTGCGCGAGGTGTGGGGCGCGCGCGTGGCGGACAAAATTGCTTACTGAGTTGCAGCACCCGCGCTGCAACTCGGTGAGCAAAATCTCAATATGGGATTGCGCGTCTAGTAGAATACATATAGGTCAATGACTGCAGACGCAATTTTAGCACATTTCATGCGACTTTTTCAAGTTAAGCATTGAAACCAGCGCGAGGTGTATCCCACTTGACTTCTGACTTGACGACTGATGATGAGGTGGTGACCCTTTCGGCAGAACAGGCAAGACACACCTGCTCCATGATATGATTGTTACCTTCTTGCTTTTCCTTTTCTCTGTATTGATGTTGCTTTTTTTTTTAATTTACTGTATTTCTTGTGTGTTGTGCTGAATAAAATGTTTTCATATCATTTCAATGAAGATCAGTGCAATTATTAGATACAAGATCCACCCACATGTATATGCTTAGAGTAAAACTTAAACATCTTTATTATCGACGTTCCTGTTGCCGTGGTTGGTAAAATTCTTTGCCTCGTGTAAATAATGTCCCAGAATATTATTATTACTATTTGAATTGTACTGATAACGATAAAAGGACACTAAACTTTAAAAGAATACTTGGGGCGTGATCTACTTTCGATATCGAAGCCAAAAATATAACTTTTTGAATTTTTGTCGGTGTGTCTGTTTGTCTGTATGTATGTCCGGGCTAAACTCAAAAAGTACTGCATGGATTTCATTCAAATTTTGCATGAAAATACTAAGAGGTCGGGTCAACATATAGGCTACATATTATCACGCTATCACCTACGGGAGAGGAGCTATGATAATTTATAAAATTTAACGCGGGTGAAACCGCGGGGCACCGCCAGTCTAATAATATAAGTATGAGCATAAAGTGATTCCGCGAAAATTATAGTGAAAATGTACTTACTGGTCAACTTAAGCATCTGTAACTTTCGGAAAATATTTCCTATTATCATTATTATTAATTACTAGCTGGTGCCCACGACTTCGTCCGCGACAATTTCGAATGATGGCCAATGTAACTACTTACTTCTAGCTTAATCTAAAAAATTAACAGTAAAAACAAATAAGCAATATAAATTTAAGAAAACCTTACCTATAAATAACCTAACTAAGAAATAAACTTAACTAAAACTTAACTAAAAACTACTTTGCTACTGTTATTTAAAAAAACGACCCGATATCATCAACCAAAGAAATCAAAGAATACATGTCAATTGTCCTAAAGTAGGTACAGTCAGTAAGTCAAATAAAGTAAAATAATAATCAACGATGCATTAATTACAAAGGTAACTCCCATTAGATTAGGTTGCGACCACGGTATTGATAGGTCTTATATAAAATTTTGTGAAGGAAACCATAACACGATCTAAAACGATGATTACGCAATCTATTACAAAAATATAAACCTGTAAAGCGGTGAAATTAAGATGTGGGCATAGTTTTTGGGTGAGATTTATTTGATCATCTATTAATTCAGTTTTGGACTACCTTTTATTTCAAGCATTTATTTATTTTAACCGATATATCAAATAAGTTCCATGATCTGAAACGATATTACCGCCATCTAGATACAAAATTGTGAACTTGTAGATCAGTAAAATTAAGATAATATTTTTTGGGTGCGATCATCTCGACACGAACAATTTATACTACGCTAACTCGAATAAAAAATATAAAATGTCGCTTTTTTGGTTTGTTATGAAAATTACCAAAAAAAAAAGAAGTAACAAATCTTATAAAATCCTAAATCTTTACTTAGGCAACAACGACCACGACATTTTAAGCAACTTGGCAAAGAAAAGAATTTTTCTAAAATTTGATTTTGCGTAAATTGTTGGTGTCGATTTGTTGAATCAGTTTTGGATTACCTTTTTTTTATCAACAAATTAAACCCTGGATTGCTTTATTTTTAACTAAAAGACCAAATACGAGTACATTACATGCGTTTACTCCAAAAAAAAAAACAGATATTCATACAAACTTACATCCCCTATTTTAGTTGTCCTTAGGGGTGGAATTTCCAAAAATCCTAGAATACATATTTTTATTTTTAACTGAAAGGCCAAATACCAATTTTCATAGGTTTAACTTCAAAAAGTCGCATTTTCATACAAACTTACATACCCTATTTTACGCCCTAAGGGGTGGAATTCCCAAAAATCCTGAAATATTAGGTCTTTACCTATGAAATTGCCGTTCTGCAGTACTGGCCATTTCAAATCAAAATAATTTTTGTTTGGCTAAGAATTCTAATTTCAAATTAATTTTATTTTAAAAACATGGATTCTTTTTTCCAAAAGTAGTCATTTCTTTATTGATTAGTGTTACATTTTCATCGCATTTCAATCATTTTCGTCATCATGGATACGTTAAAAATTCGAGTAATTATGGAATATGAGTACCGTCGTGGCAGCAACGCGGCACAAGCGGCACGCAACATCAACGACGTTTACGGAGCTAACACTACAAACCAACGCACCACCTGTTATTGGTTTGCTCGCTTCCGTTCTGGAAATTTCGACCTGAAAAATGAACCTCGCGGTCGTCCGAAGACTTTGGTCGACAATGACGAATTAAAGGCGGTTGTGGAAGCTGATGATACACAATCTACGGCTGAATTAGCAGCAGCTTTCGACGTTAGCGTCAAAACAATGTTGGTCCATTTGCGTCAAATTGGCAAGGTAAAAAAGCTTGACAAATGGGTGCCCCACGAACTCAATGATCGCCAGCGCGAAGTACGCGTCGAGACGTGCCTTGCACTGCTTAACAGACACACAAATGAAGGAATTTTGAACCGCATTGTTACCTGCGATGAAAAATGGATTCTGTTTGATAACCGCAAGCGCTCAGCAAGTTGGTTGGATCCTGGTTCAGCACCTAAACAATGCCCTAAACGAAAACTTACCCCTAGAAAAGTGATGGTCACTGTTTGGTGGTCTAGCGCCGGTGTGATTCATCACAGCTTCTTACCAAACGGGGTGAGCATTACTGCAGATGTGTACTGTGAAGAACTGAGCACAATGATGGAGAAGCTGGCGCATCTCCAACCAGCATTGGTCAATCGCTCGTCTCCGCTGCTCCTGCACGACAACGCGCGACCTCATACTGCACAGCAGACGGTCTCCAAGTTGCAAGAACTGGGGTTGGAAGCTCTCCGTCATCCGCCCTACTCACCAGACCTTGCGCCTACAGACTACTACTTTTTCCAGAATTTGGATAACTTCTTGGCGGGAAAAAAATTCAATACCCGAGAGGCAGTACAAAATGCCTTTGAAGAATTTGTTGCCTCCCGTCCAGCTGATTTCTTTAAGAAGGGCATCAATAAACTGCCACTGCGATGGCAAAGATGCATTGATTGCATGGGTGATTACTTCGATTAATACAAATAAAAAAATTCATGAAAAAAATTCGTTTAAATTTTTTCATACAAAACGGCAATTTCATAGGTAAAGACCTATTATATATTTTTTATTTTTAACTAAAATGCCAAATACCAATTTTCATGCGTTTAACTTAAAAATTGACACATTTTTCATACAAACTTACACCCCCTATTTTACACTCTTGGGGCTGGAATTTCCAAAAATGCTGAAATTCATATTTTTTATTTTTAACTAAAATGCCAAATACCAATTTTCATGCGTTTAACTTAAAAATTGACACATTTTTCATACAAACTTACACCCCCTATTTTACACTCTTGGGGCTGGAATTTCCAAAAATGCTGAAATTCATATTTTTTATTTTTAACTAAAATGCCAAATACCAATTTTCATGCGTTTAACTTAAAAATTGACACATTTTCCATACAAACTTACATCCCCTATTTTTCGCCCTTGGGGGTGGAATTTCCAAAAACCCTGAAATACATGATTTTTTATTTTTAACTGGAAGGCCTAATACCAATTTTTATGCCTTAAACTTCAAAAATGGCAAAGTTTCATACTAACTTAGCGCCCCTGTTTTACCCCCTTAGGGGTTGAATTTCGAAAAATCCTTCCTTATTCCTTGTCTACATTATAAAGCAAACATTTGTGCAAAATTTCAGCTTTCTAGGTCCAAGGGTTTGTGCTGGGCGTTGATGAGTCAGTCAGTCAGTCAGGACTTGTCTTTTTATTTATATAGATAGACTACATAATAAAAATGCCTATTGCTTGTGCTATTCATTCGTTTATATGACCTGCACATAGTGGTTACTCGGTTACCTAAATATAAGATTTATTCAAGCCCAGT
Organism: Pseudoips prasinana; assembly: GCA_951640165.1. Taxonomy (NCBI): domain Eukaryota; kingdom Metazoa; phylum Arthropoda; class Insecta; order Lepidoptera; family Nolidae; genus Pseudoips; species Pseudoips prasinana. The sequence goes on from OX621240.1 coordinate 30,841,613, forward strand.
AGAGCTCTGACATGTTAATGTGCCTTCTGAATCACAGAGATGCTCAGGAGTTGATCCAATTTTGCAGCTCTCCATCTATAAAATGATAGCGCGGTTTAAGCTAGGTGTTTTAACTCGTCGATCGTTTTTGAATCGGTAACGTCAACTACCTATGACCGCTTCTAGGCTATAAAATAACCTGTTAGTTACATAGTTAAAATTCATAACTCGATTCTTCGATAAGGTTGTACTCGTATAACAAACATCTCAATGACATTAGTACATTGACCACAAATAATTTTAAAAGCACTTAAAAGTCAAATTGTGTTATTACAAATTGCGTAGGGTATAGGTATATAACAACATTTTTTATTACTTAAATGACAAAAGTTCTTGTGATTGAGTCGCTCTTATTTAACACAAAATGAACTTGAAGAATATGTTAATTAATCTTAAGCAAATATCTTTCAAAAAAGGATTCCTATAAACGGAGTGTTCTGACAGTTATTCTCAGTACCCGCCACGTCACGCGTTGCACGGTAAGCTAAACAAATGACGATTCCGGTCTAAATGAACACATATAAATAATATGTAATTAATGAGTTAAGCAAAATTTCTTTGATGATCTAGTGAGGGTCGCTGGAAGCCGCTAATGCTGAGCGTAAGAGCCATAATTGTGGAGATCTTTAGGGTTGGCTTTTGTCCAGCGATGGGTGGTGCTTTACGGCTGATAATATGATGATGGTGATGAAAATTTCTTTCAAAAAAGGAAACCTTTTTACAAAAAGTAACGATTCTATATAATGTAAAAAAAAAATAGAATTATAATTTAAGTAAATACAGGATTACCTCTATAGTTTCCCGAGTACTGTGATGGTTGAGATGAGTACTGCAAAGTTTTTTAAATTAAAAAATTAAAAAACAAAACACGTGGTCAGTATTCAATGAATAATTACGAGACGCGTAAAATAGCTCTTCGTCTAATCAAACGATGATCCGGTCACCGTTGTGGTAGTAATTTACCTGCCAAAGACACAGCCCAAGGTTTTTAAGTAAAAATAAAGTAAAAAAGATTTTTATTCACGTAGACTTTAAAAAAGCGCTTGTAAATAGTCAGAACATGTTCGTAGTAATTAATTTATAATTATTTCTAGGTACATATCTTCGATCAATAAGGTACATAATATATATATATATATATATATATATATATATATATATATATATATATATATATATTAAGGTACACGGATTGTAGGAGATAATTTACAATTAGATATATTTTATAATAGTAACGATATTTAGCTAACTTTAATTTAGTTATTGTTTTATAGTTTTAATTAGTTAAATAATGAAACCAAAATTAAATCTAAATTTCCCCTAAGAATGAACACTTGCGTGTTTTTGTATGCGCCTTACATATCGTATGGGCAGTGGTTACCCTAGTGTCAGAGTTGTTCAAGTCGCCCAGTAGGCCTGTGACATCGCTTAACGACTGTCTAATGAATACAAGCGGGACCGATAAGCCTTCCAAAGTACGGAGATACTCAGAAATTAAACCACTTTGGCGGTCACCCATTTATGGACTGACCGTGTGCCTAGTTGCCTAACCTTGCCAATCACTTACGGCCGATAAGAGTATCTAGCTATGAGCCAATATTCCTAAACACTTTCTGAAACCTTCTGAAAAAAGGATTTCTGTCCCTAAAAACCGATTTCATCTATATTCTAAGTCTAACAAAACACGTGGCGAGTATTAAAGGCAGCGAATAATTACGACACGTACGTATAAAAAAGTCTCTTCACATAAACAAGCGATGACCGAACTTTGTGGTAGTACTTAATTTCGTGCCAAGGACATTTTTTACTTCTAAGTTTTGTACCAACCCAAGGTACTGAAAGCAAATAATGTAACTAAAGCTAAATCAAACATTTAGGTTTTCTTAGATTTTGTAACCTTAGATTGCTGTATGATAAACCCTAAAGATTTTTTTATAATCTTCTGGACGTAGGAACTCTTGGTCTTGCATCTAGTATATCTACTATAATTGCTTAGCGTTTTTATAATACGTGTCATTTTTAAAGGCGAGGCTCATACCATCTAGTAATTAGGACTACAAACTAAGTACCTAACCTACACCAGAGGGTACCGATCCCCTTTGAGGTTCCAACTTCGACTCATTTACTATATTTAATATATTTAAAGCAAAAATTAACAAGTCTCTTATTGATAAAGTCACTCTCGCTCAATCGCTCAATCGCTTTTACTCCCTCTTCTTGACTATGCTGATGTCTGTTTCCTTCATGCAACAGAAGAATTTGTAGATAAGCTCGAACGCCTGCAGAACCTATGTATCCGCTTCATTTTCGGCCTACGGAAGTACGACTACGTGTCGGAGTTCCGGTTGCAATTGAAGTGGCTGCCTATTCGGCAGCGTCGGGACTGTCATATTCTTTATCTACTTTATTCCATCCTTCATAACCCTGTTGCTTCCATCTATCTCCGTGAACGCTTTGAGTATCGGGTGCCCAGTGGCAAACCTTGTCACACAGCTACATCTCTTCTTCTTAGGACTCCTTCCCATACTTCCAGCCGCTATGATGGTTCATTTTCTGTACGCGTAGTACGCCTTTGGAATTCCTTACCACATTCCATACGTGATAGCTCGTCATTGAGTATTTTTAAGAGCAGAACTAAGAATCACATCTTATCTCTGTAACTTACGTATATATAAGGTATGTAGGTTTATGTAGTTTATTAAATAGATATATATTTTTATAAGGTATCGTATGTTATTATTAGTGTGTATTTTATCAATATATTTACCCGACAAGGTACATAATTATAATAGTTTGTTGTACACTGCCTATACCCATAATTTTGAAAATCTCTCTTTCCTGATGGTTTGCTGGAAGAAAATTCAATAATGAATTAAGCTTGCCTATGTACATGCCTTTTCTTTTTTTTCTGTGTACAATAAAGAATAAAAATAAAAGATTACTATACCCACAAAGCGATTTTCGAGGACAAAAGTTAATATTAATATAAGATAACGTACAATAAGAAATTAACATGCCATAAAAAGAACTTAATATTAAATATAGAGCCGCTTCCAGCGACCTGGCCTGCTCACGCTGCGTCTCCCGGTTGGTTCGATGCGGGTTGCGCAAGGCCGGCAACCGTGTGATCTTTGTCCTGCAGTAAGCGGCTTCGGCTGATATGATGATGATGATTAAATATTCTCATAGAAGGTTAACAATTTATTTATTAATACCATTATGTTAAAAAATCATAACATAACAATAATAAAAAAAAATTTGGTTATGTAACTGCCATTTTTTACGACACCCTACCTACTTTTAAAACGTACACCGTTATAACTACCGAATACAAAAAAGGAACTTATTTACTGACGTGGTGATGAATGAGAGAGTCGGATTTTTAGGGATAATTTTGTGCAACTGTCGCTCTTCGTTACGTAAGTAAGCGCAGAAGTTGGCGGCTCGTCCGATTGAAGATCGGAGAGGACATTTCAGCAGTACAATATTTAAGCGTGTGTTCAATTTCCTTGTTAGGCTATAAGGTGTTAAGAGTTTTCTAGCTTGATAACACACAGTAGCACACCCTGACAAATACCAAGTAGTATGATAAACTTTAAAAAATTGCCCTTTTTTGTTTATGCCTATGCATGTCACCCGCAAAAAGTGTGTGCGTATGTCACCTTCCGTAGACTCCCTCCCCAATTGTCGACTCCTGCCAGTCCGGCACAGCCACTGCGCCACAAACCTGGCGGAAAAGCCTGGTAATGAGCCTCACAACTCTTATCGACCCATAAATGATCGGCGTGGCAAAGCGCCTCGCCGCGTGGTTAGCTAAATTTATCAGTTTCTGCTGTGTGTTTCTTCAGCATTGTTTCCTTTTGAAGGCACGTTAATTTGTCAAGATTGGCTGTAATAATGTCCTCCTAGCCGAGATCCGGCCACGGCGGCCAGTCTTAAAGGAGACTAGCCATCTGCGCGGGACATATTATAGTGCTCAAGTGTGTACGCAAACACAGGAGCACTTTCTATTCCATCACTCTCATGATCCGATAGGACGACTAGCGACACGACCGGAAAGAGGTCAGGTACAGGACCGACGGCTTTACGTGCTCTCCGAGGCACAGAAAAATCCTAAAATCACTTTCGGCCTTGATTTGAACCCAGGACCTCGTTATCCGCGGTTGAACACGCTACCGCTAGACCAACGAGGCAGTCAAGATTGGCTGTAGTCATTAGACAACAACTATGTCAGAGGCCTTTAGGTTTAAACAACTTACACTAGAGTTACCACTGCACAAATTAAATGAAAAAATAATATAGCATCATAACCTAGCATCAGAAAGTTGGCCTTAATAGCTTTTTCACATGCCTTCGAGAGACTACGCAGGCCCCGTTATTTAGCTTGCCTGTTCCATCAGACTGAGACCATCAATTGGGCTGGATGGGTGAATGCATTTCTAAGTAGTTTACGGTCACCGTAGCCTAGTTGGTAGTGCTCCTGCCTACGAAGCTGGTGGTCCTGGGTTCGAATCCCGGTAAGTGCTAATATTTGTGTGATGAGCACGAATATTTGTTTCTGAGTCATGGATGTTTTCTATGTATATAAGTATTTATCTATCTATATAAGTATGTATATCGTCGCCTGGCAACCATAGTACAAGCTTTGCTTAGTTTGGGGCTAGGATGATCTGTGTGACATTGTCCCTAAATATTATTATATTATTATTATTATCTTTCTTGAGACAACGAAGTCTAAAGTATACTATAATTATTATTCTCTCTTGCGAAATACATACCTACAGAAAATGAACTTCATATTCAATTTCCTAGATGCACTGTAAATAGTCATATTACATTATGAAGAGAATAGTCAATTTGCATAATAGAATCAACAGCCTTGTTACACTTTTCGACCACCAGCGACCGTTGCAATCCGTTAAATAAACACATTTATATGATATAGGTTAGTTATGCTTTGTGAAGCTTATTTTATTTGGAACAATTTCCGTAACGTGACGTGGAGAAAGTCTTATGTGGATTGCTTTTTAAAGTGAAAAACTTCCTTCTTCCTAGTTGAGATTTTTGTGTTAAAAATGCTTGTGTGACGTCATGAGTATTGCAAGCGTCATACATTACTATAACTACTTACCCTCCGGTGAACCATATGGTTAATTACAGACGCGGTTGTATATTAAAAGGTTTCATTTAATCGTAAGGGCAGTGTTTAAGTGTTGTTATCCTTGTGTGCCAGTCGGAAATTAGCCTTAAATTATAACTTAATGGCTATTGTTATATGAGTACGGTCGCGAATGGCATCTTAATATACCCTCAGAGATTAATCTACGTTTACGGTCACTCATAACTAGAACCAAAATGAGAAATTTATAGGATTTTAATTTTCATTAAAATTTAAATAAGGAGTTCGTCACAACCATTACCTACCTAAAGCTGAAGCTTATTAAACTACGGTGGGGCATATGCTTGTTTAGAACTAAGTGTTTTAAAAAAAATCAATGTAAGGTAAATCTCCGTCTGAGCAACGAAGGCCGTTATTAAATGCCATACAGCTAATGAATATTGTGAAGAGTTGCTCTCAGTTCAGAGTGCACTACCACTCACACACACACACTCACAAGAATTCTGAATTCCATATTTGGCGGTTTATTTATTAATAAGTTACCCAAAGTGCAACAAAGGCTATGCTTGGAGTGTCTCAGGTGACTCAAACTAATCAACATATCTCGGGGAATTAGCAAACTGAAGTGGCAGTCGGCAATACATATTTTGACTTTATGTTAGTCGTCGAGTGGCGACAACGAACCGGAAGACGCACCGTGAATATAAAATAAATAAATAAAATAAAAGAGGTTTTTATTTACGTAGTCTTTCAAAAAGCGCTTGTAAATAGTCAGAACATGTTTGTAGTGTAGTAGTAGTATATAGTTGTATACATTATTATTTCTAGTTACATAGATATTTAGGTACACGGATTGTATGAAAACATTTATAAAATTTATTTTATAATAGCAATTATATTTACCTAGCTTGTATTAAGTTATTGTCAAAGAGATTATGTTTAAGTTTAATTATCAAAATTTATAGTTTTAGCTATATTTTACTACATATTGTCTGAATTATTTATTATTATGGCGGACCTTGTGTTAATAATGACGGTCGCGTTTTAAGTATAAGTATAAGTATACCCGATGATCTCGGTAAGGGTCGCTGGAAGCCACTGGATGTGGGAAGTGAAGAACCAGCAGTTGTGGAGATCTTTGGGGGAGGCCGATGTCCAGCAGAGGAGCTGGAAGCCACTGGATGTGGAAAGCGCTATAACCTAGAGAGCAGAGTTCATTCAGCTGACGTCTTGAGGATGAAAATTTCGTTAGGTTAATCAAAGACCCTGCCAGTAGATATAAACTTGGACTTAAACCAAAATACGACATTATTGGATATTTAAATAAAGCTGCTCTAGCTTAGCACCGTAACTTTACGTTAAATCCGTGCATTTCATGGGTAAACGTACGTAGTAAAATTAAAAATAAGCGTCGGAAAATTACCACCACTTGCTGTGATTTGCAGCGATGAAAAGTCGTAAAACCTTGTACTAAACTGTACAGTCGACACTACATCAGTGGATACACATTGAACACGTACATCACAGTCTTTACTGCTTCCATATTAAGGTTGGTTTTCGTAGTTTTAGTGTATCTACTGATATGACGTTGACTGTACCTTTAAACAGTGCGATTACGTAGAAAATCTAGGCACAATGTTTTTATTAAATAAGTACATCCGTACATTTTTAACGTCAGTTTACTGGATTGATTCATAGCCATCAAGTAAATTATGTCCTTAATCTAAATAGTGACGAAAATAATAATAAACAGACCCATTGATATAAGCTTATTGATTATACGAGTAAAAGATGCATGTGGGAAATTAAATTAAATGAATTATTGTTATTCGGATATCTAAGCTATATTACTACAAAGGAGACGGGGATTTCTGGGCCTGACTGTAATAAGTTGAAATATGGTTTAAAAAAAGCGTTATATTTTTATATTTCAAACTGTAAAAAATTGACCCAATTTACAATCTGGAAAACGAGAAATCTCAAAATAAGTTTAAGTCACGAATTAAATTGGTTGTTGATTACTATAATCGATTAACGTTAATGAGTTCAAACAATGTAATATAAAAACTCTTGCACCAGACACCAGATAACCGATTTAATCATAATAATTATTAAATCTACCACATTTATGAACAAATCATTTTCTGTTCAAGCACTACTATTATGGAATGCCTTGCCAATTGATATCAGACGTGCACAAACTCTTGCCACGTTTAATAAAGCTGTTAAAGAACACTACCTACTTTCGTAAAGTCACCTACTGTCTAATATAATATTTATGTTATATATTATATACTGTATTTATACATATTTTGCTATATACACATGCTATTTGGTATGCCACCTTACATTGTTATAAACCTCATTATATTATATATATATATATATATATATATATATACTTACAATGCTTCTATACTTTTCTACTTCATTTGTTGCACACCTACTACTTTAAATATTTAGAGCTCCTATCCATCCAAAGGTTGTCTGGAAGAAATCGCTTAATGCGATAAGACCGCCCATTGTACATTATTGTGTTATTTATTTTGTCTTCCACATAATTATTTTGTTTGAGTGTGTACAATAAAGAGTATTCTATTCTATTCTAACATAATGTCAACAGTAAAAAATAAAATATTAACAAAATAAATAGAAATCATAATATCGGTTATCGTTCGAATCGATTTATTAGTTATTGGAAACTATATTTTTAATCTATACTGACAGTGACTGGTGACAGATTTTGAATCCTAATCTATGATCTGTCACTCGTTTCTCGTATCGTTTAGTGCGTGTGTGATTTGAGTATTTTTTATTGTCTTGTTTATATATCCCTCGACAACTGCTTTCTCTCTACGGACTTCTGATATTGCTTAACGTGTACGACTTTTGCTAACATACTGGACACGGATAACTATTAAATAGCAATCGCCCTTAAAAATCAGCTGTTTAGTATAGGTTGGTACATAACCTCTCTATTAAGTACTACATCTTTTATAACTCTGTTTTCAGATTGAAAAAATCCATGTAATTTTTTGTGATTGGCTGATAATTTATAGACCCATTAATTGACACCACTTTTATCTTTTTACATCCGAGCCCAAAATTGTATGAAGACGTCTCCTTTACATCAAACTCCATTCGGTAGATTTTGCGTAAAAGAGTAACATACATCTATACTTTTATAGTAAAGATGTATGGATGTTATAGATTCTATACTCACAAACTTATAATATTAGTAGAATTAGTTAGGTACTAGATGTACCACCAAAAGTTTTACTGCCTTAAAAATAGAAATGAAACGAACTATGTTTTCTACGTTCTGGGCGACAAAAATTTAGTTAGTTTGCAATCGACACGCAAAGAAGAATAAGAAACCAAGTCGATGGAAGCCACCTACATCCACCGTAAGGAACTTGTAAATTGATCTACCAGTGTAATCGTTCGTTTTTGAACACCGGCGAATACCCTGGATTGACAGGTGCTAGTACAGACGCCAGCACATTCAGCTTCCCCAATCTGTCAAATTTCTTTTATTGATTTTCAACTTTATCACAAAAGCATAAGGTTCACGTTCCATTGGGGAAATTGGACTGATTGGGGTAGCTTGATATGCTGGCGTACAATTGCTCACGGCACCATCCGATTCTATTTATGATTTAATTATATGAACTTAAGTAAGTAAGTAAGTAAGTAACTCTTTATTGTACACCAAAAAATAAAACATAAAAAGAACTTTGAGCATGTTAAGATTGTACAAATGGCGGCCTTATCGCTAAGTGCGATCTCTTCCAGGCAACCGTTGAATGGACCAGGAGTAAAGAAAAGGCATTTGGGTATTTGTTGGCATAATTAGCAGAAAGGATTTTTTTTTGTTTTTTTGTTTTTTTTTTTTTTGGTACCATGGGTACTTTTAACAATACATAAATACATACATATATAAGGCAGGTCATAGGAAAATAAGATAAACAGTAATTTAACGTTAAAGAGAAAGATAATAACTCTTCACCATTATCTTAAAAATGTCCAGTGACTGAGCACCTCTCACTGTCTCTGGCAAAGCATTCCACAATCGGGCAGCTTGTACGGAAAAGGAATGATCTAAAAATTTTGTGGAGTGCATTGGTATCTTGATTCGTAAATTTTTCGATGATCTCAGCAACCTCGAATGTGTCTCGTGGAGGAACTCAAAACGTTCTTTTAAGTAAGTCGGAGTAGCTGGGTTGAACAGTATACTATATAGAAGAGAAACAATGTGAGCATTCCGGCGAAGTCGTATAGGTAACCACTTGAGTTTTGCACGAAATTCGGAAACATGATCATATTTACGCAAACCAAATATGAATCGAATACAGAAATTTTGGAGCCTCTCAAGTTTGTTTAATTGGTCCTCCGTGATATCGAGATAGCTGGCATCAGCGTAGTCTAAAATCGGTAGGAGAAGGGAATGGGCTAGCGCATGGTGGTCGGCAAAAAATTACGAAGTCGTCTAAGTGACCCAGCGGAAGCAAACATTTTTCGACTAACTTCTTTAACCTGTGGGCCCCAGGATAACGTGGTATCGATATGTATACCAAGGTTTTTTACCGTCTTCGAGAGCGGTATGACTGAACCATTAAAGCGCACCTGTGGTACAAGCGACCAGTCTACCATAGAAATCTTTCTGGAGCTACCAACAACAATGACTTGCGTTTTAGATGTGTTGATTTGCAGTCCATAAGACCTAGCCCAGCTACTTATTTGACATAAATCGGTATTAATATTATCAATGGCTTCGTGAAGCTCTACAAGTGGTGCTTTTGAATAAATTTGAAGATCATCTGCGTAAAGGTGGTAGGATGAAATAAATTGATTGGATATGGAATTTATGAAAATTGCAAAAAGTAACGGAGATAGAACGCCACCCTGAGGCACACCAACATCTGTATTGCACCACGAAGAGTAGCAGTCATCAATACGTATACGTTGCCGGCGGCCAGACAGGTAATTACGAAACCAGTCAATTGCCGTTGGAGATATGTTAATAGAGCAGAGTATACCTATCAAAATATCGTGATCGACGGTGTTAAATGCATTACTGAAATCGAGTAATGCTAACACCGTCAGATCACCTTCCTCCATGCCTGACCTAATATCCTCCGTAATATGAATCAAAGCGGTCGTGGTACTATGACCAGGACGGAAGCCGGATTGGAAGGATTCAGGAGATTATTTTTGCATAAAAAGGAGTTCAATTGGTTATGAATAAGGCGTTCTAGGACTTTGGAGAGGAATGGCAGTATGGAGATAGGACGGTACTCGGAAAAGGAACTTGGATTGGATTTTTTTGGTAACGGGGTTATTTGGCCGTCTTTCCATGCTGATGGAAAGGCCCCATGGGATAGGGAAAAAATTAAGGATATGGCATACGACAGGAAGGATTTAATCAAGGATGGGAATGATCATACTACGACTGATACTGTCAGTTCCTACAGCATTGGATGTTATTGACAGTATACTCTTCCTAACAGCCGACAATTGATTAAAGATAAACTGAGAGTATTTGGGGATAGGTAGCGATGAAAGATAATTTAATGTATTAATTTTAAGTGCCCTATCAAAATTGGACGACGCAGTAAAATGTTTATTGAGTAAATTGACATCTAAGTCTTTAGGAATTGCATTTTGCCGAGACTTTCCAATCCCCATTGAGTTTAGAAATTTCCATACTTTAGCGGGATCACCATTTTGTACAGAGTTGTGAATGTGCTGGCGTTGTGCATTCCTACACACCTTGTTGCAGTGATTTCGTAAAAAGACATATTTGTCACGGTTCAAATCCGTTGGCCGACCTTTGTATTTTGATTAACTTAATTTTATTTATAACTTAATTTATAACCTAAATATCTATATGTACCTAGAAATAATTATAAATTAATTATATATTACTACAAAAATGTTCTGACTATTTACAAGCGCTTTTTTAAAGTCTACGTGAATAAAAACCTTTTTTATTTTATTTTTATTTTATTACATAGTTTCATATTTACTTACCTTACTTATTTCAAAAGAAAACAACATTCAAATACTAAGTAGCTCTCATTTTAATACCATCTCCTATAAAGTAATTAGTTACAATGATTAATTGATACCACAAAAAGCTCTATGAGTCTCCAACACCCAAAAGCACTAAACTTCCTCTCATAAATCTCCAAATTTAGGAACTCCCGTTTTAAAGTATCAAAAACCAGTAATGGTCGACCCTTTCGTTGTTAACGTTATAAAACATTTTATTCAGGATTTCTAGATCTTGGTAAGTGTTACTTGTATTACTGTGACAGAGTATGAATTATGAGAGTATAACGATGTTAGCCATTTGAAGCGAAAAGAGCTTTAGGGAATTTGGTTGGAATCTGTTCTTTTCAATGTGACAAATGGTAATAAGGTTGAACATCGTTCTTTATTCCTTGTTGTAAGTATTCCGAATCAAAATGGTAGTAAAAATCATAGCCATATCTCAGAATCTACTACGCTAGCCATGTTATATAATACTAGCTGTTAAACTTTATAAATTATCACAGCTCCTCCCCCGTACGTAGGTGATAGCGTGATAATATGCCTATAATGTTGACCCGACCTCTTAGTTAATACTCATGCAAAATTTGAAGTAAATCCATGCAGTACGTTTTGAGTTTAGCCTGGAAATACATACACACAAACAGACAAAAATTCTAAAATCTATATTTTTGGCTTCGATATCGATAGTAGATGACGCCCCAAGTATCCTTTAAAAAAATATTCAATGTATAGTTTTCACTTTCCTATGATTTTATTATATGTAATAATAGATTTTGAACCATTTGAAAAATTGCTTGATCAATTTTATTGCTAATGGTGAATTCTGAAAATATTTTTATTTTCTTAAGTCTTTTGAAGTGAGGGTCGAATATAAATGGAATTTGATTTCACTTTGAGAATAATCTAAGTTTTTACTATCGTATGGTATTATACGTTATAATTTTAATACGACTAATATTTAATAATAATAATGTCCTCCTGTTCGGTTGCGGTCACGGCGGCCAGTCTGAATGAAAACTAGCCATCCGCGCGGGACATATTATAGTGCACAGGTCTGTGCGCAAACGCAGGGGCACTTCCTATCTCATCACTCCCATAATCTGAAAGGATGACTAGCGACTTAACGTGCTGTCTGAGGCACGGGGCCGGTGTGTGACACCGTTAAATCCCAGACTACGGGCTGGTACTGAGAAATTTTCTTGGCCGAAAATTCCTGTAATCCTTTTTTCAGCCCGAACCGGGATTCGAACCCAGGATTTCAATATCTGCGGTTGAACACCCTACCGCTAGAACAATGAGGTAGTCAAGCATTAATATAATACAAGATTTATTTATGACTAGCTATGTCCCGCGGTTTTACCCGCGTTAAACTTTATTAATTATAGCCTATGTCTTGATCCAGGGTGTCAGCGAACTCCATATCAAATTTTATTAATATCGCTCCAGCCGTTTAGACGTGAAGAAGTAACAAACATACACACTCACAACGCCTTTATAATATTAGTGTGATAGAAGGTCTGCATACAAATACTAAACTTAGGGGCAAATGTAATTATGCAATTCTCTTCCGTATACAATTTACAAGTGAATTACGCCTACAATATCTCATGATTGCCAGTGAGTAACTAACTATTGTTTTGATTAATTACTGCACCATAACGTCTAATGTTGGCAGATCGAATTTCAAATCAAAAGGTCCCGGTCTCAGAGCAAGATATCTATGGTCCCGGTTTATGGTAACTATATTACGGTGATTCCCGTACAGCAGAATAATTTATATTTTAAAAATACTTACGACCCATATATATGTAGGTATTTATAAGTATAAATTATAACTGCAACGTAACGTCTAACGTTAGCAGATGCTTTAATCAAAAGATCGTGATTTTAAAACACTGTGTGTTTACTGTATTCAAGAATAAATAATTACTATTTAAAAAAACTTACAACCCATATATCTTTGTGTATTAATATGCTTAAATAATTATATTTAGAGTAGTTTTGTATTTATTTTTATACAGAGTTAGATTTTATGTACAATTTTCTTAAACAGTCATTTGTGCACCTACCATATTATCACTGCATCACCCAAAGATAAGGTCGACTGGTAGAGAATGCCTTTGGCATTAAGTCCGCCTTTGTATTGTTTATCTGTAAAAAAAATCGACTAAAAACCTTTGTAAATAATTTTGTTCGGAATTTTTTTTATGGAACTATTCCCTAGTGAATAAATAACAATAATAATCATCTCATAAATGGGAAATCATAAATTTAATCGTCCGGCGGGTCTCGAACCTGCACCATCTACCAATCCGGGGTAGGCGCTCTGCGTTAAGCTACGAACGATACACGCTGGCAGATCAAATTTAGGATTCCCTTACTAACACCCTTCCGGAGGATGTAGGTATTATCTATCGGTTTTGTTTTCTAGAAACATGAAAAAAAAATATCATCGAGATCAAGGTCGTAGCTTAACGCAGAACGCCTACCCCGGATTGGTAGATGGTGCAGGTTCGAGACCCGCCGGACGATTACATTTATGATTTCCCATTTATGAGATTAGATAAACGCTTTCCATTGCGAATAATGCTATAAAATTAAAATTTAATAATAATAATAACGGAAGGATAAAACATGGAAAGATCACCTTCCGAGGGAATTTCTACTATAGAACGGGCAGCAGCATCTCTTTAAGTAACATGACCACCATACGGCGATTGGGAACCCATCGCCCAAGTGTGGTGAAAGTTTGGCGGCATTTCTCTTCTACATGAATGGTGCGCTACTGCCTTTTACCTGGCATTATGATATCTTTATTGCAAACATATAATCAAAGGTCAGGAGCGTTGACGTGTGATCGATCCTGAGTTAAAAGTGTTATAACGGTGAGAAACTAATATATTAACTAGGTAATATATTATTATAATGGTATTAGGCTCTCACAGCTAGATGCTCTCATCAGTCCGTAAGTGATTGGCCAGGTTAAGCAACTAGGCTTCCGGTCAGTCCATAGATGGGCGATCGCCAAAGTGGTTTAATTTGTGTGTGTCTCCGTGCTTCGGAAGGCACGTTAAGCTGTCGCTCCCGGTTATAGCCATTAGGCACAGTTTAATTACAGTCGTTAAGCCATGTCAGAGGCCTACTGGGCGCCTTGAACAACTCTGACACCAGGTTAACCACTGCCCATACGAGTAAGAAACGGACTGTAGTAGTAAATTACATATTAATGACAATATTACAAGACGTGACCTTATCTCTAAAACGAATGTATGTTTATTTAACAGAAATTAAATTTGCTCTACTGTTCATAAATATAGAGTAACTTTGCAAATAAATTAATTTAATTCAATCAATAATATCATTTTCCCTAGTGTTTGCGACGTAAGCACTGTTTTATTTTCAATTCTGACGCAATCCCCTGGATTTACGACATCAATCATTCGAACACCTTTGCTGTCCCCTGCGCCTGTAAAATATTCCAGTGTTTGTAAATTTGCCTACATTTTGTTACGTCGAAATAAAATTTTAATTTTGTACGTGAATTGAATTAAATAGAATAAAGAATTATTTTAAAAAGATTATGTGAAAGACTTTTAAAAAGATGGTATAGTTTTCTTAATTTAATTAAAATAACGGCACGTGCGGCGCAGTGCCTTAAGATCGCGGCTATCTTAGAGCTTTATATAATAGTTATTCTGAGGCAGTGTGGCTTTTTTGGCTACGTGATACAAGGAATTATTTTAGTAGCCCATACTTTAAAACTTAATACAACAAAACATAAGAAAAGAACGACTGTCATAAAATATTAAAAGGAAATAACAGATATTTAATATACAAAGTTTCAAGAAAAAAATACATGGCCTAAAGTAGTGCACTAATATTTAAATATTGCGTAAAATAATTCCACTAAAATCAGGCGTAAGATTCTATTAAGTTTTGTGCTACCAATAACTATTTGTCCGAAATATTCTAGTGACAACCGTGGCGGTGTGGTAATCTAACTACCACAAATGAAATTGACATTTAAAGTCCATTTATTTTTAACTATGTAGACTTGTAAAATACTGGAATTTGCATTTTCAGGAGACGTATGTTGAATTCTCTCAATTTAATCCCTTAAAACTATTAAAATGTTCACTATAACACCGATCCACTAACAGTTAACTGCGCACAAGCATTTTTACTAATTTGACAGCTCTAACATGCTTTATCTTTTCATACGATTTGTAATAAAAATATTTATAAATTTGGGTAGTACTTAGAATAAAATTTAAAATTTTTGCCGTAGTTGCCGCCTAAATTATGTCAGAACGGAAAAAATTTAGCCCTCGTGGTCGAATTTCCGCCACTGCAGTTAGTCAGAATGGAGACTAGTCATTGGCATGTGAAGTACTATAGTGAAGATACAAATGTATTCACTCTCATGATCCTTTGGAAAAATCATCTGCCCAGGCGAGGTTTAAATCAAATAATGCTTAGTTTTTTCCATCAATTTCAATTGTCCGCCTCGCCCAATCACAGTTTTCGTATGAAAATGAAATTGAGAGCGAGATATAAGATAGTGAAGATCACGTCACGCACTCACCAGCTTATTCCCCCAGCGTACTTTTTAAGTTAAATATGAAACTTATTTCGATAGTATACAACTATATTACTACAAACATGTTCTGACTATTTACAAGCGCTTTTTAAAGTCATCATCATCATATCAGCCGAAAGACGTCCACTGCTGGACAAAGGCCTCCCCCAAAGATCTCCACAATTGCCGGTCTTGTGCTATTCGCATCCATCAGTTTCCAGCGACCCGCACAAGATCATCGGTCCATCTTGTAGGGGGCCTGCCCACGCTGCGTCTTCCGGTTCTTGGTCGCCACTCGAGAACCTTTCTGCCCCAACGGCCGTCGGATCTACGAGCTATGTGAAAAAAACCTTTTTTATTTTATTTAGTAAAAGGCCTAATTTTTACTTACTTTCATTAAAAATATTGATGTAACTTATTCAACAAGAAATTAATTTTTCAATAAAGCGTAAATTGGTCCAGGGCCCTTAAAACAATTTAAATAAATATTTCCGTCAAAAATGGTTATTGGATTAGAAGCTTTCCTTTGGGATTCATTAAAAAGGGCCGTGTCCTTAAATATTGGGAGACTGGTAATTCCTTTCAGAAAAAATATTATTTAACTTTCGAGTGTTTTAATTACTAGCTACTACTTTTATAAGCGGAAACGGACTGGTGAGATTACATCCTGATACTCGTGGTATCTGGGTTATGTAGCATAAAGCGAGGATAAAAAAAAAGTCTATGATAATATGTCACCGAAATCCCATCCACATTCATTATGTGGATGGGATTTCGGTGACATATTATCATAGACTTTTTATAATCATATGGTACACTCCCATTCCTGTCATGTGTAAGTTTTTTTAATCTATCGTTCGGAATATGTCAATTGAAGTATTAATGCCCTAATTTTCCAATTAATTTGTCAGAATGTTTCAAATTAATTTAGTCAAAAGTTATCGATAACGTTTTGGATACTTCAGTACTTGTATATTGCTCTTTTTATTTAACTGACTTGACTGTATTTAATTTCTTGTGTGTAAACGTTCTTTTATCAAAGACAAATAATATTAATCTGTTCTCAGTTTTGACACTCAGTTTGTCATCTCTTCTCAATTTGTCAGTGGTGTGTCAAAAGCACGACAGTGTGAATAATGCTTTTATTACTAAATAAAAATAGTATACTTCTAATGCCTATTATATAGAAATATTAACTTTCTGCACTCCTTCTCCAAATGAACTTTAACTGTTCCAAATTTCATACTCCTTCATTCGCGCGATTTCCATAAAAAGGGGTATAAAGTTTTTGCTTCGTGTATTAATATTAAGATATAGTAACACTTTATAGTAAACATTAAGCTAACCTGCTTGCTGCTACATCACATTATAAGGCACAGAATAGTGAGAGGTTGCATCCTCATGCTCGTAGTATCTGGGTTAATATCCACTCAACATTTCGTCATTAATTTTGTAGTTAAACATTAGTTACCAATTTATTTTAGACGCTCCGAAGACGACAGATTTCATCCCAACGGCAGCATCCTGTTAGTGATTCTGCGTTCAAATAGTTATACGTAGGGTTGCCATCTCTAAAATCTGCCAATTAGGACAAGAAGCGTGAAATTCCCAGATTTTTGGTGCATATTAAGCTTATATCAGCCAAACTGGTGCTTTTCCGTAAGTCTTTAGACTGTAATACTGCGAGGTTCATCTAGCTAAAGATATATATGCCGAATTATTCCACTATATTTTGAAGAACACCATTAATCCCAAAAAGCGATTCCACACTTCCCTCTATAAAGAAATAAAACAATATAATCTATAAAAATTACGACTAAATTTATATTGTTATTACAAATTGTAGTACATTTTATAATAAGCAAAAACTTTGTTGTATTAGATTTTTTGTCGCAAGTAATGTTTTTGACATTTCACTCTGTATTTACGTGTTTCATAATTTTCTGTTCACTGTATTTTGAATCGTATTTCGTAGCTATTATAATACAGGCGAGACTAGTGTGATATAATAAAATTAAGTGGTGTCAGCCTCATAAATAAACAGGACAAGAACATGTTCTTTAGTAAAACAAAACCATCCTCTAAAGTAGGACAAATCAGTGGAATCCGTAACGGATGGCGACCCTAGCAAGATACATATGTATGCCACCTCGTTGCACTCGTCGCACACAGTATAACACGTGTTTACTCGTATCTTATATCTATAATTCGCTCAAACAGCCGGAAAACTTCGATCGGATCGGCGAGAGTGGAGTATATTTATTTTATGTGTACGTTTTTTTAGGGGATGGACGAGAACCTGTGTGCTTCTTGTATATAGGTCAAGTTTTGTCAGTCCAAGTATTATCAGTTATCAGTAGAGATCCTAGAAATTAATACTTATTGCTTGCTTATCGTATGGGTAGTGTTAGGTAACCCTGTCAGAATAGCTCAAGCTGCCCAATAGGCCAATGGCTTAACGGCTGTTGTCTAATGACTACAACCGGTACTGACTGCTTAACGTTCCCTCCAAAGCACAGAGATACTCAGAAATTAATCCACTTTAGTGGTCACCCATCTGTGGACTGACAGCGAGCCTAGTTGCTTAACCTCGCCGATCAATTACAGATCGGTGAGAGCATCTAGCTATGAGCGAGTTAATACTTATTCTAAGACAATAACACAAACAAATTATTTGTAAAGTATTCATTAAAAAATAAAGGACATTTTTTAACATTACATCTACAGTTAGCTAAGAAGGCTTTCACTGCTTCAACGGACAATAGAGGGGAGAAGAGGCTTTACACATCTTGCTAATAAGATACTACGTACTAAGTAACTCGCGATAGAGGGTTCCCTTTTGGCATTCGCTTAAGGCGATCACTGACGTGGAAATGCATGAAAGGGGTTGGTTTTAACGAAGTTAGTGCACTGACTAGACCATCCAACTAAATCGAATTATTTTATTCTATTTTTTAATACTTCTTAAATTATAGTTTTTTTTTTTAATAATTAACTATAATTCCATTAATAACTTTTAGCATTTTTAAACATGCTAAACCAAAAATAAGTTTCAGACATATTTAAAATGAATGTATGTATCAATTTAAGTGCGAGTGGTAATCGAACCCACGAATCTAACTTAAAGGTTAAAACTATTTAAAAAAAAAATGTGAGCCGTCACGGGACGCCTGGCAGATGTGAAATATCGACATTATTTTGTAAAAGTAATATGCAGAAGTCGAAGTCGAAGTATAAGTCGCAGTCGAAGTCGAAGTCAAAGTCGAATTCATGTCGAAGTCGAAGACGAAGTCGAAGTTGAAGTATAAGTCGCAGTCGAAGTCCAAGTAGAAGTCGAAGTCGAAAAGAACATTTTGTGATAAGAACTAAAAAAAAAAAAGAACCACGGCATGCGTCGCCACGCCAGAAATCTGTTTTACGTGCGGCTATGGATGTTTCACATCAAAAATTGTTAAAAGCGCCATCGGTTGGAATTGTACCATATCAGTTTTAGCATTTCAGCCGTTATTAGCCGTGTAGTTTTCTGTAAGATGGCGTTAAAAGCGTCTTAATTACGTTAAGAAATATCGAAAGGATTGTATAAATTCGAGTTTGAGAACAACGGTGCGGTGGCGGAGCGTTAAGCACACATGAGGCCGGAAACCCCGTTGTCCGTGGGCTCGATTCCCACGAGTACTTAATTTAACACAATTCATTTTAAAGATATCTGAAACTTTGTTTATGTCCCTTCACTGCCTAATTGTCACCGTGATAAGATCAAATGTGAAAACTGAATAAATTTCATTATTCCAAGATTAAACAATCAACTCACCCAAGATAGCATTAATATTATATACAATAAATTCAACCCGTTACCTCTGTGGCTATAAATATTTATCAGCTCAACCAATTCAGTTCATATAATTGGGCTTAATGGCACCGGCGGTGGTTTCAGCAAATGAGAACCTGTCGCAGTTTATGGCCCTAATTAGCAAGATCATTATAAATTTAAAGCTAAACTTTATAGATCGATAAATACTTTAGTGAACTTCTGAATAGAAATAAAAGCAAAATTCTACTAATGTAGTATCTTTGATAAAATCTAATTGGGAGAACTCGATGTAATTAATAACTTTATGTCTTACAAGATGGTTCATTTGGATGCAATAGCAATGACCATGTGCGGCCCACGCGCATAATGTTACTCGGCGTTATGTTACTAAGTCTTCTAGCGTCTGTACTTGACTGCCAGCTGTCACAATCATATCACAAGTCATTTTATACAGTCTGTACTTGTGTTACATTATATCTAATATGCCTCAACTGCATCTGTGGCGCAGTGGTTAAGGTGGTCGCCTCGCATCGAGTGTTTCGGGTTCGAGTCCCGCTCAGGACTATTTTTATGACTCATAAATTGTGCGTGTGTTTTGTGTCCGTGATTTGCATGTTTGTTAAGTCCCCGCGATAGACGAATTTGATTCAAAACTACGTGCGCTGTCTTTATCAGAAATAAAATGAGAGTTTGTTATTTGGTTGTCTTTTACTAAAAGGATGCCGTTTATGCCGCATGTTTTAACACTCGCAATACAGTCAAAACCTATAGTAGTCCGGTCAAATTAGACAAAAAATAGGGGTAAGGTTACAATAATTCCCATTAGGCTGAAAATTGGTAGAATCGTTCATTACGTTACACCAAGGACGTCAAAGTTACACTTTTTAGAGCATATTGCCAGACATTTTACACGTGCAGTCTGTGGATCAGGTATACGCAGAGGGCATACAGCGCCCTTTGTGTGCAATATAATAATGCGTTCAGGATGTTGATTGGGCTGCCACGTTTTTTGTAGTGCATCGGGGATGTTTGCGGAAGCGAGGGTTGATGGTTTCCACGCCATCATCCGCAAACGGTGTGCATCCCTCCTACGCAGGGTGCGTGGTAGCTCACACAGCATCTTGAACGCATTATGTGACAAATGGGATAGTCCGATGCTGGATCACTGGATACGACTGCACACGACGTAGACGGTGCCCTAGAACCGCGATTTTATATTTATATATTGTAAAATTACTAACATTAGGTTAAGATTTTTGTAACTAACATCTTATGGACTTAAAATGGTCTGAAATAAATGATTAATTAAAAAAAAAATTACACTATTATAAAGGAAATGTGAAAAGTCCTCATCGATCCGGCACGTGCAAAAAAATTGCTCGGGGTCAAAGTTCACGAAAACGGGATTTACGCGATATTCAGCAAAACGGTAAGTTTTATCGTAAAATTAGCTGAGACAAAATTGTAGATTAGATAATTAACTATAAAAAAATGTCTAAATACTTTTTTAAGATATACCTAAGATCCACCTTTTTTAGATATACCTAACGATTCAAAAAGTTGAACGAGTTGTAATCGTCATAATATGCACACGTTTCCACGCCACCTTTGAGGTTGTGTCACAGATTTCTAAAATATGCTCTGAGGGTAGTGTATTAGCGCGTTTTTTTTAAATTGGCCTTAATGCCAAAGGCTTTCTCTGCCAGTCAACCTTGGGGTAATGCAGAGAAAAACATGGTAGGTACACTATAAGGACAGTGAGAAAAAAAAATCTAAGGATATACTAACACACAAATATCTATATTATAATAAACTAATATATTAATAATATTATAATAAGGTCGATCAATTCGCCTGTATGGCTCTTTTGTGTGTATTTTGCACGGTTTTGAAACAAAACTATTTTGATAATTCTTTTAAATCGAAAGCTGCTTTCAGAATCGGTTGTTAAAAGAAAAGTCGGGTTTATATTGTTTTTAAACAATAGTTGTTAACAATCAACAAATTCCATCAGCGAAACGAACTGAAACTGTTCCACCAATCACAATCATATCCCAATCCAATGCGCAAATTTAATTAAAACAAACAGTTTGGTGGTCGAACAATTACGGTGGCTATCAACAAGCAAGTCAGCTCGTTAGTGCAAACTACGATCTAGTTATTCCATTCCACGATTCTAGTTCGACTGTTATCTATGGAAACGTCTATGTTATACCTAGTGGTAGGTAGTGCTATTCGTTTAGATGTCAAATGTGTATAATAACATGGACGTACCCCGGGATTCCGGGGTTTTAATATGATCGAGTTCTCTATACTAAATTTTTGATGTTACGAATACACCAAAAATCTTCTAAAGTCACTACTTCCGAAGAGTTTTTTGGTGTATTCGTAAAAATTAAAAAGTTTTTATTACAATCCAGAGGCATTAATTGTTAGTTAGTATCTCATACAACACTTTGTATGAGATACTAACTAACAATTAATGCCTTTGGATTGAAATAAAAACTTTAGAAAACATGCGTGGCAGTCTTTGAGGACTGTCGATAGAATTGAAAACTATTTTCTTCTTTTTCTCTTGCTCGGAAAAATGTGGGAATAAATTAAAAAAATAGAACTAAATTTGGTTAGACAGTCGGCTGGAAAAATCAAACATAATTAAGAAAAAAAATCTGCTAAAAGATAAAAAGACTCGCTTCTTACGAATATTCGATCAGGTCACGTGTCCTGACGCGAGTTTAACATGCCCAACGCCGCTAAAGATGTATCCACTTCAGAAAGCACATAGTAAAAATAAACGAGTCATGAATAGTTACTACTTCTATAATTACTTTCTTACTACTGATGAAAGGAATTCAATGCTTCTTGCAATCTACTAGACGAAATAAAATAAAATCTGAAATAACGCTTCAATTCTCAAGAGAAGTGTTTTCTAAAATGTGAAAAATGTTTATTTAAGTGCTTTTCATGTTTCGTTTACAATGAAAGCACCATTCAAAAGTTTTCTCCTTTACTTGCTATGATTTTAACTTTAATGAAAATGTTCTTGAAGTAGCTGAGATTGTAAAAGAAGAAAATTAAAAAGTTGCCAGTGTCAGATTCCATTCGTTTTTCTTTTTTTTTTAAATATACACGACCACGATGCCCTTGTTTTCGGAATAATTCCCTATATGGCGCGTTTGTAACATGCGATTTTCGAATGCGAAGAAGAAAATTAAAAAGTTGGCAGTACCTGATTTTTGGTTTCTATTCGTTTTGTTTTAAATAAAGACGACGACCTTGTTAGCGAAGTAAATACCTGTATGGCATGTTGGTAACATACAATTTTCGAATGCCAAGAAAATCCAGACTCAAAACAACATGCGGGGATTGAACCCAAAAAACGCATGGGTGCTAAAATAGAAGTCAGGCGACTACCTTTACCTTTTCAAGGTAAAACTTCTTAGGGAACCCTTGAATTCGTTACAAAAAGTGTAGTGCGAACAGAAGTTGAGAGGGATATATAAGTTAGTGAATATTGAAAGAGAATGAGGTACGTTTCGAATATTACAGTTACTGAGCAAGAAACAGAGGTTTTCACACACATTTTCTTTCTTTTTTTCTCTCATATTCATCCTATGGACGCTGGCTTCAAACAAGTACACGGACCACCTGATGTGAAACGGTCACCATAGCCTATAGTGCAATAGAAGCGTAGTGAGTAGTTAAATTCACCAACATGTCACTCGTGCAGTCTATTTGAAATGCAGATAAGTCATACTTCAGATTAACACATAAGTTACAAGTAAATGCTAAATGGCAAGTAGCACCGCCGGGAGCAGTTAATAATTACAATGAACGTAGATTAAAATACGCATTATTTTCATCATCATCATGATAACAGCTGAAAGAAGTCCACTGCTGAACAAGCCTCCCCCAAGAATCATCTTGGGGGGATCGCCATAATCGCCACGTTTGGCAGACGGGGAAATACACATTACGGCACCGAAATTTCGTAGTATATGTTAAAGTTTTACGTATCCATGCCCTTCAGTTGAAGTAAAGATAGAAAGAATATATATTTATTAGACTCATAAGGTATCTATTATCCATAATTTCGCACCTATTTGATGTGGTACCCATACTAAGCACCTTAGTGACTAAAAAGCCACAGTTCAGCATTTTGCCACAGATGACTGTAGCACTCTTTCCTCATTAAAAGTATTAAAAAGTATAGTAGTAAAGTATTTTCTAACTGAAGGCCTCATCGCCACTGGGACCGCTGACGTTTGGGGGACGGAACGAGTTGTTTACCTCCGGGCGCCAGTGGTCCCGAGAGGGTAACCTGTTGTAGCTCAGGTTAACACGCCTGTGCGAACTGGCGAGATCGTTCACGAGTACCCAGAGGCCCCGCTACAGGCACTGTGAGGCTGGCTACCGTGGTGGTTTTAGTGGGTCGAGCCCCACACCACATGCGACTAAAGCATTTCCGCCAGTTAAAAAAAAAAGAATAGGCCTCATCGCTACGTTTTAGTAATCACTAAAACAAACCGTCCCGAAACGGTTGTCTTTTAGCTCTTTTAATATTTCACCTCATTGAATCCTCTTAAAATTCTTGACACGCCAATTCTTCATTTAATACAACACAATTTGCTTTGGCATTTTACAATCGTATGGACCATTTTTTTTCTCGTTCTAATTTTTTCTCCGCTCCGTTTTCTTACGTTTGCGTAATAGAGTATTTAATTTTGTCGTCATTATTATGCGAGACGGGTCCATCATTTGTTTTAATCGTGACGTCTGCACAAATTGTGGTTCGATCTTGTCATTAATTAGAATTATAATGACGTGAATTATTGTCTGTAAGCGCATCCCGACCATTGGTTTTGTATCATTAACTAATATTATAAAGGCGAAAGTTTGTGAGTGTATATGTTTGTTACTCTTTCACGCAAAAACTACCGGATGGATTTTGATGAAACTTTGTAGTAATATAGCTTATATATTCAAAACACATAGGCTATAATTTATAAAGTTTACGCGGGTAAAACTGCGGGGCACAGCTAGTTTAATATAAACGTCGTATCGATTATCTCGTGAGGGTCGCAGGAAACCGCTGCATGCGGGTAGGGAAGATTGGCAATTGTGGAGATTTTTGGGTGAGTTCTTTGTCCCGAAATGGACGTGTTTCGATTGAGGTGATCTAACTTTAAAAATATATGAGTATCTATAATTATTCTTCTGGTATAAAAACGATCATAGACATAATAACAAAAATTAAATTGCTGGTGATGAATTGATATACCAACTTTTTAAATTTCTGACAATATGATTTCTAGTCATAAATTCTCGTTCATATTTACGCGTTAAATTGCAGGAAATGGTATAAAACTAAATTCTTTAATCACCTAAAATTATTATGTTTAACTGAATTAAAAAGAAGGAGGTTATCAAGTTGATTGTATGTTTTTGTAACATATAGTACAATATATATTACACGCTTTCTCGGTTGTGAACAGATTTAGATAATGAATTTTTAAATTGATACAATTTTCGTGTAAATGATTTTTTTTTTCAATTGTGATTCTATCGATTGTCCAAAAGAAAAGTTAAAGTTAAATCTCTTTAAATTGTAATCATTACAGATTAGTTAACTTTCACTGTATGCCAAAAAAGTATAAAACCATAGTCATACAAAGGAAAACATTTAAAGACGTCCAACTTAAGCTTACCTGAAATCGCTGGATACGGATAGCGCAAGACCGGCAATGTGGAGATCTTTGGGGGAGGCCTTTGTCCAGCAGTGGACGTCTTTCGGCTGATATGATGATGATGATGAATTTAAGCATTAATGGGCATCTAACATTAATAAAAAATTAAAGAATAATTACTAGTCAGTTAAATTTTTTAATTTAATTGAATTTACCACAATCTTGACAATAATCTGACCCTATAACAATCTAATAAATATATAGTTAATAATTAATGCAATAAGTAATTATTATTGAATTATCAATAAATGTTGTATGATATATTATTATTATAGTTGCATCGCCTGTAAAAGGCCATTAAGCACACAAATATTGTAACTTATTAAGATCTGTACAAATATTTGTTGTGAATAAAATTTGAACATCTGATAGTTATTATATTTTTGGTACTTTGGCGTTTATTCCATACATTACTTTTCGTACTCAAACTTATTCAGCTGTCGATAAGAAAATCTTAGGTATATATACATATACTAGCTGTGCCCCGCGGTTTTACCCGCGTTAAATTTTATAAATTATCACAGCTCCTCCGCCGTAGGTGATAATATGTGGCCTATAATATGTTGACCCGATCTCTTAGTACTATTCATGCAAATTTTGAAGTAAATCGATGCAGTACTTTTTGAGTTTAGCCCGGACATACATACAGACAAACAGACACACAGGCAAAAATTCTAAAAACTATATTTTTGGCTTCGATATCGACAGCAGATTACGCCCCAAGTATCCTTTATAAAAAATATTCAATCTACAGTTTTGACTTTTCTACGATATTATTATATGTATAGATTCTAGTTGCAATTTATCTAACTTATGTTGCGTCATGTTTATCGCATGTAAAGCTGACAATAATCATGTGCGTATCATTATTTATTTTTATTTGTTTAAGTTAAACAGGTACGTGCCTGAAATAAATTTATTTTAGTTTAATTTATAGACCATTTGGTGTTCTACGTGGTTAACGTAACCGGTCGTTTACGCACCGGTAAGTTCGTAAACAAACAGCTATAAAAGTTCAAAGACCTCAATGTCATTTAAATGACATTTCATTGACTTTTATTTAAGTAATTCGTTGTCATAATTGAAGCAGTTAATAATTGCAGCTATTAAACAGTTAATTGACTCTATATCGTGACAACGTCTGATAAATATTTGCCATAGTAATTTTAACTGAATTATGTTACTGACTGATGTTACTAAATTCTTTAATAAACTATGCTTGTGCGTACCGTCGCCGTCGGCATTATTCTGAAGAAACAACATTCTTTATACCCCATCCGCACGGAATATCTAGAGGCAGAATCAATTTTTGTTTAAAACTTGCTATGTAAATACATAAATTATTATAAAAAACTTGAGAGGTGTCAAGGGACGAAGTTATTTCTTATTATTTATTATGTACAAAAAACCTGTATACACTCAACAAAAATAATTGTCGCCATACCACACTGTTCAATGCGAAATAGAAATGAAAATATCTGGCTTGCTTTCTATAAGAGAGAGAGAGAGACAGACAGAGAAACATGCGCACGCCGCACAGCAGCAAAAAGTGTCGTGACAACTTTTCGTATGATTTTTTTCCGTCTAGCCCCCTTTCACAACGCGCGATAAGGAACTTCGTTCCAATAAATATATTTGGATAACGAGCACACTGCCATCTCATCTCAAACTAGGCAGAGCTATAGCAAACAGACAACTGATAAACATACTTATCATCATCATCATATCAGCCGAAAGACGTCCACTGCTGGACAAAGGCCTCCCCCAAAGATCTCCACAATTGCCGGTCTTGCGCTATTCGCATCCAGCAGTCTCCAGCGACCCGCACAAGATCATCGGTCCATCTTGTAGGGGGCCTGCAAACATACTTATATATTCCTTATATAAGTATGTATATACTATATACATACAAATTATAGATAAATTATACCCAGACAAGACCAAATAATCGATCTCTTCACAATAAGATTTGCTCTGTGTGGAAATTAAACCCAGGAATTCTAGCTTGGTTTTTCACTGGAGACCAATATACCAGATATTTCCCATCAGCATTACTCTGTAATTTTAACATGTCATGTCAGTATTTCCATCAAACATTCAAATCACATCTATTGCTGAAATATAGCTCTATGCTATACTAGCTGTGCCACGCGGTTTTGCCGACGTTAAACTTTATAAATGATAGCCTATGTAATCCTGGGTGTCAGCTATCTCCATACCAAATTTCTTTCAACTCCAGCCTTTAGATGTGAAGAAGGTAACAAACATACACACTCACTCACTCACAAACATTCGCCTTTATAATATAAGTTTGATTTCAAAATCATTATATATAAACAACCTTATTATTGTTCAAGTAAGCTGTACTCGTATATGTTCAATGTATTCTAATTGTTTTTAAATTTCGAAAGATTTAAAAACAATTGAAATACATTAAACAGACGTGACTTTTTAATACACAAGCAATTCACAAACAATACGACCTACCTTATAACTAACACTTATCATAGACAATGCTTGCAATTCAGAGCATTACTCATAAGTTCATGACCCTCTTCTACTCCTTGAAAAGCTCTGCTGCTCACACAAAGGGACACAACGTAGTGTTATTATTAAATTATGTATTTAGAACGAGGAAAGCAAGTACTTATTAAGTTCAGTTGTTTATTTTATTCATTAACAATTTTAGGCATAGGTATAGTCATATGCATTATCCACCAGTCATTGGATAGTGCAGAGAGACTTCGGTAGGAGCACTATAAATTAACTTGTCCAATATTATTAACTCAATCGTTGGTTTTATAGGGTTTAATTATGGACATAAGCACTATATATTAACATGATAATACATACTAAATGTTGATGTGTTATATACATATATAATGTTCTTTGAGAGAATTTTGAGAAGAAAACTCCCTATATAGCTTTTCGGCACTAGCGGTCACAATTCGACCTATCCGCAGAATAAAGTTACTTCTGCATAATTGTTGCTTTATAGGAAAGCGATTTAAAATCTAGTAAAATTGTCTAGTAAAATTAGCTATAACTTTTTACGCAATTTTTCTAACAATTAGACTTTTTTATGCAATTTAGTTGGCAAACAAGCATACCTACGGCCCACCTAGGGTTACCATATGACAGGCGTTAGCCGCATTTGACAGGCATTTTAAGGTTTAGACAGGAGTGCGGCCGGCATTAGTCTGAGACAGACATTTTTGCAGGCTCTCGTCAACGCCCACTGTAGTAAAGAAAGAAATCGGCTGACAATTGAATCAGTAAAAGCAATATTTATTTTAAATTAAAAAAATTACAAAACTGTAGCTTGTGAAGATTTTTAAGAACTACACTCGCGAGCAACCAAATCGACTCAAGCCTTGTCGGCGCACACATACATTGATACAACTAAAATCATGAATGGAAATTATTAAAATGATATGTCATTCGAAAGCTTAAGATGTCAGCTTTAATTTGATATCATTATCATTGAAATCCATCCATCATTTTTGAAATAAATGATGTCTGAATGCAAGAGTAGGAAAAACGGGAATTTAGGAAAAAGGGTATGTGTCTCGTATTTGACAAATTAAACAAAAAAAATTAAAAATAAAATTATTTTATTTAAATCAGTATTTCGTATTGCCCCCTCTAGCCCTAATTACATCCCGCAGTCTGTTTTTCATGGACCTTATCAATTTTTTGACATTTTCTTGAGGAATGCCGTCCCACTCCTCTAATAATGCTGTCTTTAGCTCGTCTACGCTTGAAGGGACTGGATTTCTGGCCCGAACTCTTCTTTTAAGCTCGTCCCATAAGTGCTCGATGGGATTCATGTCAGGACTGAGCGCAGGCCAGTCCATCGTGCGTAATTCGACCTCTTGCAGAAACTGTCGAGTGACTCGTGCCGTGTGGCAGCGGGCATTGTCGTGCATTAACACGAAGTCTTCACCGACAAACCCTGCGTAGGGCACAACATGATCCAGTAGAATGTCGGTGATGTACCGATCAGCTGTTAGCCCGCCTCCTCGGCCGCCCCCAGGCACGAAAACAAGTTCGGTTTTTCCCTCTAAAGAGATACCAGCCCACATCATGCAGGAACCGCCGCCATATGCCACTGTTTCAGCGAAACAACATTGGGCAAATCGTTCTCCCGGACGCCTGTAGACTCGGCCTCTCCTGTCACTGCCATGCAGACACATTCTGCACTCATCAGTAAACAGGACCGATCGCCATTGCGCAACGCTCCAATTGAGATGCTCTCGAGCAAATTGAAGGCGCGCTTGTCGGTGGCCTGCAGTCAACTTAGGGCCCGTCGCAGGTCTTTTTGGCGTCAAGTTGGCTTCCTTCAAGCGTCTTCTCACTGTCCACTCGCTGACAGCCACTTGTCGTACACGTCTCAGTTCTTGCTGCACATCAACGCCCGTAAGGTGTCGATTGCGCAGCGAGGTTGAGACAATGAAGCGGTCGTCTCTCTCTGAAGTGCACCGGTGGCGGCTCGTTCTTGGTCTCCGATTGAAGGCACCAGTCTCTTGGAACCGTCTGTATACTCGGGATACAGAAGACTGGCTCAAGTGGAGCTGGGCAGCGATTGCTCGCTGACTTAACCCTTGTTGCAACAAGGCAACAACTTGAGCGGCTTCTTCTGGTGTGGTATCCATGGGTTAGCGAAAACAAGGAATGCAATTTACGGAGATGTGTACCGGTCAACCTGTAACAAGCAACTGATAAGATAAACCGGAAGTGGGGGGTTTTATAGCGGGAGCAGGTAGCGCAAGTCGTGGATTCCTAAAGAGGTAATTTACGCTGACGGCCAATTAAAATGTGTCAATAAATCAGCGCTTAGTTTTTTTTAAGGTATTGATGTTAATTGAAAGCCTAATTCTTCAGCTTTCGAATGACATATCACTTTTGTAATTACCATTTATCGTTTTAGGAAAATCAATGTATATGTGCGCCGTCTAGGCTTGAGTCGATTTGGTTGCTCGCGAGTGTACATAAAAAAATTATGTCCGTGAAAAATATCAGTAACTTATTACCGCGTTTTGCTTCAGACAGGCATTTTGCTTCAGACAGGCATTTTACTGAAAATGCAGGCATTTTAGGTACCATAGACAGGCATCCCTCTATTTACATGCGGTAACTCTAGGCCCACCTGATAATTGGTCACCGTAGCCTATGAAAGCTTGCAACACCAGGGGCATCATTAGCGCGTTGCCCACCCTTAGAAACCTTACAACTTCCTTTTTGAAGGGCCCCCTACCGTAGTCTCTTGGGAAAACCATAACAGGGAGTTCATTCCACAACCTCAACGAACGTGGAAGGAAGTTTCGCTGAATGCGAACCGTACGTGATCGAAAAGGTTCGAGGATGTGAGGATGAACTCCCTGTCTGTGGCGAGAGGTGTGATGGTAGAAGTGGCCGTGGGCATCAAAACAAATAATTCCTCTGAACACGTTCCATTGTATAGACGGTAGAACACACAGAGAGAGGCAAGGTCTCTCCTCAGACTTAAGGGTTCAATATGTCTATATACCTTAACTATTGTTCTATAAAAAATCAAATCAAATTGCTAGAAAAATTATGTTAAATATATAGGTGATTTTGTGCTAGACACATTTCAAATCGCTCTTCTCTAAAGTAACAATAATAATAATAATAATATTTAGGGACAATGTCACACAGATAATCCTAGACCCAAATTAAGCAAAGCTTGTACTATGGGTACCAGGCGACGATATACATACTTATATAGATATATAAAATACTTAAATACATAGAAGTCATCCATGACTCAGAAACCAATATTCGTGCTCATCACACAAATATTTGCACTTACCGGGATTCGAACCCAGGACCACCAGCTTCGTAGGCAGGAGCACTACCAACTAGGCTACGGTGACCGTCAATTATGTAGAAGTAACTTTGTTCTACGGATAGGACGACATACTCACGCAGTATATACCGCTAAGAGTTTTCATTTGGTGACACGAACTAATGACTCGCCTAGCTAGTTGGGTCATTAGTTTCTGCCACTAAGTGTTATCCTTTTACCATCAGCAGGTCAGCAACGCGTGATTGATGGTATGTGGGTTTCAAAAGTCATAGGTTGCGGTAGGTTAGGTGAACCGTTTTCTTTATCACTGCATGGTAGTAGAAAAACTCAAAACGGTATTTTTAATAATGACTTTTATAAGCCAGTTTTGATTCTTTGAGTTACGTTGTTACAATGTTGAATCCTCCAATTTCCTAAAATTAAATATAGCTTATGATAATCGCTGATAATTTAGTTTTTTATAACAAATTCAGTAAACTAGTTTTCGAGTTCATTCATGACCACAGAGATAAACAAACAAATATTCTAATATTTTCTCTTAACCAATTATACTTGTCGGGGGAGGCACTTGTCTAATAGTGGACATTATTTGGCTGATATGATGATGATAATAACAATATTAGAACATTATTCACACACGATCATCTGATCACAAACTAAGCAGAGCTTGCACTATGGAAACCAGATAACTGATACACTACATATACTACGTTTCTTTTGTAAATACATACTTATATAGATAATTACACCCAGACCCAGGACAAACAGATATGTTCATACAAACATCTGTCCTGGGTGGGAATCGAACCCACGACCATTTTGAATACATATTAATTACAATACAAGCAAAGCTAGGATTTATCAACCACGCCACATGTCTGTCAAAATGATGAATGATAAATATTTTTTTTTTCTTAATATTACCCAACCAAAGTAGAAGTCTTAACTTTAATTATAATTTTTCTCATGGACCACACACGGGGTCAGAGGACCGGCGGCTGTGACAATAGGCTACGGAAATCGCTTACTACAGGGTGGATCGTTATCTTACTTGCTGGCTTTATACTATTAAAATAAAATGGGATTACAGACAAGAACTCAACAAACATATCAATTTCAACCGGGAAGACGGATACCGCCTCTCACCATCTTGGAATCCTGTAATAACGAAGTGCCATCGTCGCGTAACCAACGTAGTGCGCCCGGGCGCTGATGTCATTAGTGTCGTGAGTACCGACAGTTTCGTAAAGGAAAATGAAAAATATCAAGACCAGGCGAGGGTAGATACCGAAACCCGAGCTTCACGGAGACGACGCTGCCGAGCAACACCAGTCGACCCGTGACCACGGCTGGTGCAATCCATGCCGAAACGTCGGGTAACCAAGGTACCGTGTCCACAGTATATAAAAAATATCTCCAAGTTGCCAACTTCTTGTTAGTATCACTTAAAAGATACACATCGACTAGAAATACGCACGTTCCCACACCAATTTCTATAAGCAGCTACCCGATATTTATCTACTTTACTAACACGTATTTAGTACCTACATAAAACACGTAATAACATACCCCGATAAGAAACAGAAAGCAACTGTGATACAAAACAAAAGAGTTTACGTAACTTTAGGCACTGCTTCCACAATAGACGTGCAGTAATTGTCTATGCGAAAACAAATGCGTCTCTAGTATAAGTACTTAACCTTTTTACTGTCACAGTCATGGCACATAAATCTTCCCCAAAGGTTTCTAACGTTGCCATTTGGAGGGGATTCCCGTAGTCACCGCGCTTGACATGCGAGTTAGTGTTAGTACCACAGTTAGGTGGTAGTTACTAGGTGCTGCTGCCTGACAACCTGGTTGCTTAGTCACCTTTTATGACACACCCAGTACTAGAACATTAACAAGATGACAAATTAAATATGTCCTGTAGGCTACGGTACATAGTCGTGATCATGTAGAGCTCATTTTGGCTTGATATCTACACATGACGGTGGTGGGGGTCAAAATGTTTATTCGCTCTACGACCAGTTCGACAGTCTAAGTACATCCACTTTAAAATAAAAAAAAAACAAAAATCAAATGTCATTTATTCCGTTAAAATATTACATTTGTGTGGGACCGTAAATTTTTTTTTACCCTACCGTGCAAAATACAACTTTTACAAAATACACTCCAGGCAATAGGGTTCTACTGTTAATGCTGTTGTAATGGATGTATCGTGAAAGGTGACTAAGGGACCAGGTAGTTGGGCAGCGTCTCCTGTATACTAACTAGCACCTAACTGTGGTCGCCAACTCGGATGCCAAGCGCGGTGACTACGCAAACCCCTCCATATGGCAACGATGAAAAACTTTGGAGGACGCTTATGACCAGCAGTGGATGATATTAGAATGATGATGATGACTGGGTGTGAGATAGGTCATCAGAGCTCATCGGGGAGGGTTGAAGGTGTGCATGAGTACGGTAATCGTTTACCGGTGTAAACCAGTATTTTTTAATATAATTTTAAACGCATTCAAATAACAGTTAAAATTGTCAGACACCATTAAACTGTCACGTTTTTTACAGAATTACCGATCGAGCAAAAAGAGTTGAGTAAAAATAGATTTTATACCATAACACTGACGTCACAAGGAACTAGAAATTAAAGAATAATTTTAGTTTTACGGACAAAATACTTGTTGTTGGAAGTAAAAATAATAATGTAGCGTAACCGCTGCGTAACTGAATGAAACTATGATACCCTTGAAAAATAAGTAATTTAGTAGTTTATTAATAATAATATCCTGGGACTTTATTCCCACACGGCAATCTGATCACAAACTAAGCATAGCTTGTACTATGGAGACCAGATAACTGTTATATCACATTACCTATTTTTCTTTAGGCAATTACACCTAGCCTCAGAACAAACAGACATGTTCATGCACACAAATATCTGTCCTGGGTGGGAAATCACCCCGCGACCTGCGGCGTAAAAATCTACCAACCACATCAACCGGCCCGTCTAGATTATTTACATACATACATAGACTCACGCCTGTTTCCCAGAGGCGTAGGCAGAGACAACGGACTTCCATTTGTCACGATCCTTGCATACCTCTAGATTATTTATGTCTATAAAACTATGCGAATTGAACGTGTAGCATTTTATATTGGCGTAGAGCCTTATTTTATTCTACCGTCCCAAATTATTTAAGTTAAAGCAACATTATTGTTCTAAAACTAAGGGTATCAAACAGTTTCATTTAATGTTAAGATGTTATTTGTCCCACTGAGAACTTTGAGTTATGGCTTAATTTGCTATTTGTTGTAAAAACAATGTCAGCTTGCGTTGTATTTGTACAATAAAATTTGGTATTGCGCAATTATGTGCATCTTTAATTTGTTAGTCTAATGAGAAGTTTTGTGAATCAATTATATCACGGGTTCAATGTCATGGTCGGTCAAAAAGTTATTTGTATAATTGGACTAATGTGTTGATTATTTTTAATTGTTGAACTGTCGGTTGACCCTTTATGAGTGTCAAGAAACATTTGTTACATCCAGAAACAGACACCAAAGTTAAGTCTTCCGTCGGATAAGTTTATACAATCATACAACATGTCAAATAAACACACAGATAAATCAAATAAATGGACGATTTAAAATCAGTGATACCTAAATACACCTACTTTTCTCATAAAAATATATTTTATGTACTCTAAAAATAGAATGAATAGCTTGTATATAGACCCCTCTAGATCGCTTGTAAACAGTCAAAAATTTATTTGTACATTTAAAACTGCTTAAACAAAATTGTGAGCATATAATTTGGAGATTATTTTTTTTGTTTTAGTTCATTATTACCTTAATCATGTATGAGAAAAAGTTTTTTATTTTGCTAAAGCTTTATTATATTTATTTTCGATTATTAGTTTTGCTTTATCTATTTTAAGGTAGACATTTAGGAAGTTGTTATTAAAGCGGACCTAGTGAGCATGACGACGGTGGCGTTTTAATTAAACTAGATACAACCTAGTAGATCCAAAAAAAACTCAGCAGGGTACAGTCAGAGTTTTACAGATAGATAGTGATTTTTTTCTAGAAAACTATTCTTCACTACTATAAGAATAGTTTTCTAGAAAAACCGCAAAGAAAATGATTACAGTCTACGTTGTTACATCGTCTTCGGAAGGAACAATTACGATCTGATCGTTTCCGCAATTTTTCTCGTCGATCGAGCGATATCGTGAGACAGATAGTAAACATACAGAGAAAATATTGCTTCTACACACTCACGTACAATGTTTAGGTATTGACCACGTCAATGTCTACTAATGTACTATGACTGTACTGTACTATAAAAACAGCCCTCACTACTTACGTAATAAAGGGGATTCAAGGTCAACTGAGCAAATAAGGAATAATAAAATTGTGAGAACAGATTCTGGAGTCTTAACCAAGTGTCCAAGTAATTCGAATTTATTTGCTGTCCCTACATTCTTGTTTTACGACATCAACCCTGTATCACTCAACTAAGCGATAGCAAAAAATGATCGATATAAAATATATTAACTTCATTGAAGGATGGACATCCTCCAATTAATTTAATAAAAATCCCATAAATAAATGGATATAATTAGTTAGACACTGACGAAATCCATTTATTTAATTTTTCATTTATTTTACTTAAAATTAATGGATACTGGAGTTAAATGTACATTTAAAATATTTGTTCAAAATTCTCCGCTTTACGAATGAACATATTTGTTTTTTATATAATAATATTCTGGGACATCACGCACGGTCATCTGATCCCAAACTGAGCAGACCTTGTACTATGGAAACCAGATAATTGATATTTGCTTTTGTAAATATATAATTATAATATCATGCACACAAATAACTGTACTGGGTGGGAATCGAAAAAGGAAACTCACAGACAAACCGTTTATACGGTTTTGTGAGACAATGTATAATTTTCATGTTTTATTGGAAAGAGTTAATAAATAAATAAAAAAAATAAACCCCAACCGGCCGATTTAT
Organism: Pseudoips prasinana; assembly: GCA_951640165.1. NCBI lineage: Eukaryota > Metazoa > Arthropoda > Insecta > Lepidoptera > Nolidae > Pseudoips > Pseudoips prasinana. The sequence continues at coordinate 30,877,823 of OX621240.1, forward strand.
GTTTTACTATAAAAATATAACCTTATTTCTTTAATACTACTATAACGTTAGCTACGTCATCTAAGTGTGTGTGTGTGTGTATGTGTGTGTATCGTAGCTCTATTCGCTTATCTCTCTGTATGTATTGTAACGGTGAGTGCACTAAGCGCGTAACGTTTCATTACGATGTCTAAACACTTTCACTATCGGCGCTACTCTAGCGCGACGCACGTGTGCTATACTTAGTACCGCTTTGTTAAACCCGAAATAAATAGCTTTTTGGAGTAAAACTTTTTTACGAATGCTTGACTTGGGGAGTGAGCTAATGAATGCGTGACGCGAGCGTTACGAAAAGTGTGATTGGGAGAGGCGAACAGAAGTTGAAAGGGAGTTACGTTTCATATATTACTCTCCACCTCATTTAGATGTTGCTACCGTTTAGCACTACTACTACAGACTCAGGAGCATTTGTATCCTCAAATCATAGATTGTACACCTTAAATATGCTATATTAATTACTTTGTATAAGTAAGAAGCGTGTTCAAACGCAGATTATGAGGTCCTAGATTAAACCAACGACCTGGGTTTCCGGTACCTGACCTCTTCCCGGTCGTGTCGGTTTCCATCGGACCTTTAAAATTGTGCATTTAGATTCATCTTATTGTCCTTATTTATATTTGTGGTGATTAATAAGCAGTAATTATTGGCCGTCCTTGATAAATAAATAAACAATATATATAATACGAGCTGTGCCCGCGACTTCGTCCGAACATTTTATAATGATGACTGAATGTTACATCAGAATAAATGTGTAAAATTACAATAATTTTAATTTTTTTATAATTTTGTTTATTTCTTAAAACCAAGTTCAACATATGAATACAATATACAATACAAAATTAATACTAATACTAGGTATATAGTGAAATTTATGTAATATAATTAGAGTGCAACACAACAAATATAAATTAATTAACGAATATAAATTACTGCGGTTTAAATAAATAAATAAAGTTGAACAGTAACAAATTAAACAAATTGTGCACTGGCTTCCAAACTGAGTTTATCTCGTATGCTGGAAACCTACAATAGGGAATAGGGATACCCTATTGTTATCTTACACCCTTGAGGATTTGCATTAAAAAGTAGTCTATGACCTTTCTTAAGCTCTAGACTATCTACCGAATTTCATTTTAATCGGTTCAGTAGTTTTGGCGTGAAAGCGCGTCAGACAGAGAGACATGCCGACAGACAGAGTTACTTTCGCTTTTATAATATTAGTAAGGATAAGTAAGAACCACGACCTAAGTGCCAGTTCATTAATAATTCCCCGCAGTCAAACACTTACCCCTCTTTCATATTCTAATAAGTTAGTACAGACGCCAGCACATCCAGCTATCCCAATCTGTCAAATTTCTTTTATACATTTTCAACTTTATCACTTAAGCGTAAAGTTCACTTTCAATTGGGGAAATTTGACAGATTGGGGTAGCTTGAAGTGCTGGCGTCTGTACATTCATTGGACTTTGTTGTAGAAATATAGTTTACTGATATCTTCTCATCATATCATATATATAATGAAACTATATTAAATTGCTTTACGTCATGGTTTAACTGATAAATGAACAATTAAGGTGACTAAAGTTTCAACTAAGTTTTTTAATCTAACTCAATGTGACTTATTAAAGAACCCACAGTGTTATGAAATCCATGAATTCCATACATATTTTGTTAGGTTTTAAGTTTGGCATAATCTTGCATTAAATATTATACTAAACTTCAGTGCCACTTTACAATCTGGGTTTATTACCGTACCTCGGCTGGAATCTTAAATAAATTTACTACCAAAAGTAACATTATGAACACATTTTTACTATCTCCAGAAGGTACGCTTAAGTGTTTTATTTTTCTTTCAATCTAAAGTATTATTAAGGAGTACACTTTTTTACATTACCTATACTACCAAGTTAAAGAATAATCGACTCACGTATACGTCATAATACTATGACGCTTACACACATTTCTATAAAAATAAAATGTAAATGTTATTACTATAAGTCAATGGGTAGGCTAATGATTAAATAATAATCTATTTTCTTTTCTTTTTTCTTTAGAATGAAAATCACACTCTCTTTTTTGACATAATAAAATAAAATAAAATATAAAATAAAAAAGGTTTTTATTCACGTAGACTTTAAAAAAGCGCTTGTAAATAGTCAGAACATGTTTGTAGTAATACAGTTATTATTTCTAGTTGCATATTACAGATATTTAGGTACACGGAATGTTAAAACATTTATACAATTTATTTTATAATAGTAGTGATAATTAGCTAGCTTGTATTAAGTTATTATCAAGGAGATTATGTTTAGGTTTAATTATTGAAATTTATATTTTACTACATATTGTCTGAATGTTTCTGTCTATATGAAGTAATGAATTCAGTATTATTATTATAACGGACCTTGTGTTTAAAACGACGGTCACGCTTTAATGCTACCACCGGATCCAATGCGCCCCAACTGAGAAGACCCAGCGAAACAAACTCAGCAGGTTCATCTACTACCGGTTTCAACACGGCCCAGTTGAGACGGTCCGGCGAAACATACTCAAGGCATGAACACGGGATTTGGTCCACTTAAAGTAATTATTTAGCAAAGTTTGCTAGTAATGGAATCAGGCGTAACTTTGCGGAAATCCATAACAATCAAGCATGTAATAAGCTTTTTATATTGTCCTTCTTGCATGTGCACATTTTTCCGGGCGGGAGGGCAGTGCAAATTGCATCCCGGCATGATTAAACTGACAATTAGCGGAATTAACACTACATATGGATTTAGTATAATTTTGATAATGTTTGCAGCTGGGCTTGAACGCTTTCAATGCTTCATAGTCATTAGAGGTGAGTGGGGACTCAAGATTACAAACTAAGTAATCTGCACTCCTAGCTTAGCTTAGCGGGGTTCTAACCTCGGTTGATTGTATGGGTCTTCTCAGTTGGGGCGCATTGGATCCGGTGGTAGCATTAAAGCGCGACCGTCGTTATAAGCACAAGGTCCGCCATAATGATAACATCTAATTCGTACCTTAATATAGACAGAACCATTCAGACGATATGTAGTAAAAATATAGCTCAAATTTAAATAATTAAACCTACACATGATCCTTGACAATAACTTAATTTTAGTTAGCTAAATATCGTTGCTATTATAAAATAAATCTTATTGTAAATTATTTCCTACAATCCGTGTACCTAATGTATCTATATGTACCTAGAAATAATTATAAATTAATTATATATTACTGCGAACATGTTCTGACTATTTACAAGCGCTTTTTTAAAGTCTACGTGAATAAAAACCTTTTTTTTTATTTTATTTTATTTTATTGACTGGCGGTTACTTACGGGAATATGCATGAAAGGTTCTGCTTTGTACATTTAAACTGACCCTATACGGATCACTATATTAATGTTATTGAAAATAGTAAATTAAGTTAATTTAATACATTTTAAGTAAATAACGAGCCAGCCCTGGTAAACTAATGAATGAAGCTCCTAAGACGCTGTTTATCTAACAGTTCCGATGAGTTGCAAGGGTTGGCTAATTTATTCTACTAGTTTAGTAGTTCACAATTTAATTTAAACTAACCAGCTGGACTACTAACTTCATAATTTTTAATGCAATTAACACTGTGTTGGTAGTTTGGAGATTTCAGTATTGATTAATTACTTTAGGTTGACAGGCTGTGTCCGTGAATCGCCAACTAATATTATAATAATATTCTAGGACATTATTTGCACACGGCCATCTGATCCCATACTAAGCAGAGCTTGTAACACGCAAACTCAGGACAAACGGATATGGTAATGTACACAAATATCTGTCCTGGGTCGGAATCGAACCCACGACCTCCTGCGTGAAAAGCTAGCATTTGCCAACCACACCAACAAGGCCTTCAAAATATCTTTGTTTTGTTTCTGCGCAAGTCTTTTGTAATAGGTACATTATTTTATGTATTAATTATCAATACTTTTGGCAGCTCGCGCCATTAATATCTTTTATAGGCATTTCTTTTTGTTACGGTAGGGGTATTAACTACGCATGACACCCGCAAGTGTCTGCGGGTGGGTATGTCGGACACGCATCGACTAAACCTAACCTTCCGTGGACTTTTCTTGGCGCCTGATGGAGGAGTCCCGGAAACGTGGGTATGCTGCTCCGGTGTGGGCAAATTTTACCTTACCTTTACCTCAACGAAAATTACAGTATTTTTTGATAACTGGTTTTACCCCAAGGTATCAAATAATATTGCGATTTTCATTGGGAACTCTTTTTTAACCGACTACAGAAATAAAGAGGAGGTTCCCAGTTCAACTGTCGTACAACTGTTAAATATCGTAGTTTATCCACTGCCAACGAACAAACATACAAAAATGTTTATTTAGAAATTGAATATTCTTTTAGAATATATTTACTAAAAGTATATTCGGCGTCAGTGTTATTAGTAAAACACAGCTACCTAATAGCTAAGAATTTTTTCATAAGGTGGTCGGAAGCTCCTCTATTATTAAAGAAATGGAGGGCATAAAATATACCTGTATAAATAATTACTACTTAATGATTTTTCGCCTAAACAAAACCCTTCCCATCCTGTTTAATATTTTTACTTTTAAATTAATACCAAAGAGTATTTCTTTAACAATCATCTTTTATAGAAAGATCATATAATATTTTAATCTTTAACAATCGCGTTGTTTAATCTATGCCGCTACCTGCGCTCGCGCACAGAATGCGGTGATCGAACAGGTTCGTCAAAGTTCATTCGTTCCCATTCATTACGGACAAAGGCCGTTGACTGCGGTCGGCGATCAAGTTGACCGCCATATTGGCAGCACTGCCGCCATATTGGTTATGTTGGACCCCCTGACGATCTGTCACTAACTTCATACCACAACGGTTTTAAGCGAACGTTACGTTAGTTATGTTTTGAACTGTTTGTGTATCGTGTATCGGTGAACGAACGTTCGAATTTCAATTTTTTATAAATGGAACGGACGTGTTTCTTATTATTACGAAATGAAGAATCGTTAAAAATGACAGTGTTAAATATGTGTGGTGTTATTTTTAAGTGTTCGTTAAATAACTTATAGTGAAAGTTTGGTTATGTTGACAGTTAAATCATGCAGATGTCAATAATAGCGTGTTGTACGAAAAAGCGTTCAGTTGGGTAATGAGCGATTATGTGATAATGTTTTTGTGATAAATATGTCTATAGATTTATAGATATTTGTATGCCGTTCTGACTGGAGATCTCGCAAGTCTGGTCTAAGACCTTAGGCCTTTTAAGGCAATGATATTAACTCTCGAAATGGCGCGATTAAACTATTCTGCATTGAGTTTAATTTATGCTTTTAAACAACAGTTCCCGGAGTAACAGTCTGTATAGTAAAGGTATCTAAACAAAGTTTAGTAATAGATTAGTTTCACAATGTCTGTTCTAAATTAATTGCTTAAATAGTCGTTACTTCAGGTATCTAGTAAGTAACTGATTAATTTTTGAGTATTCCTTTTATTTACAATTAGCAATTATATCTCTTAGGACTAGACGGTTGTGGTTGATAGATACTTGCCTTTCACGCTGCAGGTCGTGGGTTTGATTCCCACTTAGGACAAATTTGTGTGCATGATCATGTCTTCTTGTCCTGATTCTGGTTATAAGTATGTATTTACAAAAGAAATTAGTATATCAGTTATCTAGTTTCCATAGTATGAGTATTGCTTAGTTTGGGATCAGACGGCCGTGTGTGAATAATTTCCCAGGATATTATTATTAGGTATTATATTATATTATAAAACTTGAATTAAATTAACCTTTGGTACAATGGTGAGTGTCCCTGATTTCCGAGCTAAAGGTCGTGGGTTCGATACCCACCCAGGAGAAATCGTTGTCTGATGAGCACGATTACTTGTTCTGTGTCTGGGTGTAATTTGTAAGTATTTAGAAATAGATAAGTATGTTAATCAGTTGTCTGGTTCATGCTCTGCCTAGTTTGAGGTCGTATGACATTGTATTAATAAGTCTCAAGATATTTATTTATTTACTACGATCGTTGGTTCAATACCGGATCACCCTATTACCATAGACAAATTAAAAGTACAACCTTCACTATATTATTTAGAGAACCTTTATATATCACTTGTATGTTAAATGCAATCGTACTGTTTAACGTAGTACTTATAAAGGAATTTCAACTCTAAAACTCCTTAGTATTCGAGTTCAAAGTTGATTGAATAATCCGCTTCTCGTTTTTTATGTTTAGATAAGCTACATAATTAAATTTATTTACAAATTCCTGTCTTTAACACGTCTATAAGATCAAGAGATCGCAGATGCAATTAACAACTGCTAAATTATTTATAATCACAATCAGGTTCGCATTCACTTAAACGGCCTCAAGTCGGATGGAAAATAACTTAAATTAATAAGACAAGTCTTTATCCATAGACACCTAGTTATGTAATTCGTTACTCTTATACTGAGAAGGTATACCTGTAGCAATTTATTATTATTATTACTACCTTTACCTACCTTATTACTACCTGTATATAATAGTGAAAGAGGATGTAGTCATAAAGATTGCAACAGGTATGCTGAGATGATTTGGGCATTTAGAAAAGTTGAATGAAAGAAGTTTGACAAAAGAAGTATACCTGGCCTGTTTGAATGGTCCAACCGAAAAGGAACATCTCTTAGAACATTATCTGTCTAACTCGGAAACGTACTCAAGAAAGGCCAGGTCAGAAGTAACCTGCGAGCATGTATGAAGAATATAACGACAGTAAACGAAGCAAGCAAAAAAGGTGGAAATCCATCGTGTATGCTTACCCCTCTGAGAAACAGGTGTGAGTCTATGAGTGTATGTGTATATATAATCACCCTAATATTATAAAGGCAAAGAAAGTTTGTTAGTGTGTGAATGTGTATGATTGTTACTTCTTCACGTCTAAACAGCTGGAGCAATTTTAATAAAATTTGGTATGGAGTTAGCTAACACTCAGGTTTAACATAGGCTATAATTTATAAAGTTTAACGCGGGTAAACCGCGGGTCACAGCTAGTAGTAATATAATGCCCCTGATTCTTTGCATTACAAAGCAATGTTAATATTGCATTTGTTTCTAACATAATTCTTATGAACAGGTAGGTCAAAGAACACGATGTTTCCATCTTGCAAAAATGCGATATTACATTTTTGAAGGTATGAGTTTCCATAAATCCACACCGATATAACAATTTTAACCCTTATAAATAGTAGTCATAAAGTCTACATCTACTTTTAGACGTTAGAGGTGGTATAGACTTGGTATTCCTATTTAAAATGGTATCCTAAATTACGTAATTTTGGCAAACGCCTGCCATTATTATGCTGTAAAAACTTACTTATTACACTACGTAAATTGTATATAACTATAGAAAATCTTATTTGAGAAGGCGTTATCAATACGTTCAATATTCATAAAAAACTGTGATATTTTTTTTTTACATTATTATCAGTCGGTCTTACTAAACATTTATTACAGCTTTATTATTATATTGACGAAACAGAAGCATTTATTCATTCCTCGAATTAACATCATAATTTTACACTTTACTTTTATTACAATACTTACACACACTTACACTAATTACACCCGCACTCACTTATCCACACACACTCAAGCTCCCATTCAAACACATAATGTAAATAATGCGAGACATTTAATTTTATTAATTTAATTTTTGTGTTAATTATAATACATGAAATAATTATATTGGAAGGTGATGGTGCTTATAGCTCAGGTTTTCCTTTATTAAGCACCACCCGCACTAATTATAGTACTTACCATAATGTATAAATAAAACTATTGGACTGCACATGTGGCAAGCGCTTAAGACAATCGCCTTGCCATTTCGTGTCCCGGGTGCGATTCCCACGCAGGACAACTATTTGTGTCACCCAAAAATAGTTCTTCTGAGTCTGATTATATATTTGTGAAGTACCCTAATGCGTGCGTTGACTTTTTTTAAAGAAAAAAATAACAATAAGTTTAGGTGAATATTATGATGTAACTAATATGCTTCAAATGCTAAGAGGATTCAATTCTTACTTATGAAAACACTTAAGGAAGTGATATTTTGTATTAACTATAAATTGTCGAATGAATACAAATTGTTGTTAATCAAATACAAAATGTCTCTTAAGTTAAGCAATTTTTTTATAAGTAAGACTTCAAGCATTTTATAAGTTCAGTGTTTAAGCATATAAAGTTATATGAGCCTTTGCATCTATGTCAATATTTACCTAATTTGAGGTTTGATTTACAGAATGTCGAAAACTTGTACAATCTAAACCGTGATTCAACTTTTTAAAAGTAAAAAGTTAAGTGTAATATTTACCTATTCCAGTTCCCCTTTAAGTTATAAATAACTCAGTTTAACGACCTATCTAATTGAGTTTTAGCTGCCAGACAGACAAACAACAAAATAATGCTATCCCGAGAATCACAAAGAAATTTGGACTCTGACATTTTCAGCCACTAAATTGAACGTCACCTTCTTAACTTTACTCTTTGGAATATTTATGCACACCAGTTTCTCGAAAAGTATTATTTTCAAAGTTAGTAAACATGCTTTAAAATTTACACATTTTACAAGAATATTGATGGGATACTTTTAACCCATGCCAAGTAAATTACATCATTATTTTCCTGCGCGATGTGCAGTATGTATATGTATGTACCTACTTAGTATGTACGAGTGCAATATACATGAAACAACATTGTTTTTCAGCATGATTCATGTAGTTACGTAATTTCTTTGAACCACAATATAGGTATGCAAGATAAATACTCATAAATATTAAATAATAATATTTTCCTCTCCTTGTATTATACATACATTGCCAATTATTAGGTAACTTGTTCACGTGCGGCTATTGCTTTTATTCTGAAAACGATTTAACACAATAATAGCTCAGTGTAGCAGCCAACTGTAATAGCTCAGTCCTAGGTCAGTTTTATATAAAAGTTATGAATGAAAAGAATTAACCGATCCTAGTTTAAGCCTTTTTATTGTTCCCCTAAGGAAAAACCAGGACCCTATTACTAAGCCCTCGCTGTCGGTCTGTTCGTCTGTCACCAGGCTGTATCTCAAGAACCGTGAAAATCTAAATTTTCATAGATGATTTCTGTTGCCGTTATAACAACAAATACTAAAATCCAGAATAAAATAAATATATATATTTAGGGGGCTCCCATAGAACAAACGTGATTTTTTGCTCGTTTTCCTCGATATTTACAATGGCAACAGGTAAATAATTACATTACAACAAATTATTTATTTTATTTAAGGGAACCCAAATGTATTACCCAATGTTGCCAATATTATGTATTTGAATATAAATAAAACGGCGAGCGGACATTATCGAACTGACGTTTATTCATGTCAATCATGTACAGGCAAAGGTCCCATGTCATTATGCCAAACAGCCAGTACATACGTTACATTCCTCCCTCTAGTTAACAAATATAGAAATAACTAAACATATCCCAATAACAAACAACGAACAAATTTTATTTTTACCGTCCCTTTTACCTTTACCCTTCGTGCGCGAGTCCGACTCGTACTTAGCCGTTGTTTTTTTTTATTCAAACCCTAACGTCTTACTTTCTTATAAATTTGAGGTAACATTTTAAGGCCTTTAAACTTTCTTTTTATGCAATTGCCATATAATTTTTTGAATAATCACACTAGTATTATAAATGCGAAAGTTTGTGAGTGTGTGACTGTGTGAGTATGTATGTTTGTTACTTCTTCACGACTGGAGCGATTTTAATACAATTGGTATGGAGTTAGCTGACACCCTGGATTAATACATAGGCTATAATTTATAAAGTTTAACGCGGGTAAAACTGCGGGGCACAACTAGTTTACAATAATCTTGAGCTATGAAAAATGTTTAAACTACGTTTAACTATTTATTAGTTCATAGCCAAAAAAATGTCTAGACTAGAGAAACAAGTATATATTAATATGAAATAAATATATATAAATATCAACATAAACCAATCATAGACAATCGTATACCTTCTTCTCTACCAAAACTATTTTTTTTTGGTATTTTTTTAAAATAAGACAACACCCGCTTTAGGTAATATAATCCCTGTGTCGCGGGATACTTTACAAATATATAATAGACGGACACAAATTACATCCATTAAAAATAAACTCATTTAACCTTCCTTTACTTTAAACTGCGAACTAACTCAACAACATTTTCATATCACACTCATGAGTCAACATCCGGTAGTTAAGACTCGCAGTCTACTGCACTTGGTAATATGTTGTCCCTAGAATTGTACAGAAACCAGCACATCCAGTTACCCCAATCTGTCTAATTTCTTTTATAGATTTTCAACTCTACCACATAAGCATAAGATTCACTTTCAATTGGGGAAATTACAGACTGCGGTAGCTTGACGTGCTGGCGTCTGTACAACACTGTTTAATTACAGAGGAAAATGCTCTATTTCGAATATTTTTCAAGTTAAAAAATAATGCCGGATTTTCACGGTGTGATGTTAGTAGCACAGTTTTCTGAAGCTAGGTGCTGTATCCGGTCCGTAAGTGATTGGCAAGGTCGAGCAACTAGGCTCGCGGTCAGTCCATAGATGGGTGACCGCCAAAGTGGTTTAATTTCTGACCGTCTCCATGCTTCGGAGGGTTAAGCGATCGGTCCCGGTTGTAGCCATTAGACAACAGTCGTTAAGCCATGTCAGAGGCCTAATGGGCGGCTGGAACAACTCTGACACTAGGGAACACTAGGGGAACTGCCCACGCGATAAGTGAGTAACTAAGTTTTCTGAAGTTGCATTTTATGTTCAATAATATTTTACATACATACATACCTGTTACCCAGAGGGGTAGGCAGAGTCAACGGATTTTCATTTGTTACGATCTTTACTCACCTCTTTTGCCTGTCATTATATTCTTCATACAGACTCACCGGTACAGGGTACTTCTGACCTGGCCTAATGTTCTACGAGGTATTCCCCTTAATATTTTATATACGGATTAATCTTGTATTGTTTACAGGGAATTACGTTTGCCAATTCTCTTGAGCTGCCCCCAATTTAATCTGATACAGCTGGATTGCCACCATTACACAACATATTGCCAAAAGATACGTAACTCTCAAGAGAGCGAATTCTATGGCTAAATCAGGCGTTTGATTCTCTTTGGGTACTTTAGTGTAAATGTACCAATTCCAAAGAAGGATGGATGTAATTATGATTTTGTTAAGATACCAACTTTTGCAGGGGTAGTCAACATTTTTAAAGAAACTTAGTATTACTACTTATTCTGTCTTATAAAAATAAGAGATTGTTGGTCTATTGTCGGCCCGCCGCACACCGCCGGGCCTTTGTTATTGGAAATGTTATCTATTACATATAATAAAATCGTCTACGAAATAAAAAAAATAATTAATACAATGATCTACTATCGATATCGAAGCCAAAAATATAGTTTTTAGAATTTTTGTCTGTTTGGGCAAAAGTCAAAAAGTACTGCATGGATTTAATTCAAATTTCGCATGAATATTACTAAGAGGCCAGGTCCACATATAGGCTTCATATATACATACATATAGGCTGAAAACGATTTAACACAGCCAACAGTAATAGCTCAGTCCTAGGTCAGTTTTATAAAGAACTTATGAAAAGAATTAACCGATCCTAGTTCTTAACTTAAACCTAAAGGGAATCTCAGAGTCGACCCAAGCATTTTTAGTGCTCCCAAAGGTGTAAGGAAAAACCAGGACCCTATTAGTAAGCCCTCGCTGTCGGTCTGTTCGCCTGTCACTAGGCTGTATCTTAAGAACCGTGAAAATCGAAAATCGAAATTTTCACAGATACTATATATTATCACACTATCACCTGCGGGAGAGTTGTGATATTTTTATAAAATTTAACGCGTGTAAAATAGTGGGGCACAGCTAGTTCACTATATAAAGTAACCACATCGTTACCTTGAAATTACGTTTTAATTCAAAATTCAATTCTGAGCGTAATTGATCCATAATATGTATATATTTAGAAATATTTAAGTATCTTTATCAGTTATTTGGTACCCATAGTACAGGTTCTGTCTAGTTAGGGTTTAGATGGCAGTGTTTTATTTGACCCAAAATATTTATTTCTCTGCTGGACAAAGGCCTCCACAATTGCTGGTTCTCCGCTACCCGCATCCAGCGGCTTCCGTCTTCCATCATCGGTTAATCTATTTACTATAATAAATCATCCACTTACTTACTATTACTAAAATATTCTAAGCAAAAATACGAATGACAAGGATTAAATATTAAAGCTAAGTAACTATAACATGCCTGCTGTGTGGTGACGGCGACAAATATCAGAATCAGAATATCATCACCCCATCTCATCCCGTGGGGGGCGTAGAAGTCGACCCGAGGGAATATCTACCAGAGGATGGGCAGCAGCTTCCTTCTGATTACTATGACCATCTTACTGCGATCGCCAACCCGCCTGCCAAGCGTGGCGATTATGGCATATCCCCGCAAGACGATTCTTGAGGGAGGCTTGTCGAGCAGTGGACGTATTTGGCTGTAATGATGATGATGATGATGAACTATAACATTAAGAGATCTTAAAGGCAAACAACAGGAGATAGGAAATTGATTGGCACGTGACGGATGGAATCTTAATTGCCGTAATAAAGCCCAAACATAGGGCAAAGACGAACTGCTAAATGATATCAATCATTCTTTAAATCCCAATTTGATACTAACGCACTTCTACTGAAGAACTGACACAAAAATCCATAAAAAAACGATAAGTCAATCTGGCTGAAATAAGCGCTCCTCGACTACTTATTAACGACAACCCCAGTGAAATATCTTCGGTTATTTCCTATTCCATTGCGTTTACACTTCACGAACACACTGGCACATGTTATTGAAAGGGCCCTATAAAAGCTCAATGGAATATAAAATGGAATATAAGTCGGTGCCTATCACTAGGTTAGTCGTAGATCGACATCTGAAATTACCATTTTAATAGTATTCTTCGGAGTTTGACTTCCGTTACATGCACAAAATAAACAAATTTACATATATATCAATGATGGCTGAAAGGGATGTTTACTTCTTTACCCTTTCACCGATCCGTAAGTGATTGGCAAGGTTAAGTAACTAGGCTCGCGGTCTGTTCATAGATTTGATTTGAAACGTGCTTCGGAGGGCACGTTAAGCTGTTGGTCTGGGCTGTAGCCATTAGGCAACAGTCGCTAAGCCATGTCAGAGGCCTAATGGGTGGCTTGAACAACTCTGACACTAGGGAAACCACTGCCCATACGATAAGTAAATTAGTCGTGTTACCGTCAGTTTCTATATGAAGTCCATGGATTTCATAACACTGTGGGTTCTTTAATAAGTGACATTGAATTTTTGAACCTGCTGCCAATAAAAAACTTAGTTGAAACTTTAGTCATCTTAAATGATCATTGTTAGCCATTAATCAGTTAAATCATGACGCCAACCAATTTAATATAGTTTCATTATATATGTGATATGATGAGAAGATATCAGTAAACCATATTTCTAAAACAAAGCCGAATAATGGTACCTCTGTAAGGATGATAGACAAAATCTCATAAATTTGATCGCCCGGTGTACTGTAAAACATATGAATACATTTATGTTTTCTCAGTTTTATTGCGAGTATATGTTATTTATCGTATTTCTGCAGCTTTCATTCAATCTCCACAAATAATTACACAGAAAATAAATTAAATTACGTAAGTATTTAAATAATTAGTGAAAGTATCCTTCGGCTTTTATAAGAAACCCATATCTTGGTTAATTTATAGTGAAATAATAATAATGTCCTCGTGGTCGAATTTCACAGCGGCCAGTCTCAATGGAGACTAGTCAAATGCGCGGGACATATTATAATGCACAAGTATATTACAAGTATATTGACGATCACCGTAACCTAGTTGGTAATGCTCCTGCCTACGAAGCTGGTGGTCCTGGGTTCGAATCCCGCTAAGTACAAATATATGTGTGATGAGCACGAATATTTGTTTCTGAGTTATGGATGTTTTCTATGTATATAAGTATTTATCTATCTATATAAGTATGTATATCGTCGTCTGGTACCCATAGTACAAGCTTTGCTTAGTTTGGGGCTAGGATGATCTGGGTGACATTGTCCCTAGATATTATTTTACCCTAGATATTATTATATGCGCAAACACAGGACACTTTTTATGCCTTCTCACTCATAATCCGATAGGACAACAAGCGACACGCCCGGACAGAGGTCAGGTACAGGACCATCGGCTTTACGTGCATTCACAGATTTGAAGGTGATACTGAGTTTTCTATGCAATAATATCCCGAAATCTCTTTTTGACCCATCCCGGGATTTGAACCCAGGACCTCATTATCTGCGGTTGAACAGGCTACCGCTAGACCAACGAGGCAGTCATTATGTAACAATGAAGTAATAGCATATAATTAAATATAATTATCAATTCGCCGTCCCAACCTCCATATTGTTTTTATGCAATTACTTATTACTAACTACCTATAGTTATTGTTTGTGGTGTGTTAAATTACAATTGTTTTATTGAATTACCTTCCATTCTCGTGTCGAAATTATACTTATGACTGGTAATATAATAGTGTAGGTATATGTGAATTATTTTCTTGTTGGTATAAAAATAACCAGAGTTTCTGCCCGCAGATTGCACTATGTGGTGTTATCACACTAATATTATAAAGGCGAAAGTTTGTGAGTGTGTATGTTTGTTACTTGTTCACGTCTAAACGGCTGGAGCGATTTTAATGAAATTTGGTATCGAGTTAGCTGACACCCCGGATTAACACGTAGGCTATAATTTATAAAGTTTAACGCGGGTAAAAGCGCGGGTCACAGCTAGTATTACATATTCCATAGAAGTGAGTTGTAGACGAAATTTTCCACATACCCATCGTCATAACCCGACAAGAAAACGCTAAAAACTCTTTCAGGCAACCATTTTAGGTCGAATGGACCAGAATTGAAAAAAAAATCTGTGGACGATAGCAAAAGGTGTATTAATTAATCTAAGAATCCCTTTTTATCCAAAATAACCTATCTATATAAATGGAATAAATATTTATAATGATATAAATAATAAATCTTTTTAAACCTTTTCTGTAATAAAACTGGCCACATTAATTCAATATGTAAACAATATAAAAGTTGTGCAATTGATTAGCATGACTTTTGATAAGTTTATATTTATTTTTATATCATAATTATACGTACAATTTGTTATAAAACAACTTATTTGTTGGTCAAATTGTAGCTTGATTCATTAGTATTTTTTTTTAGTTTTATTTCGTAGATAGATCTACAAAAACATTTAATCTTAATAAAAATGCTCACCACTTACTAATAAATGGCTTACTGCTATGTTCACCTAATCTAATCAGTTATTTTAAGCTGTTAGTCTTTATAATAATGTAAACAAATAAAAAATATATTTAAAATCGTCAAAAGTCATTTAAATCGATTGCCAAATTTCCCTATGGTATATTTTTTTTTATTAATGGAACCGATTTTGGTACAAAATAAAATTTATATTTTGCACCCATTCGGGCCTATCCAATTGAAATTCAGACTACTTCAATTGGGAATTGTTTTTGTCTATTATCTATTTTTTTTTATTTAAGATCTATGAAATTGAACCCAGAGCTTCAGCAACTGCTTTGATTGTATCAAGTTATGAAAATGCTGTTATTTAAAAAAATATTAGGTAAATATGATACGAAGATATAAAAAAGAATAAAAAACATTTACTATCAATAGATCATGTAACACAAAAGTATAAAAGCGGGTACAAAAAACAGTAAATATAACATACATTATTCCGAAACAATGGAACAAACACCAAATGGAACAAAGATACCTAACTTCTGATTAATGACTATTCCAACAAAAGAAAACGTACCTACTTTATATTTTTATACTTACTAGAATTGTATGTAAATAATAATATATTACTAAAAGGAAACTATAAAATAGGTCATATTTACTCAGATCGCCTGGAAAACTTTGTACCCAGACTATTGGATCGATTACGCGAGAATTCAGAACTTGTGAAAGAGAGGGCTGGTGAATTGCGGCCAAAAGCATGCCCATTGAACATAAAAAAGAATGACCACTTTCTATTTTAATTACCACTTATATTAATCATCAGAAGTCATCAGCAAAATGGTGGCATCAGTTCCCACGGTATTAAAGATAAACGGCAGTAAATTAGTATATAATTCACTAGCAACGGTTTTCTATATAATCGCACCATTCTTTGAGTTTTAATCTCTACCACTTCTAGTCTTTACAGTAATTCGTAAACTCATGTAAGTGAAGGTAACCACAACTATGCCGTACAGGTGTCAGTATTATTTTTTATATCTGAGGGCGACAAACGAGTAAGTGGGTCACATGATGGTAAGTGATCACCGCCACCCATGTACACTCGCGACACCAAAAGGATCGCGGGTGCGTTGCCGGCCTTTAAGAGTCAGCAAATAAGTGTTGCTGACCATTTACTATATACTATAGTAAATGGAACTGATAAACATACTTATATGATTCCTAATAATACATTTTATAGATCAAATACATCCATACACAGAACGAATAACCGTGCTCATCATACAAAGATTTATCCCGGGTGGGGATCGAACCCAGGACCTCTTGCTTAGCAGTCAGATTCACTAACCACTAGTCTAACAGAACAGTCGTATTACTTTGTAGACTCTACGTAATACCCTAGTATGGTCCTACGTTGCACCAAAATTGTTTCTGTTTTGTTTATAACTAGCTGTGCCCCGGTTTTATCCGCGTAGAACTTTTATAAATTATACCCTATAAGTTAACCGGATATATAAACTATATTAGTTATATTATTAGTTCGGTAGTTGTTGTGTGTAAGAGCAACAAACGTACACAATCACACACTCAGAATGTTCGCCTTTATAATACTAGCTGCGCCCCGCAGTTTTACCCGCGTTAAACTTAATAAATTATAGCTGTGCCCCGCGGTTTTACCCGCGTTAAATTTTATAAATTAGCATAGCTCCTCCCCCTTAAGTGATAGCGTGATAATATGTAGTCTATATGTTGACCCGACCTCTTAGTAACATTCATGCAAAATTTGAAGTAAATCCATGCAGTGCTTTTTGAGTTTAGCCCGGACATACATACAGACAAACAGACACACAGACAAAAATTCTAAAAGCTATATTTTTGGCTTCGTTATCGATTGCAGATCACGCCCTAAGTATCCTTTTAAAAAAATATTCAATGTACAGTTTTGACTCTCCTACGATTTTATTATATGTATAGATAAGCCTATGTGTTAATCCAGGGTGTCAGCTAACTCCATTTAAAATTTTATTAAAATCGCTCCCGTCGTTTAGACATGAAGAAGTAACAAACATACACTCACAAATTTTCGCCTTTATAATATTAGTGTGACTTTTTAAATAGTGCTTCATGAGATAATAATAATAAGTCTTACAGAATACTCCTTCAACACGATTTCAATTAACCAAATTTTTCATGTCCTACTTTTACACAGTAAATAGTAACAACGTTAGCTATTTTTTTGGAGCTGGTTAGCGGTATTTACCGACTAAGAAATTTCGATTTCACGCGAAAGCAACTGTTTCATTGTTGGTACGGAAAACTAGGTACCTAAATACAGTTCGTGAAATCTATAAATGGCCGCGTATCTTATGGTAATGTGTATTAAAGTTAGATATGGATATATCAATATTCAGAAACTCATAAATCCTATAACTTCCTGATTAAATTCGTTGCGGGAACAAGGCAGTTAGGTGTTAATGTCCTGCCTTAGTCTTTAGAACTCGTCTTTGGGAGTCGTATTACTTATCTTATTCTCCATAAAGCTTTCATATTTCCTAATTTCAGACTCAGTCCCCAAACGAAGGAGTCGTTTGGGGACTGAGTCTGAATCAAAAAATCATTGCGTATCTAGATTGAATTTCGAAACGAATAATGACATTTTTTATTCATGATCACAAACGACACACAACTGCAGGTGAATTATATGTAGGTCACAGAAATAGGATTCCTTTTTTTTATTATATTATAAACTATGTTCTGTAAATGGTGTGCAATAAAGTGTATTTATCTTATCTTAGCCTTTTCTACTGTACCTAGTAGTACTACTGTAGTAGAGCATATATTCATACTATAGTAGAAATGTAACTCCCTAATCACTGCGCTGTCACACTTCATTGCTTAGGTACCTACACCATTAAATCATAAAAATTAAGCCCAGATCTGCCATTTCTGCGAACACACCAGATGATCTCGTCCGTACCAATTTGAATACCATGTCGTGGAAACAAACATTTACAAGCCACTGACACTGACTTAATTATGTTTAATCGTTATAGATTTCACGGTACCCATCAGCTTTCATCTGTACTAATTATAACTACTGTCACACGGCCAGTCCTTTGTAATTATCCATCCCAAGAGTATGAGGCGTATGGTTTTAATTGCCTTTAACTTTTACGGGACTGACGATTTTGTTGAATTAATTTAAACTTTTGGCATTAAAGCCATTTAAAATATTCGATTTTTAAATGTTAATGGCGTTTGCACAATTGGCGCGATATGGTTTACCATAGACAATAGGTATAACTATCATACCAAAATATGCCATTTGGTATGATATTTGTCAGGTTGTTTGTAATGAGCCTATACGTTTATTTGTGTTAGTGTATACGGATGAGACCATAAACAAACCTAATACGGTCCCGTTGCAGGGCAAGACTTCCTTTCACAGTCAGAGGGCATAGTCAATAATTACAAGAAGAGTCAAATACTCTACGCCTTAGGCTTTAGCTACAGTAGCCCTACGCCTGAGTAGCTAAAACTGTAGCATTTCATATTGTTTTAACGCTATATGAGCAATTTTAATGAAGTTGTTATATCCACCTGATAGAAAACGCTCCAGGACTGATGTCTGAGTTGTTAAAGCCGCTCAGTAAGCCCCTGACGTGGTTTAAAGTCAACAACCGTGACCGTCAGCTGCCTTCCGAAGCACGGAGACAGCATTAAGAAATTAGACCATTTCAAATCAGTCCACCACGCTAGCCTAGTGCGGGTTCATAAACTTTCCATAACATAAAGAACTCTTTAATGTTTTCTTTCATCGTTTTAAGTACTAACTAATCCTATCTACTAATATTATAAATGCGAAAGTTTGTGAATGAATGGATGTATCTATGGATGTTTGTTACTCTTTCACGCAAAAAACTACCGAATGGATTTTGATGAAACTTTGTAGTAATATAGCTTATATATCCGAATAACATATAGCGTATTATTTATAAAACTGTGGGGCACGGACTGTACCTGTTTATTAAGTAAGGTAGCATGCTGATAAATGTATGTCAAGATCTAGATCAACTCAAATTTTAAGGACTCAAGTTAATTAAAACGAAAAGCAATCTTCTTTTGTCACCAACTCACTTTAATCTAAAAAGCTGCCAAACTCTCTTTTTACTTAGAAGGGATGTTGAATAAAACGTAACAAAAACACCCGGAACACTCGGAGATAACAAAAGTGGGGTCGCACTTAAATTAGGGAGAAGCACCTGCTACCTGATCGACATGTGGCTAACTTCACTTTGGTTGGAGTTATTTCATTCACTCATTGTTTAGAGGGGCTCCACATTCGCTTCACCCGTGAACTTTTTTCAATATAGACTTTGAAGCAATTCTATTTTACTCTATGGCAAAAGTTTATATTGAAAAAAATTTACTGGTGTTCACTGGTGCGAGTAAGTAGGTACAATATTAACACCATAACTCTTTTTATTATCTGTAGCGTTCAGGCGCTTATAATCAGTTGCGCTATTATCGTGTACTGTTTACCGTAGTGTTAGAGTTGTACAAGTCGACCAACGACGGC
This sequence comes from Pseudoips prasinana, assembly GCA_951640165.1. Lineage (NCBI taxonomy): Eukaryota > Metazoa > Arthropoda > Insecta > Lepidoptera > Nolidae > Pseudoips > Pseudoips prasinana. The sequence goes on from OX621240.1 coordinate 30,897,868, forward strand.
TACTGTCAAATGATTATAACTGGGACCGAAAGCGTTGTATGCAGGGACCGTCCGGATACTCGTTGAACGGGTTTTTGAACGGGTATTTTTAAGCGCTTAAAAAATAAACCCTATGATACGAGTTACACCTTCGAACGGGTGTAATGAACCGCTTCCGAAAGGGTTACCCTTTCATACCCTGTAACACTGTAACAGGGTAAGCCATTCCAGCCAAGACATTGTAATATGCACTCTTTCGCATCGAAATTGGTTTGATAATTGCATAAACACCACCGCACGTGACATCTAGTCATAATAATTTGGAATTTATTATTTTAAAGTTCAATTTTGCTTGTCGCTAAACACTGTAATATTATTTTTTCGTGTCTGTTCTTGTTTATTGTCATAATTTCTTTTAATTTGGAACTCGGTAGGTACTACAGAATTAAGTAAAAGCAATTTAGCAGTTCTTTTTTTAAAGAATGTGTTACGCTTCGTTGGTCTAGTGGTAGCGTCTTCATACGTAGATAACGAGGTCCTGGGTTCAAATCCCGGGTTGGGCCAAAAGTGTCTATGGGATTTTTGCGTAAAAAGAAAAATTTCTTAGTGTCAGCCCGAAGTCTGGGAGTTGGCGGTATTATAGCCTCATGCCTCGGAGAGCACGTAAAGCCGTTTATCCTGTACCTGACCTTCCGGTCGTTCCGCTAGTCGTCCCATCGGATAATGAGAGTGATGGAATAGATAGTGCCCCTGTGTTTGCACACCCACTTGTGGTATGTCCCGCTCACATGGCCAGTCTCCATTGAGACTGGCCGCTGGGGACGAAATTCGGCTAGGAGGACATAATTATATTATAACAAAGAATTTGATTTTCATTCTGTTAAAGTTAAACCGCGGAGGCGTGGTGGCGTACACCGTTATTGAATAGATGCATCATCATCATAACCATCACCATTATCATCATATCAGCCGAAGGTACTGCTGGGCAAAGTCCATTGCTTCCCAAAGATACTCCACAACTCATCGGTCCATCTTGTTGGGGGCCCCACGCTGCGTTTTCCGGTTCATGGTCGTCACTTGAGAAACTTTCTGCCCCAGCGGCCGTAGATTCTGCAAGCTATGTACCCTGCCCACCGCCACTTTTGCTTGGCAATTATTCAAGCTATGTCGGTTTTTTTTTATTTGCCTCTCTTGGTTGGATCTTGAGATTTGTGATTTGATCTCGGAGGGAAACTCCGAACATGGCGTACTCCATTACTCTTTGGGTGACCATGAGCCGTTTTATTAGCCCCGTAGTGAGCGGCTACGTCTTGGTTCCCTAATTAATCGGAGGCAACACATACTAATCGAAGACTTTTGATTGGTATTTGGGACCAGAAGCTTAGCTTTCCGAACGCTGCCCAGGCAAATTAGATTCTACAATTGATCTCCTACTCGAAGTGGACCTCTTACCTTTTTTTTTGCTAAGGCAGGTCGAATGCCTACTTATGCCACCCGCAAAAATGTTTACGGATGGATGCGTCAGACTCGCACCGACTAAACCTACCTGCCGTGGGCTTCTCTTGGCGCCTGATGGGGAAGCCCCGGGAACGCGGGTATGTTGCTCCAGTGCACCCCTTATGCGAAAATTTCCATATGGTATGATGGTCCCACACGTACCGTGAGAGGGCTCTGGATTGTCCTCGCTATTTGCCGACTTCTGCCAGTCCGGCACAGCGACTGCGCCATAAACAGATCGCTGTCTTCTTTTAGCTGGTAACATTGACTTCTCTTACTGCCGCCGCGGCTCCGAGGGGGAGTTGGGCTACCGGTTGCAGCCGCCACCCCGACGCCTCCTCCGTCTGCGATCTCTCCCGTTCGCGCTCGGCGGCCTCCTTTTGGAACATGACTGCCTCATAAAAGGAGACCACGGCGTGCCATTTAGAATAGTCAGCCACCAGCATTGCCCCTACGATTGCCGGCAGGGACAGATCCCGTCCGATTGAGATCTTGAGTCGCCTTTTGGCCACCCGGGCCGGGCACTCAGCGAGAGTGTGTTGGGCAGACTCCTTTCCACCCAGGCCTTGAGGTGAGGTAGGATGGCACTGACGACACGCTGGCGCGCGTTTCGGCGTAACTCTAGCCGTGCGTGCCAGTGCACTAATACGTGCCGGTAGTCATCCCGTCGGTACTCAGTGAACGTTTCTTCTGGCACCCTCCCGTTCTCTGGTGCACGGATATTTCGGTGAAAACCACCGCGTTGGACCGCCTCCCTAGTGGGGTGGTCTGTCCTAGGTATAGATATAGCTCTCCACAACCTCAGGTGCAGAGTCCCTTACCTTAACTGGAATGGGTGCAACCTGAATGTTCAACATGATATTCGTCTTATCCATGTTCATTTTGAGACCCACTAGTAGAGAGACCCTGCTGAAGTCTTCGAGCATTGTACCGAGATATTTCAATGTTTCAGCCATGATTACGAAGGTGAGGGATGTATTCGCCATTGAAATTGATGCCAAAGCCTTTCAGTCCAGGAGCTTAAAGACATCTTCCAATGCAGCGCTGAATAGTTCTGGAGATAGAGATGTTATATCCCCCTGTCTCACGCCTCGCTGCAATCGTATAGGTTGCGAGTTCTCATACAAACACTTTAACACCTCGACATACCGGTAGTTAATTTGGAATTTTGGAAAGATCACAGTACATCCAGGTTTCGATTCAATCAAGCGCTAAGCATAATGGCTGGATATATCCTCGGTCTTCTGAATAACTTGCCGCTGCGTATGTATGTGGTATATCGTACTAAAGCATTTTCGGCGACCGGCTTGTTCAGGAGGGTGGTTGACGTCAAACCTGTGCGTGAGACGATTCGTAATGACTCTCGAAAACAACTTGTAAAGATGGCTCAGTAACGTGATGGGTCTGTTATTTTTTCAAAGGGTTTTTATCGCCCTTATTGAAGAAAGCACTACCACACCAATATGTGCCATCCTTGTGACGTTTGACCTTTTAGTATGACGAAGTTAAATAGCTTTTGAAAAGCTCGTAGGATTGGTATACCATCCGCATTAACAAGCTCTATTGTAACTCTGTTATCACCAGGAGCCTTATTGTTCTTAAAATGTTTAAGAACCATGCTAATCTAATCTTAAAAGGTCTTTAGGCATTAAGTTACAATATTTCAGACAAGGCCAAGTTAGTCAGTTAGAAATTTAGCTGTTTGGAAAATTTTAAAACAACAAACAGGCGTTTTCCTAAAAGATTAAGTTTGAGAGGTGTTGAATTATTTTTCAATCACTAGTGACAATGCCAGTTATTATGAAAAAATGACAAGATTGTTGGCAGCTCATTGCTCTAGAATAATAGAAGATATTGATTGAATTGGTATGATCGACGACTAAAATGTTGGTGACTCAGAGATATGTAAATACTATAACTATTAATACAAACGTCCATATCTTTATTAATGTAATCAGAAATGAACACGCTGTTAAAGCTAATAGCTTGCAATTTACTTGCAAGAGCGGCGGTAACCTCCTTTTTTTTGAAAATCGTTATAACATCTCAATATTTAAAAAAAACAGGCCAAGTGCGAGTCGGACTCGCCCATGAAGGGTTCCATAGCAGCAAGTATTTCAGTTGATTAAATGAAAGGTAAATTGCGGTTTACGATTTATGACGTATTAAAAATTCTACTTACTAGATTTCGATCAAACCAATTTTCAGTGGTAGTTTGCATGGTAATCTACATCATATATTTTTTTCAGTTTTATCATTCTCCTATTTTAGAAGTTACAATGGGGGGGGGCACACATTTTACTGCTTTGGAAGTGTCTCTTGCTCAAACTATTCAGTTAAGAAAAATATGATATTAGAAACCTCAATATCATTTTTGAAGACCTATCCATAGATACCCCCCCATGTACGATGAAAAAAAAATTAGCATCAGTTCTATGTATGGGGAACCCCCAAAATTATTGTTCTTTTTCTATTTTTGTGAGAAAATCTTAATGCGGTTCACAGAATACATCTACCAAGTTTCAACAGTACAGCTCTTATAGTTTTGGAAAAAAGTGGCTGTGACATACGGACGGACAGACAGACAGACATGACGAATCTATAAGGGTTCCGTTTTTTGCCATTTGGCTACAGAAGCCGTATAATTGATTGTCCTACTAGATTGTCATCCATTTGTCAAATTCTAAGGCCATTGGTTTCTGTAAAAGATATATGGGATAGCCAGTTTGTCATTTTTTCAGACGACATCATGGCACAAAAAACAGGCAGTTGCCTTAAGCCAATTAATGAGGCCAAAAAAGCCGTATTTTTATTTCAACTATATTTGCAAATAAATAAGTAACTAATATGAAATTACGGTAAAGAACTTTATTGAATACAGAATTAGTCTTGGAAAACTTGTACCTAGGTGGTCGCCTAAATGTATTTTTATCAAAACAAGGTTGCTGTCGATATATGAAATATATATACAATTACATAACCTAAGATTGCTTGACTCTGAACATTCTTAAAGTGATAATATTCTTATGATAATGAACATTTAAGTCACGTCAATGATGTTTTAGAATACCCATAATATATCAGTTCATTTTATACAATAATTTAAATAATAATCATATCCAGGGACATTATTTACACACGACCATCTGATCCCAAACTAAGTAGAGCTTGTACTATGGAAACCAGATAACTGATATATTACATATACTACTTTTCTTTTGTGAATACATACTAATATAGATAATTACACCCAGACTCAGGACAAACAGACATGTTCATGCACACCAATATCTGTCCTAGATGGAATCGAACCCACGAGCTCCGGCGTGAAAAGCAAGCATTTGCCAACAATGCCAACACGCCCGTCAATTATTTCATCGTCCTCATGTCAGCCAAAGTACGTCCACTGCTGGACAAAAGCCTCCCCAAAGAATGGGAGCTTGGCAGACCCCTAGAGCCCCATAGCTTGGCAGACGGGTTGGCGAAAGAAAGTTTGATGGTCATAGTTCATAGATAAACGCTGCTGCCGGTTCTCTGGTAGGTATGCCCTCGGTCGATTTCTGCGCCCCCTACGTGATAAAATATATGGTCATAGTTCATAGATAAACGCTGCTGCCGGTTCTCTGGTAGGTATGCCCTCGGTCGATTTCTGCGCCCCCTACGTGATAAAATACACAGCAAAATATTATAATAATTATTTAACAAAATATAATCACATCATACAGATTGTCACAATATTAAGATTAAAGTAAGTCAGTTCTTTAAATAACACGTTAATTATTAGCTCGACTATTTGTCGTCACTAAACTTTCAAATTTAAAATATAAAAAGTCGTTCGTTCGTCAAATTTGTTGTACCTACCTAAAAGTAGTTAGGCAATGAGGCACCGCACGGGTGCGAGTATACCTACTCCCATCTTCACGCTGCTAAGTTGATTGGGTAATTCAAGTTAACACGAATAAAACCTTTTCAAGAGGGTAAGCTATTCAAGGGCTTAAGTCATTGAAGGGGTTAACCCCTTCCCGTGGTTACCATAAAAAACGTGTTAACCCTTTCACTGGGTTTCGAGGCTGTAAGTCAATCAAAGGGTAACACTGCGATACGAGTTACCCAATGAACGGGTTACCCTATCAAACGGCTTAACTCAGAAGCGGGGTTGTCCGGTCCCTGGTTGTATGCCCGGACACTCGCTCTCTCCCTCTCGCGAACGGAGACGCTCAGAAATTACACCTAAAGGGGTTTAATTTCTGAGCGTTTCCGTTTTCCAGAGAGCATACTAAGCTCACTCTCTCTCAGCTCACGGTTTCTCACTCCTTTATATACTGATCCTACAACTAGGTACCTAAAATCATCGATCGCTCACGGGCCGGTGGGAGCAACTGCCTCAAGTGACTTTCGACGTATGTCTGTCTGTATATCAACATTAATGCTCTTATTTAAAATAATGCTGTGATCCGCCGCTTAACCATGTCTCAGCTAAACCCTGCTCAACCACCTAAACCCCGCTCAACTATTTCCTTATTTAAAAACCCTACTTATAGGTTTCTCAGCTAAGTAACGTCTTTTTATTTTACTCTGTCAACATTTCTGGGACTGGTATAGAGCTTTATCAAAATTTATCGACTAAATCGGATTATGTATCAAAACTTTATGATTTTTGCTCTATGGTTGACATGGAATGATAGATTTATGATCGTAACAGTGCAATTTCAAGGACTATTGATTTTCTTTAGTGGATTTTGAAGTTTGTGATAAGATTCCAAGTGGAATTCAGTATTTATTTAAAAATTAAAACGGTTAGTAACTTCAATAAAACCTCCATTCACAAACAAACCCAATCAAAACGTCAGCTGATGCAAATAAAATCCGCCATATTTGAGCAAGGTTTAAACCAGGGGCCGACGTGGTTTAAATTTTGACATGGCTTAACCGCAGGTCAAAGTTAATCGAGATTTTAAATGAAAAATTTGATAAACCATGGTTAAGCGGCCGGCTTAAATTTAAGTAGCGTTTTTAAATAAGACTGTAAGTACACAAGTATAAAAAGTAACAACAATAAAAAGGAGAATAATAACTACCTTTGATAGTGTCGTAAGTATATAACTTAGGTAAACGTTTGTGATCTGATAATAACAACCGGAACCAATAGCTTAACATGTCCTTGAAGCACGGTGATACTCCTTTCTCTGTCTCTCTCTCGCTCTCTGTCTATCTTTCTCTCGCTGTCTCTAAGGTGCCTATTGTAATAAATAAATTGTATAATCAGGTCAAACGAAACGGTTCACTTATCAAATTATCACAATGCCCTATTTTTTTGTTGTCAAATATTTTTATCTGTAGACGGTGACCCGGATCGGTATCATTAAACTCATTAACTAGAACAATAGATCAAAAGACCACAACGGATTTAATATCTGTGAATGTCTGTTTCTGTTTTTGTACTTCAAGTTATGTTATAATTAATATTATAGGCACACAAAAAGATAAAAGGAACTATATAATGAGTGAGAGATACTACAATATAAATTGTATTTATAAAATATATTAAATAAGTCAAAAATCATAAAATTATAATAGCGGGAATTAAACATGCTAAGTTATAACATCAGATCAGAATTAAAGGAGCCAAACAGAAAAAGAGTATTGACAATTTATATTATTATCTATACATATAATAAAATTGTAGGAAAGACAAAACTGTACATTGAATATTTTTTTTAAAGGATACTTGGGATGTGATCCAAAATCAATATCAAAACCACAAATATAGAGTTTAGAATTTTTGTCTGTATATATATCCGTGCTAAACTCAAAAAGTACGGCATGGATTTACTTCAAATGTTGCATGAATATTACTAAGAGGTCGGGTCAACATATAGGCTCGACTCGATATTCGGGTCGACATATTATCACGCTATCATCTACGGGGGAGAAGCTGTGATAATTTATAAAGTACGCGGGTAACCGCGGGGCACAGCTAGTTACATAAATATATTAATAATTAACAAAATTACATGTGAATTGGAATATCGGATATGTCGGAGTTTCGGAGGCGGTTGAAGTGGCTGCCAATACGGCAACGTCGAGATTATCACATTCTTTCCCTACTCTTCTCAATCCTTCATAAATTTAATTCTCCTGTCTATCTTCGTGAACGCTTTGAGTACTTAGTCCCTCGAGGCAAACTTTGTCGCGCAGCCACGTCCTTTCTACTTCGTATGCCTTCTCACACTTCCAGCCGTTATGATGGCTCTTTTACAATACGTGCCGTTCGACTATGGAACTCTCTTCTACACTCTGTCCTTTCTAGCTCATCTTTAGAGGTATTTAGAAGAAGAACAAGGGAACACTTTTTGTCACAATCACTGTAATCTATATTATATGTATTAGTATATTTAGGAGTTTTATATATATGTAGTATGTATAGTATGTAATTTATTTGTATTATTAGTATGTATTAGTATGTAGATATATTTCTAATTCTACCAGTTGGTGGTAGCAATTAGCATCACTTAATTTTATTTTTCTTTTGATGTTGTACACTGTTTTTACCCTTCTTCTACAAATCTCCCTCTGTCAGTGGTTTACTGAAAGAAAACTCATCAATGAGTTAAGCTCGCCCTTGTACATTAATTTACAAATGCACATGTATAAAATGTTTACTTTCTGTGTACAATAAAGAACAAGAATCTATTGCTAAATTATAACATCAGATTAGAATTAAAGGAGCTAACCAGGAAAAGTAGTGGGCACTGTATTGAGAATTTATGTTATTTAAAATGATATATCACTATAAAATGTACTGATGATCTTGTGTTATTAGTACTGTGTTTAATTTTATATGCACATAGTAATAAACTATTATTTAGACGTTCATAATTACAGTTGAAAGAAGTACACTATTGGAAAGGCCTCCCTCAAGAATCATCTTGGGGGATATGCCATAATCGCAGTAAGATGGTCATAGTACACAGAAGGAAGCTGCTGCCTGTCCTCTGGTAGATATTCCCTCGGGTCGACTTCTACGCCCCCCACGGGATGAGATGGGGTGATGATATTCTGTTATTCGCCGCCGTAACCACACAGCTTATTTATTCGGACCTTACAAACAGACAATTCATTTTTATCCATTTGAGCCGACGCTCTTCTAATGTGACGATATTTTTGTTATATCACTATTTTTCTGGTAACACAATTATTCCCAGAGTATCAATGTTTACAAATGTAATATTTCCCATGAGGATAATAACGTTTTGTTGGCTGGTTTCACCGTTACGCGTTATAGCGCAGATATCAATCACTACTCAAATTAAGAACATTTTACAATGAAATTACAATAAAGATAAATACACTTTATTACATACACGCCTGCTTTCCAGAGGGGTAGGTAATGAAGAAGGTTATGACAGTAAACCGAGGCAAAAGAGGTGTGCAATAATCGTGACAAATGGGAATCCGTTGTCTCTGCCTACCCGTCTGGGAAACATGACTCTATGTATTAAACTAATTAATAACAACAAACTCTTTGGTCAGAAGCATTTCTATTTTAAATCTAATCTTATTTGGCTATGGTTTTCCCCGTTATTCCAATGTGTCAGTTAAATATATGATTTAATATTCCTGTATTTACGTTGACAAATTAACTGCCAGTATCACTTCCACAACAGTATATATAGGTCTATTACCAGTAATGACAGCAATCTTTCGATTAAATTAAGTGTTTCCTTTTTAAGTAAATTTATTGGACGGACATGGTTAATGACGAATCACTTACGTAATTAAATTTGAAACGAAATAGAACGTCTGTTGGGTAGGATTTATAATAATACTTTATTTTTTTAATTTAAATGGTCATCGACCATCAACCGTCAATACTTGTATTATTGGCCATCCGGACTCGTATTAGCACCCTCTACCAACTAAATTGCTGGTTCGAGGCCCGCCGGACGATTAAATTTATGATTTCCCATTTTTGATAGTAGTGTATATTTTTTCGCCTGTGACATAGGCCTACGTCCGCCTTTTTTAGCGGTCCTTTTTCGGATTTATGGTCCAACCCAACTGTTAAGCAAGATATAGGTGGGTTATGATTAAAAGGAAATCTATAACCAAATAATAATAGCAAAAGTATTTTTTTTAAGTGGATATTATTAGTATAAAAATTATTATACTTATGTAACTTTTTGACAATAGCTTAAAAAGCTAGCAAAGTAACGTAATGTTCGAAATTAAATGTTAATTCTAAATATATATTTTAAAATCCAAAATTGATTACTACATTAAACCTACATAAATATAAATTTAACTTTCTTTTTCAATAAATTGCTCCTCATCGTGGTCAGGGAACGTACCCAGAAGGCTGGCAGCATTGCCACGTTGAATGGCAATACTGTTTTTTTTGTCCAAAATAAAGGTAAAATTTTTTGGTCACGAGAAGCGCCAATTATCAATTTTGCGACACCCCGAAAGACGATGCGATGAACCCCATGGACCAGGCGTTTCGACCCCAAACGGCTCAAACACACGAAACAACGACGTTAGTGTATTTTCTCCGCTTAAGGGGCTCCGCCGATGGAGAAGCAGTAGGTACCTGCAGACTTCTAAGTATAGGAAACTGGGATGGCGCAAGAGAGTCGACGCTGATTCCGTCCGACACCAGTGGCCCTTTCATAGCAACAAAGACTTATAATCCTAGCCCTGCGGACAATGTCGTTAATAATAGTGTGTAGGGGGAATCTATACATGCTCCTATAGGATGACAGACCATGGTGTCCTAGATGATCAACCGAAAACGATGCTGTTCAACGCTGAGAAAGCCCGAACAAAGAGAGGCAGCAACACGAAATGCACCGTTGTATATTTGGCGACGGCACTGCGTGTAGGCAGAGTCCCAATCCCCATTCTCCCAGAGTCAGAAGACGAGAATGCTCTGCGGGCTTAGTGCATGTATTGACTGAATTATTACACACTAGTTCACAAAGCGGCCGGTCCCACTGCCTCTGGGAGCACGGGTTAGTGGGTAAGAGTTAGGTCGGACATGCTATTTTCACGTATTGTTATCATCACAAAGGAGTTGATTTGCAAGCGTCAATTACGACAATTCTTCCACTTGTTAAAAATTGTGTTGTAAAATTCAACGTAGAAAACACCTACATTCGAGAAAGAAAACCAATTAAAAACATGCATTTCGGATTGGAGCTCCAGTTTCCAGTTGTTAGAGATGCGACAAAAACTGTTTTACACGCTTCCAGAATTGATTTTGCCGTCGAATTCTCCTTACCTTTTCAAAAGCTTTTTAGTTGTCAGTATGTTAAAAAATCCCTAGATGTGCCACTCGGTCTGGCCGCCATTCATTTGACACAGCGGTAAATTTCTGTCACTGGTAATGCAGTTTTAAATATTGATTATTTTTGAACACTATGTCATTATTAAGGAAATTAATGGAGGAAACTTTACAAACATGTGGTTTACAAACACACCCAGTCACCCAAGTATAGGTGACACAGATAGTTGTCATAAATGGGGATTGAACCTCAAACGCAGGGCTGACAATATAGCAGTAAGGTGGCAACTTAGCCTAGAGCTACATGTGTATTCAAATATAAATAAATAAATATAACTAAGTATCTTGGTATGTTGGGACTACTAGCACACTGTCTTCTTATTACAAACCAGGCAGGCCCTTTACTATGGCTACCAGACCTGATAAACATACTTATATCTTTCTAAATACATATATCATCATCATCATATCAGCCAAAGACGTCCACTGCTGGACAAAGGCCTCTCCAAGGATCTCCACAATAGCCGATGCTGCGCTGCCCGCATCCAGCGGCTCATATAATATATATATATATATATATATATATATATAATATCTGGGGACAATGTCACACAGATCATCCTAGCCCCAAACTAAGCAAAGCTTGTACTATGGGTACCAGGCGACGATATACATACTTATATAGATAATATAAATACTTAAATACATAGAAAACATCCATGACTCAGAAACAAATATTCGTGCTCATCACACAAATATTTGCACTTACCGGGATTCGAACCCAGGACCACCAGCTTCGTAGGCAGGAGCACTACCAACTAGGCTACGGTGACCGTCAAATATATATATAAAAATATAATAGTATATATATTATAGATAAATTAGACCCACAACAAATAATCTTACTCATCACATAATAATTTTTCCTGGGTGGGGATCGAACCCAGGATTTCTGGATTAGCATTCAGAGCCACTATCCTCCTCCTCCACCAGTATCCTCAAGCCCATCGGTCAGAAAAATAAATATAATTTTTGGTAAACAAGCCGCTTCTTATCGGCTTTTCAGGTTATCAGCGTGACCTATTCTTCTATAATATTCGGTGATATATTTCACATAATTAAATAATGATATTGACGTCATCAATTTTAGAATTTACCACGCTGAATAAAAATATTTGTTGGAAAATTGTATGTTTTAGTAACCAAAAATAAGAAAATAATCTATGGTTCAACGATTTCCTTTATCAGATTAGTTCACCAAACATTTAGATTTAACAGTTTCAATAAAGCTTTTTTTCTTCGAAGCTGAACTTAAACATTAACAAACTATAAAAGTTTGAATAAAATTGCATTATTCTCGTAGCCTGGAAGAAATCGGATGGCCAATGGTTACCCTTCTGTCAAGAGTTTAAGCCGCCCAGAAAGCCTATGACATAGTTAATTGACTGTTAGTTAATGTTGAAGGCCGAGGCCTACAGGTTGATGTGCCTGCCAAAACACGGAAGAATTCTCTGAAATTTAAGCTTTTAGTGAAATTTAACTGTTTTCATGTTTTGTAATATCAGTAATTAGTAAAAAAAACTGTTTTGTTGTCACCCTGATGGTGACATACATCCAAAAGTAATAATTGAGTGACCACTCAATGATATCAAAACTTAAGAATTAATTATTAAATTATTATTAATTAATGATATTTTCTGGATCACCGTAGCCTAGTTGGTAGTGCTCCTGCCTACGAAGCTGGTGGTCCTGGGTTCGAATCCCGGTAAGTGCAAATATTTGTGTGATGAGCACGAATATTTGTTTCTGTGTCATAGATGTTTTCTATGTATTTAAGTATTTATCTATCTATATAAGTATGTATATCGTCGCCTGGTACCCATAGTACAAGCTTTGCTTAGTTTGGGGCTAGGACGATCTGTGTGACATTGTCCCGAGATATTATATATATATTATTATATATATTGTTAACGCTAGACTGAATATTGTTAACTCAATAATAAAGTTTCATGAATCCTTTAGTAAATTCTAGTTACTCTCTAACTATAATTTACAAAAGGATTCATGATTAACAATATTCAGTCTAGCGTTAACAATATATCTCCAGAAAAAGTGACAAAATAAGCAGGTAATCGAAACACTTAGGTAAGCTTAGAACGAAACCTATCTTGTTTAAGTGAGGAAGAGCATAGCGTTAATCCGTCCTATGATCCTTTTATTTGAATGATTTCTTATTGAACACATTTGCAAATAAAAAGTAAAAAAATACACTTATAAATATAAAAATAATGCCTCTCCAATACATGCCGATACAGAATTAGCCTTTTGAGCCTGCCCCCCTGACACAACTGCCTAATACTGTTATTGATGGCGTTTAGGTCTTTTACCACGCTGAATAACGCATGTCAGTATATATATGACAATCTAATTTATATGCATAAATATAAAGACTCTTTCTGTAAAGGAGTGATACTCATAATATTAATACTAGATATAAGCATAACTTTGTGTTACATACCACCCGTCTCCACAAAGTAAGTAACTCTTTTATGGGGCAATGTATAAGATTCTATAACAAACTTCCCAATGATATACGAGAAATGTCTATGAATAAGTTTAAAAAAATTATAAAAGCCGAATTGTGTAGCAGGGTTTTCTACAAAACTTCTGATTATTTAAGTGATAGAACAACTTGGGATTGAGTCGCTCTAAATTAACACATTTAAATACAATGTTATTTTATGTTAGAAATAAATATTTTAAAAAAGGATTCCTACTGAGTTTTCTCAGTAGCTGCCACGTCATGCACTGCACGGTAGGGTAAAAAAATTGACGATTCCACACAAATGTATTGTTTTAACGGAATAAATGACTTTTTCATTTTCATTCATTACACCCCTCAAAACAAATTTTAATGGCATTATATCCCTATAATATTGTAACACACGCAGCAGCGAGGGATACTCACCGGGTCTTCAAGAGACAACGACTGTTGCCTAAATTACTACAACAGAGACCTACAGGCTTAACGTAGAGCCGCTTAGAAATTAAACCACTTCGGCGGGCACCCATCTATAGGCTGACCGCGTTTACTCCGATCCCTTATGACAAATGAAAGCAACTGGCTATGACCACCTACATAACAGTAATTATAAAATCTATACAACTGTATGAGCTACATGATTTGCACTTGAACCTACTGCTAAACCAAATCGAGCCAGTTAAGAGAACAACTTGTACTTACTCCGCTGTCCCACAGATTATAAATAACAATTTAATTGTACGATTTCGTTACATTACATGTTTATTTTACGAGCACATAATTATTGCTATCATATCAATATTACATCCAACATTGATATAAACTTTATAACATGCAGGTATTATGTAACCCACGCACTTTCGGAAGAATGTCGCCATTGAGGTTACAACAAAACAGTAAAGTTTCACTAATTATTATCAATTATTGCAAATTACTGATATTGCCAAACAATAATTTATGTTAAAGGTTTGGACATGCAACACGCGTCTACTATCTATATAAACTAGTGATTCCCCGCGGCTGTGCACGGGTAAATAATATTCTAGGACATTATTCACACACGGCCATCTGGTCTCAAACTAAGCAGAGCTTGTACTATGGAAATCAGATAACTGATATACTACTTTACTTTTGTAAAAACATACTTATATAAATAATGACACCCAGAAATAGGACAAACACAAATGTACATGCTCACAAATCAACGCAATATCTGTCCTGGGTCAAACCCACGACCTGCGACGTGAAAAGCAACCACGCCAACCGGCCCGTTCAAATAGATAGTAAGATAAGTTAATACTTTACATAAAAGTTAGAGATCTTCACCAATAGAGCCCTTAAGTTGACATACGTTCGACTGAACGTATATTAGAGATCATTATAGACAAATTTTGACCCATATTCCGATTCAAAGCAAGCATTTAGTACTAAATTACTCTATATAACACACGAAACTGCCAGATAAGAGAAAGGCCCTAGATAATTTTAACAAAATTATGATATGTACGGAAGCACTACTTATTGCAATAGAATTATTTTCTGTTGGACCTACATTAGGGAGCATTATTAGTATGGCGTTGATACCACAAGATACTGTGGAGCTCATAGTCAAATACCCAATTATTGTATATAAGTATAGGGAATTGAATGTAATAAGCCCCATTATTCAACTTAAGTCTGATAGCAGAGAATTCAGAGTAGTGTTTCAGTCCAGCTCTATAATTCAGTAACTTTAGTTATAATCCGTTTCCATGTAGCCAAAGCAAAACAGTCGTCTATTTTTCAAAGTATAATAAGTAACCAAATAGAACGCCATATTCCATTGTCGAACATTCATAGAAAGGAACCGATAAATTAACCGAATGATCGATCGCGGCACAGTTGTCGGCGTCCAGCGAGATCCGCCATGCCGTAAATCAAATGTAACTAGCACGAACATTACGAAAGAATCAATACCGACAGCCACCTTTCTATTAACAATTCAAATCTACGATCATACAAGTCACTTTGTCCTTAAAACTTTATCTGAGAGAGTCGACGTCATAACAAATCTCACTCGTAAAATGCGTATTCCAAACAATCATATCTTCCTATCTTATCAAATCAAATGATTGAGCAAATGAGAACAGTTTATCACTGTGCCGCGCCGGTCGGGCTACTGCGAGGTCTCCGAGTCGCGAACCAGCATTACCACGTTGTTGCAGACGCATTCGGTACTCCGGCGCCGCACCGAGTGAACGTCGACAAGCGACTCACGTAACTATTAGTGAATAGAGTGCGCGTAGTCGATCGCGACGTGCAATGCCCAGGGCCCGGTCCCCTTCACCCCTCACAGGGATATGGAGACTCTCCTCGACAAGTTCAAGAGGGAGCAGAGTGGTCTACGACGCTCCCGATCCGTCCGCGCGTCCCTTCGATTGATAGGCAACCGCTGGCGGTCGAAAGACGAAGAAACTGAAAACATCGATAAGATTCAAACCAACGGCATATATTTCGCGAAGCCGATTTGGACTGAAAAAGATTATAACGACGTTGGATACACGGGTATCGAAGGTACTTACAAACCGAAGACGCCAGCAATGGCGAAGCGGAAGCCAGAACCTCCTAAGCAGAGGAAAAAAAGTGGAGACATCGATCTAAGTTTAAAACCGCAGAGACCGAAGAAAGTGGAGAAAAAGTTTAGTGATTTGTTTACAAACAGGAAGCAAAAAAGTGTGTCAGCCAAAGAACTTCTAGTGCCTGAAAAGATACCGCCTAAAGCCGCTGCTATTTTACATATTCATTCGCCAGAAAGTGAAAAGAATAAGAAGAAGATAGGGAAATCTGAGTCTGCGAAGTCGATGGCGGAGTTGATGGCGAACAAGCGCGTGCGCAGGGGCTCAGACGGCGACACGTGTCCGAACCAGCCCCGCGGGTGTGTGAACCCCGCGTTTGTGTACAGTACCCCACCAAAGGATAGGAAAATCCCGATGTCACCCACCGCTTATTTAAGTACGTATCATTACTATTTTACTAATATTGTTTAAGTTATTTTTTAAATCTGAGACAGTTCAGATTAAAAGATAATATGTTTATTTTATTTTTAAAAGACAATATTTGCATTAGGGATACGTGTAATACATTTCCCTAGCGCGAACATTGTCTTTGTGTGGCGTGTATCGCGGGGTAATATACAAACATATAATTCACGGATACAAAACACACAAATAATTGTCCCAGTGCGAACCCGGGACACGAAATAACGAGGCGACTATCTTAACCGCTGCGCTATTTTGTATAGATAAATTGTTTTGCCAAGCGGGTGACACATTAGTCAAACCCCCTCTCTGTCCTCAAATCTGTTCTCGCTTTCTGCAGACTGTATGAAATATATACACATATGTACATAACAGTAATATTTACTCATATGATAACCGCGTACACCTGAGACACCATACGTATATTTTTCACAAGTTAGCCTTTTGTCTTTTCTTTAAACTATAGCTATAAAAGTTAATTAGCTTAACGCATTACAGAAAGAACTAGAGAAACTGTTATAATCTCAGATTAAAAACTAAGAGGAACAATGTTCTTGAAAGTAGAGACTCAGGTAGTGAAATCAGTTTGAAGTATACCTAGGCTCAAAGATATTCAACATGATCTAAGTCGTGCTTAAGTTTCAACTTGAAGACTGAATTGTAAGTCCGATTGAACTCTTCAAGACTGTTCGTTTAAGTTTGTATTTGTAAATCTACTAACTAGACATAATCTTTGGCTAATTCTATGGCGAGAGAAATAAAAGTATGTGTATTAGTATACACGTACTTTTATGTGTGAATAAAACCTTAGATTATTACTGTATTAAAAACATAATTATGAAACATCTATACATATAATAAAATCGTAGGAAAGTCAAAACTGTACATTGAATGTTTTTTTAAAAGGATACTTGATACTTTTGTCTGTTTATATGTTTGTCTGTATGTATGTCCAGGCTAAACTCAAAAAGTACGGCATGGATTTACTTAAAATGTTGCATGAATATTAAAAAAAATATTAAATGTACAGTTTTGACTATAATTTTATTATATGTATAGATAATGTATAGTCCGATGACAGCTAAATCAGCTGAAATCGGACTATAAATTATAGATTTATAAAGCATGTTTCATAATTATGTTTTTAATCTATACATATAATAAAATCGTAGGAAAGTCAAAACTGTACATTGAATATTTTTTAAAAGGATACTTGCGACGTGATTTACAATCGATATCGAAGCCAAAAATATATTTGTTGTCTGTGTGTCTGTTTGTCTGTATGTATGTCCGGGCTAAAATCAAAAAGTACTGCATGGATTTACTTCAAATTGTGCATGAATATTACTCAGAGTTCGGGTCAACATATAGGCTATATATTATCACGCTATCGCCTACGGGGGAGGAGCTGTGATAATTTATTAACTTTAATGTGGGTAAAACCGCGGGGCACAGCTATACAGTTATAAGTTGCCACCTACAAAGCATTTCCTATAGAATTATAAAATAATTTATTTTTGTCATAAACAACGGTGTAGTCGAGTAACATATTAAAAAAAACAATCAAATTTAGAACGTTCTACTTTTTTAAAATTAATACATACAAAAACAAAAAGTACGTGCCTTATATTAATAGGTGTAGTTTTAAAAATATATCCGTACAAACAAGCAAATGCTATCTCAGAGTGTACTGAATACATCGATGCAGAACTGATCTTCTCTATAAGGCCGATTTATGGTTGTCAATGTAATCAAGGATAGTTTATTTCAAAAACTTTGTAATCCTAATGTTTACCTGAATATAAACGAATAGATATTTAGTATAGAACTCGATATATAACCTCCTTTATAACGGACCTAAAAAAACATTCTAAATTCGATGCATAATTTTTTGCTCGTACATCGATTACTCCAGCGTTTATGAAACGATTGTAATTATTATTTTTTATTTGAATGAACATGCTTGCGTGAAAGTTTCATATAAATTAGTAAGGTAGAGATCGAATAATAATCTTAGGAATAAGGAAATCAATAGTATCAAGAGTTTGAGCCGTTGTCTTGGGTCACAAAAAAAATCAAAATTGGTTTCAATAATACCTAAAAAAAATTTAATTCCTACCATTATAAAGCAATTTTGGCTCTACACAAAATTAAAGCATTTGAAACTGATGGCACTAAGACTATACGTAATTATTTGCACCACCTTCAAACGTTCAATATATAACTGAAATTATGCTAAAGTTTTTAGTGGGTTTTGAAGTCGGTATTCAGTTTTTTAAAACAGTTTTTTTTAAAGTAAAGAAAGATCATATTTCAGTAGCGGCATCGTAAAAAATATCATTACGCAAATTCAATAACAAAAGGTCGTCATAACCTTAAACATTAGGAGTGTTACGTCTAATTTCAGTACTTAAACTTTCTTAAAAACCGATCATCGTTCACAGTTACGAAGTAATTTTGTAACAAACTTGCATAATGAATACTTAAATAAGCAAATTTTAATTGCCTCATTGGTTGTAGGAATCAAATCAAATCAAATCAATCAATTTATTTGCTAAGAATGCAGGTACAACATTTAGGTGTTACAATTATTATTAGAATCCTATACATTCTGCCAAGAAAGCATGCAAAAGGTAATTTATTTAATTGCAATAACAACTAAAATTAACAACTGCAATTAAGGTCATGATTAATTAAATTAAATGGTATATAAAAATAGTCAATGAATTGAATAATTAATATGTCAGATACACAACGTCAAATAGTGTTATGCATAATTTACATTATTGTTTAAATTACAATTTCAAAAATACAGCTGAATCCTATTAATAATCATATAGTAAATTTAAAAATTATCATTAATAAAATCTGTTATTGAATAGTAACACTTTTCAATTAGTAGTTGCATGACCTTACTTTCATCAACTTGGGTAAAATAGAAATACAATCCATCTATTTCCACCCCAGAATTTCTATTTCCTCGACACCCCGTTTCACGATCACTTGCACTTGTTAGTTTTCCACTTTTTATTGGATAGGCTGTATGTCAGCAATACTCATTTTTATATTTGCTTTAAAAAAATATTTCTTAGCCCATTGCAGATTATTTAATAATTAAAAAAATCATTAATCGGTCATAGCGTATATTCATAATTCATTGGTTTTAACTCTTCTCATCTCATAGACTCACCTCTGTTTTCCAGAGGGGTAGGCAGAGACAATGGATTTCCATTTGTCACACAACTCTTTTGCCTCGTTTACTGTCATTATATTCTTCATACATGCTCGCCGGTATTAGCTCTCATTAAAACAAAATAGAGTTTAAAATGACGTGGTACCTAATATTAATATACCATTGAATGATTAAGGAATAATGTTGCCGATTTAGGTACAAACATGTGTTTGTTCACGTTTAATCTATCCAATGCCGTTAAGTGCCAATATTGAGTGACTATCCCGTTTTATTATTGACCTCATTTAAGTCTTTATATTAACGTCGTTCTAGGTTCTTTAAAAAACAATAATAGATTGACATTAGTTATTAGCAGCACAAATATAATAAAACCATATGAAATATTTCAAGCTTTACGATTGCATTTATGAATCTAATATAAAATATTGACATCTTATTCACTCGCCGAACTAAGAAGCGAGATGAAAATATAAAGTGCAGTTCCGACCTTACGTATTTTATTTTAATAGCGTGACACTATTTTTTACTGTTTAAAATAAATCTCACTCTCCTTTCGCTTCTGCCATCGCGTTCTGAATTCCCAACTTGCCGGACACCCATATTAGGGTTCTGCACTAAAAGGATGCTAACAGAACCCACTAATAATCACTAAGCTTCCACTGTCCGTCCGTTCATCGGTATGACCGTCAGCAAGCTGTATCTCATGAACCATAGTACTCTATCTTATCAATCAATATATTTACACTTTACTTTACACTAAAATACCTATAACAACAGATAAATTAAATCTCTAAAGTCAGCCAAAACAAATGTTCAATATATTTACACTTTACTTTACACTAAAAAACCTATAACAACAGATAAATTAAATCTCTAAAGTCAGCCAAAACAAATGTTTATTGTATGTTTGTATGGGGTATCCCATACAAATAAGACTGAAAACACTCTGATAGCTGACAATTAAAACATAATAATGTCAAGTAGGTTAACATACAAAAATTATCACCGTTAATAAAAATATTTGTCTTGTTTAAAATCAATGTAATAGACCTAAGTTCATAAAATAGTTACAATAACCTTTTGTGCTGGTTCTACCTTATAAAAGCTGTATCTTTCGAATCATAATAGGAAGTGACCTACAATTTTTAAAACAGGAAAGTAAATAATTGCCTGCATTGAAATCTGGTGCTGTATTTATAAATCGGTAACCGAATGCAAAAGTTACGTATATATTTAATAAAAAAAAAGATTGCAAAAATATCTTGTTATATATCAAATCAAAAGTCTTGCTATAAGAATCTCAAATATATATTTTTATGATTTGAAGATAAATATTTTTAAAGCTATTTAATGAAATGGGCGATAATTGACCAACACAGAAGTTGGTAAAAAATTAGCCAATTTATCAATTTATTTTTAATACTGTCTATAACTATTTAACTATAGACAACAGGAACATCAGCAATGTGACAAGTCTATGGCACATAGCGTGAACATAAAAAAATCTCAATTTTTCGTATAAACTTAATTTGCAGTTGACATACGGAACTCTTCCCTCGCGAATTTAACTCGTCCTTGTCCGGTTTTTTAATTTGATTTGCACTTTCAAATGAGATAAAACTCGGAAACTTAAAACGAATTCAATACCAATTTAAAAGTGGAATCTTCTCGTCTCCGTTATCAATAAACTTCTTCGTTTTTCATATTCTTTCGGGAAATCCGATCTTGATATATAAATCAAATCGAATGAGTAAAGAAATGAGATTCGAATTAACGAATACGGAAATATCACGGAATGTGTCAATAGCTTGCATAACGAAATGCCAACGCAACGGTAAAATGGAATAACTTGTGAATAATTTTATTAACATTGAGGTCAAGTTTGACGTAAACAGTGTTAATGACAATACCATACGAAATTATTGATGATTATAATTTAATCATTTTCCGATGTACAGTCACATTCATAGTAATCTGAACATGTTCGTTGTCTTTAATTCTTTCATTTTAATATGGTAGTACTAAATTTAAAAATAATAGCTTAGTAACTTGTTGTATATTTAAGGATTTAAAAAAATATATGTGATAAGACAGACCGCACGGACGCACTAATTCATTTTTTAGTTACTTTTATACTGTATACCATACAGCATACCATATGACAAGTACAAGTATATTATGTTAATAACCATGTGCTGGATAAATTTCAATCTTTCATCTTCATTGGAATAATTAAATATTATTATATTTTTTTTAAACTGTTATTTTCAGTTTTTGTTAAATTGGAATTATTAGGATCATCCAGCAAAGATAACACAATACTTAGGTTAATTATAAATATAGGTACTATTATGACTTATATTATACGAGTACAACCTTTTACTTTTTACAAACGCAGTAATCCAGGCCAAAGGTTCTGATCTATTTTTAGTAGTTAAATGATGGAATGATCCAGCTACTTTTAAGTTTACTTCCTCCAGCCAATCATTTATATAGTCATTTTGATCATCAGTTCTGCTCCAGATTTAAACGGTGATGAACTGATGAACGAGTCACCAAATTTCAACTGGGGAAATGAATTCCTGTGTCACGGGGTACTTTACAAACATATAATTGACGGACTCAGAACAACTATATTAAACTAATAGTTCACCTGTGCGGGAATCGAATCAACTACCTTAACCGCTGCGCTAAACGTGCATCCTGGTACCCGGGTAGTAGATTTATAGCCCCCCTAATCATCAGCCTCAAAGCGAGATGGAAGGGATGATATTTTAGACCTTGACTATACTAAATAAATAAAAAAGGTTTTTATTCACGTAGACTTTAAAAAAGCGCTTGTAAATAGTCAAAACATGTTTGTAGTAATACAGTTATTATTTCTAGTAACTTATTATATGTAAATATTTAGGTACACGGATTGTTAAAACATTTATAAAATTTATTTTATAATAGTAGTATTATTTAGCTAGCTTGTAATAAGTTATTGTCAAGGTGATTATGTTTAGGTTTAATTATTGAAATTTATATTTTACTACTTCACTCAAAATTAGCGTTATTTAATTTATGATGCCGACTATGTTTTTACTACGGCCTTTCGCAAAATAGTTATGCGAATTCTATTCGCATAACTATTTTGCGAAAGGCCATGCGCCATTACTACTATTCTCTTGGCGAATGACAACAGTCCGATATCACGTGACTTTATTTGACAGTTTCTGATTTGCGGAAATATTATTTTGATTGGCTATTATTGGATTTTTACGGGCGTTCGGCGCCCGTCTAACACGGATACGAATTTATGAAATAGGATACTATTTATTATTTGCTTTAAGTGGACGAACATTGAGGACTTTAATTTTCTCATGAATTTTAACATATTGACAAAAGCAAATACAGAACAAGTAAACCTAGTAGATTATAATAATATTTCTTCATATTCCGCAACTTGGTTTTGTTTAATTTGTTAAGCTTCATGGGTATAAGAACTGTTCAAAACGTATCTGTATACTGACATCAGCTGCATCATCAATGAGCTCATTCGCTACTCGATTATCTAGAAGACATTTCGTGATAAGACGACCATATTTTTTTTCGTTATATGCCTTTAATGGGCATGTTATACAATAAACAGATTATCAATTTATGTGGCTAAAATATAATAAAAATAACACATTATTCTGGTGTCATGTGCATTATTTTTTTAAATATTATAGCCACTTTAATTTAAAAAGACAAGAGAGAGATGTTTATGGTTGGTTACGCGACAGATTATGGAGATTGTGTTAAAAAACCCAAAGGGAGGAGTGCTCATTTAAGGATATGTCGCCCCAATTCACACGTGGTGGCCACAATTCGGGGCTAAAGTGCATCGTCTATTGCAGCATTTCTAAAATAGAACCTAGCGCTGCAAACCTGAGCATATGCCCTCGAGTCCCGCCTCCTATTTATCATATTTATCCTTGTGGCGTCCGTCCCAGATTGAAATCAAAACTTCTCCTCAGTAGTTTTAGGGAGTCTTGTTTAGATACGAAACTCTCCAGCTAAGTTTCGCTAGTAGCGCAGTAGAAACAACTGACTCTGCGTCAGTATCTGAATAATTTAGGATAAATAGAAGCTCGACTGCTTGTCAATGGATCATAATCTAGTCTAATCACCATTCCGTCGCCGCCGCAGCATTATAATTATTATCTAATCTAATTTGCCTGAAGCGGGGGCGCGACTACACCAACCGGCAAATATTGTATGGTTCACGCACTAGGTCGGCCATGGTCATGCGCTAACTCGTGTCATTAAAAATCGTGATATTTGATGTAAGGTTGTGAGGTTATTCTTTAGATCCATTTGAATAGTGGACAGACAGATGACTGCATTGTGCATGGCAATCAGTCAAATTATTGAAGGCCTTCTGCAAATATTGCAGACATTTTAGTTCCTAACCATAAATTGTAACTTAAAATTTACATTAGCATTGGAGGCTTTCACTGATTAACCGGACAGAGCCGGGCGGGGGCTAAAGCCACCTAGAAAGAGTCTTCAAACTAATTAACCAGGGCCAGAGGAGTCTCTTTGGGATTTGAACCTCTGACGCTGGGGATGCATGAGGTCGGATTTCTAGGAACGCTTTTTAGAGGTAGAACTGTCGTTAAACTTTAGTACGCGAAGACTCGGGCTGGTCATGGTAGGTCCGTCCCATCCAATAACGAGACTGAGGGATACATTTATATATGTATAGTATGTATATAGGATATATATACTTATACTACCTGGAACACTATTATTTAAGGATTACACGTCATAATACGTCATAATATATTATATTATGTAGTAAGACAGACCGCAAGGACGTACGGCCCTCGGACTGAATGAACTTTCGTATAATGTAAGCTTAAAATTATTATATTAACTTTATTAATCGGTTGCAAGCTTGGCACGTGCAACTGTATGCTAATACATTACATTATGTAATTATTACAGCAGCCTAGTGCGTGAAACTCCTTCTAAGAAGGTTTGTAGTAGGTACATAAGCCAAGGTTCTAAATCGTATTCGACCATTATAGTGACGGGTTCACGTACCGAACAATCACGAACAATCATCAATTTACCGCGGACGAACATTTTACGCGGTTAAATAAGTAGCAAACATGTTCTTTTTTTAAGTGTTGGTGGGAACTAGTCAAGTCAAAATGATATTTCAATATTAATTAAGAAAAGAATGCACAATAATTTTTATTAAACCGGTTAAGAATTAATTATTTATTTCATTCAATATTGTACGAATGGTAGTATCCTTATACCAGAGTATAGCTGCCTTAAAAATAAATACGTGTAGAATTAATTCTGCGGTACCGAAATTTTGATTACATGGGAATAGTAGGTACCAGAGCACGGGCAGCAGCGTTTTTGTGTGAACTATGACTATCAAACTGTATCCCCCCATTCTTCAGGGAGGCTCTGGTCCAGTTGACTGTCCAGCTGGACTTACTTTGGCTGACATGATGATGATGATGATTTTATTGTTTGCACAGTGCATTAAAATACGTTCATCCTGTAACTTACATAATTCATGTTTTTAAAAACATACAATTGATAAATTCTAAATTGAGGCGCTCATAACCTGATGCTCTCTCCGGTCAGTAAGTTATTGGCGAGGTTAAGCAACTAGGCTCGCGGTCATTCCATAGATGGGTGACCCCCATAGTATTTTAATTACTTAATCCTGCCTAGGAGGACAAGGTGTCAGTCCCGATTGTAGCCATTAGGCAACAGCCGTTAAGCCATGTCAGAGGCCTTATGAGCAGCGTGAACAAGGTGAGGTAGTCAAATTTTAACAACAAATGAAGCTCAACGTTAATTGACGGGATAGTGATGTTGTGTGTGTTTCAAGCGTCAAAGGTAACCTTGGTTTAAGTTCTAAGTCTTGCTATTAGGTGGTGGTAAGGGTTGTTTGCCAACTTTTACATACAGCATAATCTATGGGATGGAAGTATTTTCTCAGTCGGAAATACTAATGGAACACTATGCACCTACTTTTTTTAAATTGCTTTTGGAGGCAGACGAGCTAGCGGCTCACCTGATGGTAAGTGGTAACCGCTGCTCATGGACGTTCGCAGTGCCAGGGGGCACAGCAAACCGCTGCCTACCGAGATATTAATACTCTTTTTAAACCTCGATTGAAAAAGGACAAGTCGTAGCGGTGGGGAAACATCGCAGAAGGTAATTCATTCCAGAGCCTGCACGTATGTGGGATGTATGAACGCTGAAAGCGAACCGTCCTTGGCGAGATCGCTTCCAGGTGGTACGGATGAACTCTACTGCGAGTGCGCGTCGTGCGATGATATAAAGGGGACGATGGCCTCCTATATATAACATGTAACTTAATTAACGCACATCCTGAGAATAGTTTGTTTAGTATCGTTTACTGAATCGATTCATATCATTTTTAATATAGGTAAGTTTTTACCGAAAATAATTTTCCGAAATAAATTATTGTCATTTTAACCCTGTACAGTGAAAACAAATTAAAATGGACCGTAAGTCAAAGTAATAAGACTTTTAAAATCGCACTTTTATTTGTATTCATACAAATTCCATAATTTAATACAAAATAAAGAAAAATAAACGTTATTCCAAGAAACCAATTTAGTAAATAACTAAGTAATAACTAATTGGGATGTTTGAGGGTAAGCGTCAATTACGTTACATGTTGTATAGACGATACCTCCATTGAGCTGGGTCCGTGGTTTCGCAATATAACTTATGAACAAAAACATACTTTGTAAGTTATAAGTAATAAGTATACGATTTCATATTCAATCAGCACACTGATAATTGGTTAAGCCAGCCTAATTTGGGCCTAAATTAAACCTAATTACCATTCATAATTGCTAAACCGATAATAACAATCCTTAAAAAACTGGCTGTGAAATTGAATGCTTGTTGTTTACGACAGTGAAGTCTATATAGCTACCACACTGTTAATAAGTATAAGTAATTAATTATTTCGGTAAAAGTGTATATAAGGTTGAACACTAGTAGATATTTAGCATTATTAATGGATAGGCAAAACACATTCCCAAAATATCACATCATGATTTGTATATCAACTATTTCTCGCAAATTTTCTTTTGGAAAAAATGCATTTGTCAAAACAACATTTCTCAAATGGAAGCAGTGTGTTTTTGGTGCTTTGCTAGTTGCTTTCGGGTCACGCTTGATTTGTTTACTCGGCTCGCACTGTTGGGGTCGTAGTTATAACCTAATCTAACCTACTTTTCTGGCAGCAGTTCGTAATTAAATGAAATGTGGAATGAAAATTTGCTAAAGATTGATTTGGTCAATGAAACTAGGACGATATGTTTTTAGAGAAGTAAAATTTGACCAAGAATATTCTGGCCAAAGGCAGTACTTATACTTATACATTATATTGATATTTCATCGATACGAATGCAAAATAAAGTCATGTAGGACGATGGTGGATGCGGAGAGTTCGGGGTCGTACTCTCGGGCCGGCAAGTACGATCTATCAATTTATGTGCAGTGTCACGAGAGTTTCGTATAACCTTCTCTTGTTGTGGATCATTCAGAAGTTAATGTGTGTGTGTGTGTTGTTTTTAATTAATCCACGAATAGTTATTTAGAAGTTACACTCCAATCACGTATGCTGCGGATTTTTTTAACACTGGCGTAATGAAATAAAAAAGCTATAGTAAGCGAGGAAACGGTTCATTACATCCACATTGCAAATAACCAGTGTTAAAATTACATGTTTTTCCGATACCTTATTCGGTAAAGCGCTGATATTCTGAATACATGTTTCATAACTTTACTTTACCATTGTTGTTTAGTACGGAAATAAATTCACTCGCAATCATAAACATTTATTGAGCGTGACCTGCTTGCTAACGGTTAATATATCAATATTTCGTAATAGATACCCTATTTCATCCCGTAGCGGGTGTAAAAGTCATCCCGGGAGAAAATCTACTACGGGCAGCAGCGTCTGTGTGTACAGACGCCAGCACATCCAGCTACTAGATTTTCAACTTTATCATATTTGATTTGATTGGGGTAGCTTGATGTGCTGGCGTCTGTACTATGAGCACCATACGGCGAATGCCAACTCATGTGCTAAGCGTGGTTATTATGGCATATCGCTTTTACGATGGATACCATTACCTTATTAAGATCCAAGTGGAGGTCTATGTCCATTTGTGGACGTCTTTCAGCTGATAATATAATGGTGATGAAATAGAATACTCTACCATAGAACGGGCTGCGCGCTTGGTAGACGGGTTGATGATCCATGATCCTTGGCGTAGTACTTCAAAATCACAAAACACCGAATTTAATCGAGCTACTGTCACCAGATCTCGACACCCGTAAGGAAGCATTAACTAAATTGGTTATGCCTGTCGGATTCTATAAAGGCTTCTAAATAACTATAACTATTTTCATTGATATTCTCATGATCCGATGTGTCCTTTCCAAGACCGAGAGGTGGTCGTTCAGCCAATCAGGGTGACCCACGTTGAAAATCGATGCCGGACCATTTATGACGTCACAGTCATGTGGTCATGGAAGCCGATTGAACGAATAATTTAGTCATTTTTAACCTTCATCTATTTGAACCTACAGGAAGGAACCCAAAGGATTCCTACTGAGTTTTCTGCCAGTGTTTCTCAGTGCTTGCCAAGGCATGCACTGCACAGTAGGGTATAAAAAAATTACGATTCCACATAAATGTAACATTTTCACGCCATAAATTAACTTTGATTTTGATTTTGAACGCCGATCACGATAACCGGTGGATACCGGGACCTACCACCCGGTAGGTCCCCAAACCTGAAAACTAATCTCCATTTTTAAACAACGATTGTTCGGTCCCTACCAGTCGCATAGTCCCGTGAGACTATTTACACCTTTTGACCAGAAGACGTTGTAATATATGAAATTAATTCTAATTATTACAATTTAGTTTGTGATGTGTTTGTTTGTTACGCTTTTAGGCCTTAATGGAATTAAATAGGCTGAACTAGCAAAACACATTTCACTTTTTAGTCCGAAATCGGTAACATTAATTTAAAAAGTTAACGATGTGCAAAAGATTAGTATGATATTTTATAATTTTAGTAGGTTGTTTTTAATCTAATTAATTAGGTTACAATTTGCTAACAAGTAAGTTATAATAAAACAAATAGTTTAAATTTAAATAAAAACGGACTGCACATCTGGCGCAATGGTTTAGAAAGTCGCTTCGCCACTTCGTTTTCCGGGTTCGATTCCCGCACAGGACAAGTATTTGTGTGAACCATAGGCAGTTGTTCTGAGTTTGGATGTACTTTGGATTTGGATTCAATTCCATAGTGCGGGCGTCTGCATAAAATTCACTGCCAAGTTGGGACCGTTAGTTAAGTTTTAATTTAAACTAATCAAGATTCATACAAATCTATTGCTCAATTTTTGTATTGTTTTCAATTTGAATTTGAAAATGGTATATATATTCATTTGTGTATTTAGTTTTACTTATATTAATTCAGAGAATTTAGCTTACCTCTTAATAATTATAACACTGGAATTTGCATTCTCTCAACAGTATTAAGTGTTAACAATTGTTAATGAGCCAATAAATAAAATAAAAGTAACCGGTATACCGGTAATAATTGTAGTAAAATGTATTTCGCACACATTCCGCCTATCCAACGCATTTAACTAAGCTGATAATGTTGTCGCCTAGGTTGTCAATAGAGACATCAGCAATAGAGAAAAGCACTTACTTATCCCAAGAGATACCTCGAATAAAAGCGGCGGGTACAAAATAGTTAACTATATGGATAGAAAGATTGGCTTGTATCATATGAAAAAAAACAACTTTTTTACTTAAAATTAATTAAACACTTACAATCTGTTTCATCCTACCTAACTTGACAAGCGGTTGGCGAGGTTAGGAAACGCTTGCCTTTCACGCCACAGGTCATGGGTTAGATTCACACCCAGGACCGATATCGTTTTCGTGAATGGCGTTCAAATAAATAAAGGTTAAAAATGACTTAATCAATCGTTGAATCGGCTTCCATTACCACATGTGACGTCATAAATGGTCCGGAATCGATTGTCAACGTCGAAGCCGATTTAACGATAGATTAAGTCATTCTTAACCTTTATTTATTTGAACGCCATTCACGAAAACGATGTTCGTCGATTTAGCCGGTTGCCCCCCTGTGCCGTGAAAGGAAGCACTTGCCAAACACGCTAACCGGCCGGTCAATACAATAAAATTAAAATCAGTGCAAATGTGGTGTAAATACATATGATATAATATATAAGGTGCTTATCTTTTCCAAATCAGACATATTAGGTACACATGGATACCGAGACGAATTTCCTGTGGTTTTCCCCGAAGATTAAGAGATCGTGATTGAAAATCAGACAAATCCAAACAAAGATAAAATCTATAAACTCAAAAGTACTCAGATAACAAAAAAATATATCTAGACGTCCAATTATCTACGTAGGATATTTAAATCTGACAAGTTCTCAAAAATTTTAAACTGACATAAATTATGAAATGCGTATGAATATTTATTTTACATAGCTTAGTAGGCTAACAAGCATACATCCCAGCTGGAGGCAGCCTATGAATGCTTGCAACACCAGGGGCATCATTAGCGCGTTGCGGACCCTTTAGAAACCTGAACCCTTTAAAACTCCTTTTTTGAAGGACATGCTCTTGGGAAAATCGTATCAGGGAGAGAATTATATCTAACTTAAATCATTACTTCTTTATATACAATCGGTCGACACTCACTATAAAATATAGTGGATAATGATGATTGTTATATCTATAAAAAATCACAGTATTGATGTATATTTCGAGTACCTACCTTATCTTTTTAAGATCGTTGTCGTCCTTTGAAGATTCTATCGGCCAACATATAGTTAAATATATTTATTATTGTGAAAATGTAATAAAAGTTACTAACATATCCGTTATAGTTTTATGTATTATTTAGCAGTGCCCGCGGATATAAATATTTTTGTCCCTGCCCGTTTGTCCTGCGAAATACTTCGGGTTAAAAGTTCGGGATAATACTTTTTTCATAGCCTATGACACTCCACAATAACGTAGCTTTCTATTGGTGAAATAGTTTTGAAAATCGGTTCAGTAGACCCAGAGATTACCCCTTACAACGTCACAAACTCACAAACGTTACCTCTTTATAATATTAGTATAGATGATGAGAATTACTCTCATTTTTCGAAAACAATAACATCAATTTCTGGACGATGCCTTAACCAAGAATGGGCGTAAATACCACGCTTTTGGCATGGTGGTGCTGGCTGTTCTCTGGTATGTGGTGATATTCATTGCCATCCTACTTGGCGATATGTTGTTATGGTTGATAAGTACTCACCACCTGCGGCGTAAAAGGCAAGTAGCCTTTTACGCCGCAGGTTGTGAGTACGACTCCCACCCAGAATAGATTTGTGTGAATGAACATGTCTGTTTGTACTGAGTCTGGGTGTAATTATCTATATTAAGTAGTATATTTAATACATCAGTTTTGTTCTAATAGTATTCATGAATATATGGATAAATAGTTTTAATTCAATTATTTATCCTAAAACCTAATTATTTCCAAGAAAACAGTATAAAATTAAATTAAATAAGAAATGATGACTATAATGAGAAAATATAATAAGAAATGTTGAATATAAACTAAAATGAACTAACTAAAGGCAAACCAATAGGCGCTCTGCATCGGCATCAAAGCGTATCGTGCCCAGAAGACTGGCAGCATTACCACGTTGTATGGCAATGCTTATTCTCTGTGAAAAAAAAGAGCCTGACCAGCGCTCTGGTCACGGGTGGCGTCGATTATTTTTTTTTGCGATACTCCTGAAGATGAAGGAGCACCTAGACCCCATATATCAGTTATATTTTATTTTTTTATTTTATAATAATATCTAGGGACAATGCCACAGATCATCCTAGCCCCAAACTAAGCGCAGCTTGTACTATGGGTACCAGGCGACGATATACATACTTATATAGGTAGATATATACTTAAATACATAGAAAACATCCATGACTCCGAAACAAATATTCGTGCTCATCACGGTAATATTATCACTTACCGGGATTCGAACCCAGGACCACCAGCTTCGTAGGCAGGAGCACTACCAACTAGGCTACGATGACCGTCCAAGTATCTGGTCCAAGTTATCTGGTTTCCATAGTACAAGCTGCGCTTAGTTTGGGATTAGATGGCCGTGTGTGAATATTATCCTAGGATATTTCTTTATTTATCCTACTCCAAAACTCTAAATAAACATTACTACTCTAAATAAACATAAACTAGTTTGTTTTTACTATCTAATTATGTCACTAAACTGCGCTTGAACAATTTCAGTTTGCCTAATGACACGGTCATGTGACACAAAAGAAATATTTTGAAAATGGAAAGCGCATAGCAATAACGTGCTTGAAACAATGATGAAGTAAATATTTTTAATTGTTGCCATACTTATGCATAATTAATGCAACATAATTATTGTGTTATATAATTTAGAACACGGTTCTGTGAGAACTTTGAAGTACAAAATTACGAAACGATTATTATGAGGAAAGTTAAGACATTGACCTTTTCTTTGAAGAGCTTAATGACCAAGTTGCATCATGCTTACAAGCGTGTACCTGCTTGGAATGGGAATTGTTCATTTTACAGGAGTCGTGCTTATTTAATAACAATTACGAAGAATAAAATGGCTCATCATATATTTATATTTAACATAAATAAGTAACTCTTAATTGTACACAAAATCCTACTAATATTTATTATAAATACGAAAGTTTGTGAGTATGAATGGATGTATGAATGTTTGTTACTCTTTCACGCAAATGCTACCCAACGGATTTTGATAAAACTTTGTAGTTATATAGCTTATACAATCGAATAACACATAGGTTATAGTTTATAAATTTAAACGCGGGTAAAACCGCGGGGCACGGCTAGTATTACATACAAAGAACTATGAGCATGTTATCAAGATAGTACAAATGGCGGCCTTTTTGCTAGTGCGATCTCTTCCAGGCAACCGTTGAATGGGCCAGGAGCAAAGAAAAGGCATTTGAGTATTTGTTGGCATATAAGCAGTTTTAATTTATGATCTGATGGTCACCGTAGCCTAGTTGGTAGTGCTCCTGCCTACGAAGCTGGTGGTCCTGGGTTCGAATCCCGGTAAGTGCAAATATTTGTGTGATGAGCACGAATATTTGTTTCTGAGTCATGGATGTTTTCTATGTATATAAGTATTTATCTATCTATATAAGTATGTATATCGTCGCCTGGTACCCATAGTACAAGCTTTGCTTAGTTTGGGGCTAGGATGATCTGTGTGACATTGTCCCTAGATATTATTATTATTATTTATCTGACTGTTCGTGTGGCCAGTATTAAGTTAGCTGCTGAGGTACTCCTCAGAGACCTCATATTTTAGGTTCAATCCTCGCAAATTTAATTGTGTGACTCCATATAGTTAGTCTTATTTTATTTATAGTTGTAATTTGAAAGTTTAGAGTCCCTCAAGATACAATGATTTATTTGCGAAGTACGGGCGTTATCTTTATTAAAGAAAATTAAGATACATGGTTTCAACTGTTTCGAACAATTAGGATAATTCTAAAACGAGTTTAAATGGCAGTGGGTTTCAACTGTTTCGAAGAATTAGGATAATTCTAAAACGAGTTTAAATGGCAGTGACTGTTATCAGTTCCATTCTCAGATATTCAAGTAGTAAACAATTTTATTTGCATTCTAGTAATGCCATCATCAGTACCAATATTTAAACATTAATAAAAATTAAGCTAACTATTTTCTTTTTTATTAAAAGAACGCCCGCACCAGGGTATCTAATCCCTGTGTTGCGAGGTACTTTACAAACATATAATAGACGGACACAAATTACATCCAGACTCAGAACGACTATTTATGGGTCACACAAATAGTCGTCCGGCGCGGGACTCGAACCCGCGACACGAAGCGGCCGACTATCTTAGCCGCTGCGCCACACGTGCAGTCAATTTACTCATTTTTTTCAGATTTCCATTTTCTAATAGTCTCTTTATCACCTTTTTTCATTTAAATTTTTTTCATTTAAGTCATACAACGGAGTTTTGGAGCCAACGCAGAAAAAGAGGCATCGGGGCATTGTTTCATTTTCATAAACTGGTGTAAATTCAAGTTTTCAAGTGTAAATATGGTGGATTTTTAGACATAACATCATGGACAACGTACACAAGTGGAGGAATGTGCTATATTGCCGTGAATTGCGGTTTTCTGTGTTGAATCTAAAACTCCATATAAGCCTCTAGTAAAGTCTCCACTGCTTTACTGGGGTAGGACAAGGACTTTACTTGACTGTGACTTGACATTGACCAATGACGAAAATAAATTAAATAAAAACATTTAACTAAAGGCTCATAAGGCCAAAGAAGCCAGAGCCGTAAACCTAAAAAAAAAGGCAATTATGGCATATCATTCCAAAAATGATGGAATTGTACACTTCTCGTGGGGAGGCCTCTGTTTCGCAGTGGACGTCGTTCATCTGTCACGATGATTTTAATTAGGTTATGTAATCTATTTGATGTTGTATTGTATCATGTATATTATTGAAATTGAATGCCTCAAATATTCTATTTTATCTCAAACTTATATAAGATCTACGTCTTATTTGTTAGACAATGCCCATTCTAAAGAAATCATTAAGTAAATGACCTGCAGTTTTTTAATCTGTAGATGTGGACGTCATTAGTAATAATTGACAGATGAAAGCTCTCATCGAAAGTTGCCAGCATAGTTGCTTACATTACAAATTATAAATTGCCTGAATCATGTTTGTTGCTTAATTTGCATTTGACGTATATTTATTTGCTTATTAAAATTTATAGGCAATAAATTCTGACAATATTACGTGAGTACAATACATTCTCTATCAATCCGATTATCCGTTATTGATCGTTATAACCAGCACGAATTTGGAAATCATGTTCAGGGATAATTTCATGAATATTATGGGAATTGTAATATCTCAAAAGAAATACAGTATTTCATTTACATGTCTGGCCTGTTGGTTTAGTTGTTACTGACCCTGACCGCTAAGTCATAGGCCAGGGATTCGATTCCCACTCAGGACAAATCTTTGTGTGATCAGCACGATCATTTGTTCTGTGTCTGAAAGTAAGTAGTAAGTAGAAATATATAAGTATATTTATCAGTGGTCTGAGTCTGAGTTGCCATAGTACAGGCTCTGCTTAGTTAGTTAGTTGTCCCAAAATATTTATTTATTTACGTGTACAAGTTAGATTTATATAAACATTTATGTTGATTTAAAATTTTCACATAACAATATTACGTAACTTACAATATTACCTACATAGCAACAAATTAAAATAAACCAGAATAGTTAATAAACACATTTACAGAATGTGAGTAGATGGTTAAAAACATTGAAAGACAATCAAAATCGAGTACAATAATTACTCAATCTTAAATTATAATACCATTCTACCACGGCTCCGTTAGTCAAGCAAGCGGTAACGGGTTTAAGCTCAAATACTAAAACCCTTGGTTGAAATATCCGGTAGGGTACAAAAAGTTTTAAGTCTGAAAAATTGCCGTACATGTAATATTAGGTCTTTACCTATGAAATTGCCGTTCTGCAGTACTGGCCATTTCAAATCAAAATAATTTTTGTTTGGCTAAGAATTCTAATTTCAAATTAATTTTATTTTAAAAACATGGATTCTTTTTTCCAAAAGTAGTCATTTCTTTATTGATTAGTGTTACATTTTCATCGCATTTCAATCTTTTTCGTCATCATGGATACGTTAAAAATTCGAGTAATTATGGAATATGAGTACCGTCGTGGCAGCAACGCGGCACAAGCGGCACGCAACATCAACGACGTTTACGGAGCTAACACTACAAACCAACGCACCACCTGTTATTGGTTTGCTCGCTTCCGTTCTGGAAATTTCGACCTGAAAAATGAACCTCGCGGTCGTCCGAAGACTTTGGTCGACAATGACGAATTAAAGGCGGTTGTGGAAGCTGATGATACACAATCTACGGCTGAATTAGCAGCAGCTTTCGACGTTAGCGTCAAAACAATATTGGTCCATTTGCGTCAAATTGGCAAGGTAAAAAAGCTTGACAAATGGGTGCCCCACGAACTCAATGATCGCCAGCGCGAAGTACGCGTCGAGACGTGCCTTGCACTGCTCAACAGACACACAAATGAAGGAATGTTGAACCGCATTGTTACCTGCGATGAAAAATGGATTCTGTTTGATAACCGCAAGCGCTCAGCAAGTTGGTTGGATCCTGGTTCAGCACCTAAACAATGCCCTAAACGAAAACTTACCCCTAGAAAAGTGATGGTCACTGTTTGGTGGTCTAGCGCCGGTGTGATTCATCACAGCTTCTTACCAAACGGGGTGAGCATTACTGCAGATGTGTACTGTGAAGAACTGAGCACAATGATGGAGAAGCTGGCGCATCTCCAACCAGCATTGGTCAATCGCTCGTCTCCGCTGCTCCTGCACGACAACGCGCGACCTCATACTGCACAGCAGACGGTCTCCAAGTTGCAAGAACTGGGGTTGGAAGCTCTCCGTCATCCGCCCTACTCACCAGACCTTGCGCCTACAGACTACTACTTTTTCCAGAATTTGGATAACTTCTTGGCGGGAAAAAAATTCAATACCCGAGAGGCAGTACAAAATGCCTTTGAAGAATTTGTTGCCTCCCGTCCAGCTGATTTCTTTAAGAAGGGCATCAATAAACTGCCACTGCGATGGCAAAGATGCATTGATTGCATGGGTGATTACTTCGATTAATACAAATAAAAAAATTCATGAAAAAAATTCGTTTAAATTTTTTCATACAAAACGGCAATTTCATAGGTAAAGACCTATTATCAATGTGAACACTGTGACGATGATCGTTAAATGTTAAAATATTTTAAACATAGAAATAATCAATATATAACAAAACATTTGACTGAGTATAACAGCTTACAATCAAAGCACTACTTCAGATCTCAAAGGTAACCTGCTTGCTTCTAAAATATTAAAATTCATCACGTTCGAAACTAGATCATAAATTTGAATTCAGAATATTTCCATTTCAAATTGCAGCGCCATTGATTTTATTACTTTCTCAGAGATTTTGTGTTCGCTGTCGGCTAGAGATGTACTTCCGTTATATAATTGGATTCGAATATCGAATTTATGAGATAATAATCATAATAAATATTTAATCAATGTTCTGAGATGTGTCCTACATTTTATGAAGGAAGTTATAATTTTTGATGTTAAGTGTGATGTTTTCCTCTACGAGTTTATTGGAAGTTTTGACGTCTACACGCTCTCGTAAAGTTTCGTAACAATTGACTGCTAAATTATACTGAGAAGTGACATAATTAATTGACATGGGTACTACGGTAGTGTCATTTTGCCATGTTGTTCTACAATGCCGCCGTCACAATATAGGTTAGAATTGTATATTGAAAATTTGATAATATTAAAAAAAATCTTATTAGTTTTTCGAAACTGTCAAATTATCTATTATAATAAAGCTTGTTGGCTTGTTGGCTTTTCTCAAAGATGCATATCAAAGTCCTGTTAGACATAAATTCTGCAGGAGTTAATTTCACTATTATCTCGTGGATATATGCCGCAGAAAACTACTATATGTGTCACCTATATATAGTTGTTCCGAGTCTATGTGTGCTCGCTTTGTCGCGATATAGAAATTGTATATTGTTGCATAGTAAAAAAATAATAGTGACTTCACAATATAATAGTTGTCCTGTACGGGTATTGAACCTAAAAGACCAGGTCGCTGAGGTAGTAGCGACGTGGCCTTAACCACTGAGCCACACGTTTAGTGCTAATGCGAAGGTTACGTCAACCGTTTTAAACACGACAAATTAAAACAAAATTTAAATTTGGAATGTGTCAAAATTTATGAAAATGTTCAATTACTAATATAGAAGAGACGTTTTAGTCGTTAAAAAACCTTTAATTAAACTAGTGAACCCATTTGCGTTCTCCATCAGGGCTAAACTAATTTGAGAACTAAATTGAACTCCCATTCAACCGAGTTAGTGCGATGTTGCGTCGCAGGTTTTAAAACTAGACACATAGCTTTAAAACGTAAAGTTCTCATTGAAGGCACTATTTGCTCAATATAAAATTCAACTAGTTGAATTTTGTACTTTCAGCACCAACTACCTTACTTAAAATTAATATCCCGTTTCAGTTTGAATATAATCCTGTATTTTATTTCGTTACTATATTCTCCTCTTTATTAAAAGGTTACGCCCTAAGGGACCAAATTCTGTATTGCACGGAATTTTAAAACTGACACAAGTCTCAAAAGTAGTTCAGCAATCATAAGCGAAAATCGATCCTGGGACATGAAGAGGCGTGGTGACTATCTTATCCTCTGCGCAGTGCATTACTTACGTATCGTATGGGCAGTGGTTACCCTAGTGTTAGAGTTGTTCAAGCCGCCCAGTAGGCCTATGACGTGGCTTAACGACTGTTGTCTAATTACTACAACCGCGACCGACAGCTTAACGTGCCCTCAGAAGCACGGAGACGCTCAGAAATTAAACTAATTTGGCGGTCACCCATCTATGGACTGACCGCGAGCCTAGTTGCTTAACCTCGCTGATCACTTACGGACCGGTGAGAACAGTAGCTATGAGTATTTTTCAATGTATGCTTATATTGTGAACTTATATATATGTTATTGTATATCAATAAACCTAAACATAATTATGAGCAGTATATTGGCAATGCGCGTATGAGGTCAAAGGTGTTGCAAGCGTCCATATGCTACGGTGGTCGCTTACTATCCGGTAAACCGTAAAAAGTAAAGCTGACATAGTTAAGATTTATTAAGATTAAATCGGCGAGTGAGATAGCTAGCGGTTGAATTCTGGGCTTTAATTGGAATAAGCGTAGAAACAGTTTTAAATGACGCAGCCAATTGAATTAAATCTAGATTGACAACAATGACCGAACCCCGAAACGTGTGACCATCTCAGTTGCTACTTTTACTGCAATGGAGTGACATGTTAGAATTTATATTCTGTGGTCAGTGAAGTTCATAATTTAAAAATTTTATTATTGCAGTTAATATACGACAATTAATTTAAAATATTTCAGTTTATATTCTGCTGTAAGTTGTCCAAGTTCCAAATTTGAAACTATTTCAGGCAGTTGTATGCTTATGTTCCAAATATAAAAATGCAACTCTGGTTTTTACAGCATGCGGCCATAAATAGTGGAAATCAGTAATTTATTATCGGCCAGCATTTTTATTTTCGCGTTCAGTTTTTTCGTTTAATACTTTTGCGTTGCGGTGGTCTTTACGAGTTTTATTTTATCGTTATGTTTGGTGTCATTATAACGTTTTAAATGTTTAAAATAAAGCTAATTTTATGTTACAATAAAATGCTAATATAAAGCGTAGTGCTTTTTAAATGCCCTGAATATTTAACTGTGAAACCAATTTATCTTTTAGTGAAAGTCATTTTATTTTATATTTAATACGCGATAGCGAATCGCATATTAAGCTGCTAGTTTAATTTATGATCAATTATTCAAACTGTTCATTACCTATAAATGGTGATAGGGTTATATAATAATTATCAGGTAATTACTTTCTAACCTCCAATTTGGCTTGGATCGATATTTGATCTTAATATACATGAACACCAATTGATATTTGCATTTAAAAAAAATATATATTTACCGTGTTATTATAATGATTCTGTACTATCAATTTGGATTTTTGGCGGACTTTATTAATTGTCTTCTTACACTAATCGCTGAGACTGATAAAGAAACGTAATAAATTAAAATATGCTGAAAAAGATTACATCGTGAAAGGTAATAATTAAATAAAAGTAGGTAGACATGTTAGCATTTTAAATAGAACACCTGTAATTACAAGTTTAGAAAATTAAAATATTTGGATCCCACGAAAACATTGAAGTCCATTTAAAAACTTTTTGCCATTTAAACTAACTATATACTGCTCTTCCATAAACAATATTTGCGGCAAAGGCAATTTTATTCTGTGGCAAAGGTCACATTTATTCAGCCTTCGGTTCTCACACCTCATCATTATCACATTAATGAATTCACATCCACGTCCCGTATCCTCGTATGTACATTGTGTACATGATCCTTCCGCATTGTGTCCAATATGAACGGCTTGCAATTATTTATTATACACCACTGTCGCTTTCGTGCTGTTTTTTTGTACGTGAGTAACTATTACCCACGCGATGCGTCGACGCACGTCAATGGAGAGTACAGGGTTGTCTATATTGTTTATGGCAGTAAGATTTATCTGTAATTTATGTCATTAAAATATGTATGTATTGTCATAAATTATATTTGTAGTTACAGTTATAACTTACAATTTTTATTTATAAGGAGAGAATTGAGGCATAATGCGAAAACCCGCGAACAAGGCATTCTTAACATTCGGCTCAAATATCTAATAATGGTGTTATAGATTTGAAAGCCATGCTTTTGGGCTTATGTGCCTACGTGTGTCTGTCTGTCGACAGTTGTAATCCCGTTTTTTTGTCTGGAAGCTAAATTATAATATTGTATTCTAATTATATTGACAAATCTTAGACATAACAAATTTTTGATTGTTTAACTACTTCCATTCGGGGTTTATTGAATATAAGGTTCGGATTTTGAAAAGAACCCTTTCATGTCACCTATCAGTTTGTCATTTGTCAGTCAGGATATTTTACGTCAAATTAAATCAAATCTGACATTAAATGTTCTAAAATTCAGGCAGCTTTTTGCATTCTCACACACATTAAATGTAGAATAGAACCCGCATTTAGCCAATTTTGGAATAAAAGTGTCGGAATCTTTAAAATTTGTCTGTTTTTTATAAATCATCAAGTTTGCAAAGAAGTTTACGGTCCACCTAAAAATTACACAATTCACACACAAGCCTCATAGGCAATCAGTAACCACTTAATTACTGATTGCCTATGAGGCTTGTGTGTGAATTGTGTAATTTTAGTACAGATAAAGAGACAGAGAAAGGTACAGCCATTTGAAATAATTTGATTCTTGTTTGTTGGTTTTGGCGTCGGTGTCATATTGCTAAAACAGTTTTTATGGAATTACTAGAACTATACTACGAGATAACCTAGTGGTTTGACAGTAAGTTGTACTGTGGATTCCGTGGTTTCGAATTAAAACCCAAGGCACGCGCTACTGACTTTTCAATTTAAAGTGCGAATTAGAAATTAATAATAATATAATAATATCCTTGGACATTATTTACACATGGCCATCTAATCCCATACTAAGCAGAGCTTGTGCTATGGAAACCATATAACTGATATACTAAATATACTACTTTTCTTTTGTAAATACATACTTATATAGATAATATACTTATATAGATAACATACTTATATAGATAATTACACCTAGACTCAGGACAAATAGACATGTTCATGCACACAAATATCTGTCCTGGGTGGGAATGGAACCCACGACCTCCGGCGTGAAAAGCAAGCATTTGCCAACTACGCTAACAGGCCCGTCGAATTTAAAAGGGTGCAGGAAAACATCGTGAGGAAACCTGCTTATGTAAGAGTGCTCCAAAAACAAGGTTCTTGATGCCATGTGAAGTCTGCCAACCTGCACTAGTCCAGCGTACTGGACTATGGCCTATGCCCTCTCATTGTGAAAGGATGCCCTGCAGGAGTAATGGGTTCCTTTATCCTTATTTATTATTATACTACATGTATTATGTCGACTGTCACCGTAGCCTAGTTGGTAGTGCTTCTGCCTACGAAGCTGGTGGTCCTGGGATCGAATCCCGGTAAGTGCAAATATTTGTGTGATGAGCACGAATATTTGTTTCTGAGTCATGGATGTTTTCTATGTATTTAAGTATTTATCTATCTATATAAGTATGTATATCGTCGCCTGGTACCCATAGTACAAGCTTAGCTTAGTTTGGGGCTAGGATGATCTGTGTGACATTGTCCCTAGATATTATTATTATTTATTTTTATTGTATTCTTAGCGTTATCATTTTTATCTGTCTTCATAATGCCTAATGATTTGTCGTTGTCATACTATAATGACTTATATTTGACGAGCCGGTTGACTTGGTTGGTAGATACTCGCGTTTCCAGCCGCAGGTCGTGAGTGCGATTCCTACCAAGACCAGACATTTGTGTGCAAGAACATGTTTGTTTGTCCTGACTATATAAGTATGTATTAACAAATGAAACGTAGTAAATGAAAGTACATCATAATATGAACAGACATATGATAAATTAGTTAATATTTATAATTATAAGTATGTTAGCAGTACCTTTTAGGAAATTTGTGGGTGTACACAACAAATTTCCTAAAAGGTACTGCTAACATACTTATAATTACTACCCCCATCTCTGTAACTCCTTTCTTCTTTCACTACCTAAGTTGCCTGGAAGAGATCACACCTTGTGATAAGGCCGCCATTTGTACTGTAATATATATAAAATGTATACGTTGTCAGTATGTATTGTTTTTAGAGGTGTACATTAAACAGTTTTATCTATCTACATCAGTTATCTGGTTTCCATTGGACAAACTCTGCTTAGTTTGGAATGAGATGGCCGTGTGCGAATAACATCCCAGGAAATTATTTTTCTGAATTCATACTTTGCTTTGCATATACATATACTAGGAATTTAGAATGTTACTGGAGTACTTTCTTCAGTAATATTTTAAGTCACTTTTTCACGAAAGAAACAGCCTCTAAAGCTCCGAAATGGTATAATATTTCATGTGCCTCTGAGTTTCCTGCGTCGCTTTGCCTCGCAATAAACAGTTCAGTAACAGAAAATTTAGAATTCAGAGTGGCTTTGTGAGCTCGCTTTAGAAACAAGCTTGGTTATTGTTATTTTGTGTATATTACTGCTCTGTTGGTACAGCGGTAGCGTGTTCAATCGCAGATTCCTCCTCAACCTGATGATCCTGGGTTTAAATCCAGGACCGGACCAAAAAGTGATATTGGGATTTTTCTGGAAAAAA
Organism: Pseudoips prasinana; assembly: GCA_951640165.1. NCBI lineage: Eukaryota > Metazoa > Arthropoda > Insecta > Lepidoptera > Nolidae > Pseudoips > Pseudoips prasinana. The sequence continues at coordinate 30,940,528 of OX621240.1, forward strand.
CAATAAACTGTTATCAAACCTAATCAGGAAAAGGTCAAGCGTTTATTTCAATTTTAAACTCTGGGCTACTAGCCGTGTTTGCCCATTTCTCGCCAGATAAACCAAAATACAACTTTTTGGTCCGACCCGGGTTTAAACCCAGGATCATCAGGTTGTGGTGGAATCTGATGTTCAAGGCCATGTTGAATAACAGCCCCATAGGATTATTAGAATGCCTTTGCGCACCATTTGCGCAATTTTTTTTAACATGACGTATGCAGTTACTCTAGTAGGCGTTCACTGCTTCACCGGACTATAATATCCCCGGGGTAGCTTTGGTAAAATTGGCTGCCGCGATGCTGTAGCTAGCTAGCTAGCGAAAATCGGAATACAAATCATTATCATCATCTTTATACAAAATAAAACATACCGTACTTGCTTATAATATTTATGTTTTAATTATAACAGATATATCGTCGCCTGGTACCCATAGTACAAGCTTTGCTTAGTTTGGGGCTAGGACTGTCTGTGTTTTATTGTATTAGATATTATTATTTAATATTAGTTATTAATAGAGCATTGTAAACAATAGTAATAATAAGCCGGCAACGTACTTGCAGCCTCTCTGGTGTTGCCAGTGTCCATAGGCTCCAACTTTAAAAGTATTATATAAATTTATAAATTTCATAAACAACGCATCGGTACAGTTATTTCGTTATTACAGAAGACTCCCTTAATTCTTAGCATTCCATGGATTCCTGTGCGGAAACCAGGTCCATCGCGTGGTAGAGGAGGAAACACTCGACAGAGTCTGAGACTTGCGACTCAGATGTAGGTTTAAGGGGGGTTTTATATATTTATTATCAACACGTAGTATTCCATGACATGTCAAAACATGCACATACTCAAACCACAGCTGGCTAAAGTCCTCCTCTAATACTCTTTATTAATTTTGAGGAGACACGGCATAATCTCTACGCTTGGCTGACGGGTTTACGAACGCATTATCTATACATATAATAAAATCGTAGGAAAGTTAAAACTGTACATTGAATATTTTTTAAAAAGGATACTTGGGGCGTGACCTATCGAAGTCAAAAATATAGGTTTTAAATTTTTTATCTGTGTGTCTGTTTGTCTGTATGTATGTCCGGGCTAAACTCAAAAAGTACTGTATGGATTAACTTCAAATTTTGCATGAATATTACTAAGAGGTCGGGTCAACATATAGGCAACATATTATCACGCTATCACCTACGGGGGAGGAGCTGTGAGAATTTATAAAATTTAACGCGGGTAAAACCGTGGGGCACAGCTAGTCAATAGTAATTATAGGCCGGCAATATGTATGTCCGGGCTAAACTCAAAAAGTACTGTATGGATTTACTTCAAATTTTACATGAATATTACTAAGAGGTCGGGTCAACATATAGGCTACATATTATCTCGCTATCACCTACGGGGGAGGAGCTGTGATAATTTATAATATTTAACGCGGGTAAAACCGCGGGGCACAGCTAGTGATACACTCAAAATGTTTTAAAGAATAGTTGTAAAAATACTCTTTAAAAGTCTTTTACGTGTAGTTGTTGCTTTGTTAAAGTAATCTTCCCAAAACCGATTTGTTAATAATAAGGTATATTATTTAACATGGAGTTTGCGTAACAACCCTCGGAGGCTGCAACAATAACGTATGCAGACAATCATGGGAACCTTTCACCTAGTTGTTCTGGGAATGCTTCGTGGCGCTTTCCTTTGTATTACGTTATTTCGTTGCAATTCATATCGCTTATTTATAAGGTTGGACCTGGGTAGAGAAAGGCTCTTTTTAGGTTACCGTACCCAAAGGGTAAAACGGAACCCTATTACTAAGATTTCGGTGTCTGTCGGTCCGTCTGTCACCAGGCTGTATCTCATGAACCGTGATAGGTAGACAGTTGAAATTTTCACACATGATGTATATCTATTGCCGCTTTAACAACAAATACTAAAAAATAAAATAAAATAAACATTTAAGCGCAAATATTTGCACGCTTTTATAGATAATGGTACGGAACCCTTCGTGCGCGAGTCCGACTCGAACTTTTTTTATATTATGTAGTAAAACTTGTTTACTTGTTTAACAAAATGTAGTTATCAGAAGCCTATTTTGATGTAAAACTTCTTGACGCAAGCTTGAATCGGGGAATAAGCTGGTGAATGCGATACGAGACCGTTACGAAAAGTGTGCTCGGGCGAGGCGAATGGAAGTTGAGAGGGAGATGTAAGTTAGTGAAGATGGAAAGAGAGAGAGAGAGAGTTACCTTCCGTATCTAAATCAAGGAGGAAGAGAGAGAGGCACACATTTTCTTTCTCTCTTTCTCTCATAGCCAGTTACGTTTGCAGTGATACATCAGTCATGTCGTCTTAAGTACACTCGTTTTTATCAGATGATATAATAAAATGACATACCAACTAACCTAACTTCACCTAACCTTTTTATCACTCCTACTATCATAAAGAAATCGAGGCAAAAGTGGTGTGCAAAGATCGTGACAAATGGAAATCCGTTGTCTCTGCCTACCCCCGTGGAAACAGGCGTGAGCCTATGTTTGTATGTACTTTCATAAAATGGTATACTAGATAAAAAAAATTAAACTTGAGAGGTGTCAAGGGACACCCGGATGGAACGAAGTTATTTCTTATTATTTATTATGTACAAAAAACCTGTATACACTCAACAAAAATAATCGTCGCGACACCAGGCTGTTCAATGCGAAATGGAAATGAAAATATCTGGCTTGCTTTCTATAAGAGAGAGAGAGAGAGACACAGACAGAGAAACATGCGCGCGCCGCGGCCGCACAGCTGCAAAAAGTGTCGTGACAACTTTTCGTAAGAATTTTTTCCGTCTAGCCCCCTTTCACAACGCGCGATAAGGACTTCGTTCCAAAAATCTAGGATATAAAAAAGGTTACGTCAGGTTAACAAAATGCAGCCAAATTAACCACACCTTATTTTTTTTGTAAGTCCTTCTTTCACCAAATGGCTTGCCAGCTAATCTTACCCCATTTAATATTTGGTAATCCTAGTTTCACAAAAAAGGTATTCAAGAATGTGGAAATAAAAGTTAGACAACGGCTAGGTGAAAGTACATCAGAGTAAAGAGGCTAAAAATAGAGTTCTAAGGAAAACGATGGATTTTCTATTAAACCTTGTTATGTGACACGTTGTAATATGAAATATAACTTTGCTAACTTATTATTGCATTAATTAACGCCAATATATTTTGGAAATTAACCTTCGAAGCGAAGTTGTTTGTATAAGCAAGTTCTAATGCTCGAATACTATTTATTATCTATCAAATATCTAGCGTGGAATTACTTATAAAAAAACAGGAACAATGTGACGACGGCATATCATGTGTGAAAATCTCGCTTGCGGCGACCTCTAATTCGACATCGACCTCTTACGACAACGACATCTAGTAGTGAGATTCGGTATTTTTTTTCTTTCGTATGTCTTACAAGCCTAAATTAATATAATTAAAAATAACATATTTGATAATCAACTTCTTTCACAAGTTTTAAAGTTGGTTTTTCTTTAATATATGGCTAAAAAGCGACCCCATACTCAACATTTTATTTACGTTACACTTCCGTGTTTGGGTCTCCGAAATTCATGTGTTTACCAAAGTCAATAGATTTAGAGTAAACTGCCTGTGACACACACAAGTGATCCAGTAACTGTTTTGTTTTTAAACTCGGATATACGGAATCCTGAAAAGGAAAGACACTGCTTGCATCATCGTAGTTTTCCTCAAAGCATCATACTAATGAGTAACAATCAAATTCTAAGTATTTCCATAAGTAAACATTATTCAAACAAACAGAAAATAGACACAATAAAATATTTGCTCAACACATTTCATTGCTCCAGATGAAATGCTAAAGAATTCGTATATTTACGTGTTATGAGTGACTCACAAAAGTCACAAATATAACGTTACATCATTCAACATATAAAGTAGCAAATAATGCTTGGGAAGTAGGGAATATCCGAATAATTGTGCAGTTATGTTCTATTATAACATTTTGTAGTTAATTAAAAAAAACTACTAGCAACATAAGTAATTAAAAATAATTAAATAGTTTTTGTTTTCATAAGCCTTAAGTTTATTTTTGTTACGTTAAAAATATGTTTAATTTTTGTTTTATATAGTATATATTATATCATTTAATTTTAAGTTTTTTTGTGTCACTGGTATGAAATGTATGCGCATACTGTGACACCTTCAAATGTTTTGCATTTAATTGAAATTTTATACTTAATAGTCTAGACGTAAGAAACAACGTAACAACTACTGGTTGTCCAAATAAATAAATAATAGAATTAGTTTCCATATGTCCAAATGAATTGAATTGATTTGGATTAGAATTGATATGTGGTAACATATCGCGAAAATTCCTTCGGACATTCAATGTAATTCTATTAGTTGGAAACGGAAATTTGACGGTTGATTTTTGAAAAAGGAACTATACGAGTGAAGTTTTTATAGTAGGACTATATAGTAAAAAAAACGCATTCTTTTTTCAATTTTTTACTTTCTTTGCTAGTTTTTTTTAAAATACAGAAACACATACATACTGATTAACTTATAAGATAGCTCCTATTGTAGCGGATGTTAAAGATTGTTCCGACACTCTCATAACCGGATGGCATCTTATACGACCATGGAAAAATTAAGCACAGGGTCGACATATTTACCTGCTCTCTAATAGCACATGCTTGTAATTCCACCTACCAGACAGACTCCAGGTTGGCAGGGTATTTAATTTCCTTGTTGGAAAGTATTAATAAAGCTTTTTGAACCCAAATCTCATTATCTACAGTTTAACGCGTTACCGTTAAGCCAACGTGGCAGTCAAACAAAACACATGTAATATACGTACGTACGTACAGACACCAGCACTTCCAGCTACCCCAATCTGTAAAATTTCTTTCATAGGTTTTCAACTTTATCACAAAAGCATAAGGTTCACTTTAAATTGAGGAAATTTGACAGATTGAGGGAGCTTGATGTTCTGGCGTCTGTACTAACACTACACACAATTCAACCGTCGTATGAGAAAATGGGAAACTGTCTTTCATTCGTGGAAATACTTTCCCTTTTGTTAGACTAAACAAAACATGCGTACAACATGTTCCGTCATTTGTTATCACAGATTATACTTTAAAAGAATCTTTATTGCCGAGTCTATATTTATCTAAAATTAACAAAATTGATAGACCAAATTCTCCTATTTCCTTTTTTAAAAATGTTATACAATTATATAGTTGTGATATTAAAAAATACCCATCAACAATTGAGAACCTCCTCCTTTTTAGGTTAGTTAAAAAGAAGAAATGATTTTAGAAGAATCTTTTTTGCCGAGACTATATTTATCTAAAATTAACATAATCGAAGCGCATACACTCGCCTTTCCTTTTTTTTTAATGTTTAATCAATAGTTGTGATATTAGAAAAGATACCAATCAACTTGAGAACCTTCTCCTTTTTAAGTCGGTTAAAAAGAAGGAATGATGTTGAGTGTCTTTTTCCTTACCTTAGAGCTGGCTCATATCTATGTAAATCAACACATTAGGCTTGCCATACAGAAGAGTAATGTTGCCAAAGTTTTGGCCACCTTGCCCGCAGTTGACGATTTGAACACAGTTTTTTTTTTATTTATATGTGTTTTAGATTAATAAAGCTAAAGTTTTGTTTATTTGTTCGTCTTTAAGAAATATTTTTTAAATTTGTTGATAATTAATATCTTAGAAATAACAACGAAATATATTTTTGGTATGCGGTAGACACTTCCTACTGAAAGGAGTTTTATTTCCGATAGACCAATATTTTATGAAATCTACAGTATTCCTAGACACGAAAATAAATAAGACGGAAACGAACAAATATCCGACATATATCGTGCATGAAATTGTGGCATGCGACAATTTCTACTCGTCAGTTAGTTCGTTAGTTACTAGCGATACGATCGGCAAGAGATCAGACCTTTTCTTCGTTCAAAGAATTAGTATGGCTATTTAACGTGGCAATGCCGCTAGCTTTCTGGGAGGGATATTTTGACCTCTGTATTTAATTATATATAATCTGTATTTTCCTTGTTACTTATTTTTTTATCGTAAGTTGTTAGCTGATATGTGTAATCTATGTGATAATAATTGTAATTTTAAAAATAAAATTTTGATTACGTCTCTGAAATCAATTTTATACATTCGCGTATTTATTATAGACACAATAAATCGAATTTCAAAATTATATTCAGTAGTTCCACTTCATGACATCAGTATACTTTTCTATCCGCAGTTTTATTTAAATATTTGAATTAATTTCTGATAGGCCATAATTAAGATTCAACGACATATTTTTTTTATTTTGTGTCATAACATACCACATCGTAAGTCTGCAGTATTTAAAAAATCTCTTTATTAATATCTGCTAGGCCATACTTAAGGTTCAACGACATATTTTTTTTATTTTGTGTCATAACATAACACATCGTAAGTCCGCAGATTTTTAAAAATGTCTTTATTAATTTCTGCTAGGCCATAATTAAGATTCGACGACATATTTTATTTTATTTTGTGTCATATCATAACGCGTCATAAGTCCACAGATTTTTTAAAATGTCTTTATTAATTTCTGCTAGGCCATATTTAAGGTTCAACGACATATTTTTTTATTTTGTGTTATAACATAACACATCGTAATTCCGCAGATTTTAAAAAATGTCTTTATTAATTTCTGCTAGGCCATATTTAAGGTTCACGAAATATCTTTTTAATTTTTCGTCATAACATAACTCATCGTAAGGTAACTGTCTATATTGAGAAAAGATGAAGAGAGAGAGAAAAGAAGAGGAGTAACCTATCCTCATATAGAGTCACACACCCCAGATAACTGGCCTGTTGTTCCAGTGGTTAGTGACCCTGACTGCTAATTCAGAGGTCGTGGGTTCGACTCCCATACGAAATAAATCCTTGAATGAACGCGATTATTTGTTTTGTCCTATTTTCAATACGTCTGTATTTCAAAATATACATATATGTACATATGTTTGTTTGTCTGCGTAGTTTCGGATCAGATGGCAGTGTGTTAGTTATCCCAAGATAATAATAATAATATGCTGGCTATTACACACGGCCATCTGATCCCAAACTAAGCAGAGCTTGTACCATGGAAATCAGATAACTGACATAATACATATACTACTTTTCTTTTCATAAATACATACTTATATACATAATTACACCTAGACACAGGACAAATAAACATGTTCATGCACACAAATATCTGCCCTGGGTGGGAATCGAACCCACGACCTGCGGCGTGAAAGGCAAGTATTTACCAACCACGCCAACTGGCCCGCCCGGATATTTATTACATTACAGACTACATAAGGTCTGCTTATCTAATCTGTCCCTTATTATGTACCTACTCTAATACCAGGGGCTCTACCGGCTAAGTCGCCGAACATCGATTTCTTAAATGGCGTTGAAATAAATAAAGGTTAAAAATTACTTAATCGATCGTTAAATCGGCTTCAACGTTGACAATCGATTCCGGACCATTTATAACGTCACATATGCTCATGGAAGCCGATTTAACGATTGATTAAGTCATTTTTAACCTTTATTTATTTGAACGCCATTTAAGAAATCGATGTTCGGAGACTTAGCCGGTGGTGCCCCAGGTGGGCTAATGTCACTGGCCTTACTCTTAGCCCTATCACTACGGTAATTGTGACTGACAATGAGTGAATGTGAGCTTTTTAATATTCTATACTGTCGACATCTCACCTTGTAAGATCGATTTGTAATCGATATTGAATTCGGCACCTAATCATGATGTATCACGTATATGGTGGATAAGGCTATTGATCGGTATCTACTTACTTACCTCGGATTTGCCTTAAGGCCAAAATTAAAAAGAGCCTCGGAAATACTTCACAATTGGACGCTGTTATTTGCTTGTCGATTTGCCTTGTAATTTGTTGTGAGAATCGCAGAGGTATAGTGAAAGAACGTAGTCAACTAATGAGTTAAAATATAATGACAAAATAATTCATCACATTAAATATCAATTTAGGTTTGAAAGTGAACTTGAGATTCACATGATATAAACTTTTTTAGTTATAAATAGTAGTTTCAGACATCTTTAAAATGAATTGTATAAATTTATGAGCATGTGGGAATCGAATACACTAGCCACGGAGTATCCGGCCCCATATGCGTTAACTGCTCCGCCACCGCACCGTGGTTCTCAGACCCGAATTTATACAATCCATTTCGATATTTTCTAAACGCACTTAATTCATTTTTAAGATGTCGGAAACTTGTTTTAAATTTAGCATGTTTAAAGTGCTAAAAGTAATAAATGAAACCAAACTTAATTATAATAATTTTGATTGAAGAAATATTCCAATTATAAATACAATGTAATTATAATAATACGTAAAGTCGTTAGCGTTTTGGGCACCTTACCCGCAGATGGCAATTTTCATTTATAAGCATTGGTGTGTCATATTATTCTGTTTTCAGTACTGTTCAGAATTTGTTAATGAATCTTTTCTTTAATATTGCAGCAGGTGCATTTAAGAAAATTCCCTGTGTAGCAATGCATTTATAATGAAAAACCCAAAAAAAACGGAAAAACCGAGATAGATGTACGTAAGACGCATCTTGGTGTCTCCGTATAAGACCATTATTTTAAATCTTTACTGTCTGTTTTGTGTCCATTACGTTCATGTGTGTAAGAAAGTTTTTGGCTAAATAATTGATATTGTGCATAAAGTTACAAATTAAAACAGTAACTAAATTACTTAGATGAAATTCATGACTACGTTCTGGTATTCAATTTTATTTATTTACACGAAGATGCAGAGAAATCGATTCACTTGAGGCGGTATCGAATGACCACTCTGTGCTTAACCTGGCCCTTAACCCATTTATGAGCGCCTGAAACTAAACTTAATAAGCAATAGCTACTGTACGGCTACCTTAAGAATGCTTGTTTGCTTTTTGTTTTGAATGTAAGCTCAGTAAAGATTTCTGTACTAATAGATGTCATGAAATCACTCATACAGCGGCAGCACATTACACATAAAATTTTGTTTCCTTTCAAGATCCTTGTTATATCATAATTTTTGTACTTGTATTATAGCATTGCCTTAATGAAATCAACATTAGTGATGAAAATAAAAACATTTTCAGCAATTTATATTCATTGTAAATGTGGCTCCGGTGTGCCAAGAAAGAATGACCATACTCACAATACAGATCCATAGACAATACAAGTCCTTTATAGTTCAAATGACATTGAGTTAATCATGTACATTGTTATTAAAACTTAACCTTTGTCTGACGTTGTGGGTAGTTTGATAAATGATTCGAACTTGTGTAGGCGTATCGGAAGTCCCAAAAAGTAATATCATGTTTAGTAAAATCTGATTATTATGTTAGTGTAGATGTTTGGTAAATATATATCGTTGAATACGATATACTAATAAATATTTATAGACAATTTTGGTAGCAACTGTGAAGTTTATTTACGACTGCTCTACTCATATATTGGAGTGACTAAGGTCATTGGCAGTGATATTGCCTTTTCATGAAAAAGAGATATAGGATTAAGTTTAATATAGTTGTATGACCAAATTTTTTACCTACTTCAAATGAAGAAAGTTAGCAATTTGACTGGGTGTAAGTATGTGTGTTTTTGATACGCGATTTCGATATATATTTTTTTGGGAATATAAATGATTTATAACCCCAATAAAGGTTGTTCAAATCGGTTCATAAGAAGGAAATTTGAAGGTTGTTTTGTTAATAAAAACTATAACTATAATCGTCAATAAGCTTATGTGATAGAAGAATTAAGTTGTCATAGAAATGTAGATTTTTTTAAAAGACTATACTGCCTATAGTGAAATTATTTAATTCTATTATCAGCCAAATTACGACACTATTGGACTAAATCCTCCCCAAATAAAATAGAAAGGGTATGCCATAATCGCCACGCAAGGCAGATAGGCAGTTCATCGCAGTTTGATGGTTATAGTTCACAGAAAAACGCTGCTACCCGCTCTCTGGTAGGTATTCCCTCCGGACGATTTCTACGTCCCCTACGGGATGAGATGGGGTGATGATATTCTTCGACGTCACCACACATTTGTTAATTATAATAATTATAATTGGAACGAAGTTCCTTATCGCGCGTTGTGTAGACGGAAAAAATTCTTACGAAAAGTTTTACTGCACTTTTTGCAGCTGTGCGGCGTGCGCATATTTCTCTGTCTGTCTCTCTCTCTCTTATAGAAAGCAAGCCAGATATTTTCATTTCTATTTCGCATTGAACAGTGTGGTGTCGCGACGATTATTTTTGTTGAGTGTATACAGGTTTTTTGGACATAATAAATAATAAGAAATAACTTCGTTCCATCCGGGTGTCCCTTGACACCTCTCAAGTTTTTTTATGATAATGACTGTTACACTGTATTAGCTGATAACAACCCGAGATACAAGTCCCTTGCCTAGCACCGTCATAATGATATCCGTATCAACGAGCTTGTAATTTGACTGAAACCATTGATTTCATCATTTAATTCATTGATGAGCATACACACATAAACACATATGTGTGTGTGACGAGTAATTACGTTGTTTATAAGATACTTTTTTTACCCTATCATATAATCACGATGTCCTCGATAATGACCTGTTCTATATCGCCTAAGCACTCATTGGAAGTGCCATGCCCTTTGTTACGTACCGAGGTAACTAGTATTATTTGACTATGACAGCAAATTGATACTTGATACATGTTATTGACGGAACCCGTCATGACTGTAGTGTTGAAAATGACCAAAGTGACTGAATTAGACTGACTGTCATTTACGGTCAAATTGGTCAAAAATGGTCATTAACTGTCAAAAATGGTCATTTTCAGTCAATTTGATTTCAGTAATATTTTAGTACCTTTTAAGGTTTGTCGTTGATAAGAGTCTAAAACTTCTAAATTGAAACAAAAAGTGGTTTTTTATGATTTATAGTATTATTATATAGTGTTAATCATTTTACATTTCGACAAAATGGCAACATCGCATCGCCTCGCACATCGACTTTGATGTCGTCTTATCCTCTCATGATATAATACAAAATAAAACGACCGGTCATTTACTGTCAAAATCAGTCAATTTGACAGTAAATGACCGGTCATTTAAGGTTTATGACAATTGTGACAATTCAGTCATTTTACATCTCTAATCATGAGTCATTGATGGCTGTAGTATGTAGTAGGGAACTATGGCGGTTAATCCTGCCATTAGAGGAATGATCAGCATAGGTAATTTTGTAGACAGAATGTTAGCGTTGTTGGTGGTTGTTAGGTTCACATAGTCTGATAGCTACCAATTTCAGACTATTTGAATCTTTAAACCACCACTATCTGAATGTATGAGTCATTCTCAATTTGAACATAAAAATAATAATGATTAATATAATTGTTACTTTTAAGTAAGAATAATAATTGTATCAAGAACATTTTTATCCACTTCACGCGTTGAATTCTTTTCTACTGCGTTTTCATTATGATTTTTATAGTATACGTTATCTCAATTTTGGTTTTTTTGTTTTTGCTTATTTTTCCTTTTTTCTCTAGAGCTCCAGTACGGCGCGCTGCTCGAGGGGTGCGGGGGGGAATTACCATCGTTGAGCGCATGTGCACCCAATCCCCCGCACCTCGACAAGGCGTCGCGCCGGCAACAGAAAGATGCGCGCGCGCAGCAAGACAAAGTCGCACAAGTTAACATACATTTACACGGTATTTTTTTCGTTTTTGTTTCTTTTATTTCTTTCCTTTTCTCTTGTTTTAATATTTTATTCATAACTAAACGATATTTATCTATGTTAATATTTTTTATTAATATTATTTAATACGCTAAAAACGACCTCGGCAAATAACTTTACATCCCCACGTGATGACTAGTGATAGCTGATCATTATCATCATATCAGCCGTAAGACAACCACTGATGGACAAAGGACTCCCCCTAATATCCACTATTGCCGGCCTTGCGCTACGGTATAGTGATAGTTGCCAGATCAAAAATACGAGTACGAAATACTGACGAATATCGGTAAATGCAAATTAATTGCATGTACTGATTAATCGGATAACTTGACGGGACGGTGACGGGCCTGTTGGCGTGGTTGGTAGGTACGCTGCCTTTCACGCCGGAGGTCGTGGGTTCGATTCCCACCCGGAACAAATATTTGTGTGCATGAACATGTCTGTTTGTCCTGAGTCTGGGTGTAAATTATCTATATAAGTATGTATTTACAAAAGAAAAATAGTATATGTAGTATTTCAGTTATCTGGTTTCGATAGTACAAGCTCTGCTTAGTTTGGGATCAGATGACCGTGTGTGAATAATGTCCCAAAATATTGTCCCAGGATATAACTAATTAATGTAAGTTTCTAATTGGATACCTATCTTTCATAATGAGTTACACATTTGTGTCATATTTGTTTCAGTATGTATTGGTGGAATTATTAATGGCGTGGTTAGTATACATATACTTGCCTTTCACGCCGCAGGTCGTGGGTTCATATAAACATGTGTGTTTGTCCTGAGTCTGATATACAAAAAATGATCCTATTTAGTTACCAGATCTATTCTCCTTAGTGCCATAATATCCTTATAGAAATCATGTCTGCTTCACATCCGGTTTCTTTAGTACCCTCTCTATTACTTTAATGTAAGGGGTACTCAATGTCGAACAAAACTAGTGGCAAAAACCAAAAGTACGACGTGAAAATTACAGCAAATTCATAAATAAATTTTTATAATTCATAAATAAGCAATATTATTATTATTTAATTTTATATTTACTGTACAAATGGGTTCTTCAAACACAATAACAATTAAACGGCCAACATATGACTAGAATCTACACTAATAATAATAATAATCACGCAAAGTCAAAGTCTAATTACGAGTAGTATTAAAAATACAAAATATTATCTAAAATTATTAAGATAATAATTAAATCAGGCGTTGCTTTGCGGAAATGATAACATTCAAAATACGAAGTTAATAATATGTATGTAATTTTAATGTACTAATTGTTAGTTTCATCAAGCCGGGACGCAATATACACCGCCTTTCCGCCCGCACACAAATATACACATGCAAGAAAGACAATATAAACGTACACAGTACATGCGCCGGTAATCATACCGCCGGAAAACAACCCAACACGTGTTTATTGTGAAGGGTTACTAACTCGGCACTTGACGAGCAAGCATCCCTTGAGAATGGTAATAAAATTATTAAAACCAAAAAGGTTTATTAACAAGCATTATGAAGATGATTTTTTTAATATGATTGGTTTATAAGCACATTTCGACTACATTATATTTCCAGAAGATTATTAAATCGTCAATCAAATGTTCAACTTCGTTGATTATCTAATGAATCTGAAATAACTATTTCCATATACATATATTATACTATTTCCTTTAACACCTAACGACTCTTTATATGAAAAACTTGAGAGGTGTCAAGGGAAACCCGGATGGAACGAAGTTATTAATTATTATTTATTATGTACAAAAAACCTGTATACACTCAACAAAAATAATCGTCGCGACACCACACTGTTCAATGCGAAATAGAAATGAAAATATCTGGCTTGCTTTCTATATGAGAGAGAGAGAGAGAGAGAGACAGAGAAACATGCGCACGCCGCACAGCTTCAAAAAGTTTCGTGTAAACTTTTCGTAAGAATTTTTTCCGTCTAGCCTCCTTTCACAACGCGCGATAAGGAACTTCGTTCCAACAACTAGTTTTGTTATACGTTACTACTAACATTAGTATTTCAGCAAATCTGTTCTCAGTAGTCCTATAAAGTGAATCTTAGTTCTTTTTGTTACAGCCCTATTTGCGGCCGTCGAACATGGCTATTTGGACAAGGCAAGGAACATCTTGGAATCCACAGACGTGGACGTTAACAGGTTAGTTTTAGTCTTTATAATGTATAGGGGTCCACCCCAACTTCATCCCGGTTCCTAATTTATGTATTTAGAGGTTTTAGGCATATTCCCTTTGGGTCCAATTTTAGCCATTAAGATCAGCATCAAAGAGCTTTGTTAAATGTGCCGCACCGCTGACGACCAATCCCTCAACAGCAAAAATGCTAACCGCATCATTTTGTCAGGCCTCCCGAGAGTTTCCCGACCTGGAAGTCCCTAAATAGACTCCGGGCTCAGCTGGGCCGAAGCAAAGAAAACATGTCTAGGTGGGGACTGTCGAGCAACCCCAAAATTTACTGATCTTAGAAATGCCACAAGAAGGGCAATCAGTGTGGCCACGTTCTGGAGCATATTCATTTAGTTAGTTTGTCATCGACACGCTAAGAAAAAGAAGTAAAGTCTTTTTACTTCTGCGGTCCCCTGAGCTGTGGTTTTGCGAGTCTCTCCGGACGGCAGTGATTACTTACCATCGCGTGACCCAGTTATCGTATGACTTGCTATTCTTAAAACGTAGTGTTGAACAATTTAATTGTTTTATTATTTAATTCATTTATTAGTTCATAACTAGCGGCTGAGATACACATACGGATTCCCCGTTAGATTTCTGATCTACCACTTTGGTGCGAAATCCAAAAAATTACACTAATTAATTTTCCTAACAGCCAACTGTACCATAATAAATAATTAAATTTGTATCACACGTCAATTACTCTGTCATGACACTTATGCAAGTGACATGACATGACAGAGTAATTGACTTCATCAAAGGCGCTGGTATGTCCCAGTGCCTTTGATTGAGTAACTGTTTAATCTCTGCTTGACAACTGCTCCACGTCAATCACACCGAGATTAAGCCAATCCCGTGTTTAAATGGCGCTAAAGTTCCATGATACTGCCACTATGTGGCGCTGCTCCAGAAATCACGTCATATAATTTGATGATTACCAAAATATGAAGTCAATGTTATGTAATGAAATAGTAATAAAAATAGAGGTCGTCACCGTATTTCGGCTACGGTGGCTTCCCTGACAAAAAGTAGCCAAAAAATAAATAAACAAGATATATTCCTACTGCCTTTTCTTCACTCCTGGTACGTTCCACGGTTGCCTAGAAGAGATCGCACCTATTTGTACAATATTGATAACACGTTCATAGTTCTCGGTGTACAATAAGGAGTTACTTACTCACTTAAACTGCTCGATCCATGCTCAGACAGGCTCACCACCATTCCTCACTATCAAAACTCGTTAGGACTATGATCTGACATAACCGAGGAGAGATTAGAAGCAAAACCAACAGCGTAACGTGCTGTCCAAGGTACGAGAGAATAATATAAAGTCTACTTCCAGACTTTAGACTGGCTTTGGATGATTTCCTTGTCATTGTCATCAGGACTGACAGTCCTGTGATTTGAATCCATGATACCGTTGAAAATGCTACAGCATGACCAAAAAAGCAGTCATAGTCGAGTCAGTTTGTTATGAAATCTAGTAGAATAATTTCAAACTAAAGCAGTACTTTATATCTATACAGCCATTGCCTAGTAGAAGCAGCGCCGCATACCAGCAGTCCCTTTGCAAAGTTTATGACATTATTTCCTACTGTCTCTATAATAATAATAATATCTTGGGACAATGTCACACAGATCATCCTAGCCCCAAACTAAGCAAAGCTTGTACTATGGGTCGAAGGCGACGACCATAATCTATTCATTAATTAATTCATATGGTCAGTGTTATATATTAATTAATAATAATGAAAAAATAAGAGTATAAACACAAGCATTATAGGTAACGATATTAGATTATCTATAATAAAATAAAATAAATAAAAAAGGTATTTATTCACGTAGACTTTAAAAAAGCGCTTGTAAATTGTCAGAACATGTTCGTAGTAATATATAATTAATTTATAATTACTTCTAGGTACATATAGATATTTAGGTACACGGATTGTAGGAAATAATTTACAATAAGATTTATTTTATAACAGTAACGATATTTAACTAACTTAAATTAAGTTATTGTCAAGGATTATGTGTAGGTTTAATTACGCCCCAAGTTTTAGAAAATACTAGCTGTGCCCCGCGGTTTTACCCGCGTTAAATTTTATAAATCATCATATCTCACCCCCCGTAGGTGATAGCGTGATAATATGTAGCCTATATGTTGACCCGACCTCTTAGTAATATTTATGCAAAATTTGAAGTAAATCCATTCAGTACTTTTTGAGTTTAGCCCGGACATACATACAGACAAACAGACACACAGACAAAAATTATAAGAATTATATTTTTGGCTTCGATATCGATTGTAAATCACGCCCAAAGTATAGTTTTTTAAAAATATTCCATGTACAGATTTGACTTTCCTACGATTTTATTATATGTATAGATTCTGTTACAGTTTTGACTTTCCTACGATTTTATTATATGTATAAAGGCCGTGTTGAAACCGGTAGTAGAGACACCCGCTGAGTTTGTTTCGCTAGGTCTTCTCAGTTGGAGCGCATTGGATCCGGTGGTAGCATTAAAGCGCGACGGTCGTTATAATCACAAGGTCCGCCATAATAATAACATTTATCGATATCGAAGCCAAACATATAGTTTTTAAAATTTTTATCTGTTTGTCTGTATGTATGTCCGGGCTAAACTCAAAAGTACTGTATGGATTTACTTCAACTTTTGCATGAATATTACTAAGAGGTCGGGTCAGCATATAGGCTCCCCTGTAGGTTTAACGCGCGTAAAACCACAGGGCACAGCCAGTATAATAATATACAAATCAATTATGTCTTAGCGGTTGTTTACTTGAATCTTCTTTAGATATATCATTATTTTACTCTGGTATCAGAGTTATTCAAGCCAAGTACGCTTCTGACAAGGCTAAACGACTTTTGCTTTAATGGCTACAGCCGGGACTGATAGCTTAAAGTGCTATCCTAATCACAGAGATATCAGAAATTTAAAGACTTTTTTATAGATAGACTGCGCGCATAATTTCTTAAACTCGCCAATTGATCGAATGCAACAGTGATATAAACAACAAATAGAGAAGGGAACTCCTGTTAAACAAACAAACGATTTATATTCTACAAGAGGCTACCTTATCGAGTACAAGTACTATAAAGAACAGTTCAGAAACTCGCTGTTACTATCACGCTGACAAATGCACCCGCAAGAGATTTATCTCCGTCCAACTACCAAGCACCAGACACCTGGAGTTGGAGAATAAATGTTTCTAGAAAATTCTTAATTTATCCTTACATACCGTTATTTTATACAACGCGCATCAGAAATAGGTAGTAATAAGTGTTTAGGAAACTCAATCCACTTGAAGAGATCACGTTACAGAATTAGCACAATCTGGGTTTGGCCCGATGATAAAACCTACGCCGCTTTACTCTAGTTATTTCAAATCATCATTGATTATTCTTTTTTATATCATGGTTGAAAGGATGTCCCTGCTATTACTACTTTGGTGGTGTGGTTTATTAATACGCTTATCGGCACGCATTACCGATAATCAAAACATAATTTCAATTCTAAGGTACTCCCTTATCGTGATCCGGCCACCACGGCACGTTCAATTTTACTGTAATACCACTATATATTTGGTTGCATGTTATTATGTAGATACAAGTATTTCTCACTCATTTCATTTCATTTATTAATTGATAATAATAGTTACAAAAATCTTATATCGTGTAGATATTGAGCACTTTGACATTAACACACATCAACAGAATCTAGGGATATTTTATATTGCCTCCGATGTCTAAAAATCTATGAAGAATTCTCGGATGTAGTAGATGAAAGAATGATAGGTTATTTCAAGGTCTTTAATATATACTTCGTTTTATTCTAATAATTTTTTGTAATTTTTTTTTCTAAAAATTACAATAAAGTATACACACATCAACAAAGTCTAGGGATACGTTATTTTGAAATCAAACATGGCTTTATTGTTTAAAACCTATTTAGTTTCCTTAAAAAGTTTATTTACAGATTTAAACCTTGTCTATTCTTTATTCAAAATTTAAAAATTAAAATGAGAAACAAATGAAAACACGCAAAGCACAGCGCAATCTTGAGTTGTATCTAATTTCAAGAAGTTGCATTAAAATTTTTTTTGCGTGTTAATTGAAGAAAACCTGATAAATTGTTTTATTTTCTTTTCTCAATTGGTTGTGTAAGCTTTTTAGCGTCATGCCACGCCATCATTTGAGTCGAGATGAAATGTTACGGGCAGTTGGCATGTTACAAAACGGTGCTATTCAACGCGTCGTTGCTGAGTCTCTGGGCACAAGCCAAAATGTGGTATCCAGGCTGTGGTCACGTTATCGCGCTACTGGAGATGTGGCAGAACGGCACACAGGTAGATATCGTGTTACCACTCAGAGACAGGATCGATTTCTCCAAATGATCGCCAGAAGACTACCCAATATCACAGCGATGCAACTAGTGCAAAGGCTCCAGGAGGGTCAGCAGCTGCTGGTGAGCGACCAAACCGTGCGAAGGAGGCTGCATGAAGTTGGTCTTCATGCTCGCAGACCGCTACGAGTCCCAGCGCTGCGACGTGGCAATCGCGGTAGGCGACTTTTATGGGCTCAAGAACATTTGACATGGAGTGATCAACAATGGTCATTGGTGCTGTTCACTGATGAGTCCCGCTATGGATTTCATCCAGATTCGAGACGAACACGCGTTTGGAGAACTCCAGGCAGGGTCAGCCGTCTCCGACATCCACAGGAGGTCCACTCTTACCAAGGCGGGACAATTATGGTGTGGGCAGGAATACGAATCGGCGGACGAACCCAACTCATTTGGATTCAGGGCAGCATGACTGCCCATAGATACCGTGAGGAGGTAGTAGAACGTGTCATTGTCCCGCTCAGGGCCCTAACGGGGCAAGAATTTCAGCTCATGCATGACAATGCACCTTCCCATACAGCGCGGCTGGTGAGGGCCGCCCTTCGAGAACACGATGTTCAGGTATTAGATTGGCCTCCACAGTCGCCAGACTTAAACCCAATTGAACACGCCTGGGACATGTTACAGCGAAGAGCATTGAGGGATTTTCCGCCCAACTTGACAACAGAAGAACAACTTTTCGAACATTTAAAAAGAACTTGGGACTGCATACCCCAGCAAGACATTGACACCTTAATTTTAAGTATGGAAAATCGTTGCCGCTGTGTGATTAATGTTAGAGGAGGAAATACCGATTACTGATTATCAGATTTGGTAAGATTTTTATTCATTTAATTCGATTGAATAATTTTATAAGAATAAAATGTTTTTGTTCACTCAGTAATTTTCTATGGCTTAATTAATTTAAGACTTTTATTAATTAGAAAAACAAAATCGCATCGTGTTGTTAATGTTTAAATATCGGCCATGAAATTATCTTTAATTCTTCCATTTACAGTCATAACAAAATGTTTATAGTTTTCTAGATAATCAATGAAATGTTCAATATCCCTAGATTGTGTTGATGTGTGTATATCTCTGAAACGTTATAATAATGTAATTGATTACTTCAAAAATTCAGAAACCTACTGATTCAATATGTAACATAATTTTTTCAAACCTTTGAATTTATTTGTCGGGGCTGTTATATCATATCCTTGATCCCACTCGTATGTACGCGCGAGTAAATAAATAAAAAGATTGTCTTTTTAATATGACGAATATGACCACCTTTCCTAATATTACCTCGCACTGGTCAGCTGCCTTTGATAAATTCCTGTATTAAGAAGCGGGTTAAATTAAATCGCATCTATTAGCTCCAGTTTGGTTGCTTTTTGAGCACAAAAATACCCAACGTCCTACGTTTAGTAATTTTTTCATTATATTGGTACAATCAACAACAACGAACGGTGGCGGAGCGGTTAACATGAGCCCGGATACCCCGTGGTCGTGGGTTCGACTCCCACCCGCACTTAAATTAATACAACTCATTTTAAAGATGTCTGAAAAACAGCAAACTCAATAAAACCTTAAACATCTTCTACATACATAGATGAATGGACGGTGACATCTGTTGGGACATTAGTTTGCAACCGTTTAGAATATGCTATAACCTAAATATTGCAAAACAACCGATCGAAGTCTACTATAGACACACTTGACAGACACATTGGCCTGGCAGCACAGCTACGTAGGGCTGGCAGCATCCAGTTCTCGAGCTTAAGGTATATGATGTATCAAATCTAGCGGAGAGTTACCTAGTTTTAGTGAGGCATACTAGAATTTCTCCTTCAGCCCAACATATGATTCCAGATAAATCTGATAGCTAAAATTAATTACTAGTATCCTTTAAAGAAATATAACTTAATAACAAATTAAAATCTTAACAAGTTTTTACTTAACACATATCGATTTTCAAACTATCTACACTGCACTTCCATGTATACCTTTTCGCATCCAACACACTTACACGTTCATAAATACACCCCGCAAATATCCCGGAGAAAGCCTGGAGTTCTGAAGTACAGGTCGCGACCTAGTTCAGATTCCAGACTTTCACAAGAATTATCTATTACTGTAAAAATAATTCAAAATATACTAATGGCTGTACTTGTTATTCCTTGTGAAAATTTATTAATATAATATATATAAATATAATTTATTTATTACTATATTTGGTCTATTGTCTGTGAAAATATTGCTAAGTTACAGTTTTTAAGTTTCCCTTAGCTAATATCGGTACGGTGCAATATAGTAGGTCATTATCCTTAACCGTTCAAAAGTAGGTAAAAACACAGCTGTTTGGATTTGAGCCCAAATCAAATCAGACTATTCTAATCTTATTTACAAACACGTAACTTTGCGAAATGTTCTGACTTTTGAGAAGGGCCGTCGTTTTTGATGGGAAACTTAGTGGAATTGAATTAAGCAACTTGAGCATGATATTGTTGGACGAATCATATTCCTTGAAGCACTTAGGAAAAGTTAATCATGATCCTTTTGGTCTTTTACTGAGAAATTTAAGACGTGTTCTTTACCTTTAAAACACAGTTATCTAAACACTTGTACTGTAGTTACAAAATTATAATAAGATTTTCATTATTTGTTTTGTGTAGGTATACCACAGAAAATCAATATTATTGATATTGATATAGTGTCTGAGCCTTGAAATTTGGCCAAGTGAACTATCATTGATATTGATTATGTGGTATTCGCTGCTAGGGACGCTACCCGTTACGACTGAAGAGAAGATCAGTCAGTCGCTGGATCAATATCGCTATGTGCTCTCCGTGGTAAAGGAATGCAACAGCGCATCATGCCGACTCCAGGCCGCCATACGCCATTTTGCTTTTTTCTTGCCAGAATATTCCCATCCAATCAGGACCAAAATTACCGTTCACCACGTTGCTGTTAGATCAATAAGGCAGTCCCAAATAAAGGCTGAATAAATCTCCAGCCAGTGGACCAATCTTCCGACCTAAGTGGCGTACTCTCCATAACTACCTGAGTAGATTTAGATGATAAATTAGATAAAATAAAATAAATAAAAAAGGTTTTTATTCACGTAGACTTCAAAAAGCACTTGTAAATAGTCAGAACATGTTTGTAGTAATACAGTTATTATTTCTAGTTACTTATTACAGATATTTAGGTACACGGAATGTTAAAACATTTATACAATTTATTTTATAATGGTAGTGATATTTAGCTAGCTTGTATTTAGTTATTGTCAAGGAGACTATGTTAAGGTTTAATTATTGAAATTTATATTTTACTACATATTGTCAGAATGGTTCTGTCTATATTAAGGTATGAATTCAGTATTATTATTATAACGGACCTTGTGTTTAAAACGACGGTCGCGCTTTAATGCTACCTCCGACCACCAGATAATTGAGGTGTTCATGATCAGGCACTGCCTTCATGGTAGCAGAGGACCCTTAACTACTGCTGTGTATACAACCTTTTGTTTTATTTGCAGTCTCAATGCAGATGGGTTATCGCCCCTGGATGTGGCCGTGTTGGCCACCAACCGACAACTCGCCAAAATGCTTATGGAATTTGGAGCCAAAGAAGGAACACAATGTAAGTCTCCTTTTACCCATAAAGCTATCCGCTGTTTGGTATGTATCTAAATATTTTCATTTATATTTTTTACTTCCGTATGCGGGTACACCGACAATAAAATACTCCTGGAACATTAAGTGAGTTTTGCGAGAGTTATCTTATTTGTTGTGACAAATAGGTTAATACACAAAAAAAATACCAGGTTGACTTGGTACGAAGTGCGTACATAACAATTTTGCGATGCATTGCAAAGAATGTTATAAAACAGACAGTAGAAACTTTGGGGGCATTTATATGATATGATTTTTCATATATCAGTCGTCCATGTATCTAGAAACAAAGCCGATGGATGGCACCAATATTCTTCGTAACGTTCTTAGCATGACTTCAGAGCGCCTATTCTGGATTGGTAGAGAATTAGTTCTGGTAGCGAACCAGCACTCTCTACCAATCGAAGATAGCCTCGCCGGATGATTACCTAACTTTAAAATATATATTTAGCGCCAGCTGAGTTAAGTTCTAAATTCAAGAAAATATTGGTGGACTGGTTCAGGACCAAATAAAAAATGAAACGTCCTCATTTTCGGATTAAAGAATAGGATAAGGTAGTATGGTTATAAGTTATCCTAATGCCATTTGTAACATTTTAATTATAAGGGACTAGCTTTTCGCATTTGATCATGATAAAATTGGAATACATGAATCTATTGAAAGTGGAATCTCAATAACCAATAGAATTTAGTGTAACAATCTAAGATTGTTATTGTACCTCTCAGTGAATCCTGAGTTGATGTTGTGTTGTTGGTTGACTGGTACAGTATGCCATTTGCAGTAGTACAGTTTTGTGCAATAAGTTTAGAATAAAAAATTAAAATCAGGTGTATAGGATACTTCCTATACACCTGATTTTAATTTTTTTATTCTAAACTTATTGCACAAAACTTGCGGATTTCGACATTGCTTCCTACTGGAAGCAATGTCGCAATCCGCAGGCGAACCAAAGTCACCGACATAGCCCGAAGAATTGCAAAACTGAAGTGGCAGTGGGCGGGGCACATAGCTCGTAGAACCGATGGCCGTTGGGGCAGAAAGGTTCTTGAGTGGTGACCACGAACCGAAAGACGCAGCGTGGGCAGGCCCCCTACAAGATGGACCGATGATCTTGTGCGGGTCGATGGAAACTGCTGGATGCGAATAACGTAAGACCGGCAATTGTGGAGATCTTTGTCGGAGGCCTTTGTCCAGCAGTGGACGTCTTTCGGCTGATATGATGATGATGATGTATAGGAAGTTTCTGATAACATAAAGTACAATTTAGTTATTTTTACTTTATACGCTGACATAATCGTTGAATGTTTCGATACATTACATCAGGTGTTGAAACCGAAATTGTTCTAGCAGTTTCTAAGATCAGCATTAGACAGACACACCTATTCATCAATACCTATCTGCCCTGTTCAGACATCAAGATTTCTTGTCAACAATTTCGCTATTGTTTTCTCAACGTTATCTACCGTTTCCATAGATCTTATCCTGATACTAAATCACGAGTGGCTAATGTAGTTCTTAGGCTTCGTGAAAGTAGTCCACTTAAACCGGATTTTCAGAGTATTGCACTTAGATAGTAATCTGGGTGCAATATTTTGAAACTTAACCATCAATAACAATGGTATAGTTATTTTATTTGTTATACTTAGCCTTGTTACGTACAGTTCAGTTCTCGACATAGAACTGTCAGACATTAAACGACATAGAGTTCCGTTTAGCTGTTTGGGTATAGAAACCTATAGATCTTACTAATATTATAAAGGCGAAAATTTGTGAGTGTGTGACTGTGTGAGTGTGTATGTTTGTTACTTCTTCACGTCTAAACGACTGGAGCAATTTTAACAAAATTTGGTATGGAGTTAGCTGAAACCCTGGATTAACACATAGGCTATAACTCATAAAGTTTAATGCGGGTAAAACCGCTGGGAACAGCTAGTATTATATATAGGTTTAACATGAATAATTTAAGAAACATCATCACGCCAAGGTGATTCCTGAGTCCCCAATTAACTCTGACTCAACTCAAGAACTCTGCCGTAGCAGTCAGGGTCACTAACCAACAGACCAGTCATATATAAAATGCCGTGGCATGTAACCGCTTTTCATCATATCAGCCGAAAGACGTCCACTGCTGGACAAAGGCCTCCCCCAAGGATCTCCACAATGGCCGGTCTAGCGTTGCCCGCATCCAACGGCTTCCCGCGACCCTTGCAAGATCCTCGGTCCACCTTGTAGAGGGCCTGCCCTAGCTGCGTCTTTCGGTGCGTTGTCGCCACTCGAGGACCTTTCTGCCCCAGCGGCCATCGGTTCTACGAGCTATGTGGCCTGCCCACTGCTACTTCAGTTTCGCAATTCTTTGGGCTTTGTCGGCTACTTTGGTTCCCCTGCGGATTTCGAAACAAACAATCCGCTCTTAACATTAGAATAATCTAGTATTTTAATCAGTATAAGATAAGAACTTTAGTTACAAAGCTAAAGCAAATGTCAGTCAATATCAGATCATGAGAAGGAGTTCAGAATGTCTATACACCTCAGAACTATACCTATACTCAAAATGCAATTCTACAATACAATTATTCAGGCCATACCGCTGTAACAAAACAACTCCACCGTAAATTGTACTTTAGGGTGTAACTATAGAACATTATTTACAATGGCAAACATCTCGATATTACGGCTGTGTAGGGATTGAATGGCAGAATAGGTATATAATAAATGTCACTCTGAGGTGCCGCAGTATTAGAATAACCCCATTAGAATTTCACCATTGTATTCTGCATTTTCCTAGCTCGTGATTTTTTATCTAATGTTCGCATGGGGTTTTGCGGTAAGAGGTACAATAGACGCTCTTCGGTGGGTACATTTTGGCACTGACACCGTCTTTATTAAATGCATAGTAAGGTTTGTTTTTATCATACAATTGTATCCACCACTGCATACGTGGCGTTCTCTACAAAATGGGTAGGTTTTGCGCTTTTCCATATTAATTTAATGCTCTTTGGATTTAATCCTCATACTGCTTTATTATTCCGCTACGCGTCGCTACACATTGTCGTTACGTCAAAATCAATGACAGATGTTAAATATGAATCAGCTGCGATGTAATTTTACCAGTATTTCACATTTTTTCTTAATAGTGACGTTATTAGCAATGTAAATAATACGGCAATATCAGATGTCATTACTTGTCAGTTTTTCACAGCTGTTCAAATACTTATTGAATCAAATTTGCTTAGCCTTTCTGTTGCAATCATGTCAACGAAACTGCACGTGTGACGCAGTGGTTTAGACAGTCGCCTCGCAACTTCGAGGCCCGGGATCGATCCCGCACAGGTAACCTATTTGTGTGAACCATAAATAGTTGTTCTGTGTCTAGATACATCTTCGTGTCGGTAAATTATATGTTTATACTGAGATTTATTAACCCAGTGCAGGTGTTGTCCTTTTAACGAAAAAGGACAACACCTTTTTTTAACTATTGTGTCTTTATAGACACATTAGTTAAACAAAGACAACAAGGCCAATACCTTAAACAGTACACATTACGTTGTGTCATTCAAAGTATTATTCTAAATGCCGATTTGGATGAACTTAACTTATATATTACTAGACTAGTCCCTCCTTCTTACCCACCACTGCAACTCCTGTAAGCCCGGATAGACAGTGGCACACAATGAAATTACACTGAGCGGTGAGGCTCACACATGGCCAGGGGAATCGCTTTAACTGTCTTGGAACCCGCAATGAATTTCGTCATCATCATCATATCAGCCGAAAGACGTCCTCAAAGATCTCCACAATTGCCGGTCTTGCGCTATTCGCATCCAGCAGTTTCCAGCGACTCGCACAAGATCATCGGTCCATCTTGTAGGGGGTCTGCCCGCGCTGCGTCTGCCGGTTCGTGGTCGCCACTCGAGAACCTTTCTGCCCCAACGGCCGTCGGTTCTACGAGCTATGTGCCTCGCCCACTACCACTTCAGTTTTGCAATTCTTTGGGCTATGGCAATGAATTTAATCAGAAAAAAATAAGGAAGATACTAAATTAATAGTTCCACTTCCCTCCAGAGCAAAGCGAAAGACAAAATTATACAACAAGGCTGGAGCCTCACAAAACGAGAGAATTGCAACTAGAGAAACCAGCTGCAAAAGTACCGAGGATCATTTTTAAGGGTCCTAAGTGAGTTGATATTTTTGATTCCAATTGTAAGTACAGCAAAAGCGCTTAAACGTACGGAAGTTGTTCGTTATTGCTACAAGACTGTATAGTAAACTACTCCAGATATTGGTTGTATGCTATTTAACATAATATCTCGCTCATTTTTCCAGAGATCACACAAACATCTATACATATAATAAAATCGTAGGAAAGTCAAACTGTACATTGAATATTTTTAAAAAGGATACTTGGGGTGTGATCTGCAATCGATATCGAAGCCAAAAATACTTATAGTCTTTAGAATGTTTGCCTGTTAGTCTGTAAGTATGCCCGGCCCAAACACAAAAAGTACTGCATGGATTTACTTCAAATCGGGTCGGGTCAACATATAGGCTATATATTATCACGCTATCACCTACGGGGGAGGAGCTGTGATAATTTATAAAATTTGACGCGAGTAAAACCGCGGGGCACAGCTAGTAATATATATATTTCAAATCTGTAACTGTTTCCGTTTACAAGGTTGACATGACCTTGTCGTGTTAGTGAAATGACAGACAGACGGCAGAGCGCCATCCATAGAGCTTCGTTTAGCCTTTGTACCAACACCTATGAATATAAGTAATGGAATCAGACGTTACTTTTTATTTTTATTCCTATTCAATTTTGATTTTGATTCCTATGAATATGTCACGTCTACCTAATATCATAAACAAAAGTTTCTATGTTCGGATGTTTGTTACTCAATCACGCAGAAATAACAGAACGAATTCGGCTGACATTTGAAATAGAGATAGTAAATAGGTATAATGAACACATAGCATTACATAGCTAGCGGTTAACACGGATATGTATATATTTAAATATATATATCATTCATCATGTCAGCCAATTTATTTATCCTTTTTTATTCGTTAATAAAGTACCAAGTATAGTACTTTATATGTATTCTAGAGACTAATAAGTAATTTTATGTTAAACTAAAGTTCTACATAAACATAATTTTAATTCTATTAATCGGTCCACCGACTTTCCTTGGTCAGATTTGTTAAGGGGAAGACACTTTGTTCATGTGTTCTTTACTACTAATCACTGAATGACGTCCACTGCTGGACAAAGGCCTCGTCAAAAGATTTCAGATTTCCGTAATGGAGTTGCGTCCAGAATTTGGAAACAACTCTTTTGCCACGCTTAGGGTTGGCGATCACAATATGCCGGTCATAGTACACGATAGACGCTGTTGGCCGTTCTCTGGGATATATTACGGATGAATTCTACGCCCCCCACGGCATGAGATTTCAAAGTCAAAGTCAAAATCATTTAATCCGTAAAAAAATTACATTTATGTGGAATCGTCATATTTTTTACCCTACCGTGCAGTGCATGACGTGGCAGCTACTGAGAAACACTGCCAGAAAAATCAATAGGAATCCTTACTTAAGATTAATTACAATCATGTGTGTTGACTCAGAATAACTCCCAAGCACTTTTATCACTTAAATAATCAGAAATTTTGTAATATGCTACACAATTTGGCTTTAATAATTCTTTTGAACTTATTCGTAGATAATTCTCTAATATCATTATGAAGTTTGTTATAGAATCTTATACATTGAGCGGCAATATCCTATGCCGTCAGCCATATAGCAATATACCTTATACGGTGGTAATACTATATAATCATAATGAAATCGTGGAATAATGATAAATTCTGATGATATTTGTAGTGTTAGGATACTGAAGGCGCAATTAATAACGCAGAAAATCTGTAATTTTTTTGTTTGTAATAATAATAATCTGGGACACCATTTTCACACGGCCATCGGATACCAAACTAATATTACGCACTCGTAGGTTCTGCACATCAAAACTCCGAGATATTTTCCACACACAAAATTTAAGCGAACAGAGTAACGTTCTCATCTACCGTCGTACAAAGAATGCCTCTTTAATAATTCTACTACCCTATTTATATTTTTATCAGTGACAACCATTTGAAAGTCTACTATCGATTATTAATAGTTTAAATATGTAAAATTATTATAGTAATTAATAAAATGATAATCACTAATCAAATAAATAATCACAGAGTAAAAATAGTATTATAACATAGCAGCTACGTCATAACCGTTGCGCGGCTATTGAGTACTTGATAACACTAAGTGGAGCTTGTACTATGGAAACCAGACAACTGATACACTACATATACTACTTTTCTTTTGTAAAGACATACTTATATAGATAATTACACCCAGACTCAGGGCAAACAGGGACATGTTCATGCACATCTGTCCTGGATGGGAATCGAACCCACGAACTCCGGCGTGAAAAGCAAGCATTTACCAACCAGGCCAACAAAAAATGACGTACAAATTTTCTGTGTATTATTTGACATAGTACATTTGTACATCAAATAATTTATTTTTTATGTATTTATTTATCTTTTTATGCACATAAAATTGTACAAAGGCGCACTTAATGCCCTAGGTTGTAATGATTCGTGCATTCGTGTGTATATTTTTTAATACAATTTACATGTACACGGCCCGTTTTCACTGTGACCCAGATTTATTCTTCCTAAGATAACAGTCATGTCACTCAAAGTCGTTACTTACATGCCTCAACTTTGAGAGCTTTTCAGCCCCTTTATAAAACATCTTCATATAAAAAGGTATGAGCTCCTACAAGCATTAAAGACTACAGCTAGTGTATTTTCATGTTCCCAAAAGCATTACCTTCTTGCCGCGTCGGAAAGGTTATGGATTACTCGTACTACCGCTGTGTCAAACAAGGCTTCATATTTCGGGCCAAGAATTTTTATAATTTGCATTCCGGAAGGTTGCGACTATAATATGATAAGATGCGGGAAATACAGCTAAGGCATACGTCGTATGTGAGGCAGCTCTGGCGAGAATCATGTCGAATGCGTAAGTCGTAGAGTTTTTAGTGAGTGTGTGTATTGTATGATAATGGCGACAAATATTAACCTTCCCAATACCTACCAGAAAACGGGAAGCAACGTATTTCGCAAAGTGTTTAACTACAAAGAGTTTTCTTTTAAAATTTACAAACTTTTATACATTTTCTTTGTACCGAGTTACGCAAAGATTAAAGTGGACCTCAACCATGAAAATAAGCAAAATGTAGAACATTACTTAACAAGATTTATAAAATGAATTTTCATTTCAAACCTGCCCATCTCCTGATGCGCTTTGCAGATACTAGTAGAGTCGACTTTTACTGAACTATCGTCAGCCAACCACTAACCATGCAAATAAATAAAGTGAACGGAAGATTTTTCGCCTATGTGTAGCATAAAATTGATATTAGAACAGTTTATTTAGTTTTGTGTATGGCATTCATACACTTTGTATGACATTCATAAACTTTACATGGCAGTCTTGCTATTTGTATTGCATTCAAACACTTTTTATCACATTCACACACTTTCTGTGGCATCCGTACATTTTGCATGGCATTCATACTATTTTTCACGTTTAGAGTCTGTGAGTCTATGAGACCTTCTAGGTTCCAAGCACAAATGTAATTTTTTGCTGTTAAGGCGTAGCAATAGTAAGTTGTTTTTATTGGACATCAATACAGACACACTTCTCTCAATCAATACTAACTCTCTTCACTACTTGAAAAATATTAAAGGCAAATTAAATAAACGTAATCCTAAATACGATACCACAGTATGAAAACATATAGTGTATAATTGTCAACGCTTCGTTATTCGATTCATTATTCAGAATAATGATGAAAACATGAACATGAAGGAATATATCAAATATCGATTATTCATCTGTTTTATCAAATTGGGGATCTGATTTATACTAATACGTGAAAATATGTTATTTTTTTATTTATTTTTGTCATTTTTATCGTAATGTTATAAAAATTTTAACAACTAATTTGAAGCGTTGGCAGTTACCTTTTGATGAAATAAATTATTACTACATATTACCTAAACTCTACACTCGGTCTGTATAAACTAGATTTCACATTTTTTTTATTTTCATCGTTATCTCTATCGTTGTACCGACGCCAGCACATCAAGCAATCCTAATCTGTCAAATTTCCCCAATTGAAAGTGAACTTTATGCTTTTGTGATAACGCTGAAAATATATAAAAGAAATTTGACAGATTGGGATAACTGGATGTGCTGACGTCTGTACATTTGTTCTTAAATTTTTCGCTACCTATTAAAAATATGATTCTGTTCTTTAAAGATTATTTAAGCAGAACCTATTTCATTTGAATCCTCTATGTCTCTATAAAAAGTTTAAGTAAAATTTCATTATTATGGTCGGCATCATCTACTGTCATCTTTTAGCTTAGTACCGCATTCACAAATCTTATACCTTACTAATTTATGTGTGTATGCGGCACAGCTTATAATAAAA
The DNA here is from genome assembly GCA_951640165.1 of Pseudoips prasinana. NCBI lineage: Eukaryota > Metazoa > Arthropoda > Insecta > Lepidoptera > Nolidae > Pseudoips > Pseudoips prasinana. The sequence continues at coordinate 30,971,232 of OX621240.1, forward strand.
TGTGTCAACCATATTAAACAAAAGCTCGATAAACTTTGCGTTTTTGGCATACTTTATTTATGTATTTGTTCAATAAACTTGATATATATAACATAGTCACTTAGTTTTTGAATAACAAATGATAAATTTAATACCAACTACTGCGTAAGTTAGTATTAAAGACACACAATATCTAACTATCCACATATTTAAAACTAGCAACTATATTTATTTATGTTTTTAAACTTCGCGATTTATACACATTTTTATATACTGTGGACACGGGTCTCAATCGCGATAAAGATATAGGCAAATCATTATATTGCTTACCCGACGTTTTGGCATGGATTGCACATGCCGTGGTCACGGGTCGAGGTATGATTTGCCTATATCTTTATCGCGATTGAGACTCGTGTCCACAGTATATAAAAATATATTTATTTATTTTCTAAGGAAGACCAACAGCATTTAATAACATAATGTTTAGGATATATTCATAGGCAGCAGAAAGCCATTGCAAGGTATCCATGATTTATTTTTATTATATACTTTTTAGTATATACTTTTGTTTATTATCAAATTTAATACAATTGCTTATTCAAATAACACTCTAATCTCTCTCATTGATTTTTTTAATGACTCTCCAAACCGCTCTCGGCTATCTCACGACTGACCTTTAAGCGCGCTGAGATTAATATCTGTGTATAGTTAATATCTATGATATTAGTGTCAGATTAAATACGTGTGATCCCTAAATATGATACTGTGTGCTAATGATATGATTTGGCTGCGGAGGTCGCATGTCACGTTTATAGTGTAGGTAGCAACTTCCAATGTCACACGTTTGCCATCACACTTTGCTTTACTAGCTAAGTGGGTATAAATTTAATTATAACGGAGCACCGACGGGATACATAATGATATAATTAAGTAAGTAACCGATTCTGATGGATTACAAGTTAAGTGTATTTTGAGATTATAGTGTAAAGATTTAACTTTTAATTCCCAAACCAGATAAGTGAGAAATATATCAGCTATTCGGTTTCCATAGTAAACTTAGTTACTTATACTCTGCTTAGCCAACTTAACCTCTGACATGACTTAAGGCTTACACCTGCTATCGGGAGCAAACGTGCCCTCCTAAGCATGGAGACACCGATAAATTAAACCACTTTGGCTGTTATCCGTTTAGGGCATATGCACTCCACGTTTTTTAAGCACGTTAGCATCGTGTTTGTATCGATACAAAAAAACAAACTACTCTGTAGGATAAAAGCGCGCGTCGTTAAAAACAGTGATGTGCATAGGCCCTTAGAGTTACCGCTTCTTATCCGTCGTATTTTTTCATACATACATTCATTCATATAACCTGCAAATTTCTACAGACTAGGACAGTCATAATGTCACTGCAGCTTTTTTTACTCATTATTTTTATTTCGTTAGGCTCTTAGAAACATAAAACTCCTTTCACAAAAGCAGTATTAAAGTTTCTAAGACGTCGACAATACGCGTGTGCCTCTGGTGTTGCAAGCGCTGCTGACTGCTTTCCCTCAGATTGGCTGTAAGCTTGTTTGCTGACTTTGTTGTATAAAAAACAACGTAAAGGTAGTCTGGAAGAAAATGTTGTTGCTAAGTATATGTAGTTCGTGGCCTTTCGCTACAAACTTTAACGTTATATAATTTTACTGAGAAAAGTCGGAACTAATGAAAGATGCGGACATTCAGAGGCCCTATGTATAACTACATAAATTAAACCACTTTGGCTGTTATCCGTCTAGGGCCTATGCACACCACGTTTTTTAAGCGCGTCAGCATCGCGTTTGTATAGATACAAAAAAACAAACTACTCTGTAGGATAAAAGCGCGCGTCGTTAAAAACAGTGGTGTGCATAGGTTCTTAGAGTTACCGCTTCTTATCCTCACTGACACCAGCACACACACGAGAGCAAACTATTTTATTATCTCTGTGTATTTTATAAACTTCATATTTCCTTTAATCTCTGCGTGCCTGAAAGACCTTTCAATTATTTGAACAATCGTGAGTTAGTCAAGAGGAGTCTGGAGTTGAGACCCGAGATTCAAGTAGTATGTTATCTGCGTACCTCACGTTTTTATTTAACGCGTATGTAGTGTTATTGTGAAAAAATCTTTTTTTGTAGTGATCATGACTCTCCAAAACTCAATCAAAGTATATTATTTCAATCTGACAACAAAATATTTTTATCCGGAGACTTGACAGAAAGAAGATAGCCTTGCCAATCCGTGTCCCGGGTTCGATTTTCGGATAGGATAACCAACAATCCAGGATAAACAGCAGCCCTAAATGTAGTGACACTGAGTGGTGAGAATCGCTTTAACTGTTTTGGTTCCCGCAACGAATAGAATTAGAAGAGAATCAAGGATGTCTAAGAAAAAAGTATTTCCACTTCACTCCAGAGTTAAGAGTACCACAACTTACCTTTCCAAAGCAAAGTGGGAGACATAATAATATAGAAATTTCTCGGGGCGCTACACTACTGAAAAAAATCACACGTTTGCGTACATATACCGTCTACCCTAGCTAAAATGAACTTTATTGAATTGTGAAGAGAGTAGCTATTTACTTAAATGTCTTGAAGAAATGATCATCATGTGTCCTACCTAACACGATGTTGTTGACTGACCGCTTTTTCCCTCGTTCATTCCTGGGGAGAGCAGTTGATACCCGGACGGAAGCATGTTCTAGTTACACCCTTGAAGCTTCTGTGAAGACTTTATGTGTATAACTAGGTATAGAAACCCGTCGTTTGCCATATTAGTACAGCTACAAATCAGCACGCCCTATAGGGCTGTCGTCTATCCGGTTTGAGTGAGAACATTGACAAGTGGAAACGGTCGCTCTTATGTGTTGTTTACTAATTGATTGGGAACGATTCATTAAACGTATTATTTCGATAAATTGATCACTTAATAGTTAATGATTTTTTTTATATGAGCAGCGGCAAAGCCAGTCGCCTCGTCGCTTGGTGTCGCGGGTTCGAGTCCCGCGCCGGACAACTATTTGTGTGACCCATAAATAGTTCTGAGTCTGGATGTAATTCGTGTCCGTCTATTATGTGTTTGAAAAGTACCCCGCGACACAAGGATTATATTGCAACGTTAAACTTATAACACCCCTCAATTTGCGTCGCGGTTTAAACATGATTATCAAGCTATGGCAAGAATGACAGGTGTCATAAGTCATTTATTCAATACATGTAAATATTTTTTCATACATACATACATTCATTCATATAACCTGCAAATTTCCACAGACTAGGACAGTCATAATGTCACTGCAGCTTTTTTTACTCATTATTGATGTGAAACATCTATAGCCGCACGTAAAACAGATTTCTGGCGCGGCGACGCATGCCGTGACGCATGCGCATTGCGCAATCGACTTTTTGTTTTATCATTATGACATATTTAGTTCCTATCACAATATGTTCTTTTCTGCATATTACTTTTACAAAATAATGTCGATGTTTCACATCTGCCAGGCGTCCCGTGACGGCTCACATTTTACATTAATTTGTATTGCGTTAGGCTCTTACAAAAAAGAACTCCTTTCACAAAAGCAGTATTAAAGTTTCTAAGACGTCGAGAATACGCGTGTGCCTCAGCTGGTGTTGCAAGCGCTGCTGACTGCTTTCCCTCAGATTGGCTGTAAGCTTGTCTGCTGACTTTGTTGTATAAAAAAAAAACGTAAAGGTAGTCTGGAAGAAAATGTTGTTGCTAATTATAGTTCGTAGCCTTACGCTACGAACTTTAACGGTATATAATTTTACTGAGAAAAGTAGGAACTAATAAAAGATGCTGGCCCTATGTATAACTACATCGAGTTAACGAGAATTTAGCTCATGAATAGTGAATGTTAACTAAAATCCCAGCCAACTGTAATAACCCTCACTCATCACAATCTAGCCACAGTTACAGCCCTCCGGCACAGAACCTGCACTAGATAAACAAGCTATTGTTACTCACTCACGACTGGACACTGTTGTGTCACGAAATATGAAGTAAAATGCACATCATAATCGCTCAACGAAATTCGACTCTAAGTCGTAACTCACAGAGTTCAAAATCTTTTGGGTCGTAGGTCTGTTGGTAAAAGCCGCTAAACGTAAGCAAGTTTGTATTGGAGCCATCGTTAATTGAAGAGGAATTTTGAAATTTCCGTGTTTCACTTAACGTTATCATGTCACCCGAATGACGTCATAACGTAACCTATATAGATTATTTTTTCCAAGATACGCTTGCATTTGGGAAATAAGTCCATATATCGCGGGTACCTTTAACAGAGTCAAACAAATAGTTTTCTTACGTGGGAATCGAATCCAAAACCAAAATGTTTTGGATTCGCCGAGGTAATAGCGACGACAGAAAGTACAGACAGGTTGATGAAAACTATGACGTCATCAAAGCTACAATCTATCACATTGCTGCATTGCGATCGGGTACTCAAATTCGTTTATATGTTTTGCTTTTGCAGACGCCTATTAATAACCGTGAAATACACAAAAAGTATAAAAAATCAGATCACAGAATATATAAAATAAGAACTAGACGAGTCAGCTTGCTTTGAGCATGGTAAATGGAGGACCTAAACACGTAGTGGCCATCATACCGGCGCATATAAACTGCTTGTTTATGTTGTGGTTCTATCGCGGCCTATAAATAATTGTAAATACTTACACAAAACAGTATTTAAAATCAGATCACAGAATAAATAAAATAGAAACTCGACGAATTAGCGTGCTTTGAGTATGGTCCATGGAGGTCCGAAATACGTGTTGGGCATCATACTGGCGCATGTAATTTGCTTGTTTATATTCTCCTTCTTGCATATGCATATTGTATGCGGGCGGGCCGTATATTGCATCTGGCTAGATTAAACAAACAAATAGGTGAATTACCTCCACATATTATTTTTTTATTTTGAATTACTTCAAAATATAATTTCATTCATTCTCATGTATATAGTGAATTAAGTATATAGAACTTGTATACTAAACTTATGCAAAGCTCGTTATTGATCACATAGACTTTAGATGAAACAAATCTCCAAAGTATACAACTCAAGCTGCTTGCTTTGATCTCAAATATCTTAGAAATCTCATCGCAGTTAGTACATTGTTCAAAGAGTTTAATAGAAACTCTGAAACTTCTATCCCTTGATATCGATATTAGGTCTTGTATGTTTTCAACTCAATACTCAATAGGTTATTGCGTTCCATAAGGTAATTTACAAAGTGATATTGAAGTCACAGTTATGGATCCCGTCGGGTACAGCGACACTCAGTGTAGTAGGAGAGAGGAAGGCAGCTTATTTGGGTATAATATTATCCTCCTCAAATATCCTGTGACATTATTCACGCACGGCCATCTCATCCCAAACTAAACAGAGCCTGTACTATAGAAACCAAATAACTGATACGTATACTAAATAGGTATGTGGTATATTATATATATTTCTTTTGTATATACATACTCATTTGAGTATCCTGATTCCTAGAACCTAGAATCAGGACAAACGGCCATATTCATGTACGCAAATATCTGTCCTGGGTGGGAATCGAACCCACGACCTACGCCTTGAAAAGATACCTACGTATTAGATAGATACCTACCTATAACTACGCCAACCAACGGAATTCAATTCCATTCAATCTAAATCAAATTAAAACATTATTATCAAATGTAATAAAAATATAACATAGCTACAATATTATATTTTATTAGCATGATTTATTTAAAGATAATTAGTTTTACATAAGATAATTAAAAAATAAATAAATGATATATGACGTACGCATTTAGAAATCTATAGGCTCATAGGTTGATGCACTCACCGTTCCGTTCCGTAAGTGATTGGCGCGGTTAAGCAACTAGGCTGGCGGTCAGTCCGTAGATGGGTGACCGCCAAAGTGTTTATTTCTGAGCGTCTCGTTGCTTCGGCTGTTGTTCCCGGTTGTAGCCTTTAGGCAACAGTCGTTAAGCCATGTTAGAGGCCTACTGGGCGGCTTGAACAACTCTGTCTCTAAGGTAACCACTGCCCATACGATAAGTAAGGAAGTAGACATGTATGAGTATGTTCATCAGTTGTCTGTTTGCCATAGTACAGGCTTTACCTCTTTTTTTATAAGGCAGGGGGAATGCCTCATCATCAATCACTCAATCGTTTATTTGCACGAACATGGTACAAAATAGTTGTTACATAGTTTAATACATTCACATATTCTGCCAAATAATTATGGCGTGCAAATTTTATTGTTCTTAAAACTATATAGTATTATTACATTATACATGTTATATTCTTATTACATTATGTTATATTATAGTAGTTTTCTATTCACAAATGAACAATTAACAAATTATTATTAGTCTTATTAACTTATTTATTATTATTATCATCCACCTGTCACCAGGTAGATGCGCATGCCAACCGCAAAAATTGTCTGCGGGTGGGTATGTCGGACTCGCACCGACTAAACCTAACCTGCCGTGGACTTCTTCTGGCGCCTGATAGCCGGGTATGTTGCTCCGGTGCCCCCCTTTTGCGCCGTGTCCCAGATGGTTGAGTGTTGAAAATGACTAAAGTGACTGATTAAGATTGACTGTCATTTACGGTCAAATTGGTCAAAAATGGTCATTTTAAGTAAATTTGATTTCAGTAATATTTTAGTGCGAACTTCTAAATTGAAACAAAAAAGTGGTTTTTATGACTTATAGTATTATTATATAGTGTTAATCATTTTACATTTCTAATCATGCGTGCATTTAAGACAAAATGGCAACGTCGCATCGCCTCGCGCATCGACTATGATGTCGTCTTATCCTTTCAAGATATAATACAAAATAAAACGTCGCTTCATTTAAACTTGCATATAAATTGGGTACGTAAATAAATAAATAATTGGGTGGTAGTCAAGAATAGACTATAATATTTGAGTCAAATTGAGTGAATTTGTCAATAAATGACCGGTCATTTAAGGTTTATGACAATTGTGACTAGTCATATTCAGTCATTTTACATCTCTAGTTGGGACGCGCACCCGGAGAGGGCTGTGAGTTACCCTCCCGAATTGCCGCCTTCTAGCCAGTACGGCACAGCGACTGCGCCACAAACAGTTCGCTGTCTTCCCGGGAGTACAGGCTTTAATTTTGTAAAATTTAAAGCATAGTGTTCCCGTATAAATGTTCTCGTCAAATTAGGTATTTGTTTAGGTATACGTATTATATAGATTGATATTAGATTGACCCATATTGGGAAGTGTCACGCTCAAACCCAAGAGGTTTAAGTGACACTATAGGTATTTAAATATTTTGAATTGTAATATGTTTTTGGTAATTAATAAAAAATATAAAAAAATAACCTAGTTTGCGATCAGATGGCAGTATGTTAGTTGTCCCAAGATATTATTATTATGAATCTTGTATTGCTGACTCATACAATAAATCATTGTCCATCCGAAGGCAATCGTGACAAACAATGCGATACTATGTATTATATTACGATCCCAATGAGTGGCACGCACAGTTTATCTAATCGGTCAATATCTTCGAGCGTGATTTGTTTTCATACAATCAGAGAACTTGTTCTACAATCATAACGAAAATATTCGAAACTAGTTGTGCCCCACGGTTCTACCCGCGTTAACGTTTATAAATTATAGCCTATGTGTTATTCGGATATATAAGCTATATTATTTATAAGCCTTTTTATAATAAACGTATACCTACCCTGCTGTGTGGTGACGGCGACAAATATCGGAATCAGAATATCATCACCCCATCTCATCCCGTGGGGGGCGTAGAAGTCGACCCGAGGGAATATCTACCAGAGGATGGGCAGCAGCTTCCTTCTGAGTACTATGACCATCTTACTGCGATCGCCAACCCGCCTGCCAAGCGTGGCGATTATGGCATATCCCCCCAAGACGATTCTTGAGAGAGGCTTGTCCAGTAGTGGACTTATTTAGCTGTAATGATGATACCTAATATTAAAAGAAATAATAATAATTTTAATGATAAAATGCATTGTGTGGTTTTAAGAAACAACAATGCAAATTAAACTTTGTCTCTGGCGTAAAATTAATTCATTGTGGGATATTTTCGTATTATTCTTGGTTTTTTCCCTTGTTGACTGGTTTATTTGACTCACAAGCTGTGTCGTTGCCTATCACGTACAAGAGAACAACAACATTTATATAAATACACTGATCAAAACAAAAATACCGTGGAACACTTGCACAAATGATTAAGACTGTTAATGCTACAGGGTCAGCTGATACGAGCCATGAGCGCCTCCATATTGCGACATGCGATAGATGGACGATAACATTTGAGGTGATGAAAAATAATTTGACTTTTTAACATATAAAAGAAAAGAATAAGAACATATAATAAGTTGTAACATATTTGTACAGCAAAAACGTAGAAATGATGAGATATTCGCTGTTGTAACACCATATTGTACAGACTCCAGCACATCAAGCTACCCCAATCCGTCAAATTTCCCCAATTGAAAGTTAACCTTATGCTTTTGTGATAAAGTTGAAAATCTATAAAAGAAATTTGACAGATTAGGTAGCTGGATGTGCTGGCTTCTGTACTAAACTCTTGTGTGTTCTTTCTTTCTTTAAAATCATATTAGATAAAGAACGCGCTATTTACATATGACGTCACTTATACTGGAGATATAGAAGCTCCATATTAACCGCTATTTTATGGGAAAGAGACAGAGCATCTCCACTTTATCCCCGCCAGGTACATCATCATCATTACAACTGAAAGAAGTCCACTGCTGGACAAGCTTCCTCCAATCACATCACATTAATATTATAAAGACGAAAGTTTGTGAGTGTGTGACCGTGTGAGTGTGTATGTTTGTTACTTCTTTACGTCTAAACCGCACGAGCGGTTTAATAAAATTTGGTATGGAGTTAGCTGATACCCTGGATTAAAACATAGGCTATAATTTATAGTGTTTGACGCTGGTAAAACCGCAGGGCACAGCTAGTATGCCTTAATCGCCACTCTTGGCAGACGTGTTGGCGATCGCAGTAAGATGGTCATAGTACTCAGAAGGAAGCTGCTGCCCATCCTCTGGTAGATATTCCCTCGGGTCGACTTCTACGTCCCCGTGGAATGAGATGGGGTGATAAGATTCTGGTATTCACCACACAGCAAAAACATAGAAAGCCAAGGACATAAAAAAAATAATATATCTAACATTTTATTAGTCCGTTTTAAAATCAAATTCTTTATTGTATTTGAACCGAATCAAATTTGTATGACTATAGGAAGTTTTCAATCAATAACCGTTTATAAAATAACTGGTTTATATATAGTTTGTAACGATGTGCGTCGAATTTGTTTATTGTGTAGAATTGTAGTGGGTATCGTACAGTCGCCAGCACATCAAGCTACCCAAATCAGTCAAATTTCCTCAATAGAAAGTGAACCTTATGCTTTTGTGATATAGTTGTAAATCTATTAAAGAAATTTAACAGATTGGGGCAGCTGGATGTGCTGGCGTCTGTACATAGTTTTTGCTAGTAGTAAAAAAGTACGAATATAATAGAGTAATTTTCCATGGAGGTTTAATATCGTAAGTTTCCATTCATACCGTAATGTGTACCTACTTAAGTACTTACTCTTTACTACTGTAATAGGCTGTCCGTATTTTATTATTATTAATTTATCCTATGGACAGTGGTCAGCTTAATATCAGAGTTGTGCAAGCCACCTAGTAGACCTCTGACATGGCTTATCGACGTTGTCTTATGTCTACAACCGGGACCGACAACTTAGCATGCCCTCTGTAGTACGATGACGCTCAGTAATTGAACTAATTTGGCGGTCACTCATCTATGGACTGACCGCCAGCCTAGTTGCTTATCCTCACCGATCACTTATAGTCTTTTCGCCATAAGATGAGTTGCCTGACAGTTCTTGTCTGACAATTGTAGTAACGTAACCTAACGAAATATAATCGACTATTTTATAACATCGATTCAGTTGGCAAAGAAAATGGAATCGGATTTTCAATCTAAGAGTAGTGTCAATCTCTATTGGCCGACGTTCCGTTTAACGAATTAGACATTTATAAGATTTATACTTTTTTATTTACCTAATTTATTAACAGTAATTATAACCACAATAATTTACTTAGGAATTTACGAAAGGCAATATTTTTTTTATTATTTCTTTTTTAATTTTTTTGCCTGTTTATTTTTATTTGTCTAAAGTAGTATGCGTGCCACGGAAAAAAATGAACTGTCAGAGAACTCATCTTATGGCGAAAAGACTATAGTAATAATAACAGAGAACCCGACACAACGGTGGCAGGTAAAATGGAACGATGATCTCGTGAGGGTCGCTAGAAGCATCTGGATGCGGGTGGCGCAACACCGTTCAGTGTAGAGATAATAATAATAATAAGTTTATTTCCCAGATAATTGTACAATAACCACTTACTATAAATCCTTTTTTATGATGTACATAAGCAAAAAGTAAGTAGACTAGTTGAACTCTGGTACCCAAGGTAAGATTTAACTTGTGTTATGGGTACCAGTGCCCTCACAAGTTTGCACATTTACTATCCTTTAGAAGGAACATGGCAGATAAGTTGCCTATTAAACTTAAAAACAACTATATTAAACTAAAAGAAAATAAATCATAAAATAAAAATATAAAATATCCAGAAAAAACCTCATCGTGTGTAGAATGTGTGTTAATGTATGTGTGTGAGTGTATGGTATGGTTGTGTGAGTGGGTAAGTGAACCATACACATTTGTGAAGAAAAGAAGTGAGCTATGGGAGCATTTTAGGTATATCTAGATCTTTGGGAAGAGGCCTATGTGCAGCAGGGGACCTCTTTCGGCAGACATGATAATAATAATAATGATGATGATGATGATAATGAATGGGTAGCGGTTTCAAATACCACGAATGCACGTGTGGTGCAGTAGTTAAGGTAGTTACCACACTACCTCGACGCCCTCGTGTTTTAGTATTCGACTACCGTACAGGATAACTTTTCGTGTGGTCCATTTATAATTTTAATGACAAGTTCTTTAGGCATTCTTAGGTTACGCTTAGATTTCTAGCCTGGATATTTGCGGTGTTACATGCCCGTGCCTTGAAGAGCACGTATAGCGCTTGCTTGCTCTTGCGCCTTTTAATAAAATAAAATAAAAAATCGTTTATTTCAAATTAAAGTAATACAATTATTTTACATAAAATCTTAACTCTCAATCTTAAAAGTGTAAGATTATACGGTTAAGGTGTTGCCGCGCTTACATGCTAATTAAGTTTTCTTTAAAAAGTGACGCTTTAATATGTTACTTACCTGTCGACTATTTCTCTTTTCTTTCACCGGATGCGTTTTGTCGGTTATAATTTGTACTCTCGCATTCATTGGTACATGTCCCGAATTACGACCATTATGACTCGTATATTACTGACGGGTTTATGAAGTAACAAACATTAACTCCTAATCCTCCATTTTTGGAGTCGGTTAAAAATAATACATCTCAAAACTGTAGTTTCACAGCACGAAGTTGAAGCAATATCGGGTATAAAACCGCAAGAGTTATTTATCCCTATTAGATATCACCAGTAGTATATTTATATACATACATACATAAACAGTATCCGTAAAAGGAAAATAGTGACCTCAAAGGCACCAAATAATCAATCCCCAATTGAATACCTATCCAGCCTATTATTATTGATAGCCCGAACAATATACCACAAAAACGACACGTCAATACTACTTTTTTATTTACGAAACATGAAATAGCTGACATCATTCCAGAAGACCGCAAATGACAACTCGTATTTTATGCCATAAGTTTACTGTTCGAAAGCTCATAATACCAAGCATTCAAATTGAGAGTATAGGACGTTTTGGAGGAGCCTGGTCAAGTAGCAAAGAACAAAAAATATGTAATACAAATATCGGAATCAGACAGATGCGGGATCGCCTCGAGCGAAGTTCTCGACCCAGAAGTTTATCGATTTATCTGTGTTCGACAAGGTTCCTAAAGAACCCTAAAGCGGTCGACAAAATGTTTGGAATATAAGAATATAAAAATGGAAACGGTTCGGAACTATTTCCTTTTTGGCTACAACCTCCGGAGACTCCTTTATTTTGAAATAAAACTTCATGCATATCTTTTTTTAAACTTGAGCAGTTGATATGAAGCGAGGCTGTTAATATGGCGTCCAATTAATATGATAATATGTGGTAAGCGTGAAAAATATGAACTTGTTCTGTAGAATTTGTTCTATTCCGCTAAAGTTACAAGTTCTCGATATGGAACTACAAAATCCGGATACTTGGCTTCTTTTTTTTTTTTTTTATTCACGTAGATATTATTTCTAGTAACATAGATATTTATACTTATTATATATTTTACTTCATATTAATTATAACGTCCTACTGCTCGGATTTTGGCCAAGGCTTCCAGTCTTAATGGAGACTAACCATAGGCGCGGGACATTATAGTGCAGTAGTGTGTGCCTAAACACGATGTTTGTTACCGCCAACTCTCAGACTTCGGGAAATTCTCTTCCTGAGAAATTCTCTAAACAGAAAAAATCCAAAGTCATGTTGTGGCCTGACCCGATATTTGAACCCAGGACCGATATCTGTGGTTAAACAGGCTACCGCTAAACCAAGCCAGACTTCATATTTATTTAATTTTAACGGAAACCATATAAAAACAATTATGAAAAAATAACAGTATTAATTGAAGGCCAACTATAAGTCTACACAAATGGCAGTGGTATAGTAATAAGTAATATGATAAGCTTAAATTAACTAATTTTCTAAGTGTTCAATTCAGAAAAAGAATCTAGGCTCTAGAGTACCTACTCCTCTCGCTGTTTCAGTTTTACTGCCGAATACATTTAAACGATTTTATTTGTTTATTCATTGATCCTGGCACAGAACAAATATCGTGCTCATCACACAAAGATTTGCCCAGGGTGGGCACCGAACACGCGACCCCTGGCTTAGCAGTTCACTAATCACTAAAGCAACAGGACAGTCGAAAATATTTTTATAAATATGAATGTTTCTCTGATCGTCTGATTTTCACACCGAAACTGCTGAACCAAAATATGGTAAGAAGATAGGAGATAGGTTGAACTCAATTACATACATAACCTGTTTATTTATATGTATGTATTTTTGTTATACACTTAATGGTACATTACAAACCGCCTGTCTTCTCCGCTAATCTAATCTATTCTACGGTTGTCTGGAAGAATTCGGTTGCTATGCGTTAGGATCGCCAATTGTACATAACCCGTGATTGTATATTAATTTCTTTTATTTTTTATGTGCAATAATTTGTATCTACCTATTAATGTGTCTAACCCATGTAATAGATATAAGTGACGTCTGACCTCATTGATGAGTACAGGTCTAAAATGCTGCGATATTTAAAATTATTAGTGCCTATAAACAGTTATCTAATAGCTGGACGTTTAAAAATTTACGCAAACTTTATCGAAATATACAAAATAGTTATAATTAAATGTCTCATCAAGAGAGGCAACACTCCAAGTACATTGATAATGTATAACTTGTTATATATTTGGCAATTCCATCTTCGTCCGCAAGTCTAACGTGCACGACTATATCTGTTTATTTCATAGATATAGAATTCATAGATTGTTTGTAAATTCAAATAAGAAGTTATGAACATAAATATGATGTACATTTTATGCCATTTATATTGAGTTATACATATTTCAATATGCATACTACATTCTTCGGAGCATGAATGAAATTCAACGATATTTTTGTAAGCTCTATAGGGGTAGGGGATAGAGGTCTTATCCTAACAATTTAATTCCAATGTAAATTATAACCAATATTATAAATAAACCTTTCTAAACCGATAACAACAAGTACATTATGTATTATAAAACATAAACTCAAAATATCTTTTTCACTTTTTATACACTAGACCATAATTTGGAGTTTAGGTTACCATAGCGTTTCAAAAACTTTTATACCGCAACAAGTCAAATGTATGAGAAAAACAAAAGTAAAGCCGATCTATGAGGTACTTGTACCGAATTTTAAGTCTATTGTCTAGTCAATCAGTGTGAGAGAGATGTCCGAAGAAAAAGTGGGTTCATTTTTCGTTAGCTCGATGAAAGAAGCTGGCCGATCTAGTATATGATGACATCACTCCGTCCACGCCTGAGATACCCGTCCTATATTCTTAAAGTAAAATGGAACACTTCCTTTGTTTAAGTACAATAGGTACACGCGTATACTTATAAGTATATGAAACTGAGAATGCTTTAGAAGTTAAGTTGCGCATAGCTTTGTATTAAAGTTCTAGTCGTTTCAAGTTGAAGAAGGCAAACTAAAGGCTTTGTTTTGCTTTATCGCCTTATTTCTTCATTATAACATATGGCCAGTACTTACTGTTTTGCCAGAGTTTATTCCACCCAATAGGCTTTTGGGATTGCTGGCTTTATTATGACTGTACTATTCCGTATCCAGCATTAGTACTAAAAAGAACTTGTAAATAAGAAATACTCAATGAAGAAAAATAAAAGAAGGTACTCCAAATACTCCAATTATCAAACGTGTTGCTCTCTGTCGAGTCGACGTTGGCCTGCCCTGGTGCTACCCTGTACCAGCTTCGATCCCCAGCGCTGGATCTGCAGTCTGATTCCTGTGGTGGAAGGGTACCGCCGATATTCCTGTGTACACTGTTCTCGGGAAACCGGGAACCCTCTACATTTGTTGGGCCCTTCAAACAAAGAGGACATAGCAGGAATCAGTAGCAAACTTCTTAGTTCCTTACCGTTCACTCGGTTAGCTATATTATTTGGTCAGGAGTCAGTCCTGGTTGTAACCAGGACTGACACCTCTAAATGCCCTCCGAAGAACTGAGACATACAGTAATTAAACTTTCATATGCCACGCGCAGGTGCTGAAGCTCACCGATATCTTGCGGACCAGTGAGGGCATCAGTGTCTCTAGTAAGAGTTCCTGCAGTTTACTTACTCGATAGCACGTACAGTTTCCTCCCATACATTGAGCACCAGCGCCGCTCGCGGAATCTATTAAGAACTAAAACTCTTGTGCTCAATGTATGGGGCGAAACTGTACGTGTGATCGAGTAAGTAAACTGCAGGAACTCGTGCTAGAGGCACTGACTACCTTACTAAAAACTCTGTAGTTTGGCGTGTACTCTACACGTGTGGCTAAGACAGTCGCCTCGCCGCTTCGTGTCGCGGGTTCGAGTCCCGCGTCGGACATCTGTTTGTGTGACCCATAAATAGTTGTTTTGAGTCTGGATGTAATTTATGTCCGTCCATTATGTCAAGTACCGTACCGTAGTCTTAAAAAAAAAGTTTAAATAACGTCACGCTTAGCTACTTTCTCACATGGTCCTTATTTGATCGGGTAATTCAACTGGTCTTGATTTAAAATGCCCAATGAATCTGTAACTCTTAAACACCGCTCAGGAAAGCCTTGGGCAGCTTAGTCAAATAGTTATTTGAAGACGAACTTAAACTCTTAGTAAGGCAAGTTGCATTGTTAACGACCAAACTATGGAGAACATCCCGTCGCTTTGTGAAGGAATAGGGATGAAAGAACATAGTAATAAACACTAAAGTGTTGCATTTTTCCGCTGGATTAACGATTAACGTTGCTAAACAAAGACGGGCGAAGGTTTGGAAACTGGTGAGTAATCCAATTTGTGTTGGGTTAAGTAACGTCTGAGTGTTGCTTTGTGTGTTGCAAGTGTAATAGAAGACTGCCTTTGTTGGTCTAGCGGTAGCGTGATCGGCCGCAGATAACGAGGTCCTGGGTTCAAATCCCGGGTCGGGCTTAAAGTGATTTCGGGATTTTTCTGTAAAAAGAAAAATTTCTCAGTATCAGTCCGAAGTCTGAGAGTAGGTGGTTATAACCCCGTGCCTCAGTGAACACGTAAAACCGTTGGTCCTGGACCTGACCTCCTTCCGAAAGTGATCATGTCGCTAGTCGTGAGAATGATGGAATAGAAAGTGCCCCTGTGTTTTCGCACAAACATTTACTCGCGCAGATATTTAGTCTCCATTGAGACTGGCCGCCGTGGCCGAAATTCGGCTAGTAGGACATTAATAGTGATTTGAAACATGGTACAAGCATTCAGATCAACTTAAAGAAAACGACATTCATCATCATCATCATCATATCAGCCGAAAGACGTCCACTGCTGGACAAAGGCCTCCCCCAAAGATCTCCGGACAATTATGTCTCCAGACAATTGCCGGTCTTGCGCTATTCGCATCCAGCAGTAAAACTACATTATAATAATAATAATACCCTGGGACATTATTTACACACGGCCATCTGATCCCAAACTAAGCAGAGCTTGTACTATAGAAACCAGATAACTGATATTCTACATATAAGTACTACTTTTCTATTATAAATACATACTCATAGAGACAAATTACAGCCAGACTCAGGACAGACAGACATGTTCATGCACACAAATATCTGAATCGGACCCACGATCACGACTCCTGCGTGAAAAACAAGCATTTGCCAACCACGCCAACAGGCCCGTCAATAATAAATTATTATAAACTAGCTGTGCCCGCGACTTCGTCCGCGTGTCAAATAGCTTATTTCGTATTTTTTTATTTTTTCTAAAATAAATCAATTTTTCTGAAATATACGTAGCCTAAGTTACTCCTTATTACATCAGCTACCTACAAATAAAAGTCCCGTCAAAGTTGGTCCAGCTATTTCAGAGATTAGCCGGAACAAACAGACAGACAGACAGACAAAAATTGAAAAAAATGTTATTTTGGTGTATGTACTGTATATATATTCATATTTATGTAGTATTCAACGGTTATTTCAATATTAAAAACAGACACTCCAATTTTATTTATTTGTATAGATTTATATTGTGTCTCGTTAAAAATATTCAGTTCATTGGGAATTCGACGGTCTTATAGCGGAGTTCATAACTCAAGAGCCCACTCACAATGACTGCAGTGAAAATTGGGAGAAGTGCCAACTCCAGTACCGAAACTACGGAGTTAATTAGGTTTTTTAAACTCGGAACGAAAGAGTAACTTTCCGTGGTACCATATAAGTATTCTGTTAAGATCTCATAATAATCTTAGGTTTTACATTACGAGTTGAAATATGGCGTGCGCCGTCGAAATATGTTTAATATTTTAGTTCTATTCTAGAATTTGCTATCGAGAGTGAGAAATAAAGCCTGTTTTCAAACCAAAACACCAACTTAAAATTAAATACTGTATATAAAGAACATTGCTGGACAAAGACCTCCCCAAAAGATTTTTGACTATCATCAGAGTTGTGACCATAATTTGGAGAGATATGCCATAATCGCCACGCTTGGCGACGGTCGGTGCTCGCAGCATGATAGTCATAGTACACAAATAGATGCTGCTACCCGTTCTCTGATAGATCTTCCCTCGAGAAAGCGTCTACGCCTTCCACGGTATGAGATACTGTGGCAAGATTCTATGGCATTAGCCATACAGTAATACTATTTCATTTAAGAATATGCGTTCGTTTCCACTGTTGCTAAGCTATGTAGCGGTGCGAGTAAGATGTGATATGAAGATGCGCATACGCAAAGTAGCTGCGCGAGGAAGATGCACAGCTCGAGCTACGCGATGTATCGATATTACTCTTTAGCGACTCGTTCAGTTCATTTCTACTGTAGGGACTCTGCTATGCACTTAGATACACCACTCGCAACGACCCATAGCAAGCAACCATAGCACACATCCACAGCACGGTTCCTTCTAAATAAAACATATCTTAGTTGAATCCGTTTCCACCAGTGCTAAGCTATGTGCACCAATCATATTCATTACTAGCTGTGCCCCGCGGTTTTACCCGCGTTAAACTTTATAAATTATCACAGCTCCTCCCCCGTAGGTGATAGCGTGATAATATGTAGCCTATATGTTGACCCGACCTCTTAGTAATATTCATGCAAAATATGAAGTAAATCCATGCAGTACGTTTTGAGTTTAGCCCGGACATACATACAGACAAATAGACACACAGACAAAAATTCTAAAAACTATATTTTTAGCTTCGATATCGATTGTAGATTACGTCCCGAGAATCGTTTAAAAAAATATTCAGTGTACAGTTTTGACTTTCCTACGGTTTTATTATATGTATAGATGATTGGTGGATATCAGACGCATCCATAGCAAAGTAGCACAGAACATCTCTGGTGGAAAAGCAGCCTAATACTACTTTGAGCAGAGGTTTCCAACGTGAAATCTATTTCTAACGATACCATATTCTTCCCAATTCTTCCTATGATATTGCCTTCGCTAGCGGCGCGCCTCTTCAATTTTATTGAAATTTTGCTACTATCGAATTGAAGTTTTATTTGCGTTGGTACGCTTACGTAAGCATATTTCCACCCAATATCTTTGACTTGTTTCTCTTTTTTTAGGTAACAACAATACAAAAGTATGGCAATGAATAATAGACATGGTAGCCACTTAATAGATGCATAGGATAAATTGGAAACTCGCAAAACAAAGTTGCGTTTGTTTTGAAAAAATTGTTTCTATTCACTATTACTTCATTTTTTTATATCAGCGGGCGACAGACGAGCAAGTAGGTCACCTGATGGTAAGTGATCACCGCCGCCCATAGACACCCGCAACCCAGAGGAGTCGCGGATACGTTGCCGGCCTTTAATAGTCAGCACACAAGTGTTCCTGACCCTTCCCCCACCCCAATGAGCTCTGGCGACATTACTCACACTCTGAAACACAACATTAATATTATTATTAAGGAATGTCTTCTGTGAGGTGGAAGTACTTCCCTAGTCGGGCTGCTCTTTGAGCGAATGAACGCTATGCCCTACCTCTCTTAAATTCTGATTATATGATAAATGATCATTCTGATGGGTAATGGTTCCTCTAGTGTCAGGGTTCTTATAGGCCTGCATATTGTCTAATGACTACAGTCGGGACCGGCAGCTTAGGTACAACCTTCCTTAATCAGGGATACAATCAATACAAAAATCTACAGACTAACCGCATGCTAAAGTGCTTAACAGATTCAAATTCAAAATTCATTTATTCCGTGAAAATTACTACTATAAAAATTCAATCGTAATATTTATACAACCACATAAGTCTTATATCATCACTCTATTTTTGCCAACCGCCGCGTGTAGAACTAAACTTATTCAGTCAATATGTAAAAATGCTGCCTATACGTATAAGATTTGAGACGTCTCCTTTCCAGATTGAATGCAGGTTACGGAATATTTACATAAATTGAATCTATATCGATATACAGAGCAGAGTGCTTGTTTACAATTTGTCAAGTTGCAAGTGTAAGTAATGACTGAACTGAATGACACTGAATGGCGTGGCAACTTATAAGTTGAATTGTGCAAGTTATAAGTTTTTATTTTGTTTTATTGATTATAATAATAATAATATAATCGTTTATTTCTCTCAAAAAGGTACAAATAAAAGTACAATCCATGTAAGAATAAAAGTACAAAAACTCACATTAATTTTGAACCTTTGAGAGAGCTGGAGTCTGTAGTAGGCTCGAGACCTGTGTGACAAATCTCCAGGCTCTCTCCACCCTGCAGCTATTAAGAATAGTTTTTGTTATAAAGTACAATGTATTTTTACGATACTTTAACTGAGAGACAATATTACACGCGTACGCGTACATACAACAATGTGGAAACATGCATGCATATGAATGAGTGTGTGTGTGTGTGTGTGTGTGTGTGTGTGTGTAGGTTATTTTATTATATTTATTAAGTTTTCAGTTTCTGTATAATCGAGCTTTAAGAGCCAGTTTGTCACAGTTTTTTTGCATTGTGGCTTGCACATTGGATATATGTGCAAGAGTTTGTTAACTTTATTATACACAAAACTACTTAAGAAAAGAAAAGATCTTTGGGCTTTCAAACTGATTTTGATTATTATTCAAACATTTACGTCACCTTTACAGAAAATTCCAAAGCGATATTGTAAGCTATATGAAACATAATAATTATATCTTAATAGTATTAGACCACTATATGGCACTGTTTACAATGCAACTTTGTGCAACTTCTTCAAAATTTCGGCTGGCTACAGTTATATATATCTACTTCCATAGCTATTATATAAATGAGCCGTATGGCGCGCGACACAGGGGCAAACATAAGTAGGTTCGTCCTCGGAACTGGTGGGCAGGGTGTGGAAGGGCGGCGGCGTTTACTCACGTAATCAGTAGGGGCGCACAGGCGCAACTCCTCCGGCACGGCTGGGTGGTGTATTTGTCACGCCATTCAGTCATGAAAAGTAAGTGATAGTTTCAACTGTTAAGTAAAATGCTTTGTTGCTTGGGTGACTCTACTACTCTGGCATTCCGGGCTAAAACAACACAGAGCACTATAGACTCCAAAAAAGATTTTGGAACGAATTTTGCGGCTGCTTTTAGGTCTGACTGATAAAATCGTCACTGAAGGAAAATGTGAGCGTTATGCCCCTTATATCGTTATACTCTCTCTCTTTCTCTCTCACTCTCTCTCTTTCTTTCTCTCTCTCTCTCACTCTCTCTTTCTCTCCCTCTCTCTCTCTTTCTCTCTCTGTCTTTTATCTCACTCTCTAACTCAATCTACTATCGAGATTTGAGCAGACGCATTGTGCGCGACCAGTTGTATAACCTACATTTAGTTTAAACTTATTTGTTACTTTGGTTCATAATCATAAGTCAAACAAATCATAAGTCAGTTATATCGCTTATGTCAATACTGAAAATATTTCGTATATGAACTTGGTTACTGATGGGGATTTTCATTTGCACGAGTATTTCGGCACTGAAAACTTAATAAAGTTTTTAGTAGGATTGACACAACTCGTAGTACAGTGGTTTGTGAGACATGTAGGCATTGTTTGCTAAGTGCTTATCAAGTCTTCAACAAAAATATGTGAACTTCTTACATCACATTTACATTCGTAACATAAAGAAGTATAAACAGAGAAATACGCAATGAAAGGTTATTCATACAATACCTATTTGTTAATGCAATCTCAACTCACATCACATACGTTACAAACCACTGTATAAATTATTACGTACCAATTCGTATGGAATTGGTATCTATACGTAATAATTTCTTTCTAAGGCTTTCTTCTAGAACAAAATACGAACAAAATGATTTCGGGGCCTTGGGGTTGCATAATAACTCGTAAATGTATATTTGTATACTTATTCTATCCTACTCAAATCAAACTTTCATTCCGATGAAATTTAACAAATAGTTTGACAACAGCTCTAATTAAATTTAACATTTAAATCATTGTATATATGAATAACTGTGACACTAAATAATATCGTAAAATAATATTCTCGATTATCTGAAAAGTTTTTATTATCAATGTAATTATTATATAGTCGTAAAACCTTACTACGTTCATTTTTTTTTATTAAGTTTTACGGCTCTGGCTTCTTCGGCCTTATGAGCCTTCCGTAAAATATATTATTATTTCATGTATTTTCGTCATGTCAAGTAAAGTCCATCACAGTCAAGTCATACGTAGTCCTTGTCGTACCCCAGTAAAGCAGTGGAGACTTTACTAGAAACTTATATGGAGTTCTAGATTCAACACAGAAAATCGCAATTCACGGCAATATGGCACTTTCCTCCTCTTGTGTTCGTTGTCCATGGTGTTATGTCTAAAAATCTACCATATTTACACATAAAAACTTGAATTTACATCAGTTTTTGAAAATGAAAAATGCCCTGATGCGTCTTTTTCCGCGTTTGCGCCAAAACTCTTACTACGTTCAAATATTAATTACTGACAACAACTGGCCGATAAAGAGCGCCAATATTTTTTTATCGAATGAAAACTCTTTGGTTGCCCTTTGAATTCCGAAAATGCCGGGAAATATTACGTAACGTTTATTTTTTCAGCGAGAGTGGTTTGTTGAGTGGCTATATATGGACAATATAAGGAGGGCTGACAACTAGACAACTCATTTATTATTATTGTATATTAGTTATTGATATGCTCATAGCCCGTTGATCACTGATCCCAAAATTATCAACTAGGCGCGCAGTTATTCAACCGGGATTTTTAATTCTGACGATTCGTCAAGTAAGAGGCCTACGGGAATTAATAAGAGAAAGCTTGAGTATAAAAACAAATTTATTTCAGGTGGCACGTCGTCACCTATTATTGATTTGGGATGCTTGTGTAGATGATTGATTGCTTGAAAATGTCCTTAATTTTCGTTCGGAACAATGATAAAAGTTATAAGAATAAGGAAATTGTGCTCCGCCGGATGGGGAAAGGACGCACGTAACGACAATACCTATACAAAATTTCTTGGATTATAATTTTGAAACCGTGCCGTTCGCGCTCCTTAATTTCTAGGCTCCTTATGTGCGGTTTATATGCCACGACATGGCGTGTCAAAGTCGTTTAAAACATACACATTAATCTAATTCTTAAACGCGTTTACGTATAGGCGTTGTATAAGAAAAATAAAGCTCCCATTTAACGATCACAAAATAACCGTGATGTTGAATAATGGAGCACATATTGCTGTTTTATCTAACAGTTTCATTTATAGCTTTCCACATAATGAGAAATTCTTATTTTATTAGTGGCTTTCAGCTTCAAAAACTTATGAAGTATATTATAGCTATATTATTAGGTAGTATATTGAGTGTTGTAGAAGGCAGCGGACTGTAGTTTGTTGTTGAATGTGGCTGATCGGTTGGCAGGAATGATAAACTCTGGATATTTGCTTCAGTCGTATATTGGCACACACACTCGTTGCAGAACAGATTTTGTAAAAGAGAGAAAAATTGACAGTGACATTTTATGAAAGATATTTATTGTCGTCAAGAAGTTCATACTTGTCATCGATATCACATGCTGTGGACGATCTTTTGACCGTACAATCTCCATCGTTTGACTGCCTATCACTACACCCTGACACTGGCGAAATTGTGGTCGTTTATCCACAAAAGCCATTATAGAAGAATTGAATTGATATCACATGTCATCGACATGCTTGGAATAAAATCTTACTCTAGTGACTGATAACTCTGTTCATATGATAAGTTTGTGAGTATGTATCTATGGATGTTTGTTACGGTTTCACGCAACAACTACGCAACGGATGTTGATGAAACTTCGTAGTAATATAGCATAACATACAGGCTATAATTTATAAAGTTTAACGCGGGTGAAACCGCGGGAAATTGCTAGTATAATATAATCTAACGTTGACAATTATTTTTCTGTGTGATGGGAAAAGAAAGCATTTCCCAATTAATCAAATTCCCAAGGTATGGTGCCAAAATATATATTTTGGTCAAACTGGATTACAAACTTACGATATCTAAAGAAAAGTTGAATTCGATTACATGGTTTAAAATAGTAGTATACATATTTAAAATATTTTTTCACACTTTGACATAATCAGATCGTTAGAAGAGGCTCTGAGAATCATCTACTGCTTTATTATTTTTCGCCGGGCTCCGCTAACCACTTGACGGAAATTGAATATTTATGAATGAAGAAAAAGTATACATTTACGTTATATTTGCGAGTCGTTTATTTCGTATTTCATTTTAAGAAATATAAGATTTAATTTTGATATTAATTAAATTTATATATCTTTATGCCTAGTAGGTACCTATGCCTGATAACTGGGCAGACAATAACGTAACAATCTATTTTATTATTGCTAAATTCTAACGAGATTCGCTGTCTAAACTACCAACAAAAACGAACACTACATGTTGATTGCTCTAGCTGCCAAATTATGGTTCTGGAAGTACTCATCACACAAAACTGACGAGGAAGACTGTTCCAAATTTTATTAACCGATTCCCCGAGTGAGAGTGGTCAATGGACAATTCCTCACTGCTGCATAGAAAAACAATAACTTAGACAGACAGACAGGTCAGATAACGAAGCAACTAAATGTCTATGTCAGTTTACTGAGCTACGCAGGATTAAAAAATAATAATTATATGCAAACCTCAACGTAACGGGCAGGCCCCCTACAAGATGGACCATTGTTCTTACGAGGTAGCCAAAGAATTCCCCAATTGAGAAGATCTTTGGGGGAAGCCTTTGTCCAGCAGCGGACGTCTTTCGGCTGATATAATGATGATGTGCAAAGCTAATCTAAGGCCTCATTTACGGAGACGCGGGGCGTCTCGCGTTGCGTGTGGCGTGGCGTCTCGCGGCGCGTCGGACGTTTTTTCTGTTTACGGTGGGGCGGCGCGTGAAGCGGCACGCATCATCACACGCGTACACACAAACTTATAGCAATATACGACCATGTTCATAGAGAGTCGAGACGGGAAGCGTGGCGGTGCCCGCCGCGGCGCCCGCGGGGAATCCTCTAGCGTGTAGCGAAGCACGCGGCGGACCTAGCTTCATCGAGAATTGCCGCTACGTGCGCCGCCGCGATAAACGCCGCGTGGGACGCGTCGGTGCCATCCGCGGGCTCGGCCGCAAAAAACGCCCTAATTCAAACACACGCGTCTAAAATCGTCTCCGTAAACGCACTCATACAACGCCATATATTTGAATTCAGTGCGGGCCGCGCCGCTCAACGCAACGCGCGACGCCCCGCGTCTCCGTAAATGAGGCCTAATAATTTTCTTTGTTGTTGCAGTTAAAAATTCAGAAGCATTGGGCGCGCACTTGCGGCGGTTGATCCGGGAGGCAGAGTGCAAATTGCACGAAGTGACCGGCTGCGCTTCAGAGAGGACCTGCAGAGAAGATGCTTGCACCAGGTAAAAGAATAACGCTGAACAATAATAGTAATATCCTGGGACATTATTTACACACAGCCATCTGATATCAAACAAAGCAAAGCTTGTACTATGGAAACCAGATCACTGATATACTACTTTTCATTTGTAAATACATATTTATATAAATAATAACACCCAGACTCAGGACAAACAGACATGTTCATGCACACAAATATCTGTCCAATAGGGTGGGAATCGAACCCACGACCTGCGGCGTGAAAAGCAAGCATTTTCCAACCACGCCAACAGGCCCGTCTTACCTAACACTTAAGAGTGTTGTGCTCTGCTTAGTTTGGGAGCAGGTGGCCGTGTGTGAATAATGTCCCAGGATATTATTATTATTAAGTAGCTATAGTGAGTAACAATATATCCTAACATTGAGTTCCCTCTAGTAACAAGCAGGTTAAGTATCCCACTCGATTGTGTTACGTTGCGTTGTATAACGTGAAGTGAAGCATTTATGCAAAACTGAAGAGATAATACGGGTATCGACCTACAACAAAAACATACATTGTAACAATGAATGAACGATTTAGCCTTGCATTCAATTTGCCGTACAATGTTGTTCTTGAATAGGTAATATGGTTGTATTAGGTACAGACGCCAGCACATCAAGCTACACCAATCTGTCAAATTTCCCCAATTGAAAGTGAACTTTATGCTTTTGTGATAAAGTTGAAAATCTATAAAAGAAATTTGACAGAATGGAGTAGCTGGATGTGCTGGCGTCTGTACATATACACATAGGTATAGACAACAGTCACTTGCTGTGTTTAAGCATAGACAAAATATTTAAATAAAGATACTTTGGCCTTTAGTTTAACTTAACAATAGTCTGAGATGTGGTCATTCAATATAGTCTAGACTTCCATAACTGGCATGTTGATTACATTTGCAATGATTTTTAAAGTTTACCGACCTCGGTATGGCATGGCAAACTTCAAGAAGCGAGATTTTATATTGATATCTACCACAACTATTTCGTTGTTGTTGATAAAACAATTATTTGTGAAGTTAGGATTCTTCAAAATTAAAGCCTAATTCAAACTACCGAAAATAAATGTCATGGTACAAAATTCTGAAGGCGGAAACGAAAAAAAAACGAATAGACAAACTATTTCCGTGTTGTCAGAAAAAATATAGGTCCAGTTTTAGAAGAGGGAATAAGCTAATCTAAAACCGCGGTTTTGACGATATTAATATGGTTTTCTTTTTCGGAATTGGTAGTGGAGATTTGATATGCCTATTCATTTCGATATTCGATACAAAAGGTTGGAGACTGTTCCTGAAACCCCGTAACGAGACCTGCTATACGCGTATTGAGTTTCAGCTCATCGTTTTAGTTTTGATAAGATCTCGATCTTAAGTTCTGAGGCGTTGAAATCCGCGTGATTGCTATGTAAGTTTATTTCCAATAAAATATTAATACATAATTAAGCGTGGTCTAGTCCTCACTCTAGGATTCCCTGTGTTGCGAGGGCTAGGTCCTTCCAATTGTGGTTAAACTAAGATGAACAAGTTATTATTCTTATAATATCTTAAATGATTGTGAAAATTATATCTAAGCATGCATTATAAAACAAGAAACAAAAATCAAAAATAAAGGAAATTTACCAGCTAAGAATTAATTTTGAAAAATATAAATGGAATTTGCGCCTTTTTATATAAATGCAAGACAAATGAGCAAGCCGGTCACCTGATGGTAAGTAATCACTGCTGCCCATGGACACGTGTAACACCAGAGGGGTTGCAAGTACGTCACCGGCCCTTAGGAAAGGAATAGGCTCACTTCATGAAGGTTGCCATGTCATACCGGTTCGGTAATACCTCTGTAGTTAATTGATTGCACAGAGTAGTAGTGCGGTAAAAAGGGTTTAAAAATGTTAAACGTACTGTACTTTTAATAATAGTTTAGAAAGCTCTCTTTTACTTTGTAAAATTTAACGATTATATTAAAAAAAAACCGACCAAGTGCGAGTCGGACTCGCGCGCGAAGGGTTCCGTATCATTATCTATAACAACGAGCAAAAAAAAAACGTTTGTTGTATGGGAGCCCCCTTAAATATTTATTTAATTTAATTTTTTAGTTTAACTGTTTTTTTATTTTAACTGTCTAACTATCACGGTTCATGAGATACAGCCTGGTGACAGACGGACAGACAGACAGACAGACAGCGAAGTCTTAGTAATAGGGTCCCGTTTTACCCTTTGGTTACGGAACCCTAAAAATGGATAGGTCCAAAATTCTCTGTCTGTAGATTTATCAATTATGCTTACTTATGCTTAGGCTTATGTCCATCAGTGGACGATATCAGGTTGATAATGATTTTCTTCATAATTTTCTTTTGCCATAGATCAAGCAAGCAAGTAAACTGCATTTGCCCCCCGTGGCAGATTCGTGAGATTGCTAACTCAGTCAGTACGCGGTAATAGGCTGGCTTGTTAGCGTGGTTGGTAGATACGCTGCCTTTCACGCCGCAGATCGTGGGTTCGATTCCCACCCGGGACAAATATTTGTGTGCATGAACATGTCTGTTTGTCCTGAGTCTGGGTGTAAATTATCTATATAAGTATGTATTTACAAAAGAAAAATAGTATCTATATCTATACATATAATAAAATCGTAGGAAACTCAAAACTGTACATTGAATATTTTTTAAAGAGGATACTTGGGGAGTGATCAACAATGGATATCGAAGACAAAAATATAGTTTTTAAAATTTTTGTCTGTGTGTCTGTTTGTCTGTATGTATGTCCGGGCTAAACTCAAAAAGTACTGCATGGATTTACTTAAAATTTTGCATGAATATTACTAAGAGGTCGGGTCAACATGTAGGCTACATATTATCACGCTATCACTTACGGTGGAGGAGCTATGATAATTTATAAAATGTAACGCGGGTAAAACCGTGAGGCACAGCTAGTATGTAATATATCAGTTATCTGGTTTCCATAGTACAAGCTCTGCTTAGTTTGGAATCAGATGGCCGTGTGTGAATAATGTCCCAGGATATTATTTATATTTCCTGGTACCCATAGTACAAGCTTTGCTTAGTTTGGGGCTAGGATGATCTGTGTGACATTGTCCCCAGATATTATTATTATTATTATATATTATTATTATTATTATTAATTGTTCTTTTTTAACCGACTTCAAATAGAGGAGGTTCAGAGTTCACCGGTATTTTATAAATATTACTTGCCAATTCAGTTGGAAAACGCTCCAATGTAGCCGTGCACAACCTAGCTTAATTAATTTAATAATAATATGTGGGGACAATGTCACACAGATCATCCTAGTCCCAAACTAAGCAAATCTTTTACTATGGGTACCAGGCGACGATATACATACTTATACAGACAGATAAATACTTATATACATAGAAAACATCCATGACTCAGAAACAAATATTCGTGCTCATCACACAAATATTTGCACTTACCGGGATTCGAACCCAGGACCACCAGCTTCGTAGGAGGCACTACCAACTAGGCTACGGTGACCGTCAAATTTCATGCTAATCATGATAACTTTTTATTTCAGATCGTCAGCCGCTAGTCATGGAGCTGGTACTACCGGCTGTGCTGGAGGTACAGGTTCAGAGAAGGACAAACAAGCGCAACACTGGGAGCGGAGGGTGCGGACTCTCAAGTCAGTTGACAAAGATTCTTAATACAATAATTTAAATATTTATTTACATATTCATGTACAGACGTCAGCACATCAAGCTACTCCAATCTGTCAAATTTTCCCAATTGAAAGTGAACCTTACTATTTTGTGATAAAGTTGAAAATCTATAAAAGAAATTTGACAGATTGGGGTAGCTGGATGTGCTGGCGTCTGTACACACTTAAAAAGAATATTAATATATTAGTAGAGGAAAAAATGAACAAAGGTTTTGCTTATTTCAAAATAAATTTCTTCTAATACACCGCAGAAATTAAGAGGAAATAGAGCATAGTGTGTATAGTTATTGTATAGTATATCTAGTAGTCTATTATTACATAATATATATACATTAATTAAGTTAAATATATCTTAAACTATAAGTATTGAGAATTAATCTTTAAAAGCCTTAAATAACCAATTTGACAAATCGTCCAAGAAATACTTATTTAACTACAGCATTATTATCTTAAATCAAATTATATTCTACTTGATCCAATTATAAAAGTCACGTTCGAATAATCTAATTGTTCCTAGAATCTAATATCTATAGTTAATTTGTAATACTAACCATGTATATGGTAAGCGCTTTGGAAAGTCTATGTGAATAAAAATCATTTTTATAAATTTATTTATTACATACTAAAAATAGACGGATGGATGCTTATAAGAATATAAAGATAGAGTATACATGTACATGTATGTATGACATACAATATTTTTTACGATCACAACACTCATATACAATACTAGCTGTGCCCAACGGTTTTACCCGCGTTTAACTTTATAAATTATAGCCTATGTGTTAATCCAGGGTGTCAGCTAACTCCATACCAAATTTTATTAAAATCACTCCAGGCGTATTTTGTGTACAGTAACTTAATCCAGACACATCTTGTACATTTTTTTTCACTGCGTCACGTGTATTTTAACTAATACTAAACTACTTTCAAATAATTAATTACTTATTATATGCTGTCGAAACGGCCTTGTAATATCTATCGACTATATTTATAGTTATGATTAATTAACTATAAAAATAGCTTCTAATTTTTTATAAAATGTACGCCATTGAAAATATGATTGGTTCTAATAATAAATTACCTTCTTTACGTCATTAAACAATACCTACATCATTGCAAAATGTCTATGCTACTTACGGATTTATAAATACCTGTGTTGATGCTTTCTCTTTTGTTACGAGAACATATTACTACTAAATGTATTTAAAACAAAGGGCGACTATTAGATAATAAACAGTGAAATATCTTCGAAGCAATATATGTCTTTTGAAACCAGCGAAATGTCCTCGAGAAATAATAATATCCTGGTACAGTATTTACACGCGGCCATTTGTTCCCAAATTAAGCAGAGCTTGTAGGTACTATGGAAATCAGATAACATACTACATAAGTACTTTTCTTTTGTAAATACATACTTATAAAGGTAATTACACTCAGCCTCAGGACAAATTGACATGTTCATGAACACAATCTGTCCTGGAAAAGCAAGCATCTACCAACCACGCCATCTAGCCCGTCATTTTCATTCAGATTTCCTTGAGAAAAGTGAACTAGGCACTACTAAATCGTATTACTACTCATTGGAAAGTGAATTTAAATCTACACTTTAACAAATTCTGAGAAACTTTGCCAAGATTTCATGTTATTGAGCAAAATAAAAAATGTTGGGTTAGCAAGGTTGTGATCAAAGTATTTATTACATTTTGAGGTATTCTTAATTTTATAACGCTTTTAAACATCCATCGGAAAACCAGCGCTGCAACAGTTAATGTTGCAACTAATGTTGAGATGGGACCAATTTGGAATCGCACAGATATTGTTTTTTGTGTCACACGTTCTTCAATATTTTAATATTATAAGCTTTTCTTTTTAATTATAAACGGTGCTAGTTTACTAAATAAACATATTTTCTTTCTTTCCATTGTGCTCACTAATCACCTGAGTTCCTATATTATGCTAAGCTATATTTACTTACATTGGAGTTAAGAGTATTAATAACACATTATTTGTCCTTTCACAGACGTTTAGTACAGGGCTGGCAACAAACTCGAGTGCCATCTGCGCCGTCGGCACCTGATCTTGAAGTATGCGGCGCGCACGCAGTCACAGTACGCTTGAAGGACAACCGAATATCCATGCAGAAAGATCCACCTATAGTCACTAAGTATAAAGGTTAGTTAGTTCTTCCATAGCCATTTTAGATACAGTCAACTCCATTAATTCAAAGATATTTCGTTCTGACTGTTTATTTGAAGCTACAGGCAGACACAGACAAACAGGTCTGCTTTATGAGGGGTGTTGCTAGTGTATAGTGAGACCCTGAGTGGGGTAAAGACCACATCTAAGTGTGCTTATACTCAAATGGGCTGATAGCATGGAGATATACACTCTGTACTCTGGCCAATGATATGAAATATTCCTTTTGATCAAATGAAGCATTGGTTCAACGCATCTCGCTCATGACTGGAAAGAGTTTATGTACAGGTCCAATAGCTTAACGTGTTGTCCAAAGCTCAGAGGAAACCGCCAACTTGGTGCTTCTGGGCTGCTAACAAAAAGAGAATGTATAAGCCTAAGAGTGTCTACGTTCAAGCGTCGAAACTTCCAAAAAAACATTAAAAACATTAGAAAATAAACGAAATACACTTATCCTGTCTGTATTTTTAAAGGATAATAAAAAACCGCGTGTAAGTAATACATAGATTTTATTTACATTCGTAATTAAACTCTTTAGCATATACACGTATTTGCTAAATTATGATTCAGATTTGGATTACTTTGCTAAGTAACTCGATTCTGGGTTTCCTATCAAAATCACTTCGACACCCACGTTTTACATGTCCGTTCCTTATATAGAAGAACTATTCTGTGACTCAAATATAGCTTTTCTGAGACTGGGTGTTCTTTGTGTCCAACTATGCTCGACTCGAAATATAACCACTAAAAAGTTTCGCTTTGCGTACATTTCTTCGATACTACGTAAACATTATATGGTACATTTTTATATACTGTGGACACGGGTCTCATCGCGATAAATATTTAGGTAAATCATTACCTTGTTTACCCGACGTTTCGGCATGGATTGCACCAGCCGTGGTCACGGGTCGACTGGTGTGGCTCGGCAGCGTCGTCTCCGTGAAGCTCGGGTTTCGGTATCTACCCTCGCATGGTCTTGATATTTTTCATTTTCCTTTACGAAACTGTCGGTACACACGACACTAATGACATCAGCGCCCGGGCGCACTACGTTGGTTACGCGACGATAGGGTGCGCGGAGTTCAAGATAGTGGTCAATTGTTCTACTTCCGATGTGCTACCTTTCATGATACAGAAGATATCGTCGATCTGGAGGTAATATTGATGGAGTGGCTATGGAGTGGCTATGGGCAGCCCTGTGGCGCCGGTAATGGCCAATATCTGGATGGAACATTTTGAAAATATTATTGCACAACATTTGGTCCACGTGAAGGTATGGAAACGATACGTCGACGATATCTTCTGTATGATGAAAGGTAGCACATCGGAAGTAGAACAATTGACCACTATCTTGAACTCCGCGCACCCTAACATCAGGTTCATTTATGAAATGGAGGTAGAGAGATCGTTGCCTTTCCTCGATGTGAAATTGAGGGTGAGAGAAAATGGTTCCCTTACACACACGGTATACAGAAAGCCCACACACACAGACAGATATCTACACGCCCACTCTCATCACCATCCGCGACACCTGTTATCCGTTGTTGCCTCGTTAACAAACAGAGCGTATGACATATGCGACCCTGAATGTTTAGAAAGTGAGCTCACACACGTTCAGGAGGTACTTAGGCAAAACGGCTACAGGGGGGGCATTAAACGGACGAAGAGGAGGGAGAAGCATCCGGAAGTAAGCAGAGCACCAGCGTTTTTACCTTACGTGAAAGGAGTAACGGATAAAGTTGGATCAGTACTAAAGAAATACTCCATCAAGACTGTATATAGTCCGATCTCCAAAGTCTCCAACCAGCTGCGTACACCGAAGGATGTTATTCCTCTTCAAACACCGGGTGTCTACAGGTTTGAGTGCAACTGCGGTATGTTTTATATCGGCCAAACTAAAAGGTCTATTGCTGAAAGGGCCAAAGAACATATCGCAGCTGTCAGGAACCGACAGGTTAATAAATCAGCAATAGCTGAGCACGTAGTCGACACAGGATCCCAACACTGGATTACAAATTTACACAAGCCACAGGTCCTCTCCACCGATCGTCACTATTACTCCAGAATAGTACGTGAAGCGGTTGAAATAAAAAAACATATCAATTTCAACCGGGAGGACGGATACCGCCTCTCACCATCTTGGAATCCTGTAATAACGAAGTGCCATCGTCGCGTAACCAACGTAGTGCGCCCGGGCGCTGATGTCATTAGTGTCGTGTGTACCGACAGTTTCGTAAAGGAAAATGAAAAATATCAAGACCATGCGAGGGTAGATACCGAAACCCGAGCTTCACGGAGACGACGCTGCCGAGCCACACCAGTCGACCCGTGACCACGGCTGGTGCAATCCATGCCGAAACGTCGGGTAAACAAGGTAATGATTTACCTAAATATTTATCGCGATGAGACCCGTGTCCACAGTATATAAAAATGTGTACAAATCGCGAAAGTTTAAAAACATTAATTATATGGTACAGTTGGAAAGAAAAGTGTTTGAACTCAAGTGCATTTTTGTAGCGCTTATATGAATTTAGATCACCATTTAGACTTTTTTAATGGCAGAACGAACTTAAACAGATTTTAAATAACGCTTTATTTAAAATCTTTTTTAGCGCGTTCTGCCTTTAAAATAGGTCTAAATGACAGATAAGGACAAACTAATTTCAGAGAAATTCTAAGTTTGTAAAGGCCTCCGCGATAAAGTTATTTATTTGCCTAGTGTGGTCTTGCAAAAAAGATATAATAATAAAATGTCATTTATATTTCTCAGTGGAATGGTCGTCTCGAGCTGACTTCTCAAACGTGTGTGGGTGTCGTGAAGTAGCTGCTTCAGGTGCCAACAGCGGAACGCGGGTATTAGCGGCAGGTCTCACGCGGGGACGACGATACTTCTTCAGGGCTGCAGCAGGGAATATTAAAGGCTGGGGACAGTACACTGTGTCCGTGCCACGAAGTGTTGTGCCTAGTAGTAAGTGTCAATTGACCAACGTTTTTCAATACAGTCTTTCAAATAATACAAAAGTGAAATAACTGCACCAGAAACCGTCAGTGGTACAATGCTGATTCTATATTAACGTTAGATACGTAGAGAGAGTGAAAAATGTTCTTTAAATCAGTTATCGCAATTAAAATTCTGAAAATCACATTTCCATTCCTAAACATGCAGTGTTTTAAAAACACCTGAAATCGTTTTTAAAAAGTTTGAACTTATAATGTTGACTGGCCTATTGTTTTATGTAATCGTATGGCTTGTGGTGTTGAAGAGCTCTGACACTAGGGTATGTCAGAGTTGTTCAAGCCTTCCAATAGGCATTTCACATGGCTTAGCGGCGGATCGTTCCCTCCGAAGCAGGGAGACGCTCAAAAATTAAACTACATTTGCGGACACACATCTAGAGACCTACCACGTGCTTAACTTCGCCGATAGGCTTGAGGGTCGGTGATAACAATTGGTCTTTTAATCGATAAGTAATGGGAGGTCTATCGAAATGAGTCCTGATTGATAAGTAAAAAGTATTACTAATACTTTTATATAATTTTCAGGTTGGCGTGATGTCTGTACACGAGGTGGTCGTGGCAGCAGTGGAGGGGCGGCCGCAGCGCTGGAAGCATTGTCCGTTGCTGCAGCGGGCGCAAGAGCAAGACCATTAGCTCATCATGCAAGACAGCCACGCAAGAAAACTGCCACCATACGACAACTGTTCACCGCTGCTAGCAAGTTCCAGAAGAATCTACGAAGGTAAAGGAATTCTTTGAAATTGGCAGAATAGATCATTCATTAATTAGTGGCCCCGTAATCTTATTAGTTGATCAAAAGACGTCGATTTCCATGTCTTTTAAAACCCAGTCTGTTGCCTCCTCACTTATTTATATGAAACAAACCCGAGGACGATGTGTAACACCAAAGTCTGGGATAAACGGACCCTCATGAATTATGATAAAAGAGAGAACGAGTTAGTCGGTTAGATAGTTATTTTGAACGGACTGATAGTTCGTCCGTGATGATATGACAATGGTATTAAAATCGTATACAGTTGAATGAATCTCTTTTAAGCGTGACGTTTTTAGAAAGTAATCAAGTACCGATTAGTAATCAAGTAATTATCACCAGTCAAACGGTAGTTACAAAATATAGTATACAAACAAAATAATGTGATGCA
Organism: Pseudoips prasinana; assembly: GCA_951640165.1. Classification (NCBI taxonomy): domain Eukaryota; kingdom Metazoa; phylum Arthropoda; class Insecta; order Lepidoptera; family Nolidae; genus Pseudoips; species Pseudoips prasinana. The sequence continues at coordinate 31,006,134 of OX621240.1, forward strand.
TATCAGACCATGTAGGATTATCGATGTAATTTAACTGTGTACTTATAATATGTGGCAGTACTTTAATAAATAAATAATGATTTATATTAAATAAAAAGACCAATATTAAAATTTATTTTAAGCTTTTTCTACACGAGCGTATCTCTGACCAAATCTGGTGATTAACTTATTTACGTAGGTATCTAATGTTTGACTAAATTTACTAAGACACAGAAAGTAGACAGCAAAGTTATAATCTCTCTACATATTTCAATTTAATGAAAGCTATTTTATACTTACTAAATACAGTACCAAAATATCATTTAATTTATGTGCTCAGATTTCGATAAGAAGAGACCCAATATTCCGATTAAAAAATGCTTCTTGTTCTCCAGGGGCGTATATCTGGCCTGCATCCTGTACCACGAGGACAAAGTATTAGTCACCAGTGAGGAGTTCCTCCCAGTCATCGAAGTGGACGAGACCTACCCCACCTGTATATACACCGACTTCCATTGGCTAATGAAGGTAAAATATACGTTTGCTATTTAAAAAAAAGTAAAAGATTATTTTTAAAAGAGCATTATGAAGACTTTTTCGCCAACTTGCAAAACTGAAGTGGCAGTGGGCTGGGCACATAGCTCGTAGAACCGAAGGCCGTTGGGGCAGAAAGGTTCTCGAGTGGCGACCACGAACAGTAAGACGCAGCGTTGGCCCCTACAAGATGGACCGATGATCTTGTGCGGGGCGCTGGAAACCGCTGAATGCGAATAGCGCAAGGCCAGCAATTGTGGAGATCTTTGGAGGAGGCCTTTGTCCAGCAGTGTACGTCTTGCGGCTGATATGATGATGGTATTATTATTATTTTGTGTACACTAGCAGCTAATCAGCTGATGCGTGAATATCAAATAGCTTGGAGATGTTTTCCTTGTCCAATCTGTTCTTGAAGGAATTTAATGTTGGAGCTATGATTCTTCCTATTAGTAGTTTCCCAATAAAGCCCAGTTGATCTATTGTTATTCTTGTACTGAGTTGTGATTATAACGATAGTTTCCAGAGTAATTCACTAAGGGTTGACTAAGCTGTGTGTGTGTGTCATTGTTCAGCCCTATTCATAAACATAGACAAAGGGTTAAACTTTAGCAATGAGAATAATATATGTCCCTAAACAGGAAAAGTTATAAATTGTCAATTCAATCTTTATGAGCCCAATACGATGCTATAAAGAAAGTTTTTATGTTTTTGTATCGTTCCGGGACGAAGGAAAAACAAACAAAATAAAAGTGTCTATTGTAGGGTAGGCATAGGGTGGTTTAGAATAAGAATAACAATTTTTGGCTATCATATTAGCTTGATTTTGTATTCAAATGTTCTCCGGATACGAACGCAGTAGGGGCCTTGGTGGTGAGGGCAGTTGAACACAAACCAATTAATCATCCTCTCCCGGCGCCCTACGAACGGCCAAGACAATCCTCTCAACTTGGTGGTGGTACCCTCCTAGATACATAGTCTCCTATATATGTATATCGACTATGCCCTAGTCATGAGTAGGGCATAGACATGGCAGATATCAGGATAACGTAAAAATATTGTTTTATTCTTAAAATTCCGGGATGTAAATGAGGAATTCCTTTGTATGGGCAAAGGGCTGGTAGTGTTAATGGAACCCTAATACATAATCCAATTGTATCTATTACCAACATATACACTCATTTCATTATTTTTATTTCAACATCTCTACTGTTCTTACAGGTGTCATGTTCATGGGACGATGTGAAGGCGCTCAGGTCTGATATGGAGAAGCACACCTCTTCCTCTATTCACTTCAGACTGAAATTGCTTACCGCTGCTGCGCAAATGCAATCCGCACTCTGCATACAGGATTTAGGTAAGGCAGGCTCGAATCGTAGATTACTATATAAGTTTGTCCCGGGCCGCAAATATTACCACGAGCCACTGGTGTCCACTGTACACACGGCTACACATCAAGCTATACATTTCCAGTATAAGCTGTTCTCGCGTTGTATAGGAGTTCCATACAATGGCAGGTCAGCTTATATTGGAAATATGTAGCTTGATGTGTAGCCGTGTGTACATCACTATGAACATATAAAATATATCAAGTGTACGTTCTGTATTTACTGAACGATACTATATGGCAATTGTAGATAAGACTATTTTCATGTCATGTTTTTGTTTTTGATCATATCTCAGTTATATCTTTCCGTAAGATTTTAGGAAGTAATAAGCTTACTTGGCATTGTATATTATTGTTACTAATAGATTATATAACGCATAAACTGCCCATGAATACACTTCGTAATCCATAGACTGTAGACTCAAACTTTGTCATCTAGTGATCGTTTTACTCCGAGCGGCAAATGTGTCTTACTCCACTATACAGTATTTGCCGCCCGTGGTAGCTACATCAAATTACTGAACAATATTTTATATACACCACATGAAATAAAATATCGAAAACAGTAAAAAGATAATAAATTATTACAGATTATTATGATATCAAAGTTACACAATAATATTATTATGGTTGGGCCATATATGTAAATTTTTTATACTATACATAACCCCAAATGAAATTATTCGGCAGCTAACGTTTGTTAGATAATTATTTGTTTAATTCGCTTTACCAGGTCAATTATACCACAAACCGCTTCGAGACTCACACGGCACCATCGTCTTGTCCTGTGTGAACAGCGTCAAGTCCATCAAGTCGGTATCAGCACTCAACTCACGGTGGGCGTGTGTGTCACGCCTACGCAGGCGTGTGCTCAGTGAAGATAACACTATTGGAGAACTGCTAATGGCATCGGTACATGAGCAGATTGCTTACCATCAGGTATATTATTTTTCAATATCTAACTATCAGCATGTACCCTACATAATTCAATATTTTCTTAACTTATGTATGGCTATACACTTATATATAACAACGGTATATATAAACCAGATCCAAATTATAAATTGGTCTAAATACGCAGCAGGCCACCTTTATTATATTAATTAACATATTGTATTTTTACCGCACATGGATGCCGTAAATCCAACTATAGAACTAATTTCCTGAAAAGTCGAAATAAATGTTGTTATTGTAATGCTCAAAAGTTGACTGGAAGATAATGACTACGGTATTAATTCCGCCTAAGTATGGTTGTTTTTCTGTTGAAGTTTTATATATTATTTTTCCTTACTGTTTAGGTTTCAAGAGACCAACTGCCACGTGGCCTATATCTCGGGTATTTGAAGCTACAGTCTTCAGTGGAAGTAGTCCGGATAGTGGTGCCTGCGAGAACCCCTAATGTGCCACCACACACGCGCGTCAGAGATAATCCTCATGTTTCTGCGTTAGTATTATTTCATAACACAAAAATATTTTTATTTCTAATTATTTATGTTTCCAACACTAACTCAAGGCTTTTTACTCGTTACAGTGAAGAATGGGAATACCTTAAGACCCAGTCAGGCAAAACGGATGACGCACAGCCAATAAACACCTTAACCACCATAGCTGGTCAAGAAAAGCCCTCAGAATCTCAAGAAATGTTCCTCGATTTAATTGCTTCAGCTGCAAGAAGACTTTTTAAGGAAATGGATATGCCCATTGAAAGTGTTATAGCCCACCGAGTATATGACCTGGAAGTCATTGAGCTAAATAGTGATGTTAGCTTTGTGATGATTTGTCCTCCAGCAGAACAAGCTTGCTCTGTGCCAGGGCAAAAAGAGATACTCCTTCAGAAAGGGGACCTTCTCAGTCTCCCCATCCAAGCATTTGAAATGATCCATCTTCAGACTTATCACACTAACATTTTGAATAAATACTCCAAACTTAGTTGCGTTCTTGAATTAGATGTTGCTTTAGCCGCCCATTCTCATAGAGAAGCATTTTCTTGCACCGAATTGGCAACGGCCAAAGAGAGGCTAACTAAACTAGAAGATCTCCAAAATAATTTAAATATGGTTTGGAAGGCAGAACGATGGCTCATGGATCTCATAGGTTTCGCTAGAGATAAAGATAAAGCTGCCCCAAGTTCAGGAATATTGCTCAAGTATATTTTAGATAAAACGCCATCTCAAACAGCAGAAAGCTCTGTAGAAATAAGTGAAACAGACGGAGTCAACTTTAAAGACTTTCTTCAAATACCTTCACGAGATGGCAAAATCACTAAAACATCCCCAGGGCGGGGATCTTGGCCAGGTCCAGCAGGTAACGGTAATCATGCCAACTTACATCCAGAATTCAGTAAATCTGAACAACAGCTAAGCCTCTCACCACGACAAACATCAGTGTCAACTCTAAATCTTTGTAGTTCACAGTTTTTAAACCCTGAGATAACAAAATTTCCACGAAAAGGCAGTGCTGATTCCCAATACACACAATCCAGCGCTATAAGCAATAACTATATGAGTAGTAACTCTCAGTTTGACATCAAATCTTCCGCTGGATCACATGCTAGCATTGGCAGTAATCGATTACCACCTTCTCGGAGCGAAGATACTTTAGTTCTTCAAAATGAGAATGTAGAACCAAAGCCAAGACCTCACAGTATTAATGCTACTGCTTCAACGACATCGAGTCCTCTGCTTACAGTTAAAGGATATTACCCAGGAAGCATGATAAGCGTCCGTACATCAAAAGGAAATGTCTCAGAATCGGCTCAAAGTTTATCAAGTGATTCGGAAAGTCAAAGTTTTCCAGTTACTACAGTTCCTATGAAAATCCGTCCGGGAAAGCACTATAGGAGTCCATGTAATGTAATAGCTTCAAAAAGTATGACGAATGTGAAAGGAGATGTTGACTTTACGGATACGGGACAGGACATGAAGTCATGTGTGAAGCGCCAACCATTACTGGAAACCCAAGAGGACGCGGAGTATAACAATAAAGTTCCAAAGACTGATGGGGAAGAAGCTATAAAGCAGGAGCAGAGAACTCCAGACCAGGCTGGAATTCTGCAGGTAAACTATAACAACAATACCTCATCATAATAATAGAAATCGTGTAAAAATTACTTTTTTTTTAAGCTGGAACAAAAATTATTTAGGTATGGAACTTAAGGAGTGTAAACTATAGTTTGCAAAATTAATAATAAGTGTAACATAATTAGGTAACTAAAATGTTAAACAAAATATGTAAAATAGTATTAAATATATTCTTAACCTATTTTTTTATCTTCAACATTCTTATTTACCGTAATACTAATAATGTATAATTATGTTATACTTTGTACAAACAAATTGACGACTAATGGGATACTAAATGCGTCACCCCACCAGTCTTGTTCTTTACAAGGGCAGTAGACACTGACAAAAACTATGCGAAAAACAAGGTACTTAATAAATAAACTATGCCTTAATATGACTTTTATTTATTCCAGGTGTTTGCTGCCTACGAGACCGGTCTAGCAGCTGGTACATCATTAAAGCTCCATGTCACCCCACGCACCTCAGGGCGGGAAGTAATCGATTTAGTCGTCAAACAACTAAACATGGCTGCCGTCCTCAAGGGCAAAGCGGGCCCTGTCTACGGCCCAGAAAAACTACAAGATTTCTGTCTAGTAGCCGTCATAGGAGCTAGAGAAAGGTGTCTTCGAGACGATTTCAGACCTTTACAACTGCAAAATCCATGGAGAAAAGGAAGGTTATACGTGAGACTCAAACACGATGTTTTAGCAGCACTGCAACACTCTGCCAAACAACCATCGTATATTTAAATAAAAATGTGGTTATCAAAGGAATAAATTTATCTTGTGAGATTTTGTGGCATTAGTTTTTTATTGTTGAATCTGTTTAGTCACCGTAGGAAGTTATCAAATAGATTTTAATAGGGATTTGTGTAGGAATTTCATTGTACTTTCACCGCCTATTACTATTATAGTAAATAGTCCCACTCGATTATTATGTTTTGAGAATATACATTATATGTATACGTATTTATTCCAATACACACTTTCTACCGTGACTAACAAATAATTTGTTTCGTTTTGGTGCCAATTCTTTTTATTTTTATGCTTTAAATAGTTAAGTGAAAGTTGTGAGTATAATAATGAGTATTTAAACAGAATTTATGGTGCTTTTCACTGTAAAATATGTCGCTTTAATGTCTCTCAGATTTCCATGGATTTCGATATCTATTAGGTCATGTCGAAATACTGAGACGTGATCGTGTGCAATGTGAGTGTTAAAAGTGTGTCCTTAGTTCGTTTTGCTGCCCTTTTGCCGCTCAGTATTTTGATGACACCCTTAGACTGCAATAGATATGCTTATTGATAGTTCTTCCAGAGTAGATCAATTTCTAATTATTCTCGTTGTGTGGTTTATGTAGTTTTATCGATCAGTCTATACTATCTTAGAATTATCTGCTGATCTATTATGGTCAGTCGTTACCTATCTTAGAAACTAATCGATCACAATCATCAAACCCATTTCTTAAAGAGTGGATAATGTAAGAAAAATACGATTGAGACACTTTTCCCGACAAAATCTATCAATTTATGGTTTTTTATTTAGAAAAAATAAAACTCGTACAACGTGTATAAAAAGTGCCTGATTATTTTTTAAAAATTATATTGATAAAATCATATCTCTGAGGGAAACAGGGTTACAATTTTAATTTATTCATATTAACTAATGGGAAGAAATTTCATGCAACGAAAAAAGTCAAGTCTCTGTTCAACTAAAGTTAAATAAAGACAAAGTTCCCAAGAACATTCACTTTGCACTTTCAGTGATCGATGCATGTGTAGTTAATTTTGTACAACTATTAAATTCACCAGTGTTGGTTTTACATAATATATATAAATATATAAAAAAATTATTAATACCAAAAATCAATTCATCGAATATTTTTGTACAAGTACCGTAAAATGATGATGGCTTACATACTATACATAATCCTTAGGCTGGATTTAGGTATGTGCAATTAGTTGGGCGGCAGAATGTATCAAAGATAATTTATTAGTTTTATGAGTAGCTATATATGTTACGTATTCCTTAATCGACCATCCAATTAATAGGGAAGTCAATATTAACTTGCCGTCCGCAACTTATTATTGGCTTCCCCATCAAATAATTTAACTACCTAAATCTGGCTCGTTTAAATCCTATCCAATTATCTTATCATAAATCAATCTATTATCAATACTAGACGTAGAAACTTAATGTAAATAATAAATTGAGTAAATGTAATCCATAGTTGTAATTAATGTAGATAATAATCATTTTGTTAATTTTAATTAAATTTAAAAAATATGTGCGAAGTAATATGTCTCTATTTACTTCAGTTTTGTCATTTAACTGCAACGTATAAAAAGTGTGGAGTCAAACAATTTGATCATAGCTCCCAAATATGGAATCTTAATATCCTGGGAATAAATTGCCGGCCCGTAACGTAGTTTCGAGAATCATATGTTCGATGAACGGAAAATCAACTGAACGATTGTTCGAATGGAATTGATTGCGAAATAACCTTTTCTCGCTAAACGCTGCTTCGACTGAACCATTCTTCGAAAATTTATTAGTCAATGGACTGCTCCTTCGTATGTTAAATTAAGATTAGAACTGTGACCATCTAGCGCTAGATACACTATTGTTGGTGAAGGCTGGTGGAAAGTTTCTTCATCTCTATAACACAATTTGCATATTCTCAATGTGACATACGAAAGAGCAGTCGATCGATTAATAAATTTTCGAAGAATCGTTCAGTCGAAGCAGCGTTTGGCGAGAAAAGGTTGTTTTGCAATAAATTCCCTTCGAACAATCATTCAGTCGACTTTCCGTTCATCGAATATATGACTCGCGCTACTACATTACGGACCCATAAATTACGTACATTAATGTAACTAGTTGGCGTTATTATTTTATTTGGCCGTGATTACTTCATCTACTTAATTTGGAATAATATTTATTCCCATAGACAATCAGAGCGTATGTAACCACTGCTATCGACAACTTTTTATATTTTATTCGTTGATTGTGTTTGCAGTTGAAAAAAAAATTATAGTTTAAATTACGAATATACCTAATGACATAAAATTTTATAGTACGGACTGTATGATTGTTGAATAAATTCAAATGAAATACTCAATTTATGTAACTAATTTTACAATAATTTTATTGTAATATATTTGTAAGTTGTGTAGTTAATCGCCGTGTACAAAAGGAGTGTAAATTAGAACAGAATATATAAAGATGTATTAAGAGATGAAAATTATCAATGATTCGAGCCATAAATAAAATATTATATATTATTGCAATTTTAATAATGCCTAACTGAATGTCTTATGATAAAATAAAAAAATAATAATTTAAAGTTTTATTTTAGATTATCATGTATGTAATCACCCTATCTGGTGTTGTACCTACATTAGAAGATTAGAGAGAGTGAGCTAATGAAATGATGCACAAAAATAAATGTATTTCAAATCTTTTGCAGTCCTTTTATTTACCAAATACTACACTCGTATTTACATTGACATCCACTGCTTCACCAGACATCGGCCGGGGACTCGGGCCGTCGAGCGAATAAGACTTCAAATTAAACAAGCCGCGCTAGAGGGTACCTCTTTTTAGGTTCGACCCTGGGCTCAAAGTGGTAACTGAAATGGAGATGCATTCGAGTGTTGGCATGCATCTCGTCATTGCTACGTATTTTGCGACAGTTTCTCTACGTTAATACGCGAAGACCCATACAAGAAGATCTTGTCAGTGTCTGTGTATCCACCACTTAAGCGCAGGCCACACCGCCAGCTAACGGGCGGGCGGGCTAGGCGGGCGAACATCGTTTCACCTCTTACATACTTCGGTTCACACCGCGAGCTACCGACTAACCTAACGAGCTAAGCTAACGAAATATCCGACGATTCCAGCGAAGCTACTCGTTCACCTCGTTGGCGCGCCCGCGCTTCGCTAGCTAGCTCGCCCGCCAGCCCGCTCGCCCGGTTCGTTCGCCCGTCCTCCCCGTTTCGAATAGACTAGTCGACGCTCGTCTTTCGAATAGCTCCGCGCGCTCCACCCGTCGCTCGTTTGTCCGTAGTTTTCGGTGTGAACCCCATAGTTTAGCTCGCCAATATTTCGCGTAGTTTGTATAGTTTCCTTCGTTCGCTTCGCCCACCCGCCTAGCCCGCCCGCCTGCTAGCTGGCGGTGTGGCCTGCCCTTTACGCGGCGTTGACTTAAACTTCAGCGAATAATACTTAATTAGTAATAATCGAACTTGGTGGACGTGTCTAAGGACCAACTACAATTTATTATAACTATAAAAAATACCTAATTTATATTTACCCAATCCAATCATAATCCTATCAATCCATGAATCCTTTTTTTGGCGCCTGGGGGTGAACCCCTGGAACACGAGTATGCTGCCCCGGTGTCCCCCTTTTGCGCCATGACCCAGATGGTTGGGACACATACCCTGGGAGGGCTCTGGATTGCCCTCGCTACTGCCGACTTCTGCCAGTTCGGCACAGCGACTGCGCCACAAACAGATCGCTGTATTCCCGGAGCTGCTTGCACGTCGCTGAGGAAGAGGACACTTCTCATACTGCCACTGCAGCTCCGAGGGGATTACACTAATCTAAATATATTGTAAAAATTAAGAAAAATTGCATTTTTTGTAAATTGTGGAAAATTAAAATCCTAAGTTAAGTAATGTCTTCCATTAAAGAGCAGAAAGTTTATAAATGTTTGTTTGTTTACTTATGTACAGACGCCAGCACATCAAGCTATCCCAATCTGTCAAATTAAAAGTGAACCATAAGCTTATGTGATAAAGTTGAAAATCTATAAAAGAAAATTGATAGATTGGGGTACACGCCAGCACATCCAACATGTGCTGGCGTGTGTACATCTAGCAGACTAATCAGCTCGGGGACATCAAAGAGATGGTAATCACTACATTTAGGGGAGGTGTATTGCTAGGTTCTGAAACTGGTTATCCTGATATATTTACCGGTTGGGAGTCCCGACCGTCTAACCTGCCGAACGGGTGTTATTTGTTTATCAGTACTTCCAATGAGATTCCATACACTTAAGTACATATATCATTAAGTACTCCTATTTTCAACTGTAAAAGATGGATAAAGACACAGATTACGGTATTCTCTCGTTTTCCATATATTCATTTGCACTAATGACATTTTGTTTATTGTTTGCCATAATCATCCCCAATCATAATATTTACTTGCACTATTATCATTTATACTAATTAAGTTTGCCTTAACAACTCAACAGTGATAACTTTTATTTGCCATAAAATGACTTTCTATAACAACATATATCATAATAATTAGTTTTCATAAGTAACCCATCTCATAATCGACTCTTGACAGAATCAAAATTTAATATAAGGTCGGTACGGGGAACTGTAGCTAGGGGGCAAGTGGAGATGCCTTCGGAAACATGAAAACTATTCGAGTTGTGATGCTAATGCCATCTATTTCCGTCAGTAAATCAAATATCAATTAACGGTTTTCAATCTAGATGGCGTTGTACATGCCCTTTTGGAGCTGTCGCTATTTTGAAATCAGTCACACTTTTTAATACGAGTAACAGTGCATACGCGAGGTGTTCCAATCGATAAAAATCTTCGTAATTATGATGATATTGTGTATTTTGCATCGGTAAGTTCTTTTTACATGAATTATTCTAATTATTGCTCAAACTATTTTGTTGTAATTCTCGAAAATAAGAGAATTAAATTCATTTAAAAAATCTTACCTAAAAAATAAGGGGCTGGGGAACTGTGCCTACTTTGCAATGGGGCAATTGTGTATATATGTCACACTTGCCCCAAGTCAGGGATTACAAACATTTTATTGTATTAATATTGATTAGTAATTAAGTAATGATTCTTGATATCTTATATTTTAGTAAGTACCTATAGTTTTGGATAAGCACCTAATATTCATAATTATATTTCGACATTTAGCTTTTGATGTTTAGACATATTTTATTAGTTTAGACCTATTTTAGTTGTTTTACTAAAATAGGTCTAAAAGTCTATTCTCAAATATTATTGATTTTCCTTTGTAAATATTTATAAGAATTGGGGGGCCCTTTATCCAGTAGACGTCTTTTTTCCTGATATAATAAATGTCGCCGGTGCCAGTGTGATTGCGGGTAGTAGGTGAATGTGTTTAAATATTTCTTTTTTTTGCAGTGGAAAAAATGACTAGACAAGGCTATCGAAGAAGTAAAAAGTGAATTTTTACTTCCAAGGTAAGGTTCTACTCGTTTTAAAGTGCCACGTACTACAATTATGAGTCACGTCAATGGCATACGAGGACAAAAGTCCGATACCATGGGTAGACCAACAGCTTTAAGTGCTGAAAACGAGCAAACGCTAGCGACATGCTTGCATGCTTTGATTGTCCAATCTTTTGTAAGGGAGAACAAACTTGTTACCCCTTTTACAAATGATAAACCAGGCCAAGAATAGTTTAAAAATTTTTGCAACCGACATAACATGTCTATTAAAAAACCCAATCAGTGGAGCTATCACTAAACAAAGCAACAGATCCGTTTATTATTCAAAAATACTTTGATATCCTATTTACATCAATTCACGAATAGGACTTGGAAAAAAAACCCCACAGAATTTGGAATATAGATGAGACGAGTTTCGTAAGTGACCTCAAGAAAACCAAAGTTGTCGGACTACGGGGATCCGCCTCAACCAGAACCACCGCTACTGCAGGAAAAGATAATACTTTTCTCATCATATACCACTGCAAAAATGAGCATTTACTCGTATTATAAGATTACAAAATATTTTTTATAATTTTTAGGCATTGTTATTTCGTTTTATAATGCAAGGTGTTATGATAGTTGGTATTAAGATTTTGGTTTTTTCTTCAATAAAAAAATGAATATAATTAGATCTTTTTTCCTTTAAAATTTTCAATTCTAATCATTAATAAAAGTTAATAACTTTAGTTACGATTTTTATTTAACAATGTTTTTAACCCCTGACTCGGTACAATAAAATATGACACACTTACCTCATAACTTTTACCATCTTAAACTAATAAAAAACAAAGTATTATGTAATTTATTCTACAAATAATTGAATAGATAGCATGGATTTTGCAATGTCCATTTAAAAATATCTTGTCTATTGGGCATTAATGATATAGTCACACTTGCCTCATGTTGTTGGGGAAGTGTGTCTAGCGTAGTACTTTCATTATCGACCTTAAAAACAAACAACTTATGGATTAAATTGAATAAAACATATTGTTTTCAGTCAAATATGAACCCTATTGTATTTTGTTTTAGCAGATACTTGGAAAATCCACCTTAAAATACTTCATTTTTGCGTTCAAAATCAACTTTGCGAAAAGTATGACACACTTCCCCATATTGACATTATGAACATAATACATAATATGGCTCCACTTTACATTAGGTCCCGTCGATTTGGAGCTTAATATATTTTTTTTGCATATAGTTATTGTTTATGTTAACACATATACAAAATCGCAAGCAGCATAGTTTTCGAGACAAAAATTCGTATAGTTTCATTTTTATATGGATATTTTTAATTATTACACGTGTATAAAAAGTCGAGAGCGCGTATCATGATAGTTCTGCAAAAATGTCCTTTTATGAAATAATTTGAGTTAGGCTAGGTTAGAACTGCGACCATTTAGCGCGCGAAGGCGAGCGAGCAAAGCGAGTGTGCCGCGGAAGCGGCCGCCGAGCGCTAGATACACTATTGTTGGTGAAAAGGGGTGAGGATGGTACAGAGTGTAACAAAGTTGTCTGACCTTGACCTTGATATTTATTGGGTACAAATTTTGACCCACCAAGAAATCTCCCCCACCCCACTATCCCACCAGTCCGGATAGAAAGGTTTGGCGTTTATTTTTCGGAAACTATGAGGTTCCGTATTTTGGGGATTGTAAAAACTTACTAAAAACACTATATTCAACCTAAAAAAAATACTACCGTATAAAAAGCGACATGACCTAATGTACAGTGCTTCCCATAATATTGTTAGGTCGAAATTACCCCGACTCAGTGCAATCCGACTCGGATAGGTTACGTTAGAAGACTAAGTCTTCATGGCTTTTTTTTTAAACCACCCAGAAGTAAGAGCCCCGCCTCGCGGGGCTCTTACTTCTGGGTCGAGCTTATTTAGTAGACGCCATATGGGATATAGTTTTAGGTTTAACTACTAAATTATTTACTAAATTATCTGTATTTATATTATGGTGAATAAAAGTTATGGAAAACGAAAATTATAGCAAATACATTTATGGATTTCAATTATTATGGCACTTGATCGATTATGTCCAATGGAATTAGTGAAAGTCATTTTATGTCAATTCACGATTATGGCAACTGAAGTACTGAAGAGCCATTTCACGTTTTTGCGCGAATTTCTAAGATTTTGGGCTCCTCTATTAATTACAATCTTAAGTAATACCCAGAAATTATTGAAATCATGTTAAATATGGAAAAATCGTTTTTGTTGACGTTTAATGTATCACATTTACCAAAAAAAGTGCTCTGTAGTGATTCATCTCCCACAACCATTTTAATGAAAAATCGCCGCAGAGTCAATTTCAGAGTTCTGTATCTAGCAATAATACTTATAAATTAAGCTAATAATAAAAATACATTCAGCATGATACATATATTTTATTCGTCGTTTAATGTAACAGATTCTTGAAATTTGTTACTATTAATTAGTAAAAAAATAAATCCTTACACCAATTTTTAAGTTTTACTTTGGAATTTCGTAGTGATTTTTGGTTTAAATCAAGCATATTTATTAACCGACTTCAAAAGGAGGAGGTTCTCAAGTTCACCGGTTTTTTTATGTATGTACACCGATTACTCGGAGATTTATGATCCGATTTACGTGATTCTTTAATTTGATTTTTTAATTTGATGCGGAATAGTTGCCATTTGGTCTCATAAAAATTTTATAAAGTTTGGCCCAGTAGTTTTCATTTTATGGACATTTTTGTAAGAAAATTGTTGTTTATGTGGACGATGTGATTGTCTTTGGCACAGACGTTTTTAAATCTTAGCAAGTCAAGCTCTCTCATTCTGTTCAAGTGTGTTTTGGTATGAATATTAAGAACAATTTCAGACGACTAGCGTTTAATACGCGCGTATAAGCTCGTTTTTGGAAGCGCATGTAGGCGCACCTTTTAGCACAAGCGCATTTTTTATTACGTACACCGATTACGCTGAGATTTATGAACCGATTTACGTGATTCTTCTTTAGTTTGCTGCGGAATAGCTGCAATTTTTGGGGTTCTGTAGTATGGAATGTATGTAAACATAAGGTTTCCATTTTTTGTCATGTCTGTCTGTCTGTCCGTCCGTATGTCACAGCCACTTTTTCCGAAACTATAAGAACTATACTGTGGAAACTTGGTAAGCAGATGTATTCCGTGAACCGCATTAAGATTTACACATTTACACACAAATATAGAAAAACAAACAATAAAATTTAGGGGTACCCCATACTTAGAACTGAATTTAAAAAAAGTCCATCAAACCATACATGTGGGGTATCTATGGATAGGTCTTCGAAAATGATATTGAGGTTTATAATATCATTTTTTTCTTAACTGTATAGGTAGTTTGCGCGAGACTGACACTTCCAAAGGCGTAAAATGTGCCCCCCCGATAATGATATATTGCCACGAGTACCTACTGCCATCGAGTAGGTAGCGATCACGAATCGTAACATACAGCGTGAGCAGGACCCCTACACGACGAACTGATGAGCTCTGACTCTGAAGGTCGTTCTTAGCCGCTGAATGTGGGTAACACAAGGCTTCTTGGCCGACAATTGTAGAGATCTTTGGGAGAAACCTTTGTCCAGCAGTGGACGTCTTTCGGCTGATGTGACGATGATAATGTTGATGAAACAACTTACTTAAAATGTATTGGGACTTTGGGAGTTTTGATTTATTGATTTATGTATTATAATGTAAGGTACATGAAGAGCCTCAAAAGAACAAATAAAAAAGCAACCTAAATACTTTCTTCATTTATTATTTATCATGAATATTTTATATTAAACTAAAACAAAACGGCTCCCCTACTTTCGAAATCTTTATCAAGCAAATACAAACGTAAGCTACACTGATATTAATTACCTACTAACACTTCATCAGGTAGTTTAGAGACTGTCACAGAGTAGAGACTGTCAAACGAGTCGTGTCCCATGAAAAAGGCGGCGAATTCAAAAATCTTACAGAGGGCAACTGACACTCATATGCTGAAAACCTGTTTGACACTTGAATTTTGTAGATAAAAATTTTCTTTGGGATAAATTTAAAAAGAGCATTTCAATGTAGGTAGAAATTAATAACGATTGAATTTCTATTTTGTTGTGATAGAATTTTGATTATGACCTATTGGTAAAATAAAAATTCAATGCCTTCAAAAGAGAAATAATTGTCGGTATCATCATTACGCACAAAAATTATGAAGGGTTCCAACTCGTGTTCGGTTATCCCGTCCCTTAATTTATATATTAAGGAACAGGATTAATCCATTTTTTAGCATATTTGTCTCAATGTTTCATAACATCCAGTAAATCCTATTGATTATCTTAAATCTGCAACCAAACTTCGTAGAGTTGGAACTTGCTTTTTTACACAATAAATTTCATTAATTTTATTGCGTATAGCTGATAGATCAAAATCATCCAAGTTGACTACAGTTGGCTGAATAGAACTTGTGACAATTCGTTTGACAGATAACAGTATTGCCATTATAAGAAATCAGGTAAATGGTCGTGGACATGACTCGCTTGACAGACTCTAGGCATAAGGATTTCAAAAACGTATATTTCCTTCAATCACATCATTAGCAAGTGGAATTTCCTCGTCGTATGCGGTCTCCATCTCTGACAAACGTGTCGATCTCTTCTAGGCAAGGCGTGCTAACTAGACTTTGATCATATAAAATAAGTATTTGCAAAGCGGGGTATTTTTGAAATGTATACTGGCGACCCTAAAACACGCAACCGTCATCAGGTCATTGACGTTATCAACAGTTGTCTTGTCAACTAATGGTTCAACACTTTTAGCGATCCGATCGTATAATATTATTTATTCGAGTCCACGACTTGCTAATATAGAATTTCAATAAAATTAAATAATTACCACCCAAAATGAGTTTGGTTGCAAATACTGGGTAAGATATTTGAAATTGGAACGTGTTAAACTGGATGGACTACTTTCGTGTAATTTTTATATTCAAATTATTGTGTGATTAGGAAATTAGCTGGTCGTACATTGTTTATTACGGGAGCGTCTCGCGGCATTGGTAAAGCGATCGCTTTGAAAGCTGCTAAGGATGGTGCTAACGTTGTCATTGCCGCCAAAACTGCGGAACCTCACCCAAAGTTACCGGGAACTATTTACACAGCTGCTGAAGAGAGTGAGTACCTCTAACTATATTATTTCAGACCCTTGTAATCTCCACTTACAATAAATTACCGTAGTTTAGTCAGAAATATCCAGAAGCTGCCGATAATACAGCATTATATTGATGTGGACTTTGAACCTAGTTTTATTTTGTAACCTTCATTGCTTCGAACTTTGAACTGATTTTTTGTTAATAAAGCTACAAAGCGTGTCAACAAACAGATAAACAAAAATATCTATATAAAATTAGGTAGGTCTCAAAACTTTAATTAGAGTATATAAACAAAGGGTTGACATGTTTACAATTTTAGATAAAATATTATGACCTTTGTTGACCCTCTGTTTGTTATTAGTCAGGCCTTTTTTGTTTAAAAAAAATATAGATTTTACTTTATTATTTGCTGTCAATTAAGCTACCAAGTAACCTAGTCCTAAATATGTCTGGTCCAAGTCATAAACCCACTTTCAAGAAATGTTTACTACTGTATATAAGTTAAGATACATTGCACTCCGAAAGTGTTGTATTAGCTGGCCCAACTGTACACAGTTGGGCCAGCTAGTCTATCAACTGGTGATACATCATCAGTTGATAGACACTGATCTGTAGAAACTTTAGGATGTTTGATAGTGAGGATTTATTCAAAATGGGTGATTTTGAATAAATCCTCACTATCAAATTAGTGTCTATCAACTGGTGATACACAGTTGGGCCAGCTAACACAACACTTTTGGAGTGCAATGTATCTTAACTTATATACAGTAGTAAACATTTCTTGAAGTTAAAGATCAATAATAACTATAGCTTGTAATCCCATAATGTTCATGGTGACTTATTTAAAGTAGCAAGGCATATTTGACAAAATAACTTTGTCCGGGATACATGATTGTATGTATTAAATATAGGGTCTTGGTTGGGAATAGCATCTTAACTGCAACGAGCTTTATCCTAGCTGCCTATCAAGGTGGGTTGGGGTGCACTTACAAATTACTCTTTATTTACAAAACAATATATTTTAGTTGAAGCCCTTGGTGGAAAGGCACTGCCATGTATTGTGGATGTGAGAGAAGAGAAGCAAATACAGAAAGCTATTGATGATGCTGTTAAAAAGGTGAGGTTTATTTAATAATTCCATTCACTACCACTCTGGAATCAGCAAGGCGATTTGCACACTGCCCTGCATAATGTAGCATAGTGTGTGAGTGCATGTTCTAACATTGATTGTAAGTATCTCCGTTTGTATAGAAAACATGCAAGCTCAACACACAGAACATGCATCTGCATGAATGCAAGTGGATGCATGTTCTGTGTGTTGGACTGTGCGCATTATGCTGCATCATGTGGGGCAGTGTGCCAATTGCCTAAGCTGCAGAGGTATTTCCAATCTGTTATGCCATGGCAACCTTCAAGAAGCAAGCCTATTCTTTTCTTATAGGCCAGCAATTTACTTGCAAATGCTCTAATGTTGCTGTCCATGTTCTTTAAAAAATCTTCTGTATATAATATATGAGATGATTTCATTTTCCACTATTGACAAATTCTTATTAGCATCTTATTTTAATTTGCACTCATTAAACAATGGTGTTTGCATTTCATTGTTCTGATCACAGCTAATTAAACAATATAATCTATTAATCCCTTAATACTTTTCTTTAATTATTTGCTTTTTCCTCATACTTATAAATGTTTTTTAAACATTATTATGTTTTGCATTTGGTGAACAAGATGTTCAAAGCTTGGCATGGTACATACATATACATCTACTGAAGAAACCTTTATTATATCATTGTTTTTTCATGATCTTAGTAGTATTCTAATGTCTAGAAGATTTTTATTTCTTTTTGTTCATTGGCCTTCTGCAATTTACTGTGTGTTTGTCAAATTGCTATTGCTATTAGTGACCTTGGGGGATAAAATAATGAGATACTTAGCAGTTTGTCCATACAAACTAGCAATGTATGACATGAAATTTTTTGTCATTCTATCAAAATTTTTCTGTGGCAAAGAAACTCATTGATCAGGATTGAATAATTTGGTGTGTGTCTTAGATATACAAGTTGAAAAATTTGTGTCATAAAAATCATTTTATGCTACAACTTTTTTATTTAATGACCCACTTGCTACTATTGCCCGTCATAAAAAATGTGGTATGTGGGTTAATGTCATTGCAAATAATGTTGTTAGTCAAAATTATTAACGTTTTGTGTTTGAGCAACTTGGAACTTGATTTAGTGTTCTCGGGTTAATGTGTTATGACCTTTTCCACCCTTGTAATTTTTTCTATTTTTGGAACTTGCCCTTTGTCATACAGTTTAATGCTAATGGTTATATATTTGGTTTTCCATTAGTTGCTAGCACACTTGAATTTTATAGTCGATAAGATGAGATAATAACATGATAATGTTGATCTGTTCAGCATATTTTGAATAGATTTGATCAATTTAAGCAACAATACTCTCGCTCTGGAGGGATGTGGAACTACTTTTTTCTTACTCCTTGATTATTTCTCAATCAATTAATAGCAGGATTCAAGACATTTTACGGATCCATCCAGTTAATGCCCAGGACCCAGGACATGCCTGAGCCTCACCATTCAGGGTTTCATTTCATTGTGTTCCACTGTTGATCCTAGCTTATAGGAGTTGCATTGGTAAGAGTGAAGTAATATACGGAATATATATACACACATCAACACAATCTAGGGATATTGAACATTTCATTGATTATCTAGAAAACTATAAACATTTTGTTATGACTGTAAATGGAAGAATTAAAGATAATTTCATGGCCGATATTTAAACATTAACAACACGATGCGATTTTGTTTTTCTAATTAATAAAAGTCTTAAATTAATTAAGCCATAGAAAATTACTGAGTGAACAAAAACATTTTATTCTTATAAAATTATTCAATCGAATTAAATGAATAAAAATCTTACCAAATCTGATAATCAGTAATCGGTATTTCCTAATCACACAGCGGCAACGATTTTCCATACTTAAAATTAAGGTGTCAATGTCTTGCTGGGGTATGCAGTCCCAAGTTCTTTTTAAATGTTCGAAAAGTTGTTCTTCTGTTGTCAAGTTGGGCGGAAAATCCCTCAATGCTCTTCGCTGTAACATGTCCCAGGCGTGTTCAATTGGGTTTAAGTCTGGCGACTGTGGAGGCCAATCTAATACCTGAACATCGTGTTCTCGAAGGGCGGCCCTCACCAGCCGCGCTGTATGGGAAGGTGCATTGTCATGCATGAGCTGAAATTCTTGCCCCGTTAGGGCCCTGAGCGGGACAATGACACGTTCTACTACCTCCTCACGGTATCTATGGGCAGTCATGCTGCCCTGAATCCAAATGAGTTGGGTTCGTCCGCCGATTCGTATTCCTGCCCACACCATAATTGTCCCGCCTTGGTAAGAGTGGACCTCCTGTGGATGTCGGAGACGGCTGACCCTGCCTGGAGTTCTCCAAACGCGTGTTCGTCTCGAATCTGGATGAAATCCATAGCGGGACTCATCAGTGAACAGCACCAATGACCATTGTTGATCACTCCATGTCAAATGTTCTTGAGCCCATAAAAGTCGCCTACCGCGATTGCCACGTCGCAGCGCTGGGACTCGTAGCGGTCTGCGAGCATGAAGACCAACTTCATGCAGCCTCCTTCGCACGGTTTGGTCGCTCACCAGCAGCTGCTGACCCTCCTGGAGCCTTTGCACTAGTTGCATCGCTGTGATATTGGGTAGTCTTCTGGCGGTCATTTGGAGAAATCGATCCTGTCTCTGAGTGGTAACACGATATCTACCTGTGTGCCGTTCTGCCACATCTCCAGTAGCGCGATAACGTGACCACAGCCTGGATACCACATTTTGGCTTGTGCCCAGAGACTCAGCAACGACGCGTTGAATAGCACCGTTTTGTAACATGCCAACTGCCCGTAACATTTCATCTCGACTCAAATGATGGCGTGGCATGACGCTAAAAAGCTTACACAACCAATTGAGAAAAGAAAATAAAACAATTTATCAGGTTTTCTTCAATTAACACGCAAAAAAAATTTTAATGCAACTTCTTGAAATTAGATACAACTCAAGATTGCGCTGTGCTTTGCGTGTTTTCATTTGTTTCTCATTTTAATTTTTAAATTTTGAATAAAGAATAGACAAGGTTTAAATCTGTAAATAAACTTTTTAAGGAAACTAAATAGGTTTTAAACAATAAAGCCATGTTTGATTTCAAAATAACGTATCCCTAGACTTTGTTGATGTGTGTATATATATATAGTTTTTTGCACCTTGATTGTGAAGAGGTGTGGAAGTTCTTCAGTACCATTAATTGTTGTCCAAAAATAACAATCCAGATTTGATATGATTAATTTTCAGTTCAATGGCATTGACATATTGATAAACAATGCATCTGCGATCAACCTCTCAGGCACTGCACAAATTGACATGAAGAGATATGACTTGATGCACAGTATCAACACAAGAGGAACATTTTTGGCGTGAGTATTTTGATTTAGTTTTTTAAATATCGTAGTAATGCTATTTTTGAGGTGCCTATGTTTAGGTAGTGATTCCAATGGAGTCATTCAATTTAAGCTTATTGTTAAGAGACTATCTGCTACTGGTGCTGCGTGGTTGGTAGATGCTTGCCTTTCACGCCACAGGTCGTTGGGTTCGATCCCCACTCAGGACAGATATTTGTGTGCAGGAACATGTGTGTCCTAAGTCTGAGTCTAATTATCTATATAAGTAAGTATGTATTTACAGAAAGTATAGTATACTAGCTGTGCCCCGTGGTTTTACACGCGTTAAACTTTATAAATTATCATAGCTCCTCCCCCGTCAGTGATAGCGTGATAATATGTAGCCTATATGTTGACCAGATCTCTTAGTTATATTCATGCAAAATTTGAAGTAAATCCATGGAGTACTTTTTGAGTTTAGCCCGGACATACATACAGACAAACAGACAAAAAATCTTAAAACTATATTTTTGGCTTCGATGTCGATAGTAGATCACACCCCAAGTATCCTTTTTTATAAATATTCAATGTACAGTTTGGACTTTCCTACGATTTTATTATATGTATAGATGTAATAGTATATCAGTTATCTGGTGTCCATAGTAATAATACTGTCCTAGGATATTAATAATCCCCAAGATTGGCAGATGGGTTGACCTTCATAGTATGATGCTCCTAATACACACAGAGACTGGTTTTCTGCTGTCTGGTAGATATTCTCTCGGGACGGTTTTATGCTCCCACTAGATATGCCTCACTGTCAAAAAAAAACACATTCATATTGATAAAAACATATATATCTGTTTTTTTAGGTCTAAGCTGTGTCTGCCACATCTGAAGAACAGTGACCATGCCCACATTCTCAACTTATCTCCTCCCCTCAACATGAACCCCTACTGGTATGTATTTTTCGTCACGGCTAGCCCATATGCAACTCTTGTAAGTAAAGTTCAATAGTAGAACACAACAAAAATGCTCACAGTGAGGTGGTTTTGTCTTGTGGTTTATGCTCGCGAGTGTCAAAATATGTTTAACAACATTCCCAAAGGCATCAGGGAACTACCATTATTTCGAATGAAGGTGTTGAAAGAATGGCTTGTACATAATGTATTTTATAATATTAAGGAATTTTTTGAATATAAATATAATAATTAGGTAGTGTGTAGTATGTAATAGTTGTACCAAATATTTTAATGAAGCTACTTATGTAAACCATTTTTTTTGCATGTCACTACGACAAAATATGTGGAACTTACTTTAAGACTCTCCATCCATCTGTCTGTAATCATATTTGTTGCGAATTAAATAAATATATTTGAATTTATCTTTTGATTGTGTTCATATAGAAGTACTATAAATTTACGACCTATGTGATGTTAATTTCTACCCGTCCTCCTGAGAAAAAACATTCGGAATGTTGTTGCAGAGAAAAGGGTTTATCGTTCGGTCATGGCTGATTCCAATCTTCGTCCGAGCTGTTAAAACTGAAGATCTCAAGAAATATTATACACTTTTAAACTTTCGCGTATCATAATTATATATGAACATTGTTAACAGGTATTAACGCGACTAACCTTATTGTTATTTTCCCGACGTTTCGACCAAGTTGCATTGATCGTGGTCACGGGATGACTGGGCGCAGCGGTGTTTCTCCGCTACTGAGGGCATGGAGTATTTAACTACCCTCACTGATCGTTTGTCACACTCTTAGGGCCGTCAGTGAGGGTAGTTAAATACTCCATGCCCTCAGTAGCGGAGAAATACCGCTGCGCCAGTCATCCCGTGACCACGATCAATGCAACTTGGTCGAAACGTCGGGAAAATAACAATAAGGTTAGTCGCGGTAATACCTGTTAACAATGTTCATATACAATGTGGATCTGGAACTACGACATTAAATTAAAACGAGCACAGTACTAGTCCATCAAAACATTTTAAGACACAAAGATTAGTAGTTAATGGAAAACTTAAAAATTTCAATTTTCAAACAAAATAAATAGCAGAATCACCTGCTTAAAAAGTAAACACGCTTTATCTACGAAAAGTCACTGACCTAGTGCGCGGCGTGGTGCGGCGTGCAGCGGGCGGCGGCCGTTTACCTATTATTACGGACTCCGATCTACATCATGTTGAAAATTATGAAAATGAAAAATAATTTCCTGTGGCTAAAGTATTCATTGGATTTGATTGATTTTTTGTATACGGGTAAAGAGCATGCCATTCTTTACGTGGTTTAGAGGAATGTCAATCGTCCTGCTCCACATTGTATAATAAAGAAATATTGTTTTTCATCCAGGTTTTCAATCCACGTGGCGTACACGATGGCTAAGTACGGCATGTCAATGTGTGTGCTTGGTATGAGTGGAGAATTTAGGCCATTCAACATTGGAGTCAACGCGCTTTGGCCGAAAACAGGTGTGTATAACTATGTATAAGATCGTTGGTGTGGCGGTAGCGTGTTCACCCGCAGATAACGAGGTCCTGGGTTTAAATCCGGGGTCGGGCCAAGTGATTTTGAGACTTACTGTAAAAAGAAAATATTCTCAGTATTAGCCCGAATTCTAGGAGTTAATACCGCCAACTCTTCTTCACTAACTTATAAGTTAGTGAAGAAGAATCACACTAATATTATAAAGACGAAAGTTTGTGAGTGTGTATGTTTGTTACTCTTTCACGCAAAACCTACCGAACGGATTTTGATGAAACTTTGTAGTAATATAGCTTATATATTCGAATAACACATAGGCTATATAAAGCACTGCTACAACTAGTATAAGATATATCTCCCTCTCAACTTCCGTTCGCCTCGCTCGATTACACTTTTCCTATCGCTCTTGTCACGCATTCCCTTACTTCACAAGTCAAGCAATATGTAAGTTATACTTCCAAATAGTTATTTTCCTGCAGTGTATATGTATACTTCGCCAGTTGAACGGCTCAAACAAGCAAAAACGCTACCTAAGGCTCTTTGTAACCAAGGCTACATTTGTCTCCGATATAATAAATTGTGCACATTATGTTGATAGGTATTAATAGTTCGTCTGTCTAGTTAGGTACGTAATGCAAATTCACAACAATTTTATTGTGTTCCGTCCGTATTATTGTGAGATGAATTATGCGAAAGGAAAAATTCCTTGCGTGCTCCAGCTTAAACTTAAGGATTCCTTCAAGTAAAACTTCTTAACGCACGCTTGACTTAGGGAGTAAGCTGGTAAATGAATAGCCAGAGCATGATGGAAACGAAAAGTATGATCGGGCGAGGCGAACGGAAGTTGATATCAGAAAAATATCTACTAATACGTTTAAAAGAACTATAAAAGTCAAATTGTGTGGCGGGGCTTAGGTATTATAAAACTTCAGATTATTTATAGTGTCAAAAAAGCTTGGGATTAAGTATTACATGCAATGTAATATAGGTATTTTTAATGAGATTTCTAAGTACTTAGTTTTCTTGCAGTGTTTCTTAGTACTGCTATGTCATGCACTGCACGGTAGCGTAAAAATTGCCGATTGCACATAAATATAACATTTTAACGGATTAATTAGTAGTGAATTTTGTAAATTTTTAGAGGCGAATAATGTGATTAAATAGAAGCCAGTTTAATTAAATAATAAAGTCCTTACTAAATGTCCTGTGTATATACATTTTCCTGTGGCCAACCTGTGTCAGCAAAATTGTTATATTTACAGCGATCGCGACCGCGGCGATGGAGATGTTAACGGGCGATTTGTCGACGAGTCGCAAAGTTGAAATTGTGTCAGACGCCGCTTATTTCATGCTTTGCAAGTGAGTATATTAATATTCAGCACTCTCATTGCTACACGACTGATCTTGGGACTTTAACAAGAGCTGACAGCACCCAATGTTATAATGCTTTTATTAGCTTCTTGAAAGGCTTCAGGAAGTTTTGAACATGATTTTGACCTCCTTAAAAACGTTGGATTAAATCGCAATTTGGCTACTATCAGTATCACTATTGACACCATGCACAAACACAATGCACAAACTATTATTTATATTTAATTATTATTTTCTTGTCTCACGTACATATCTCGCCCGTATAAGCTGCCATGGTCAAAATAGAATGAACAGAAAACTATCAAAGTAGTTACTTAAATAGCAGGGTGAATATAACAAAATCATTAATAATATTTATAATAATAATAATATCTAGGGACAATGTCACACAGATCTTCTTAGCCCCAAACTAAGTAAAGCTTGTACTATGGGTACCAGGCGACGATATACATACTTATATAGATAGATAAATACTTATATACATAGAAGACATCCATGACTCCGAAACAAATATTCGTGCTCATCACACAAATATTTGCACTTACCGGGATTCGAACCCAGGACCACCAGCTTCGTAGGCAGGAGCACTACCAACTAAGCTACGGTGACCGTCATTAGTGCATCGTATCTTGGATTCAGTGAAGTTCTTTAAAATATAGTAAAATTTGGCGTATATGTTTTGTAACAAGAAGGACCTTGTCGTATTGGCAAAAATCTTGCGGATAATGATAATACCTTACCAAAGTATACTCCGCAAGTTTTAGGGTTAAGTACCCGCACAGGACAATCATTTGTGTGACTTATAAAATGATGACTTACTCCCTGATAATGTTCAAAACATTCATACTAATTAATTGTTAATATCTCAGGGACCCTAAAAAGTACACGGGCAACTTCGCCATCGACGAAGACGTTGTGAAAGAGGCCGGCGTTAAAGACTTGAAGCCTTACGCTTGCGATCCCAGTAAGTATCCACCATTCAATACATTTAATTTTACTATGAAATTTAGACGTGCGATTTCCGGTCTAGAAAGATCGAAAGAAAGGAAGAAAGGTTTAGGGCATGGGATGGGGTAGCTCTAACAGGACCATCCCATAACCATCCCGTGGATGTCGTAAAATGCGACTAAGTCATATATAGCAGGTATCCGGCCCAACTTAGGTCTCCAACTCGCATGGAAGGCGCGGTCGGTGACTAAGGCAAACTCCTCCAAATAGGAATTATATAGAAACCTTTGGAGGAGGCCTATGTCCAGCAGTGGACGATATCAGGCTGATATGTACTTTGTGAAATCTGTGATATGGTCCAGGGTATTACTCACGCTAGTTATACAAAATCAACCTTAATTGTATTAGTATAAAGTAGGTTTTTGTATGTACAAAACATTTTAGAAATAGTCATATAGCACTTCCAAACTGGCCAAACCTTTTATACCCAATTTATTGGATGATATCGACGGCATTTCTAATACTATCAAGGTTTGTAGTGGGTCAGTCATTTATGAGGCATGTAGCACATATGGGTCACTTGTTGCTTCCCCCCATTCCCCTCACACCGATGACCTTTAACGACCTAACGCGCAGGATCACAACATCAATTTAATAAGCGGTGACAGTCCCAAAGGGTGTGAACGTTACAGAATATATCTGTAACGTTCACACCCTTTGGGACTGTCACCGATGAATAACCGCTGAAAATCGATAGTTATTTTCCACCAGTACTCGGTAGATACATTTTTAAAGACGACCGATAAGAATCGATTATAATCGTTCTCTACAATCGCAGAGAACGCGAACAATCTCTTGCTGGACGGTTTCCTGGACGACCCGGCGAGTCTAGCCGGACACCAGGCGACTGTTAGCACCGCGTCTATGCGGCAGGGCTCGCGCCATTATCATACGTCTGCTGTTAATTATAAGAAGGAGGTTTGTTTTCCTCAAATGTAGCAAGACATATGGAAGTAGGTCTGCTCACTGGGCATTTGTTTGTGCCAAGACTACGTCTTACCCCTATAATTATTTGTAAAATAATATTAACTATAATATAAAAATTCGTTCTTAGTTTAAGTGTGGATAGGGTGAATATGTGCTCAACCCGTTTTTCTTTTTCTACCAAAATTGGCAGCTTTATTAAATATGCAAGCAGTAGATTTGCACGACTTTTAACATGCTTCTTTTTTGTCTTAAGATTTAGGCTACAATTAGCTGACATGTAGGTTTTTTTATAGCAAGTTGAGGCCTATACCTCAAGTTTTTGGAAAACAGAATTTATCAAAAGCTGTACAAATCTATGGCCGAAAATGTTCTATTGAATACGGTAGAAAAAGAAAACTGTCGTTAGTAGGTAGACATTCAATTCAATCTATCCATAGTCCTAAGACCCAACATTTCATACGTCATTTTGATGTTGTCTGAGCACGGAATAAGAATTTGCCAGAAGTGAGCAGGCCGGTATTATTTGGCTATGAATCGTTGATGTAAATATCGTTGTTAGAATATTGCTTGTTGCTTTTTATATGTAGTGTGGCATTAAAATCATTTAGAAGATCGCAGCATTTTTAGACAGAAACAGTGGTCATAGGTTAAATTAACAACAAATTTAGTCCACAAACCCGTCCAGGTATCCTAGGAAGCTATATGTAAAATTATATAAAGAAAATAAAAATGTATACATAGTTTTATTGAAGAAGTGTCCACGCTCTAAATTAATTGCTTAATTTTTTTTTGTAAATTGAATTAATATATTGTTTAAATTAAGATCAACATTAAAAATTTATTCAGCAAACTTAAGTTTTCTTTGTCCTATGGGCTTGTGGTTATGGTATTACGTTCTTAAAACCACCCAGTAGGCCTCTGACAATGACAGCTGTCTAACGGTTTCAACTGGGACCGTCGGCCTAACGTGCCCTCAGAAATAAAAGTATTTTTTTATAATTTTCATAATTACCATAATTTAATAACGATTTGGCGGGTGGATACTATTTACCCAAAACCTTGTATACAGTAACTTTAAATATTTAAGGGCACTAATCTACACAGTAAACTAAAAACCTCGTAAGTAGTTTTGCGATTTTCTTGACTAATATATTCTTCATAGGGTCAAATCGTATATTACGCAAATTTAGTTCCACAAGCTACATAGTTTATTGAGTAAATTAGGCTCTTAAAATATGGTTAGAACTAAGTTACACTGTTCCGCAATTTAAGTTAGACCTTATTTCAGCACAAGTAAGGTTTAATTCAATTTGGGGCAAAGTGTAAGATGTAGGGCTTTAGGAATAGATTCAATTGAACTAAAAGTTGATACCGGGAACTGTTGTTCACAGATAACGTAAGCAATTTATTACCCGACTTCTTTCTGGACAATCCGGGCACGCCAAAGCTGGAAGCCAAAAAGGTGTGAACTATTCAAAATAGTTTTTTTTTTATTATTGTGAATTTGTCTATGACTACTGTTTTGTTGTTGCTTTTGAGTATCATTAAAATATATGCTTAATAATTTGTGTGGGGTGGCGTTTTACTGTCAATTAATTATAATTTAGGAAATGAAGTACAATTTTTAAAGTGCATTAATTTCATACATACGTTGATTTAACATCGAAAATTACAAGATAATTGTTTAAAAAAAATAATCTGATACAATTATATCATTCCTCTTACATACCAACTATACCCTTAAAAAACACAAAACATAAATATGTAAAAGGTTCCTGGTTACTGATTGGTTGCTTTGAAAATGGATGTGATTGTATTTGCTTATGCTTCTGTTTGACTATCGCTACGTGACGTGAATTGTGTTTGCACAACAAAGAGGGTTCGGCTCAATGTTGTAAAGACTACTTACTATTAGTGCTGTTTAACTTCTCCAGTGGCTCAATACTCAAAGGCTTGAAAGTGTGCTGTAGGTACGAAAGAACACAAATTATATTGATGAATTAGTTGGAGACAGGACTTTTATAAGTAACGTACAATGTACAGGGTTTCATGCCTTCCAATTTGGAATTGTTACTTTAACGCACGTAATTAATTTTATGTTGGACTTTTTCAGCCGTTTCACGCCTTTCAATAGATCATCTTCAGGGCAAATGCGACCCGCACGACGTTGCGTCTTGACTCGCGGTTGTGCGCGTCGTATTCGGTTCAATCTTTGTAAATAACATTACGATTCATCCTGTTTGACTTCTCCAGTAGCTCAATACTCAAAGGATCGAAAATTTTACGTAATTAACACATAGTGATGCATGGGTTTATTTGCAATAAAGGAAAATCAAAATTGAATGCATGTTAATTTAGCGCTGATGATTACAGGAAGCCGCATCCGGAGGTCAAATCCCAACATTATTTGAAGCCATTGGCAAGTCTCTTTCAGAAGACTTGGTAAAGAAGACACAGGCGGTTTATCAGTTCAATGTGAAAGGTGAATTTATAGAAAAGTCTTATTTAGCATTGGCTAGAAGAGTACCCCCTTTTTTCGTTTGAAATATTGACCTGAGGGGTCGGTTGGCGTGGTTGGCAAAAACTTGCCTTTGATGCCGCAGGTCGTGGGTTCGATTCCCAACCAGGACAGATATTTGTGTGCATGACCATTCAATCCATGGCCCACCTAACATCATGCCACAAGCAGGGCAATCAGTGGGTCCATGTTCTAGGCCACAAAAATTTAATTAATTTGCCATCGACACGCTAAGATTTCAGTTACTAATTCCGTAAATGCTTAGATATATGTGGAAGAGAGAGCCGACGGCCGCTGGGTGCTCAAGTGGCGACCACAAACCGGAAGACTCAGCGTGGGCAGGACCTCTAAAAGACCGATGATCTTGTGAGGGTCGTTGGAAGTCGCTGGATGCGGATAGCGCAAGACCG
Organism: Pseudoips prasinana; assembly: GCA_951640165.1. Taxonomy (NCBI): domain Eukaryota; kingdom Metazoa; phylum Arthropoda; class Insecta; order Lepidoptera; family Nolidae; genus Pseudoips; species Pseudoips prasinana. The sequence continues at coordinate 31,035,706 of OX621240.1, forward strand.
GCAATTGTGGAGATCTTTGGGAGAGGCCTTTCAAGCAGTCTTTCGGCTGATATGATGATGATGATGATGTGGCGCGCGTTATTCTGGTAGCTAGCTGCAGCCGCTTGAAACTGATAGAAATTGTATAAAAATAATCACTAAAATACTAAAATATTGTACCATTAAGTACAACATTTCAAGATGAATTCACCTTGACGTTCAGATAATAGGCCATTAAATTTTCCTACAATTACGGAAACTGCAACAAGTTTCTATAATAAGGAGATGGATATATTTTACTTAATGGCTCCAATATTGTGGGCTGATTGCTTAAATTGCTAGTAATCTAATATGGTTTTATACCGTTCTGAAATCTCACGTTCATTGATGCGGAATTAAACACCATACTAACTCACTAATGCAATGAAACTTTACTGAACACAGTATTCATAGCTACACAATGTGATTCATGTAAGCGCAGTCTGTTGGAGGGATGGCCGTGTGGCGTGGGTGGTTGTTACGCTAGAGACACTCGATCACTTCCAATGCGGTGTTTATGCGGTCACTTACACGTTTTCTAGATAGCTAAGGAAATGATAACACCACCTAAGTCAACATAAGTGAAAATCTGTTCTATGTAATTGTTTTCTCCATTGTTTCACTTAATTTATGATATTGGGTGTTGTTTGCGATAAAGTATGCAGCTGTGTCCTTCACACATTGAAATGTTTTATAGAATATAATATGATTTAATGCCCCCTCGAAAAATGATTCATTCTGTATGATTTTATTTATTAATGAAAACATCTGGTTTGTCCCTATATTTTGGTGAATAACTCAAGGTGAATATTAATTTTCGTAATGTCCTACAATAATTTTATATCTTATTTATTTGGACAACTAGTCGTTACATCGTTTCTTACGTCTAGATTATTAAATATAAAATTATAATTCAATGCACAACATTTTAAGGTGTCACAGCATGCGCATAAAGTTTTATAATAGGGATAAATAAAAAATAAAATAAAATATACCTTCTATATAAAACTAAAAATTAAACATGTTTTTAAACATAACAAAATATGACAAATGTTGCAACATATTTATAATCAAATTATGTTTACTTTAAAAAACTAATAACTAACATAACACTAATTAAAGCATACTTAATAAACTAACGACTTTTTTTTTTAAAGTGAGTAGCCGTTTAAAGTATGTAAATGTGCAAGCGAGATAACTTCGGGAGAATTCTGGGCCTTAACGGGGGTTACGCATCTTCGACTTCTCAGACAAATTGCATTAAATAAAAGTGCACAACTTGAATTATGTTGACTCTACCTTTGTTTGTTATACTTAGCACAGTTATGTATGTATGTATAAAGATTAAGAACGCATTTCAATATGATGCACTTGGAACAGAGGCGCATGAACACAGTCAAGCCCCTTCCCTCGGCTCTGACATAATGAGCGAAGCGGCAACAGATCCATATTAGTAGCATAGTCCAAATAATAAATGCCTATCCGTTTGGTTTTCACAAAAGTTTAAAAGATGCATATTTTGAAATCATTGGATTTTCTTTCACGTTTTGTTGCTATCTCAGTGAAGCTTTAGCAAAATTTTCCAAAGGTGGACCCGATACGTTTGGTATGAAATAAAGTAGCATTAGCACAAAAAGTATGCTGTTATTGTTTTCATATTAATGTGGAGTGTATGCTCCAAGAACTGTGCACCACAAGCTTACTGTTGGAACACAATGTCACCTACATTTTTATTGTATGATTCAATAGTTAAATATAAAATATCTACATCCACAACAAGTCTATTATAAAATCTACAAGACCGTCTTAAGAATGTATGTTTTGCAGAATTTGAACTACATACATTGTGTACATTGTCGTCGTACAAGCCAGGGACGCTACCGGCTAAGTCACTCAACATCATTTTCGTGAATGGCGTTCAAATAAATAAAGGTTAAAAATGACTTACTCAATCGTTAAATCGGCTTCCATGACCACATGTAAGCCGCATATAAATGGTCCGGAATCGATCGCCAACGTTGAAACTGATTTAACAATTGATTAAGTAATTTTTAACCTTTATTTGACGCCATTCACGAAAACGATGTTCGGCGACTTAGCCGGTAGAGCCCCTGATCTCTACAGGTTATTCCTTATGTAATGTTGTGTACAGGTAAAGAGGAAGGCGTCTGGCACATCGACCTGAAGAACGGCGCGGGCGCATGCGGCCAGGGCGAGCCCAAGAACCCACCTGACGCAACACTCACCATGGACGGACAACACTTCACTGAGATGTTTGCTGGTTTGTAACAATTCTGTTTGTGAAGTTCATCACATAAAACAACCTAGGAGGCAATCGGTTTTTGGAAGGTTTAATCGAGTGTCCTAAAAAGTGGTCTTAAAAGTTAGGCGAAACCAAAGGAGACTTTAACAGCTTTTTTGGGCAATTATGGCTTCAATCAACTCTTCCATTGTCGAACAGCCTGATGTGTATATGTGCTACGTATGAGAAGGAAAACGAGGCAATTCTGCATATACTCGCGGATGGCAAAAGTCATATTCATATATATTTTTATCAATAAAAATTAACAATTTTTTTTTAATCTTGAATTTTTTTTCCTGCCGTGCGACGAGTCAGCTACTGACAAACACTGCCATAAAAACTCAGTAGGAATCCTAATGTAGGATAGATCACTTGGAGTCAATAAATCAACCAACCGTCATCACAAAGTCTTCCTATTTCTATTTTAACATTATCGAGGTACAGGTAGGGCACAGCATTCTTTCGTTCAAAGAGCAGCCCGACTGGGGAAGTACCTTACAGAAGACATTCCTTAATATTAACATTAATAATTTAATGTTGTGTTTCTGTGAGTAAGGTCGCCAGAGCTCATCGGGGTGGGGAGGGTCAGTAAAACTTATTTGCGAACTCTTTTCAAGGTCGCCAACTCACTTGTGACACGTCTGGTGTTGCGAGTGTCCATGGGCGTGATCACTTAACATCTTGTGACCCACTTGCTCGTTTGCCGCCCTCTTATATAAAAAAAATCTATTTAGATATCTGTATTTTTATGAAAGTGAACCCAATATTTATTCTTTCAATTTTAACTTCCAGGTAAACTGAAGCCAACCACAGCATTCATGATGGGCAAACTGAAGATCAGTGGAGACCTACAAAAAGCCATGAAGCTAGAGAAAATGATGAAATCACTCAAAAATAAGGTCTAATACATACATATCAATGTGTATATATATAAAATAGTGCAATAGAATCACAAATGTTGTATGGGAATATAATGACATTGTTGTATCTTATAATTATTATCTATTTTTGTATTATAAAAGGCTAACTAAATTAAGCTGAATATGTAAGAGTCAATTAATCTAGAGCATCAAGAACTGTAATCCAGAGATATTACTGAAATATATTTGTAATGCAATATTCTATCAATTTAAACATTTAATTTCCTCAATAAATATAATTTCTTAAATAAATTATTTTACTTTTCATGAAATGTATGGCAAAGTCATTTTGGGGCTGTCTTCCTAATCAGATTTACAAATAAACTTGGGAGTTTGTTAAATGAAGGCTTTTCTAAAATAGATTATATGTGAATCTGCAATATTTAATTGTTACATAATGAAGTCTAGTTTCACTGAATACAAGAATTCTGTTAATGGTTGATCAATAGAATGCTTAAAAAAACAGATTTCCTTTTGTGCAAGCTTTGACTACATCTACATAAACCATTCTATTAAAAATCAAACTCTAGTCTTTGTTTTGTAATTTGAAGAGTTTGACAGTTTTTAAATGAATATAAGCAATCTTTGATAGAGGTATAAAATATCAAGATTGTTGAAATTTCATCCCAGACAATAAAGCCCAATGCCCAGTATTTTATATACATGACAATAATATTAATATTATATAATAATAAAATGTACTGAGAAATCAAATGTGTAATATGTAACAGTTGGAGGTATATGGTGATTGTTTAAGAGTCAAATTTTGATGTAATCGTATGTTGCAAATAAAATCAGTCACAATTTGTAAATCATTAATCTGGTTTGTTAATACCTGAAATGTCAAAATATTGCTATTCTGTTTGCAGCTACAGCATTGTTACTTGGAAAGTATATTATATCCTAAAATACATAATAGTATGTTCTTGTAAATAAAAAATATTTTTTATTATAAATGTGGTCTTTGATTTGTGCATACCTACCTTATTCATATCAGTTATGCAGTGAAGAACCAATTACCTACTTTTTGATAACCTCTATGCCAATTAATTTCTTTGAAAAGAATATCATGAAAATTCACCCAATTGGATAAAATTTGTTGTTAGACAGGTTCATCTGTCTGGTGGTTTGTATTTATAGCAAACTAGTAGCAAGCTCTCACTTTGGTTTCAAATGTTTATGTAAGTATAGTTTATATAAGTTCAGTTTTGTGAACATCAAGCACATAGGATTTTAAATATACAATAGAATGAGATATTCACATGGAAGTTTTTGTTAATCATTATTGTTCAAAATAACTTTAATAAGATATATGTATATGAAAACCTTGTTTAGGCCAATAATGTCACATATGGGATTTTAAATTTTCACATAATACTCACATCATATTTGCCTATGCCTATCTGGCATCCTCCTCATTTTCAAGTTCATGCAAAAAATAATGTAGAATTAAGCAAGAAATAAGTTTGCTAAAGTGTGGCAGTGCAGTTAGGGGCTATGATGTTGTCTTGCTATTATACATATCTTCCACACATAAAACTTACAAACAAGTTATTAATCTGAAGTTGCATCATTAGTTCAAGACAATTCTTGTTTGTCATAATATTAGTACTAATGATCAAAATAAAATAACAATTAACTTTTGCTGCATATTGAATCCAGAAGTTATTAAGATGCCTCTATCATGGAGACAAGGTACACGCAAATAAAATAACGTAATATTCTAGTAAGTAGGTGTATAGATACAATGTAATCTAAAGTTTGTTTATTAAGTACTTACAAAAGGCAATTTCTATGGTCCAGTTTCGTCACAAGTCGATTAAAATTTCGTCATACCTCGTAACAAACAACGCGATAACCTTGTTATCGGAATTGAATTCTCCCGCCGATTTGACCGACCTTGGAATTGTGAGGTTATGTTCATTAAACTGTCAGCTGTGACCGCTTAGCGACGTTTCTGATTACATTCTGTATAGATTTATTATAAAACGACTACCATGGCCTTTATTGACGCACCTTTAGAACTACAGAATACAGAGTTTTGCAATTATCGGTCCCCGTTAAGCACCAGATATGCCTCAAAGGAAATGCAGTACAATTTCAGTGACCAGAAAAAGTTCTCAACCTGGAGAAAATTGTGGATCTATCTGGCCCAAGCTGAAAAGGTAAGTTTTGCATTTTATTCTTAAAATACTTGATTAGGAACCAACCAAATGACTAACTATGTTATTACTATACATTGCCACTTTGTTTTTAGGTTATATATTTATTTTCTTTTGTAAACAGAGTGGCTACTAAGAATTATTAGATTCCCAACTATTCAGAAATCGCCAAAATTTCTATGATTGTGAGATGTAAGTAATAAAAATCATTTGACTTATTATAAAACAAAAGGAACAATCTAACTAAATATCGAGAGTCTTGGTAAATTATTTAAACTTGAAAAAATGCTTTGTACTCTTTCGGAAAAAGTCGTCAATAGTTTATGGTATACCATCGCGATATTTTCAGGTGATCAGAATTTAATTGTGTGGCTGGATTAAACAGAATAAGGAGATATATATATATATGAATTCTATGAAGGCAAGCTGGTAACGATCTCTAATTATTTTAAAACTTATACGGGATCATATTATTTGCGAATGACAAATATGAGTCGAATACAAAATAACACCAAATTGAGATAGCTCGCGTCTGTATAATCATGGAAAAGCAAAACATGAAAAGGTATAAGCGTATTTTTTTGTGGAAATTTGTAGAAAATTCTAATGCCACAGCGAAAAAGTTGCGATAGCTTACATTTGTAGATTCTATATCAAAGTGTTCTCAAACAGTAACCTAATATTTTATCAAGAGAGATGTGTCAAGTTAATTATTTGCTGATATTGCGAGAACTCCCAATGATTATGACGATTATGACTAACATCTTAGTTCACCGTACCTTTTTAAGTCATTTCGCTGGTTCTGAGCAGAGCTTCATTTTAGTAATTATGAAAATGTATAAAATTAATAGTGTATTATGATAAATTAATTAAATTACAGGCGTTTTGCGAACCAGAAATATCATTAAGAATTAACAGTTAGTAACTTACCGCAGGGCGACTACCCAGGCTCGGTAAAAGACGCAGAACGATTAAATTTATGACATTGAGAACTTCAGTGTAATATTTTTTCTTAATGGACTAAGCATTAAATATTTTTTATAATTTTAGGTTTAATATTATTTGCACGAAACATGTGCTAGTAATCTTCAAATTATTAAAACAAACATGAGCTAACCGCTTTAATACATAATAAACTTTTAACAATGTAATGATATTGATATATGACGAGAGCTTGAAGGCTTACATATTTTATTCATTGCATATTTCATTACATATTCATTACATATTTTAATTTAAAAATAAACTCCATCCTGGTAACATTTGATCTAATATGCAGTTGGATGATATATGCCAACAGTGTTTTATCAATCCTAACCTTGTGCTAAGGTTCTTATTTACTTAAGTTAGATTTAAGATGGTCTAGTATAATTAAATAGTATGTTGTTTTCTCTCTGGCGTAAATATGCGTTCTCTTTTGGTATAAGATAATCTTAATATAAAATAATAATTGTTATTGGATTATATAGTCATCAAGGGTGGAGGTGTGATGTAGGTATTAGTATAATTGTGTCGCCAAGTGCGGTAGGGTACCGCCGTGCAGTAACTTTAGTAAAAAATGTGTGTGCTACGGAACGTTTGTTTGATTCTACAATATCAATTGTTATATTGTGCTTTTAAAGTTCACCTGTAGAAGTAGCGAAACTTTAATGAAGGTGGTGAAAAGTTTATAAATTAATATTGGAAAGGAAGGGTACTGTTTATAATTTATGAGATCCTATATTATAAACAGTAAACGCAGTTTAATTACGACACTAGCCATGTTTTTTGCGCCACATTTAAGACGTTTTAGTCTTTCCAAAATACATCCATTGCCCTAGAATTTTTAGTATTTGTCTATAAGTCTAAGTTTAATGTAAGAATAAATTACAACGACAGTAAATCATTCATTCAAATAAATTGTCAAAAAATATTTATTTTTGAAACCTAATACCCCGGATATACGATATAATTTCGTAAATTGGCAACCTTACTTTACCTTAGTATGGGAGGAGTTTTGGCGCCAACGCGGAAAAAGACGTATCAGGGCATTCTTTAATTTTCAAAAACTGGTGTAAATTCAAGTTTTTATGGGTAATATGGCGGATTTTTTGATATAACATCATGGACAACGTACACAAGTGGAGGAAAGTGCCATATTGCCGTGAATTGCGATTTTCTGTGTTGAATCTAAAACTCCATATAAGCCTCTAGTAAAGTCTCCACTGCTTTACTGGGGTACGACAAGGACTACGTATGACTTGACTGTGACGGAAATAAATGAAATAATAATATATTTTACGGAAGGCTCATAAGGCCGAAGAAGCCAGAGCCGTAAAACTGAATTTAAAAAACAGAAATAGTATGGGATACCAACTCTGATACGACTGAAATAGTGAGAAAGCGAAATGAAATTTTATCAATTTGTATGCCATATATGGACTACGACGAAGTGAAATGATAAAAGGACACCACAATAAGGACTACACATTTTTCGTATATCCTCTAGGTAGCATAAAAAATGTTTTAAAATACTAAATAATCATTAAGTTCAAGTTCAATTCAAGAGATCCAGCAAAAAGGTACATGTCACCTTTCATTCACTTAGGTGCCTCTAGTACTTTTGCCGTTGAAAATCAAAATCAGCCCATTCTGGACTACGCTGATGCCTGTTATATGGATGCCTCTAAAGAGCTATTAAAAAAAACTTGAGCGCTTGTAAAATTTATGTACTTAGGTATGTTTAATTTTTAATCTTCGAAAGTACTCTCAGGCGGAAATACACGAATAACTGCTATGTTTATTATCAATATCATACATAATCCCTTATATCCGTCTTAGCTGCGTCCATGAACGTTTTTCCTTCAAACATTTGCAAAACAACCAGTGTAGGTGACGTTTAAAAAGCATCCTTAAATTCATATCCCATTAAACCGATTTCTTCTACTTACTCTTTTCTGCCTGATACTCGTGAATGAATCTCCCTCTTCGCTTACCTTTGTATTTTTTGTATTTTATTATTTTAATCTATTATTATATTCAAAATACATATAGAAAGGTAAATACTTACTAAATATTTACGTTTTTGTATGTATTTTTTGCATCCTACACACTCATTTCTTTCTATCTTCCAACATCTCTTGCAGGTATATTGGAAGCGATTTTGGTAGGGGTGTTGGTCTAGTTGGTAGTGACCTTGACTGCTACGCCGGAGGTCGTGGGTTCGATCCCCACCCAGGATAAATCTTTGTGTGATGAGCACGATTATTTGCTCTGTGTCTGGGCGTAATTTAACTATAATATGTATGAAATATACAAGTATGTTTATCAGTTGTCTGGTTCCCATAGTACCTACAGGCTTTGTCTCGTTTGGGATCAGATGGCAGTATGTTAGTTGCCCTAAGATATTTATTTAGATATCTATTTATTCCTTCTTGCAGTAGGTTAAAAACTAATGCAATATGGCATAGCATCTATGAATTTAAACATGGAAAATATGCTTAATTATTTTACTACACTGCTTATTATGTCGCGTTGCCTTTACGATAGCATTAGCAATAAGCCACGCTTATGCAGAGTGCTATGAAGTAAGTTTAACTACCTAATACGTACTGATTAAGTAGTAGGCCATTCTTGTATCTTAAAATTCAATGAATAAGTAAGTAGGTATATTTATTTATTTCTTTTATGAAGTATTCTTCGAATTCCTATAGAATTCTCAAAGTGATAACGAAAAGAATTATGAGTTTGAGTGTTATAGCTGTGTTGCGAACTCTCTGTAATGTACCATTTCTTGAATTACCAAGCATCAGTAGTTCAGAACCTATACTAGCCGTGCCCCGCGGTTTTACCCGCGTTAAACTTTATAAACTATAGCCTATGTGTCATTCGGATATACCTATAAGCTATATTACTACAAAGTTTAATCAAAATCCTATGAGTCTTTACCGCCTAAAGGTGAGAAGTAGCATCTTGCACTTGCTACTCGGATCAAATAAACACTACTTTCGGAGTATGAGTACCTAATTAAAAAATAGTTTTCACTTCTATCGACAGTCTCCAAGGACTGTCCCGCATGTTTCTTGTGAACAATACATCAGAAATTGACACTTCGTCTATAGGAATCTGTAAGAAGGGTTGATAATTGTCCTACAGTAAAAAAGTAACAACCCTGTGGCAGCCATGATAGGCGGACGATAGGATTTAGCTAGGGTTGTACGGACTCCTTAATTTTAATGGTAACGCCCGGTTCCTATATTCCAAAAACGAATCGTTTCTACTACGAATAGTTAGAATTTCTACCAGCCGTAACGCAAAACCGTTCCTATAAAATACTAGTCGTTATCCAAATAACCAACGTCTGGTTACTAACGGATGGGAGGTCGTTAGTAAGCTTATTGTATGGAGATGCGTTCGAAAGTGTTCCTATAAATATTTTCTACTGTCACGGAACTGTCAAAATAACGAGGCGTTACTGCTTTGATTACTAGTCGAATTCGGTCGGTATACCAGTCGTTTGTATTTGATTTTGGTAGTTATCATAGTGTTTGAGGAGATTTCCGTGATGTCTAGCTCTGAAACTGATAGAGAATTCATGGCTTTGTTTTCCGTTAGAAAGGGTTGATTATTTTTCTATCTTCTAAGATTTCATAACCACAAACCTTAGATTAAATACTCAATTTAAAAACTTCTTTAGAAACCATGAAATACTCTTGGACAGACGTCAGACGACAGACGCATGCGCCATGCGCTTTCCTGTTACGCGTTTTGTTCACACCATGCACTCGTAACATCAAATTTTCAATACTAATGATTTATAAATATTTTAAACCTAAACGCAAATTAAATTATTACTGTAACTATAAGTACAGTAATTTGTACTATTACTCACATAATATTACAGAATAATAAATGATTTTAGTTGCATAATTGACGTACGACGTTTTGTTATAACTAATCGTGTAGAGGAGCGAGAGGTTCATCGCCGAACGAGTCGTAGGTGGTTTAAACTACGGATGTTCGTCGCAGGTAGGGCATTGTGGAACACTAGTTTTGCATCGGTATCGGTAGCTGAATTACGGATGGTAACGTTGGTCCAATGACGGATCGTAAAATAAAGGAACCGGGCATTAGTATAACATGGGAAATAAGTAAAACATTTATTTTTCGCATTTATTTATTCAATAGTTAATGGATACAGATACATGAGTATAACATAATGTTAACCTTACCTAGACAGAATTTAGTTTGTGTGCGACGCGAGTACCTTTTGTTAAACGACGATTAAATAAGGTAACATTAGCGCCGGTTATATAAGTTATATATATATATTATTTACATTTATATTTCTTATAGGTAACACCATTCATTTTTTACTCATGGTTTACACTTAAAGCTAAGTATAACAAACATTATTAAAACTTATACTAATTATCATGATGAAAAATATTCTATTTTTTTTTTTAATACCAATTCTAAATTATTTATTATTATGTTTAACTAGTTTTTAGGGCGTTAAATATAATCGGAAATAAGAGTTATTAAAGAAACAAGGAGGATATTATTTTGAAGTTTAAAGTTAATCAGATCTTGACAGAAGTAGTCAAAGTTACTTTTGTAGTATATTATGAAGAAGTAAAGTTACATTAAAGTTGGAAGAGAAACTTAACTACGTCTGGACGGATACTGATTTACTGCTTTGGTTTATCCTTTAAATTATATTTAAACTAAATAACTTAAATCAACTTAAGCAACATTAAAATTAAAAATCTTTTATCATATGCAATTATTCCAAAATATAAAATGTATATAAAAAAAGAAAGTTTTTTGCAACTGAGAAATAATCTCACATAATGATAATATAATATTAAAATAACAATAGAAAAAAGAAATTAGCCAACCACAAAATATAAATAAATAATATTATACAATGAATTCAATATATTGCGATTATACAAATAGCGGTGGTCTTGCTTCGCTTAATCAAAATTGCCATAGTTGATATTAAAAGTTTAACTGGGTTGTGTGATGACTGCATCAAAATATTAGGTAAACAAAATTATTATGGGGTATATAATAACTAATAAAAAAATCAATTAATACGTATCGGAATGTATCAGTATTTAAAAAATCCCTTATACAATTGAAGCATAAACAAAATATTTAAAAATATTAATGGGTTTTTATTTATATTTTAAAAGTCTTTACTTACCGGGGCTTCAATAAACTTATTTATTAACCTAAATGATATCTAAATATAAATTTTATTATTCCTAGTACTACATATAACCTTAAATTGAATAATTTTTAAATTAAAAAGAAAAATAACTTATGTCTATTTCTACACTTGCACTTGCGGCCAATATGTTGCAATAAAAAAAATACCACGTAAACAAAAAAATATAATTTTGATTCATATGTTTGATAAATATGTAAATCATGTGTAAAAAATGTGATTATATAAAATACTGTTTTATGGAATAGCAAAGCATTGTGTGATTAAATGTAGCTGCCATAATTCAATAAAAATTTATTAGCTAGGCAGACTACGGGTACATTTGATATTCATTTATAGAAGAGTCCAGTTAGACAAATGTTAAATGGTAAATACCAATTTTGAAACTAATAAAGATTGTGGACAGATATTATCTAGCAGGGCAAAATATTCTCAATTAATTATTTGCATTTTTGGTTGGTCACTAGCTGCATTTTCAATAAAAGTTGGTTAAAGTGCTGTCGGTATCTATACTTTTAATCATTGGTGATATCAGCTGCCTAAAGAATTTATTTTGAGGTCATACATTTAACACTATTATTTTTTCTAATTGGCAGTAATAATTATGACCTCCAAATGGAATTTAAATTAAATCTAAGTTTTATCAAAGCTGTCAAATATTTATAATAGCTGTCAGATCTTTTGAGTTACCATTATTCAGTGATTAAAATAACATTATATAACTTCTGTTTATTCTTTTCAGAACTACTGTCTTTAGAATTAAATTACCTATCACTACTTAGATGCCATTTCTTATAAATTTAAATAGTTGTCTTTTTTATTAGATGCCATTAAATGAAAGTTAAAATAACTTTTTTTTTTGAATTACCATGTCACTAGAATATCCATTGTTTTTACATAGATGCCATTTCATATGAAATATTAACTGCCATTTTGATTTAGATGCCACTTGTAAAGAAATTGAAATAGATATTTTTACTATTCATCATTTAAATAGAATTTCTTAATATTTAAAATACGTAGAAATTCACAAAATTTTTAGATGCCTTTTGAAATTAAAATAGTTGTGTTTTCTAATTAGATGCCGTTCATAAAAATTAAAATAGCTGTCTTTTTATATAGATACCTTTTCCTGTGAAAGTATTAGCTGTCATTTTATTTGGATGCCATTTCTTCTTTTAGGTCTGCTGATTTAGATGATAATCTAATAGTTGTTATTTCATTTTGCATCCAAATTTGAAAAAAAATCATATAGCTGTGATTTTAGTTGCTGTTTCTTAAAATAATTAAAGTGATCTTATATATTTAGATGCCATTACTTAAGAATAATATAGCTGCATCTTCTAATAAATAGCAATTTCTTGAGAATTTAAATAGCTACAGATATTTAATGTACCTGAGAAATCTCATAAATGTATCTTGAGGTTGCCTTTATCTTTAATTAAGTCTAACCTTAGCTGTCCTATTTTTATTTAGATGCCCATTTTGTAGTTGATACCGCTATATAGATTTTTTTAATTAGCTGTAGATGACAGTTTAAAAAAAATTGATTGAGTTGCCATTTTTATTTAGAAATTAAAATAGCTGTCATTTCTACCTAGATACCATTTTATAAGAATTGAAATAGCTGTAACTTCTATTTAAATACCATTTCTTAAGATTTAAAATAGCGGTCATATTTATTTAGATACCATTTCTTAAGAATAAAAATAGTTGTCATTTCTAGTTACATATAATTTCTTAAGAATTAAAATAGCTGTCATATCTATTTAGATGCCGTTTCTTAAGGATTCAAATAGCTGTCTTTTCTGTTAAGATACCATTTCTTAAGATTTAGAATAGCTGTCATATCGATTTAGATGCCGTTTCCTAAGAATTCAAATAGCTGTCATTTCTGTTTAGATAGCATTTTGTTAAGATTTAGAATAGCTGGCATATCTAATTAGATACAATTTCTTACCAATTTAAATAGCTGTCATATCTATTTAGATGCCATTTCTTAACAATTTAAATAGCTGTCATATCTATGTAGATGCCATTTCTTAACAATTTAAATAGCTGTAATATCTATTTAGATGCCATTTCTTAACAATTTAAATAGCTGTCATATCTATTTAGATGCCATTTCTTAACAATTTAAAGAGCTGTCATACCTATTTAGATACCATGTCTTAACAATTAAAATAGCTGTCATATCTATTTAGATGCCGTTTCCTAAGAATTCAAATAGCTGTCATTTCTGTTTAGATAGCATTTCTTAAGATTTACAATAGCTGGCATATCTAATTAGATACAATTTCTTAACAATTTAAATAGATGTCATATCTATTTAGATGCCATTTCTTACCAATTTAAATAGCTGTCATATCTATTTCTTAACAATTTAAATAGCTGTAATATCTATTTAGATGCCATTTCTTAACAATTTAAATAGCTGTCATATCTATTTAGATGCCATTTCTTAACAATTTAAATAGTTGTCTTATCTATTTAGATGCCATTTCTTAACAATTTTAATAGCTGTCATATTTAGATACCATCTCTTAAGATTTAAAATAGCTGTCATATCTAATTAAATACCATTTCTTAACAATTTAAATAGCTGTAATATCTTTTTAGGTGCCATTTATTAATAATTTGAATAGCTGTCATATCTTTTTAGATGCCATTTCTTAACAATTTAAATAGCTGTCATATCTATTTAGATGCCATTTCTTAACAATTTAAATAGCTGTCATTTCTATTTAGATACCATTATATAAGAATTAAAATAGGTTTCATTTCTTTAGATGCCTGTTATAAATATTTTTGCTTGTTAGTTTAGTTTTAATTAGAAATGAAACATATTTTTGCATTCTAAAATATGTTTAATTTCTAGATAGATGCTATTTTTGAAGAGGTTTAAATATGTTATTAAATCTGTATTTTTTATAAAGACACCATTTTAGAAACTAAAAGATAAATTGATAGCTTAGCATTTCCATTTATACATCGTTTTATAGTAATGGCATCTATCTACATGGAAATGTAGATGCTATTACTATAATACAAGATAGATTACAGAAAATATTGAATATACATAGTTGCCATTTCTATTTAATATAAAAAGTTGCCATTTCCATTTATTATGATAAGTTTCCATTTCTCTTTTATGAGATAAGTTGCCATTATAATGTTTTTTTAAGATATTATTTATTCATGGATACTGTTTAAGAAAAATCTGAAAATGTTTGTGCGTTAGATATTAATGAATTCTAAATAGCTGCGTTTCTATTAAAACCACGATAATGTTAGAAATTGGTAGCTACAAAATAGGGCAATAAATCGATACTGGGATAATATTTATATAGATAAAAGGCATAGCTACCCCACGGGGCAACCCATTATTTAAACTATATATACACTTAACTTACATACAAAATCTCTTAACTATAATAATACACTTATAATAATCTTAAAACTATAAAAGATCCTGGATTGCATACTTACCACGGGCTTTAAAAATCTTCAAATTCGAATTGGCGGTTATATTTGAGTTATTATGAGAAGGTGAGGTGAAAATTACTTTTAATGTGTAGTCGCTCATATTTAAATTTGGTTTGGTAGCAAGATAACATTGAATACAAAGCAAAAAATTAAGAATTAATATTTTAAAATGAACTAATACTCAGCTTCCTTTAGGAAAGTGAATAATGCGTGAACAAGGAACACTACCACTTCTAGAACAGCAAATACTCCTGATGCTAAAAGAAGGTTATATGCTTGCTTATTCGGGCGGAGGTTCGTGTAGTATGATTGATGCCAGTCTGGAAATATAATAACAACATATTAGTAAAAAAGTCTTTCTAAAAACTACTTCCAGTGAATATTATTTTATGGGTAACAATTTTTATAATGATTATCGACTAATTGATGTATATCCACCAACCAAATGAATTTAATAAAGTTCCGTATTCGAAGTATCCGTATAGACGTCTATATAATTTTCCAATGAATACGGATTCCTTTTTATTGCGTTTCATAATGACTATTATAGATGGTGAATTTTAAAAGTATTGCTACAAAATCCCAACAACACCACATTTATTAAAATCCATAAAACCGTTTAAGCCAAAGAACGAGATAAAGATCGTAGTGGTGGTACACCGTAAAAGTCCATGATGAATGATGATTTTTTTTAAGGCAACTCCCGCACAGTTTTATTCAGTCACTGTGTCGCGGGTACTTTACAAACATATAATAGACGGGCCCAAATTATATCCAGACTCAAAACAACTATTTATGGGTCACACAAATAGTTCAAATAGTTGTGCGCTACACGTGCATCAGATGATTTGATTCCTTTATGTTCAAAATTAAATAAAATTTCTGCTCAAAATGTTATAGTGAATTAGAAAATCAACAATATAGTATCATAGATATATGTCAACTCATAACTTTTAATGTCATAGCGGAAGTATACCGCATTCCCCATAGACTAATTGTGTACATTTTAAATAAGCAACGCCAAGGCTCGTTCCTTATACAGCCCAATGGGCTCACAAGCGTATTGTGCATATTAATTTGTACTAATAGACTAGAAACCGTACGCTGAGGACTCTTTATTTATATTCCATTATAATATTTTATTGTTTATCAGTTACTTTAATAATATAAAAGCGAAATTTTGTTAAAATATAAAATTATACGTCTCAACCCTTCGCCAGCCGGTAGTAAGTCGGCCATTTTTGTAACAGCCTTATAATATTTTTGTCAATTATGTATATGTGTAATAGAAATAAGATTATTATACTTTGCCGAGTATTGAGATAGATTTAGCATGTTTGATTTAGATATTTTAGAGACACGCAGTCGGTCTATACAACATGTAACTTAAATAACGCACACCCTGAAAGTAGTTTGTTCAGAATCGTTTACTGAATCGATTTATATCATTTTTAATATAGATATTTTTTTTTCCAAAATAATTAATACTACGGAAATTATTGTCATATTAACCCTGTACAGTCAAAACCAATTGAAAAGGACCGTAAGTCAAAGTAATAAGACTTATAAAGTCGCAGTTTCATTTGTTTTAATACAAATTCCATCATTCAATACAAAATAAAGAAAAATAAACTTTTTTCCAAGAAACCAATTTAGTAAATAACAACGCATATAGGTACATGTTAAATAAAAAATTCAGTGTATGTGTTATGATTACAACTTAATATTCTAATTGGTTGTTTGAGGGTGTGCGTTAATTACGTTACATGTTGTAGATGGGTGACCGCCAAAGTGGTTTCATTACTTAACGTCTCCATGCTTCGTATTGTAGTAAGTAGACAACAGTCGTCAATGCATGTCAGAGGCCGACAGAACGGCTAGAACAACTCTGACGCTAGGGTTACTACTGACCATACCATAAACTAAACAACTATATTTTCTAAATCCTTTCGGTTAAGTTTCGCTTTTATCATAGTTGCCATTAACATTTTTTTTATTATTTATGCAATATAGCATGGATTTCAATTGGATAGGCTATGTTAATTAAAGTGACTACCAATGTGTATATTTATATTTTATATTATTTAGTATTTTTGGGTTTAGTCACTATTACCTATTATTATAAAGTCAGGTGTTAGGCCAATTCAGTTAAAATGAGGCAGTGTATTTTTAAAATTGAAAACCCGTATTCAATTAAACTCTATATAATATAAGTTTATGATTGCAATAGTGTACTCTGTATAATATAAATAGTATTTCATAGTATTACTGTACCTATTAAAAATTAAACTGTATCTGTCATTTCTTTGAGTCACTGTTGATGCTGGCTTACTTTAGTTTCAGATGTGGGTAATATGATGAAAATAGTTCCTATCGAACAGTTTAAGATTTCATTTCTATGCGCTTTACATGGAACACTTGTCTATATGTTATGTATGTATGAGCATAACACACTACTTACATAATTACGCAGAATATTTGTATAATCAGTATGAGCTAATGAACGTACCCGTTTAAAGTAGGTCCTATACCAGTAGAGCACGTTTATCTATTGGTTTTACTACGCTCCATTGAATAGTAATTATAGTTAGAACCGACTAGATTATGTTAGTTGTTCCTTGGATTACGGCGTCGTTATGAACATTAGATTGGAATGACCAGTCATTATAATTAGGGTTGCCTACGTCCCGTATATACGGGACTGTCACCGTTTTAAAGTATCACGTCCCGTATATACCGTAGCCTAGTTGGTAGTGCTCCTGCCTACGAAGCTGGTGGTCCTGGGTTCGAATCCCGGTAAGTGCAAATATTTGTGTGATGAGCACGAATATTTGTTTCTGAGTCATGGATGTTTTCTATGTATTTAAGTATGTATATCGTCGCCTGGTACCCATAGTACAAGCTTTGCTTAGTTTGGGGCTAGGATGATCTGTGTGACATTGTCCCAAGATATTATATTATATACGGGACTGTCACCGTATTTAAGTATCACGTCCCGTATTGTTACTTGTCCCGATTATCAATATTTCAATAAACATGTTCTAAAGGCTGCACTATTGACTGCACGTGTGGCGCAGCGGCTAAGGCAGTCGCCTTGCCGCTTCGTGTCTCGGGCTCGAGTCCCGTGCCGGACAACTATTTGTGTGACCCATAAATAGTTGTTCTTAGTCTGGATGTAATTTGTGCCCGTCTATTATATGTTTGTAAAGTACTCCGCGACCCGCGACACATGGAGTAGATATCATAATGCGGGCGTCGTCTTTACAAAAATAATAAATAAATAAAGGCTGCGAACTGATACGACGTGATAGATCACCGCCCAGGACCAATATTTGTACGAGTCGTAAATGTTTTTTTCGTGTTTTGAGTGTCCTTTGTGTCTGTGATTTGCATGTTTATAAAATCTTCCGCGACACAGGGAGTCATTTGCCCTTTCTTTTTTTATAGAGATCTATCTCTACAAAAAGAGAAAAAAAACTAAACTCTAGATAAAGATAATACTTTATCGAGACTTTTATGTAAAGTTCCATCTTCTGAGGATTTACTGCTTAGGTCCAACAACTTGCCTTCCTAGTCAAGTTAATCTTTAAAGCATGTCTGAAATATCTAGTTTGTTCTTGTAAAATATGAGTAGGTATGTTTTATAGTGATGACGCAGTAGTTATATTAGTCTGTGCACTTCTGCATCTTAACCCCGTATTGTGCGTTCGACCAGAACAGCTATTTGTGTGAGACATAGATAAGTAGTTCAGAGCCTTGATGTGCTTTTGTTCA
The DNA here is from genome assembly GCA_951640165.1 of Pseudoips prasinana. Classification (NCBI taxonomy): domain Eukaryota; kingdom Metazoa; phylum Arthropoda; class Insecta; order Lepidoptera; family Nolidae; genus Pseudoips; species Pseudoips prasinana. The sequence goes on from OX621240.1 coordinate 31,054,582, forward strand.
TTAATTATTTTCCGTCTCTAAACCTCTTTTTTCCGTACTATTCAAAATAGTACAGTAAATCTATATATGATCTTGAAAATTAAAAAGTAGGTAGGCAATTAAGTAGATACTAACCGTAGAAGATGACAGCAGCTGCGGCAATGAACATAATGGCGCCGATAACTGAGAAACCGATGGAGGTCCTCCAGGAGACGCTCTCTCCAAACAGCCTCGCGATGATCAGCACTCCGGTGATGATGATATAGCCTGGTGGAGTACAGATTATTAGGAACTTTGTTTTATCGACATTATCTATCTAAACTTGCTCTTGAGAGCCGATTTCGACAGTTAAAAACTGACGTATGTATCCTGCTCTTCTCTACTCCAATATATGGAGCAGAATTTAGAATAGGGAAATTGTCAATTGACTCATTTTTTTAAATTTAATGGCAACTTGGCTGGGCACGTATCAGGGCAGTATACTAATGAGAAGTTATATCCTGATGCTCGGAGTACCTGGACTATGTTAAAGTGTCCAGACTTAGCATCTTGAAAATGTCCCGATGCGTGGAAGTATGGAAGCATTTCTTTAACGGTGTTCAAATGAGCTTGCCAATCTCCCTTACGCTCAGTCCTTATAAACTCCTTTACAATTGATACCATATAAAAATATTTAATCCACAGTTTTGCAGTAGGTCGACGCTCTTCTTATTCTCTTTGTCTTTCATTGAACCGATTTAGTATTGCTCCAGAGAATGAGGTCAGTATAAGGATAGCTCGTCGCTCATCATATAAACGTGGCTTAATTCGCTTTCTACAACAGCACTTTATAAAGGACAGCGTTTTAATGAAAGGTGACATTCAGATGCTCGTAGTATCCGTGCTAAAACACCGGTGATAATCGATTCGAGTTTTCCAACAATAAATCAATATCGCTATAGGAAGTAATCGTAAACATTCAACAGTTGACGACCACAAGTGTTTACAGGTTTCACTTTCACAAGTTCAATGAAACCAATTTTCCAGTTAGCTATCAAGTGAAACTGATAATATTATTGTTATTAAAGAATGGCGTTGGTTTATAAACTAACCACTACTATCACATCCCAATTTCTACCGGGACAAAACCACATCTAAATTGATACCTACGTAATACCTGGTGCAGCTGTAAAGACATCTTTATGGAGGCAATAAAACTTTAGGTATATTTATTATTATACAACTATTTTAGCAAAAATGGTTACGGTCCACCTGATGGTAAGGGATCACCGTAGACTATAGACATTAGCAACACCTGAGACAAAAATAGTGCGTTGCTGAGCTTTTGTAAACCCTATTGTACCTTTTTTGTGGGGTATGCCGTAGTCTCTCGGTGAACCCGTGGCAGGGAGTTCTTTCAACAGCATCAGCGTATATGGGAAAAAGTTGCGCTGAAACCGTTCCCTACGACATCGTAAACGTTCCAGGGTGTAATGATTTGTAGGTATGTCAACATATAAATATACCTCACAATAGAATAGGTCCAAAGTAAATCGACATTAAGATTCATCTAAAATAACCCTCAATGCCCCCAACTCTGGCAGGCAGAAAATGGCTACATGTCTGTCACATGACTCACTATTATCTTGAATAAACCAGCTCTCGGATAAACCAAACCGTTATGAGATGGATCCATTGCTTTAGGAGCTACTAACCCACCGAGAGACATACATACATTCCTTTAAAACTTTATGAAATCAATTTTATAAAGGCAAAATCAAGCACAATAATGAATATACCAATATTCTATAATATTGTGGCATTGACGAAGTATTGATTGATATCTACAACTTATTTTTTGTCTAAAACCGTTGTGTAACAATAATATCTGCTGATTGCCAAAGATTACAAAGACTTACTAAAGGCCAGAAACGAATGACAATAGAATCGATAGTAAAAAACCTCTAAAACTATTTGACCGTAAAATGACGAATTACATCCGAAGGATAGAGGATGCGAATTAGGAATAATTACACACTGAATTACAAATAAAAAATAGCATCAAGGTTGGAAATACTGTATAGAAATTTGGCAAAAAAACTGAAATTCACGAAAATTTCCAAATTATATACAGTAATTTCATTGGTATCCACTTGAGGTAATTGTGAAGCAT